>OZ010786.1:237003668-237623054 GCA_963932465.1 Maratus speciosus | reverse complement strand
GTTAAAACGTATTTATGGTAAATAAAAAAAATGAAAAACTTTTTACATTTATTTGTTTTAAAAATTCTTCAAATCTTGAATCATTTAAAGCATTGACAATAATTTCAAATATTTGAAAATAGCCTGTCTAAGTGTGTAAAAGTAATTAAGTATTCCAATTGCATTAAAAGAATGTTAACTAATATTAAGCTAGCTGAAATGAGGCATTATTCTCCATATTTCAATTTAAATTAATTTTAACTATTAAAAATACACTTAAGACTTTCAGAAAACTAATGCTTAGAAATTTACGGTATTTTCCTCGATCTTGACCTTTTTATAATATAACTCTCTTAAATATTAAATAGTTGATCGAGAAACTTTTGACTGTTTTATGAATAAATATCATGAATAGCATGAATACTCTATTCATAAAAGCATAGTTTAAGCCCTTGTGATAAATTGAAAGAATTTAGCTCTTTTTCCTCGAAAGACATTCATACCGAGGAAAAGAGATTAAAATTGGCAGTTTTAGTGCCTTTCAATTAATCATGAGTATTCTTTTCGCTTGTTAGGTAGTCAGGCTGTGATTGAAGAATTTTCTCTTTCAAATGAAGAATATTATTTATAGCCAAAGGCTAAGATGTTTACATAATTTATGAACTCTGAGTTTTCAAACTTTACTTAGAAAGAAGATAATACCTGCATAATAATATCGATACACTATTTACAAGCATGACTAAAAATAGTTATTATAATTTTTAACAGAAATGAGGAAATTTTTAGATATTAATTTACCGGTATTACTTTCTCTTATTAAAAAGACCGTTATTGCAATCACTTACAGACCACCTCGATTATATACGTAAAATTCTATACATTCAATGCAGATTTATAAAGATTTACAATGTTGAAAATTTTTATATGTTTATATATAAGCATATATTCAGGGTGTTTGCTAAACGCCTGTCCAATGCCATTAACTTAGCTTCAGCTATATTCATAAATAACGTATCTAATGATCATATACACCATATACATCAACTGCTAGTTAAGCATAAAAACCTATATCCAACGCTCAAATGCTTGTCATCATTAATCTGATTGGACTTGATCTCGCTGAAGCACGATTACGTTAATAGTGATTACTTCTTGTGAGATTGACTGCGTTTTTGTGCTTAACTTATTTGAGGTAAATGATCGATAGAAGCGTAAGTATAGCGACTATGCGCTACACAATCAGAAATCGCAGCCTAAAGGCGAAATGCAAATTCACAGCAATCCTAGTTCGAAAACTGTTCAAGATAGAGAAAAAAGTCATATTCAAAGTTATACAACATTCTTGATAAAGAATGGAAGAATGTCTTTCATGAAAAAAATTCTTTACTGGACTCCATGAAATGCAATTTCTATAGATTCTGTCAAACGTGTAATACATAAAAAGTGGGGAAGGATTGCACTTATACTCTAAAGCGAAAGCTGGGTTCCCGGGCCGTCATCCCTGTCATCCCTGTTTCGAAACCTTTCAGGTTTCATGATCAGTCAAATTTTAACAAGATTTTAGAAATTTTAGCCATAAAATCTCTAAAATCTTGTTAAAATTTGACTTTAAGGAAGTTTATGCTCCTTTTAACAAAATTAAATTCACTCCGAAATATCCAATTGATAGTTTTTTCAAATTGGGGTATTTACAGGATATCTTGCGGATGCAATAAAATGTATATTGGTCAAACGAAGCGAGCCTTTAAGATCTGTTTTGGGGAGCATAAAACTCGTGTTAAAAATTGTGATATCAAACGTTCCGCTATTGCCAAATACTACTGGTCTAACAACCATAATTTAAAATTTTCCGAAGCCTCCATAATACAGAAATGCTCATCAATTTTCAATCTTGACTTCTGGGAAGCTTATCACATATGGAAAAATTAAAACAGTTTAGTTAACGTGTTATCCAGTACGCCCAATTTTTCAATGATATGGTTTAATTTTCTATAATTAGTTCTCTTCACTTCCTTCCCTCTTTTTCTCCACTCAGTTTGAACTTTTCCTGAGCAATTGGGCGATTTTGATTGGTCTCCCTATGTGTGCACATGAGATCGACTCCCTAGCTGTTTGTCAGCCGTATGTCGCATTTTGCCGTTGACAGTAGAGCTGAAAAGCACGCCTTCTGGCTCTCTGTCTCTCCTCCCCTTTTTATTCGGTGTTTTAATTTTACTTTTTATTTTTAAGTACTGATGATGAAACCTTAAAACAGCTGTATGCTTTTTAAACATATTTATATTTGTGTCTTTATACGTTGTTTCTCTTTCTTAATCGCGTAATACTCTATAAATTGAATGGATAAATGTAACATAAGAAAACTGATGAACGTTTATTAATAACAATAAAGAGGTATTGTTTGTTTTATTAGGAAAATCAAACTAATTATGCTAAATATGTTCATCATCGAAGTATATGCAGATTACATGATGCATTGCATAAGCTGGTGACTGATTTACCATATTTAACTAGATTTTCTTATAAACAAAAACTAATCTTTGGCTAAACTAATATGCACTAATTGTATTATTAATGTGATTATATTATATTATTCCTCAATTTTGTATTCAATTATTAGGTTATATAAGCAGGCGATATTTAGTTATTAAGCTAGTTTTTTAGAAATAATTTCAGATGGGATTTAGAATAAAGATTATTTTCCCAGGCAGGTAATCAGGGATGGATTATAGATCTTTCAATCGTGGAAGCATTTCAACTTTTTAATTAACTTACAATCAATATCTCGTATCGTTTTCATGTTCTAAAGAACGCGAAGCATGCAGTTTGCCGCAAGGTGGTGCTATAAGTTGTTTCATCTGCGCAGCGCATAGCTGCTTTATGATACATAGACACATATGCAGGACTTTAGTGGGCACTCTTTATGGATATGTGTTATATATATTTAGCTGTAGATGTGTAGACGTATGTATAGATGAAGATGTTTAAATGTATAATTATCTATAGGATAATAATGATTAATAATGTGGATATTTATGCATGTATATTTACATATGTAAAAGTAGGATAAAATATATTTTTTCTTCTAAGTGGTCTTCATAGGTGGATTGTGAATCTTTCAACCTTGGAAGCATTTCAAAATTGTAATTAACTTATTTCTCGTATTTCATACAGTTTTCTTCTACTAATGAAAGTGACCTACACTTTTTCCACAAAGTAGTACTGTAAGTGTTCTCATAAGACAGCGCATAGTCACTTTATAACGCATAGACACGTTCAAATTACTTTAGCGGGGGGCCTTTATGTATATGTGCTAATATAGAACGAGCTGTAGATGCGTAGATGTATATATAGATGAAGATGTTTAAATATATAATTATGTATACAATGTAAATGGGTAAATATGTGGTTATTTATGTATATATGTTTACATCTGTAAAGTAGATGTCGGTTTGTAGCTGTAGATGCAAATGAAGTAATGCTTTCCATAAAGTAAATTTTGTCATGCACCGACAACCGGGATGACAAAGTGGCACATTTTAAGGATCGTGTATCATTTTTTAAATGCAGGATAATATTACAAAACAAAATGTCTGAGATTTAAATTTATATGCTTAAAAAAACAAAGATGAAATTAAGAGGATGGACGGGGGATTTTGTTATGCGATGAGAACTTAATGCGTTGGCTGGGATAAATAAACACCACTCCTGATTTTAACACTTTCCAACAAATTTGAAAAGTGCTTATGCATTCGGTTTGTCTAGCCGTCTGTCCGTCTGTCCACGCTCTAATTCCGGTAAATATACTCTGATTGTCATGCAATTGATAAAGGTTATTTAGCATCTCCAAAGCTTGTTTTGTATTGTATATGAAGTGTGACGGATTAATAGTTCATAAACAGGGCATTCAAAAGAATCCATTACATTATGGTATATGGGGAATAATCGTTTGCAGAATATTTAATGAGATTATGCTATTTCAAATGTATTGAAACAGTTATAAATAACTGAATTTCACTACGATTACGTTAGAATAGGGCATTCATAGCATTTTTTATTCATTTACAGGGATATACAAAATAAGACGGTTACAGTACTGTTTTTGAATAATAATTGTTGGAGTGTGCGTTTTAAAATCTGGGATGCGCTTTAAATTTAACTTATTTTTCGCATGGTACTCGTTATATATAAACTCTATAAACTCATTTACTGGGCGGGCTGCACAAAAGTATTTACGTATCACTCTCCTCATAAGAGAAAGTTTCTGAAAGGGAGTTTTCAACTGAGGTATATGTTTTTCTTAAAAGAACTAAATTTTGCCATGCGTGTAGTTAACAGATACAAATCTATATATCATATACAAGTCTTCTGAAAATATTCGGATAATGTTCCGATTGTAGATGGGAACAACTGGAACTGGGTTTTCGAATGTGTTTTGCGTTTCCATGTGGTTGAAATAGACAGTTAATACCGGGTGTCCCAAAAAGGACTGACTGATTTTAAAATTCAATAACTTCCAAACGGTGACAGATATTAATAAAATTCTTGCAGGAGGGTTATGTAGTTTTATTACAGTGATTTTCGATTTTAGTTCGAATTACAAACAATAGATGGCGCTGCGATCAATAGAGGCTAAATTGAGGGTCGATTTTTGGTACTTCGTGGCCCGGATAATACATTCCCATCTCCTTTTTCTGCATGGAACAACAGAAAGGACCAAAAATTGAGCCTGTATTTAGCGACTATTGCTTACAGCGCCATCTACTGTTTGTAATTCGAACTAAAATTGAAAATCACTGTAATAAAACTTTTGACTTTATGCATAACCCTCCTGCAAGAATTTTTTTAATATCTGGCACCGTTTGGAAGTTATTGAATTTTAAAATCAGTCAGTCCCTTTTTGGGGCACCCGGTATATACAGTTCATAACGTTTTAACTTATGAAACGGTGCACTTTGTTACATTATTGTGAATGTCCTGGAAAGTGTTTCAAAATCTATGCTCGTATAGCATGCTCATCGACACTTCTTGTTGTCTAAAAAAATTCAAATTTACATTGCCTATAGTCGAATTCACACACTATTTCTTATGCTTGGAAATATTTATTTTTATTAGTGTGATTAAAAATAAACATTTAAAGAAGGAAGTATTTTTATATAACATTTATTAAAAAAAAAAAAATGAACGCAATAAACTTTTTACTTTCTTCTATCTTTACAAGAAGAAAGTATTGAATTCGTGAAAATTTTCAACTTCCGGTATTTGACGGATTTATACGTTTTATAATGTCCTGAACACGATTTGGTTGTTTTTAGAAAATGTCTGTCTGTGAGTCTGTCTGTCACTCAGTCACTCTGTGAGTCTGTACGTGACAAAACTTTTGTGGGCTCTCTGCCACAAGAACTAATGCTCAGAATTTCACAAAACTTGAGATTCAGTTAGACCGTGATATAAACTGGTCCTGATTAGTTTTTGATGAAAATCGCCCAACAGGTGGTGCTGTTATGCGGCACTTTTTCATGATTTTTGCAATAGTTATTTCTCAAGAACTACTGCACGGATTTTAATAAAACTTCAAATTTAATCTGATTACAATTACTACCAAATTTAACCTGATTACTAAATTAAACTTGATTTTAATAAAAATTCCGTTTGCCCAGGAAATAGTTTGGTGGTGATTAATTTTTGTTGAAAATCGCCCAACAGGCGGCGCTGCTGTGCTGCATTATTTATGATTATCGCAATAGCTCAAACTCAAGAAAAAAAATACACGAATTTTCATCAAACTTTAGATTCAGTTAGTCGTCCCTGATACAAATTAGTTCTGTCAAATTTTTGATGAAAATCGCCAAACCATTGGGGGTGCTGTACTGAATTTTCACGATTTCCGCAATAGCTGTATCTCAAGATCTAATGCATGAAATTTCATCAAGCTTCAGATTGAGTTACTTCCTGGTATATATTAAACCTAATTAGTTTTTGGTGTAAATTGCTCAACAGGTGGGGCTTCTATGCAGACTTTTTTTACAATTTCCGCAACAGCTCTATCTAAAAAACTAATGCACGGTTTTTCATCAAACTTCAGATCCAACTAGAAGTTGTCAAAGTTGTTGATAGTTAGATTTTGGTGTACATTATCTAACCGTTGGTGCTTATAAGCTGCAGTTTTCAAGAAGTATTAATATGTATGAGATGAAAGAAAGTTTTAGGATTGCCACATCCGATATTATTAGTTACAAAACGGCACTGAGTCCAAATAATCCCCCACCCCACCCGTCAAAAAAGTGGAATTTTGAGGATCAAATTTTCATTAAAAAAAAACAATTCTAAACGACTAAACTAAAGCCACAGCTTTCTTAAGCATCACGGAACAGAATTTAACCCGTCAGTACACGCACCTGCATTTGTAGCGTTAGCACACGCGTGGGATAAATCTCTACCCCTTCATTTCTCCCATTTTATTTTTGGCTAAATACGTTTTAAAAAGAAATCTAATGCTCTATACTGTAAAATGCTTCAAGAACTAAACCTTTTTATGGAAAAAAATCATGCTTTTCATATTTATTTTGAGATATTGTAGCGCTGTCTTTAAAAAGTACGTATTTTTTATAGAAAATATGCAAGCGATTTCTTTTAAACCTCAAAGCAGGAACTATTTGACAAAATGGATATTAATTATGTTTATTAACCTTTCAAAAATATATACCTATAGCTTTTTATGTTACTCTTTCATTAAAATTATTTTAATATGTTTTATCCCGTAAGAAATTAACGTATTGAAAGGCAACGTTTGTGCACGCGCGGGTTTATTTAACACAAAGTTGAATATTGCTCCCTCTCTAGCGCACGAAGAAAATATATTCCTTCACTAATCCCTTCTCGACTTTGTTCTTGAAAGGTGCAAGGTAGGTCAGTCGTCGAAACAATTATCCTTTTATTCGAAGAAAAAAATGTATTTGGGGTGTGATTTAACCCAGCGAGAGTGCTTATGGATTAAATAATTTTCTTTGAAATAAAAAAAAAAGACAAAAAAAGAAAAACAAATATCTATCGTTTCAAAGTAATGTTCTCTATTTGGTGGGAGCAAAATGGTGTGGTCTATAATTAGTTTTTAAAATCTAGTGAAACCATTTCTGAGAACAGTTACCGATAACTAGTGCTGCTGAAACGAGAACTAAATTAAAAAAGGATTCAACAAACACGAAAATTTGGATTTTCCAAGGTTAAGGAAATTATAGAACTATTCGGGACGTAAGCTCTACCCTATTTGCCATAAGCACCAGACACTACCTCTCCTGATTTGCACATGTATAGATCCATGCAATACCCCCTTTTTGATCAGTACTAATACTTTTAAAATATAAGAAAAATGTCTAAATTCTTGGACCTCAAAAGAGGAGTCATGATTCCAGTAAAGAAATTTTTACAAGAAAGATGAAAAATTGGATTGGGAAATTGGAAAGATGGATTGTGAGTAATTATGATAATCAATTTGAATAACATGCATTTATAACTTAATAATATGTATTTATCACTTTTGAAATAAACTTTCAATTTTACGAACAGTTTTTAAAAGTAGTTTTATGCCGCAATATAAAGCTTAGTTTTAGAAAAGTTATAGTTTATTTGGGTCTATTTATTTTAATCTTTTATTTAGAGTTTATTATGCGTAACATTTTGTGTTTCTTGATTGTATATTTGAACAAAAAGATGTACAAATAATTGATTACTACCGATAGATATTAAATAATCATTAAGTTAATTTCTGATAAATGTCTGCAGCAATACATTGTCTCTATCTGCTATGAGACGTAGAAATAGTGTGCATATTTAGTCATTACTTGGAGAATACTTTTGAGCGGCTGTGAAGGTGGTTACCTTCAGATATTCATTTTTAATGGTATATCTATTTTCTTCCGCCCTCCCCCCCCCCCATTTAAAATTATGTTTTTTTTTGTTTTTTTTTTGCTAAATTGTTAACTTTAATTGTCACTCTTTATCTAGCTTCAATTTATTTCGTAACTGTTTTTTGCTTTTTTAAAATTAAGCAGTCAATTTTAATTATCTCACTGTAATTCTCTACCCGCAGCGCAATTTGTTAAAGTAAAAGAAAAGATATATTTTTTCTGCCTAACAACACTTTTCTTATTTCATATGCATGGTTAATTTCGTTGCTGTGCAATGTTTTCCTAGTCGTCATATACATCTATCATTTTGAACGTTGGCCATCCCCATACAGCTGCACCTACATTTTTTAAACGTATACAATTATTCCCTTACTGGTACTTTGGCTCAAACCACTTACTTTTTTATTAACGTTCAGTTTCTGAGCTTCACTCCCATGAGATTTTTGGCAACCACCTGTAAAATTGTGTTCATATTTTTTTCAGTATTTCTTATTTCTCTTGCTATCATTTGGCGTTAAAGAATTTATGTTTTGCCCTTAGACATCCCTATTGATTTATCATTAATGGAAAATAACACATGTCTCTTAATCAATTCCATCAATATTATACGCTATTGGCTATATTTATGTATATCTGTTCCTTCAAAACTCGAAAGCTTGGAGAGAATGTCATGATACCACTTCTGCTCTTGACTGTTGGTCTGTCAATGTAAAAAAATGTTGTTCTCTCTACAAGGGTCGGCGGCTGCTTACCGTGGGCGTGGCTATGTGACTTCTATGCGGACCTGGTGTTGCAAGCTGAAATAAAGTACTCTTAGGTCTCCAACAGCTTTGTGCTTAATGCACGGCACAGCTTTAACTTATTGCATTTGATTGCGAATATCTCCTACCATCAAGAATCCATTATGGGAATAACCATGTCATAGCACAATTGGTCAAATTAGACTAAGTTAAATATACAGTAATTTACTAGAAAAAATCTCCCTTTTGTTTCTACCGTGATATATTTTTTTTTTCTGTAGGAAAACACATAAATACATCTATAAGAATTGCCTTCATTTATATAGCATAGTCATACAGCCAAAATCATAAAACAATAATTAAAAAATAGACGATGGGATAAAGTTCATAAAAAAATTATTTTGTGTTATTCAGCCAATGTTTCTACACATTTAACAATTATTCTATACAGGGTGCAATATGTTATCTACCGCCGACCTTTAATTTCTCAACCGTTGATCGTAGGCATATAGTTCCAATTACAAAAACGTTTCAAATGAGGTAAATATTCATGTTTGTGACTTTATTTAAAGTAAAAAATTAATTTTATAAAAATTACGAAATCTAAGTTTTTATACGGTCCCCCAGTCCCTATAGTTATATTTAGTAAAAGTTCACGCATATCATAAAAGATATAATACAAAAAGTTTGACATCTGTACTGCAAAAATTGACACATTTATTAAATTTCAAAGTTTGAGATTTTTGCACATGATTTTGTCTTTCATTGAGGGATCAGTTAAAAGATGAATTAAAGTAATTCGAGATCAAAATCAGGGTGCAATGACCTTTTTACGGCGAAACCACCTTAAGCCGGTATTGCAAATCGGGGTATCACCAAAGAGGGTTGTTTCATCTAAAATATTTATCTGACTTTTAGGGGTCGTAATACAAAGTGAAGAATGGAACATTGAAATTAAACAGAAAAATAAATATCAATTTATCATAATATCAGAAAACGGTCTACTATTAAAAATGAATACATAAATCGTCGGAATCCACTAGAGATACTGCTCAAAGTGTTCTACATTGGTGGCAATGGAAAATTTCATCTAAACTTTTGTGCTAACATTTATAGGTCGAGCAACATTCAAATATCAATGTAGGTAGAATCAACAACCGGAAAATAAAACACTACTGACTAAAAACTAGATAAATGGCAGCGGAGTGCAAACCACTAGCCAAGCTATAATGAGCATGAAAATTGGGATTATGCAAATTACAACAGTATCGCAAACGTAGCGCACACGTTCAGGATTGACATGCTACTCAGCGCTGAGATCGTGATGGCAAGCTGCGCATACATGCAATATGCCGAAATGATACTTATTTATGGTGAATGTCAAAGGAATGCGAGAGAGGCTTAGAGTGTTTATTCAGAAAGTTTCCCTAAAGATCTATATCCAGCGCATGAAACTATAACTGATGCATCGCACCGCCTTAGAGAGACCGGCTCTGTTTCACCACGACCAAGAACAAGTAGACGGGCAAGGTGTAATTTTCGAGTAACACCGGTGGATGTGCTAGCACTCACCAATTTAATTCCACAACTGAGTACGGCCGAAATAAGCGAGGCATATGGTCAGCATGTCTGGTATTTGTTGCATGCACATGATGCACATCCATGCCATCCGATACTGGTGCAAGCATTATCGCTGAGTGACCACGCAGAACAATTTGATTATTGTAATTTCATGCTCAACACCTTAGTGGAAAATCCGTCGTTCCTTTGTGACATTCTCTGGACAGATGAGTCAATGTTTACACGGGGTCAAAAATGTAAAAGCGCACAATGTGCATTACTGGTCTCGGGAATACTTCCACTTCGCCCGTACAGTACAAAACGTGTGGTGAGGTATATGGGGAACACAGATCGTTGGACACATCTTCTACGATTGGACCTTAACGGGCGATCGTTACCTGCATCTGATACAAAACACGGTACGTGACTGGTATGAAGAGTTGCCTCTCCGACATACATGCCGGGCGTGGTTTCAACATGATGCAGCCTTCTAAGCATAAAACATCTAACGTATCTGCCACCGAATTCGGTCAACAGATCCTGGGATATGGTGGTCCGGTAGAGTGGCCACCGCGTTCGCCAGACTTGACTCCCATGGACTTCTACCTCTGGGATTACATTAAGGCATAGTTCTATGTGACTGATACCACTTCTCTGGTTTACTGAAGCAGCGCATTATCCTTGATTGTCGAACAGTTTGCAAACCTGCTATGCTCTAACGTGTCCAGGATTCAGTACAGTCCCGCATTCAGTTGTGCATTACCACCAATGGAGAACACTTTGAGCAGTATCCCTTGTAGATTCTGGCGTTTGATGTATTCATATTTTATAGTAGATCGTTTTCTGATATTGTAATAAATTGATATTTATTTTTCTGTTTAATTTCGATATTTCATTCTTCGCTTTGTATACAATCCCTAAAAGTCAGCTCAAATTTTTAGATTAAATAACCCTCTTTGGTGATACCCCGATTTGGCGATACCGGCTAAAGGTGGTTTCGCCGTAAAAAGGGCATTGCACCCTGATTTTTATCTCGAATTATTTTAATTCATCTTTGTACTGATCCCTCAATGAAAGAGAAAATCATGTGCAAAAATCTCAAACTTTGAAATTTAATAACTGTGTCAATTTTTGTTGTACAGATGTCAAACATTTTGTGTTATATCTGTTATGATATGTGCAAACGTTTACTAAATATAACTATTGGGACTGGGCGACCGTATAAAAAGTTCGATTTTGTATTTTTTATAAAATTGATTTCTTACTTTAAATAATGCCATAACATGATTAATTACCTCATTTGAAATGTTTTTGTAATTGGAACTATATGTCTACGACCAACGGTTGAGAAATTAAAGATCGGCGATAGATAACATATTTCACCCTGTATACACTTTCTGAAAATTAAAAGCTTGGGTACGCATTCACAGATGGTCTCACTCGAAGCTCTACACATCCTTATGCGCACGCAGGTTATATCAATGAACTTTTCTTTTTCTTCACATAGAAAAAGAAACGAAAATACTTCTGAACAGCTACCCATGTTGAACTGTTAACTCTAATCTCGTGTAAATACTGACTGTTTATAGAAAGACGCACACGATAGAATAAAAACTAAAACTGGAAAAAAGTTATAAATAATTGTTAACTAAACGATCTTCAGGTTAGAGTGTTAGTTTTAGCTTGTATAAACGACGCATGGATATCTGCGCGTCTAGTCAAAACTATATTATATCATATATACAGTGTGTCCACGTATAACCTGACCGACCTTTATTTTCGCAACCGTTGGTCCTACATGCATACTTCCAATTACGAAAATGGTTTAAATAAGGTAAAGAATTATTTTTAAAGCGACTTGGGTCAAGCGAAACATTTATTAAAAAATTACGAAATTTAAATTTTTATACGGTCCCCAGGTCCTATAAGTGATGTTTAATAAAAATTTACTATGACTCTAACAAGTAAGACAAAAAAAGTCTCATTCATCTAACATTAAAATTGACCGAGTTATGAAACTTTGAAATGCATGACTTATACCACTTTTTTGCAGCTCAAAACAGATTATTTCTGCCATGCTTTCAGGGGTCGTATATAAAGTACTTAAACTTATTTCGAGGTATCTGCACTTTGAAAGAAATCGTACAAATATTATGATTAACTTTTATTAGTTAAGTTTCAGATTAGTTACAATAATTGTATTTTAACATATGTTGTATTTTGTAAGGATTTGAGGCAATGATTTTCTTTTAACAAAAATTATGTTATTTTCATAAGGTTTTATTTAACTTGCAACGATCATCTTTCCAGTTTAAATTTTATACTCAAACATTAACTCACATTCAAATGTCCGATTGAAGTTAAATTTTACATATTGACTTAAATCCGATGACAATGCTATATTAGTATGATTTTCGACATTCACCATCTTATACATCCTTATATTAGAAGATAACAAAAAAATTCGGATGGATTACCGTCAACAAGTTTAAGAAAGAATTTTAGATTAGATAACATAAACCTGCGATGGTTGTGTTTTTTAACTTTTATAATTACGTGTTATGTATTTTTTAGCGCTGAATAAAAATTTTACCTCCACTTTTAACCATCATGTCATGATTTTTCGCAAATCGTAAATTTCAAGGTTAAAAAATAGCTAAAAATCTAATACTATAAAATAGATATGATTTTTTAATTCAGTTTAATTTTATTTAATTCAATAATTTATTCAATTTTTTGGCTTATACTGGGTTTGTTACAGCTAAATAGCTTAGGGGTCCAATGAAGTTCGAAGGGAAGGAGCAGGGGAGTTGGGGATCAGTTTTAACTTTAAGCTTTTAAACTTTGAAATTTGCGATTTGGGAAAAATCCTTACGTGATGGTTTAAAATGAAGCTCATTTTGGGATTCAGCGCTAAAAAATACATGAGAATCAATTTTCGAAAGCTAAAAAACATGCCATAACCCAAAATTTGAAAGACAGTGTAATCTTAACTGCATTTTAAAAATATGTATCATTTTGTAAAGAGCTGAGGCTGTTGTTTTTCATGCTTTTATTTAACAAAAATTCTGTTTTTATTTCTTATTATATGTTTATTAGAAATTGTATAATTTGCAGTAATATTTCAGAATGATTACAGATTTCAAATTTATATTGCAATGTCAATTTTACTCTCAACCATTTTTGTAATATATCTGACGGAATTATATTTCTACTAAATTTGTGAATGATCCCCAATTTGCAGCAAAAAGTATGCTCCAACTTTAAACAGCTATTACTCGGTCATTTTTAATCGCAGAATAACGGGACTTTTTTTATCTTACTTGTCAGTGTCACAGGAAAATTTTACTAAATATAACTTATAGGATCAGGAGACCGTATAAAAATTTAAATTTCGTAATTTTTTAATAAATGATTTTCTTGGCCCAAATCGCTTTAAAAATAATTATTTACCTTATTTAAACCACTTTTGTAATTGGAAGTATGTATCTAGGACCAACGGTTGCGAAAATAAAGGTCGGTCAGGAGGTTATACGTGGACACACTGTATAAAACTATATATACAGGGTGTATCTAAACTCTTGGGCAAAACTTTAAGGGGTGATAGTACACATCAAGACAAACAATATTAAATCGGAAACTAAGGGTCCCAAACGTCTTCCGAAGGAGATAGGCGCCTTTAAAGTTTAGGGTCCAAAATTTCAAATGGTTATAAAACGCGGAAAAATTGGTCGATTCGTTTGCGGTTTTCACTAAATCTATTCTTTATGTCAGTATTTTCTTGAAAATAAATTTTAAAGATACAGTTCAAAAAATGCCGATAGAGGGCGCTTTAGACTTTGGAGTAACCAACAACTATTTTTTACCGTTATTTTTTGTATTTTATTACATGCTTTCAAATGCTTAGACTTAAACTTAAATTTTGAGCTCAAAATCTCAATCATTGGGAGTGGTTAAATAGCGCAAACTGACCTGTGTTCAGGAGGGTGGTTCAAATTTCAACACATGAATACAGTTCAGTTTGCGCTACTTAACCACTCCAACAATTCAGATCTTGAGCTCAAAATTTAAGTCTAAGCTTTTGAAAGCATGTAATGAGATGCAAAAAATAACGGTAAAAAATAGTTGTTCGTTACTCCAAAGTCTAAAGCGCCCTCTGTCGGTATTTTTTAAACTTTATCTTTAAAATTTATTTTGAAGATAATACTAACATAAAGAATAGTTTTAGTGAAAACTTCAAACTAATCGACCAATTTATCCGTTTTTTATAATCATTTGAAATTTTAACTACTGAACACAGTTCAGTTTGTGCTACTTAACTACTCCCAACGATTCAGATTTTGAGCTCAAAATTTAAGTTTAAGTGTAAGCTTTTCAAAGCATGTAATGAGATACAAAAAATAACGGTAAAAAATATTGTTGGTTACTCCAAAGTCTAAAGCGCCCCCTATCGTCATTTTTTAAACTGTATCTTTAAAATTTATTTTCAAGAAAATACTGACATAAAAAATAGATTTAGTGAAAATCGCAAACGAATCGAGCAATTTTTCCGTTTTTTATAATCATTTGAAATTTTGGGCCCTAAACTTTAAAGGCGCCTATCTCCTTCAAATGACGTTTGGCACCCGTAGTTTCCTATTTAATGTTGTTTGTCTTGATGTGCACTATCACCCCTTAAAGTTTTGCCCAAGAGTTTAGATACATCCTGTATATATATATATATAACCATATTAGATGTAAGTAACATTAAGTTTAACGTAGAATTTTGTGAGAACGAATTTAATTCCCTTCGGAAAAAATATTTCACGTTTTATCATACTGGTAAAGAATTAGATTTCTTCAATCGAAGAAGCTAATTTTTTCTAGATCCATATTGTATTTCATTTCAGTACTTCATAATTCTCTGATAAAATTAATTAAGAAATTAATATGACAATATTTTTCCTAAGTAAACTTTAAGGGGAGATTTTTAAATTATTCGATATTAAATAATTCTGATATCACGTATTTTTTTAATGTCTGCTGTATATTAATTTGTGAAAATGCAATGAATTTTTCCAGTTGAAAATACATTAATATTAGGAGATTTTTTAGACGTGATTCAACCTAAAATATCCATAAAAGAATTAAATTTTAATTTTAGAAGAATACAGCGATTCCAAAGAAGAAATATGTTATTAAGAATTTTATGAACCTTTCAATGCTATTTTAATTAAAATACTGAATGTATGAAAAATAAAAAAAACCCTGCCGGGCCGGCTTACAGGCGGAGTTAGATTTCGAAGTTAAGTATACTAATTTCACCAACAAAAACTAAATCATAATTAGAGATAAACCCACATTAACAATTTTATCTGGCCGCTTTTGACGAGTTTTTATTTCATTTTATATAATAGCTGGTTTTATCAAATCATGTTAATGCGGTGTTCAAAAAAATACTTTTCCATGCTCAACAACTCAAAATTTTCTGGCACATTTTCAGATTTATTTTTAATAGAAAAAATATGAAACTTGCTGACGTGATTTTTGAAGAGATTTATAAGCGATATGTGTTTTTATTTTTTGTTCAATTAATTAAAACTTGACATATAAACAATTATTTTCTCCGTAGGACGTTATTTTTCGTTTCTAACACAATCGCTTCGGAAAATTCTGTTCAAAATGCCCACTTTGACATCATTAATATATGAATCATCATGAAATATATTCAGCCTCTATAAAAAAAATTGATCATTACGATACATGATATAGTTTCTGAATAAGATAATCTACTAATTGGATGCGTTTGAGAGCAAAACTGGATTTAAAAATGAGTAAGAAAGTAAGCAGTTTGAATTTGAATACACCCTTAATAAGATGATTTTTTTCTTCAACCACTAAGTATTTTAAAATTGTTTTTGCTGTAAGAATTGGTCCTATCAAAAACTTTTCTATATAAATGTTTTAGAAAATATTAAGATATATGATAAATTAATGGGGATTTTTATATCTTGTGAATTGACGGAGTTATGGATTATTTTCTTCTTCAACCCCCCCCACCCTTTTTGTTTTCGTTTTTATTTATTTATTTTTTTATACGAATCGCTCCTATCAAAAACTTGTGAGTATAATAGTTGTAGATAATATAAAGGAGATTTATAATAAAATTAATTGGATTTGATATCTCGAGAATTGACGAATTTATGAATTTGTTTCTCCCAAAATCCCTATTTTTCGCCCCTTGAGACCAATTTTTATTTTATCAAAAATCTTTGATACATAAATTGCTGGCCCTATTTTTAGAAGTAATAAAAACTTTAAACTGATTTGATATGTACAAAAATTATGACGTTATGGGTTTTTTTTTTCAGTTTTCACAATCCCCTCCCTATTTCCATCCCCTTGGTCCGATTTTGCCCATTAACGAGCTTGACCGAGCTTTTATGCCCCTTGATTTTATGTATCAGTTTGGAAGAGATTTGTGCAGAATCGTGCAAGTTATCGTGTCCAGAAGAAAGTGATATATATATATATATATATATATATATATATATATATATATATATAGATAGATAGATAGATAAAGTTTTTTACTGGGGGTGGTTTTGGGTTCTAGGGGTCATGTTCGGTGTAGATCTGCAAAATGTTTTCAGAAATTCCAACATAGGCGAGAATGTAATAGGTAGTATTTCATACGAAATCTACATAAAAAATACGAGAAATGATATAAAAAAAAAAGATTTGCCTGATGTGCATAACACTTATGACTATATACTTTTTTCGGTTTTGTTGACTATTAAAAAAATGCACACTAGTCCTTGAAATGAATTCGAAAAGAATCTTATTTGCTTATTTTTTGTGTTTATTTTTATTCTATTGCAGTTTAATTGATGTAAATTCGATACAAAAGGCACATGTTAAAAGGAAATTCGTTTCAAAAGGTATATGTCAAAAGCCCATACATTTCTGGGATTCACATAATTTGTACACTTTATATGAATACATAAGAACAGATTTTATAGACATGTCTTACGTTTAATTTATAAATGGAAACAGTGAGATTTCCGGATGTGTCTTAAGTATTATCTCTTCTATAAAGAAAGTAACTAACTCTGTCACCGCCGCCGTAAATGAATTTGTTGCGACCGGAGGTCTTTCTTCGTTAATATTACGAAAGCTACTGCATACAAAAATATGAAAATTGTAGTATTATTGATTAATGTTTAATAAATACACTGATGCATAGAATTTTTAAATTGAAGCATTATTTTCAGAGATACTTAATGTTGAAGTTGGTCAAAATCATTCTATTAAAAAAGTTTTATTGGGGCAAAGACTATATATCGGAATTTAATCAGTTTTTCTAGAGGATAGACATTAGAAGTTTCCGAATTCAAACTACATTTATTTTATTAATTTTAGTAATTTTTTAGGGTTTATTTCCATTTTAAATTCAAATTTTCAGCATTTTGAGAGATATTTTTACATATTTTTTTTAAAAGGTTATTATTTTAAATTGTTGTCAATTGTAAAAACATCGCAAAAAATAATATTTTCTTCAAATTAAAAATTTATCAACACGTGACCATTGTTAACAGAAAAAACTTTCAAATTATAATTAAATGATTAAGTATTAAAAGAAGGAAAATATTAAAAAATACATCATAAAAACTGTATTTATAAGTGAATTTAAAAAAAGAAAGAAAATTTTAAATAATAAATTCATTAACGTGCGTTAAAAGCAAAATTCGAGAAAATTCCGTCATATTTAAAATTGTCAAATAATAATATTGCCAAACAGTTAAAATAAGAAATTATATGTAGACTAGACATTTATTTCACATTTCTATATGATGTTTTAAACTATTGTTGCTCATTCTAAGGCCGCTCAAATAAAAATATTTCAGTTACAGTAACACTAGAATTTTCACACGAATATTAAAAAGAGAAAGAAAATTTTTAAATTATAAACTCATTAATATAAGTTAAAAGCAGGAAATAGGAAAATTACGTCATACTTAAAGTTACCAAATAATGATATTGCAAAAGAGTTTAAATTGAAAAATATATTTACACGAGACATTTATGTCATATTTTGAGATGATCTTTTTAAACTATTGTTGTGAATTCTAAGACAGCTTAAATAATATTTGCTTTCCAAGAACAAAAATATTTTCACGTGAATATTAAAAAGAGAAAGAAAACTTTGGTGAAAATTACATAAAATTTAAAAAGGTACATTTAAAATGTCTTATTTAAAACAACTTTCTCATAGCGTTCTTTAAAAAAATGCCGGGAGACAGACTCTGTTAACTTAATACATTTTATATTAGCATATTTTTAAATGTTTAACTGATCTTATTAATTCAAAGACGAAAACAGCCATTGGATCTCTTAATGGCATGGCCTAAAAATTCTCTAATAAAAGAAAATGAATTGAAACCCATTTACAAGGCGATCACTAATGGTGTTTTAATTATAATTCAATCTTCCGTAATCTTTTTAGAGCCGATCAAATTACCGTGTTTATTAATTAGCATATATCCACCTAGTATTATAAAAATTAATAAACAATTTTTTACTGAAAATCAATTTAAGAAAATTCTGTTTTTAAAATGGCTTACTTTGCAATAATTGACTTAATATTTGAAATACCAGAATGCATATCATATAAATTTTCTTTTTTCTTTATCATATATCATAAAAATTCTGTTGTTCCAATACATATTTCATATGGGTGATTCTCATTAAAGAGGCAAATTTCAGAAGCACTGAAGTGAAAATAAAAACTACTTACTTTTTTTTTAAAATTGTTACATAAATTTTCGTTCTATTGTTAAATGAACATGGAAAATACACCAGCAGCGAATGGGGGATTACACAGTAGCTATGGGGATTTTACATTTTTATAAAAGTGAGGGAATGACAGTAAAGTGAGGGGATGATTCTTTACATATGAGGAAATTCTTTTAAAAATACATACATTTGGAAATAAACTTCTTTTATTATAATTTCTAGTTCTAATATTTTCCAATTTCTAGGTTAATACAATGCATTGAAATAATTGTAAAATTAACATTACACTTAAATTAATCATAAAAGTAGGATAAATTCATTTAGTTAATGTAAACAAGGAAGCCCTTTTACAAGATTAATGTAAAGGTACAAGAGGTTACTGGTAGTACATTTTTTTTTATAATATAAGAAATATGATAAATATGAATGTCTGGTTTCCATGCTAATCATTTATATGTCCCTGTGGTTTTGCTGGGATGCATTGCACTGATTTGAAGAGTGTCATTTATCTGTGCTATAACTTCTCCAGTATATTCTTCATCATCATACAACAGTAGCACCCAATCTCCTACAGATAATTTAAAATATATATTAATCTATTATGTGTAACAAAATTTACAAACTCTTATTATTGCGTAAATTGCTTTTTGAATCTTACCTTTTTTAATTTGTTTAGTAAATCAAAATTTTGGGCATCTGTAGATGTATTGGTCTTGTTTCCAAACCTCTGATATCCTTCCCCGAGGTGGTAGTGGCTATAATCCTGTTGGTTGCAGTCAAAGCAGCTCAGACTTCTAAAAGTTAGTTTAGGTTTGTCTTTCCTGAAAATAACTTGATGCGCCTTTTGAGTTCCTTTGAAGGCTTCATAATTAGAATCCGCACCAAACGTTTTTTTAGAAATCTCTATTTCTACTGGAATCACATGAAATATTTTTATTGCTCCACATTTTTATTTTATAATTGAAAAGAAAGTATCAAAGGCCAAATCTAAATTATCTAAATAGATTGAAAGCAAGAATTAATTTTTGTACTAAGCATGAATTTACTTCGTGTGTCCTTTGAAACACTAAAGTTGAACTATTTAAATTATTTTGACAAGTTCTATCATTCCCTCACTTATATAGTTATTCCCTCATTTCAGCAAATGTGAGGGAATGAGGGGTGAAGGAATGATAAAATTCAATATGGCTACCTTTTACAAGTTACACAAAATGCTTGCAAATGGTTTATGAATAATTGCTTAAAGTATCAGTGATATAGCACAATATTAGCTTTTTCTTTACTTACCTTGATATAGATATCTTGTGTGAGGGAAGGATGATTAAAAAAACACCTACGCACAAAAGTATTTTTCTTTATTTTATTCTGCAACATACAATGTCCACTTCAAACTAGAGACTCCCAAACAGAAAGTTGTCAATGCAACAAACAAAATAACCCTGATATTGGGAATAATGCTTTCCTTTTGTGGCTGAAATTTAGATTTTTTTCAAAATGTGAGGGAATGATTTAAACTGTAGAGAAAATAGTAATTGTTAACTAAACGACTTTTTTAATTAAGTAAAAATAAGAAACAAGTGTTTATATTAATTATTAGCATTAATTATTCAACTTTCCTAAAACACTTTCATAATAAATATTTATTTTAATTAAATTTGATAAAAATAAATTTAAGATTACTTAGAGAGTGTAGGGAACTAGTAAGGGAATGACTATCTTATATTAAATTATTTTAAAAAAATTATAATTTATAAATCATCTTGATGAATTTATTTGAAAAAGATCACTTGTTGAGAATGCCAACTTGGCGATACTTGTCATTTTCTGTCAGTCGGCTGCTGTGGCAACCCCTTTTATTGTTTTCTGATTTTCTAAAAAAAGGTAGATGTAAAAAAATTTATTTGAACCGTCTGTCGGTAAAAATGGAACTCTCAAATGAGAGTAATAATATTAATATCTTTATATATTTGTAAATAAACTGTAAATATACGTTTTTAAAGGAAGTGCTTCAATTTAAGATCTAGTGTGTGAATTTATTAGAGTTTTTGTGAGTGTGCCTTTCTTAGTTTTCATAAGAGAAACCTTCCGAATTTGATTTATATAAAAGTTTCGAAATCCGACACAAAAGAATATTATCATGTATTTTTCGAGCCTGCAGTTTAAACGACGTGTAGTATCATTTTTTTGGCGTCCGCGACAAGATTATTGATGTCTGGATTTCATCATCGAATGAGGTACCTCAAATTAAATTATATTGAATAAATTGAAGTACATTGAATATATATTTTATTGATTAGATTCTTTATTTTACGATGGATCTGGAAACTCTTAAGAAAAAAAGTGCCGCGATTCGTAGTCAAACTACGAAAATATTTGATAAAATAAGGGATTTATTAGATAATACACAAAATTTAGATCTCGAGAATAGAAAATCATAGCTGGATACTTTAAAACAGCTGTTGAACGATAAAATGAAAACTTTAAAATCATTAAATTCTGAGATTGAACTACTGGTTCCAGGAACTGAATTTGAAAAAGAAATCGAGAAATCCGAATCTTATAATGAAAATATTATTGAATGGAAATATAAAATTTCCAAATTTATAAAAGATAACACCGTTACTCCTGAAACTAAACAAGATGCTTCAGACATTGAAAGTGTTAGTAGTAAAACAATAGTTCTCTACTAAAATGTCAGAATATTCTGAATCAAAATTTGGTAAAACTTCCTAAACTTAATATATCTAAATATTATGGTGATTCGTATTTATGGCTTGAATTTCGGAGTCAATTTTCGAATGCGATTGATAATAATGAACATTTAACTCCGATTGATAAATTTTCCTACTTAAAGTCACTTTTGGGCCTGCAAATACTATAGCAGGCTGTTCGCTGACTAAGGAAAACTAATCTCATGCTATAGAATTATTGAAATATCATTTTGGTCGTAATGACCTGGTGATAAATAGTCACTTGACTAAACTACTAAATTTGAAACCTGTACGAAATTCTAGTAATATTAAAGCTCTCAGAGATTTATATGACGAATGCGAAATTCAAATAAGAAATCTTAATTCTTTAGCTGTTGCATCAGGTCCATATGGGCACTTGTTATGTCCGATTCTTCTGAAACTTATTCCATCAGATACTGCGCAGGAATTTAATAGAAAACGTATTAAACATACTGACTGGGATGTTAATGAGCTGATAAATTTCGTTAAAGACGAAATTGTATCTCGTGAGGCCACTGTCCAATTAAACTATTTTGAAAAAATCCCTGAAAAGCAGGAAAATTATAAGAAAAATTATAAAAATTTCGTTCCATCAGCTTCTGAATTAACCACAAATATTAAAAATAACTGTATTTATTGTAACCAGACTGATCTCAATACTGAAAATTGTAAGTCTTTTACCATTCCGGAAATGCGAGAAAAATTGAAAAGGAAAGGAAGATGCTTTAAATGCTTCTGTAAATTTCACATCGCTAATTTTTGTAAATTTTCGAATGAAAAGTGCAAAGTTTGTTGTAAAACATATCACAATACTATACTTTGTAATTCTAATAAGAAAACAGAAGTATAAAAAAATTCAGGTAGTATTATTTCCTCCGTATCTCATTATAAAAGCAATATAAATAATATTAGTAGAGAAGTAATATTGCAAACAATTCATGTAAAAGTAGAAGCGGGTGAAAATTCAGAAGCTGCACTTTGTTTATTTGACTCTGCTAGTCACCGAACTTTCATTACAGAAAATTTAGTTTCAAAATTAAAACTTGAGCCCATTAGAAAGTTAAAATTAATCGTTTATACTTTCGGTTCAAAAAATCTGAATAACGATGTTATGATGTCGTTAAGCTAAAGCTAATTCACTTGACGAACAGAAAAAATTGTATAATAATTGAAGCATTAGTCACACCGCTAATAACCAATTCTTTGATACAAAATCTTCCTCTTCCAATCAAAATTAAGAGAAAACTTTCTAAATTTCGTCTTGACAGGTGGGAACATTTTGAAAATAGTGATGTTGATATATTAATCGGAGCTGACTATATATATCAAATTAATGATAGAACATATCCCATAAATAAATCATTGTTCGTCTGTGAAAATTTATTTGGGCATTCCCTCTGCGGGAGAATTGGCGTAAATAAAAATATTGATAGTAAACAAGCTGGGGTCTTATCTACTCAGATTATGAAACCTATTCAAAATGATTTGAAAACATTGTGGGAGTTAGAATCTTTAGGGATGAATACAGAAGAAAATATTTCTGAATTAGATAAAGAGATAATCGAAAAATTTGAAAACAATTTGCATTTTCTTGAGCACCGTTACGAAGCTAAATTGTTAGGGAAAGATATAAAAGAGATTTAGGAAGTAATTATAGCAATGCTAGAAACCGATTTTATTAACTTAAATTGAAAATTGCTTAAAGATAAGAAATTATTTCAGAAATATAAATAAATTGTGATTGAACAGGAATTAAATAACATAGTGGAAGAATGCTCTAATAAAACTGTAAATATTATTTTACCGTTTTGTGTTATTTTATGTCTCATCGACCTGTCTTGCGAGAGGATAAACCCACAACTAAAGTTAGAATGGTATTTGATGCTTCATCAAAAGAAAACAACAAATCATTAAATGATTATATGTACACTGTCCCAAATCTGAACCCAAATTTATTAGAAATTATTAATAATTTCAGAAAATCCAATACTGCGTTTTGTGCAGATATTGAAAGGGCCTTTCTTAAAATTTCTGTTGCTGAAGAAGACCGAAATTACCTTAAATTTCTTTGGTTCGATAATGACGCAAACAACTTTTTCAAAATTTTAAGATTTAGATGTGTACCATTTGGCGTTTCATGTTTACCATTTATTTTGGCTGCCACAATTAAACATCATATAAAGAAATATCGAGATCAACATCCAAGTGTTGTATATATGTTAGATAATTCCCTGTATGTCGATGATTTAATTTCCGGATAGATTTAGATAACGAAGCTTACTATTTATCAGTTACAGTTTCTGAAATTCTTAAAGAAGATGGGATGAATTTGAGAAAATTTAAAACTAATTCTATTAAACTTAAAGAAATGTGGGAATCTGGTAACTTAGGTATAAGTGAGGAAAACACATGTAGTATCTTAAAAGTTCTAGGACTGATTTGGAATAGAGAATCTGATGTTTTGATTTTAGATGATCAGCCCTTTGAAGAGTGTTATATCGATGATCGCACGAAGCGAACAGTGCTTAAAATGTTACTGAAAATTTATGATCCGTTAGGGTTTGTGAATCCATTTGTAATACGTATTAAATCCTTGTTGAAAGAAACATCGCAAAGACGTTTAGAGTGGGACAATAAATTACCCGAAGATTTGAAATGCGAGTGGAACACTTGGTGTTTACAAGTTGTACATTTACGAACATTTGAAATACCCCAAAAATATTTTCCTAATGGGATAAACATTTATGGAATTTCACAAGTTCACATTTTCTGTGACGCTAGTCCCAAAGGGTATGGAGCAGTTGCTTATCTGCGTTCCATTTCGTTAACTGCTGAAATTCAAACAAGTTTGTTTGGAGTAAATGTAGAATAGCCCCCCTCAAGAGGTTAACTATTCCACGGCTGGAATTGATCAGTGCAGTAGTTGCCGCTAGAATGTGGAAATATTTAAAACAAGTATTACATATTTCGAATTTAAATATAAAGTCATGGTCCTACTCAGAAATAACTCTTTGTTGGATTAAGGGTTCTACTACAAACAGGAAACCATTTATTTCCAATCGTATAACTGAAATTCAGTCATTGACAGATCCAAAGGACTGGAATTATTTTCCCGGAAAAGAAAACACTGAAGATCTGCTTACGCGAGGGGAAAACTTATCGAAGTAAATGGGCAATACAGTATGGTGGTGCGGCCCACCTTGGTTATCACTATCGGAAGATATCTGGCCTTAAAAAAGGGCTATAGAAATTGATCCCAAAGCTTTTAATGAAATGAAAGCAAAACCAAATTTAACACTATTGTGTAACGAATCAAACTCTACTTCTAAGCCAGTATTTGATATGGCAAAGTTTAGTAGTTTAAATCGCGTGTATAATATTATTACTTGGATAATGTGTTTTATTCATAATGCCAATTCGAAAAACCCTAAAAGTTTAGGACCTTTAACTACTTTAGAAATAGAAATAGCAGAAAAACACTGGATTAAACAATCTCAGGAAACTTCATTTAAAGTTGAAATAAGAGCACTTAAACAACAACAAAAAAAACACTTAATAAAGTTTGTCATTTATACAACCTTAATATACAATTAGATGAAAATAACTTACTTGTTTTATGCAGAAGACTTCAGTTTTTTGAAGTCACAAAGCAGGAAAAACATCCGTGAATACTTCCTAGTAAATCTTATTTTGTAAAATTACTCATTAAGGATGCTCATGAAAGAATGTACCATTTTGTGTAGCTGTCTGTCACTTTAGCTCACCTTCGTGAAAGGTATTTTATAATAAAGGGAAGAAGATTTCTAAAATCCATCTTAGATCCAGTATTATATGTCGAAAATTTAATGCTATTCTTGGAAAGGTGGAAATAGCACCTTTACCGAAAGATAGGATCATCAAAACCCCAGTTTTTGAAACCACTGGTGTAGATTTTGCCGGTCCGATTTATTATAAAACTTCTGAAGTTACTGGGAAAGCTTGGATTGTCGTATTCACATGTGCTGTAACTAGAGCGATACACCTAGAACTAGTCACCAATGTAAGTACTGAAACCTTATCTTAGCACTACGAAGATTTTTTGTCTAGAAGAGCTTCCTGCAAAATAATATACAGTGACAATGTCAAGACGTTTTTTAAAACTGATTTGGTGTTAAAACATACTTGGAAAAGAATTTCTAAGCAAGAGATCTTTGATTATTTGAGAAAATGAGAAAAACAAATGTAGCGCGTTCGGGTACCGAACCCGGGCCCGCAGATCAGCCAGCGAACGGCTTACCAACTGATCTACGACCAACCTATCATTGCGCTTGCAATGTAAGTATTTAAGTTGTGTACTATTATTAGATCGCCCTGTTTCTCAAGAACAAAGGAGCGTTGGATAATATCCTTTGAACCTGACATTAAGGGGTCTCTACCCTACAACATTTATTAAAATAATCAAAATCTGTGAAAACAAGGTTGGCCCTCTCCTTGTTAGATCTGCTTTTCAAGTGAAAAACATAAATTTATCGCCTCAGTTCAAAGTTAACGATATAGTGATAATTCATGATGAAAAGCTCCCAAAACATATGTGGAAATGTGGTCGTGTTAAAGAACTCATATTTGATCGTGACTCTAAAATAAGATCCTTTGTATTACAGACTGCAAAAGGCGACCTCATACGACCTGTGCTACTCTTGTATAATCTGGAACTGGACTTGGTGGACTAAATTAATAGACACTAAAAACTGGGACACACACACAAAAAGAAAAACTTAAACTTTTAATTTCTTTTGTTACCTATTTGCCTTTATTATTCTTTAATTTGCAATTCATGTGTTTTATTTTTCTTTCTTAGATTGCTGCATTCTTATTGACCATTTGGAAAAATGGTTATTGTCCTCGTCAGGGTATGAAATCAAAAGCATATCTGAAGCTTTTTATTGGTTTAAACCGTATTTTATTCGTTTTCTGATTGGTCTATACAGTAATCTGTACTTTCCCTTTACTTTGAACAACGATGGATACTTATGTTATCACTATGACCAAAAAATAATAAAAACTACAAAAAAAATTAATAACTCAGAAACAAATTGAGATACAGCTTTCAAACGAATTGTATTTAAAAGTGCATTTTTTTCTCTATACGACGGTGTAAAAAGTAATCTAACAAAAACATAACTGTGAAAAAAGGGAGCCAAGTTCTGTAAAGACAATGGCAAGAAAAGAAGTGATATCTAAGTGGGTACCAAGTTCAAATAAAATTCACTCAAACTTACCTACTGAAGTATTATAGCATTTTTTAAATTGTTTAGAAATAAAAATTATTGATAGCATATTAATAATAAATCTAGAACTTGGCAAGTTTTTACCTACAAGTCATTTATTTTTATTAATGACATTATTATATCTAAACTTGCTCCTTCCCCTTGAAGGATGGTGTGATAAAATATATCCCACCTAATTTTAACTGCAAAATGCCACATTGACACTAGAATTCAGGACTAAAAAGTTTAATTTTATTAAATACGTGAAAAGAAGCTTTTACCCATTTTGAAATAAATTTGTTTTTAAATTCTGGTGTGACTGAATCATTTCAGCATGTCACAAATAAAATCTCTTTGCCCCTGAAGGGTTAAAAAGGGGTGCAGTCTCTAGAGGGATGACCAAGAACAAGAGTAAAGGTAACTGTCTCTTTCTCAGGCCTTGCCTAAGGCCCTCAGGCTTTGCCTTCTCAGGCCTCTTTCTCAGGCCTAGTCTGTTTGCATTGAGGTTTCCGAAGGGTGGGTGCTAGAATGATAACCAAAGACGAGCGGGAATGTATTTGTGTATTTATTGGCTTATCAAATCTTTAACATGAGTCATTTGTTTATAATAATAACCATATAAATTTTCTTATAATGACATTGTTGTTAATCATCATCATTTTATTAAGACATGAAATTGATAGGCATAGCATTTATCAAAAACTTGCCAAGTTCTAGATTTATTATTAATATGCTATCAATAATTTTTATTTCTAAACAATTTAAAAAATTCTATAATACCTCAGTAGGTAAGTTTGAGTGAATTTTATTTGAACTTGGCACGCACTTAGATATCACTTCTTTTCTTGCCATTGTCTTTACAGAACTTGGCTCCCTTTTTTCACAGCTATGTTTTTGTTAGATATCATTACTTTTTGTAAAGTTACAATATATTTAGACACTTTACTTAATGTTTTTTAATGTGTTTACATGAGACTATTTTATTCACCAAGCAACATTCAATTTTAATTTAAATTTCCTACAACAAACTATTTGGCTGTCAATTTGCGGCAGAAATCTATATTTTAATACTGCTACACTGAATGCATGTTTTGAAACGAAACGTATTGATTCGAAATTTTTATTGTTTCTGAAACAACAATTCCTATTAAATTCCTATATTAAATTCTCCTATTAAATTTTCCAATTAAATATCCTGTAGCTGGTCCTGCTTTTTTGTACTGGAAGTGAAAAATAAAGTTATGTGCTTATGCCACACTATGTATCATTCATCCATGGGTGCGGGCAAAGAGGCAGTGCAGAGGAAGGACATTGCCCCTCCCTGGATTTTTAAATTTAATTAACTAAATAAACTTTTCTCTGATGGTTTTGAAAATAACAAGTGGGTAAGTGTGATCACAGATCGCACAGAGGGTTTTGTTTAATATTCCTTTCAAAACACTTTATCCTTTTTAAAAATCTGTTAGTTCCACATTTCGCAATCAGGGGCGCACTCTATTCTAAACAAACCTCTATCCGAACGAAACTCCGTTTTACATACTATCCGTAGATATATTAGTCGAGTGGATTGAGCCCATAGTACCCGAGATAAGTAGGTGCACCTGGCGATATAAAGTGGAACTAAAATATGTAAGACTATGGTGCATAATATGAAAGAATGGCCAAAGGGGTGTCAGCAAAAGTTGGAAAAGTGCTCATCGGGTGAAAAGAGCGGATGTTAGAAAAATTGCTTAAAATACACAAGTTAGAGCCCGGAGGAGTAAATAATATAAGACTTTTTGAAAGTTTTATGATTTGTCGTGTGCTCTGACGTATTCAGCTATACGTATGCAAAAAGTCATGTCTCCAACTTAATTAGGGACTCCCTTAGAAAGAATTGCTTAAAATACATATGTGGTAGCTCAAAGGGTTAAGCGTAAGACTTTTTCAAGATTTTATGATTTGTCGCCTAGCCTTAGGTGTTCTGCTATAAGTATGCAAAATTTCAAATCTGCAATTTAATAAGGGGCTCAGTTAGAAAGAATTGCTTAAAATACGCATGTGGAAGCCCAAAGGGTTAAATGTACGACTTTTTCACAATTTTATGATTTCCCGTTTGATGTGAGGTGTTCAGCTATAAGTATGCAAAATTTCACGCCTCCAACCTAATTAGAGGCTCACTTTGAAAGAATTGGTTAAAATACACATGGGGTAGCCCAAAGGGTTAAATGTACGACTTTTTCAAAATTTTATGATTTCTCGTTTGATGTGAGGTGTTCAGCTATAAGTATGCAAAATTTCACGCCTCCAACCAAATTAGGGTTCACTTAGAAAGAATTGTTTAAAATACACATGTGGGAGCGCAAAGGGTTAAATGTGCAACTTTTTCAAAATTTTATGATTTGTCGTTTGATGTGAGGTGTTCAGCTATAATTATGTACAATTTCACCCCTCCAACCTAATTAGGGGCTCACTTAGAAAGGATTGTTTAAAATACACATGTGAGACCCCAAAGGGTTAAATTTACAACTTTTTTAAAATTTTATGATTTGTCATTTAATGTGATGCGTTCAGATGTAAATATGCAAAATTTCACGCCTCCAACATGTATAGTTTCTGAGAACGGGCTCTGTGACGGACAGAATATCTCAATTTATTGATTTTCTGTAAGCAAGTAAACCCAGATAAACCCCCGGTATGTAGATAGGTTTTCAATGGAAGTCTATGGGAATTTGGCGAAATATAAGAGATATCGCCAAGGTGGCGTCACTTTTGGCGACTAATTTTGGTCGCCAAATTTGGCGACATATCGCCATGTTGGTGAGAAACTTGGCGGTATTTGGCGACAGAACAGCGTCCCCTCCTACGGCAAATTAAAATTTCGCCTAATAGACGCAACGATAAAGTAAAAATGGGCACCCCCAGGTGGGTAATTAATCGATTTTCACAATTTTTTTATTTTTTTCCTTAGTTTTATAGTGTAAACGAACTTCGCACCAAATTTGAAGTCTGTAGCTGCAGTAGATATACGAGATCTTTTTGATGAGTGAGTCAGTCAGTCAGTCAGTCAGTGGTAAAATTATCGGATATCAGACATTTTCAAATGTCATTATCTCGGAAACTAATCATGCGTTATTTATAAAATTTTGGATTTTAGGTAATTAGAGTGGCCTTACTACACATTTCGTATAACAAGTACGTAGGTCTCATAGATTTACAGTTGTAGAGCATTGAAATTAGATGAAAACAGCTCGAAATGGTTCGTGTAAATAACACACGGCTATGTCAGGCGAACTTGGCTGACACACTGCCGTGTGTCTAGATATTGTGGGATGTTTAGAAGTTTAAGAATGAAATTTCATTAAAAATTGGTCGTCAGATTTTCAAGAAATCTGACGATGGGAAAAGCTTTTCCCGAACAGCCAATGAAATGCTTGGATAATACGTAAGTTTTAGGTGGATAATACGTAAGTTTCAGGAAATCTGACGAGTCAAAGGCGATTTTTGTCGCTTGCAATTTTTACGCGTAATAGCACTATTAATGTTTAATCCATGGCGTCCGTAATGTATGATCAACTCTGTGCGATTTTTTATGTCTTAAATTCTAGTCTTTGAAAAAATCATTTTCCAAATTGTCGTTATAATTTGTTAAATTGCTTTTTAACCATTTGGAAAAATGGTTATTGTTCTCTGTCAGGATAGGAAATCAAAAACATATCTGAAGAGTTTTATTGGTTAAATCCGCATTTTATTCGTTTTCTGATTGGTCTATACAGTAATCTGTATTTTCCTTTTGCGTCTTTGACGCCTGTTTAATTTGAATTCTAATTTTCTAAATTTAATCATTCTAATTGAAAATTTTACAAGAAAATAAAAAGTTATAGGAGTAAAATGGTAACGAAAATTATACTCGCAATTTTAACTTAAACCTCGGTTAAATAAAATAAATTTTCGCTGCTGACCATTTTTTCTTTATTTTGAATCATTAAGGCATTCGTCTATCAGATTAAAATGTTATTTTAGCAAGTTTAATTTTGTTACATTTTTTTTTCTCAAAAGTCAAAAGAATGTAAGAATGCCCTATATTATTTTAAATAATGAATCCTTTCACGTGATTTTACATGCATGTTCTTAGTGCCATAGGAGGATTTCGTCTTTGTTATCTCCGCTCTGGATTTAATAGATACTCGTGCTTCTATATAGAAGGATTCCTTCTTCAAATAGGTTTAATACGAAATAAATTAGTGGTTTATATATTTTTCCATTTCCTAGAAATACAAAGTAGTAAATTTTATTTTACGAAATGTTTTAAGAGTGGATCGCGTTGTAATGCATGTACTTTACAAATGTCGTTATAATCATATTTATATATTGCATTAAACAAGTGTAAGATGTTTTTGTACTTCTAAATTGTTGAATCAAAGTTAATAATGTTGAAATAATATTCTAAAGTAGTTTTGCAATATTTAGGTAGTATTATATTACTTTCAAAACAATTTTATATGCATACTAGCTGACACGCCGTTACGTTTTTTGGGCCTGTGATTAAAAAAAATAAATATAACTAAAATAAATATTGAATGATTTTATAATTTTAAATGCTGTATTTTAAAGTATGCAGAAAAAGCAGAATTAACGAAAGTGATCTACGCATATAAATATTTTTGAAAATGTTAAATATAATACTTTTTAAAATAAAAGGCGTCAAAAGGAAAATAGTAGATATAGTTCTTATCTTTTTTTGTTTTCGCATTTTGATTTCCAAAACCGATAATATTTTTAAACAATAGCAGAAAAAACCAAAATTGCGTTAGTGACTTACAGAAACGAATTTTCTTGAAAGGTTAATTTTCATGATTTTTTAAACGGATTGCGGCTCTCGAAAGGAAAATGAACGTATATGTTACCTGGTACTTTTCTTTTTTTTTTTTCGTATTTTGATATCAGAAGCCAATCAGAATATTAAGCAATACATAAAATAATGGAACTCCGCGAAAGATACTAACGGAAACGAACGTTTATGTTATGGTTAAAATTAATATATTTTTTAAATCGATGGCATTGTTTTAACGTATAATGAAAGTTGATAACGTTTGGTCTCCTTGTTTTACTTCTTATTTTGATGTATGAACCTGATGTAGATCTGAATGAAGAGAAAACGGAATTCCCAAAAGTGCGTTTCACAAAAGAATTTATTTTAAATCTTTGAAATTCATATTTTCCAAAACAGATTATGCATTCAAAAGTAAAATGTTCGTAAATATAGCCTGGTATAATTTTTTGTTTTTCGTATTTTGATCAGAAGCCCGTATAGAGATTTTTAAACATTGCAGGATTCGCGAAATTATTTGAAAGATTTTTCGCACAGATTAACATTGATATTTTGGATTTAACGCATTGCCGTGTTTTAAACCTAAAAGCACGATGATTAATATTATGTAACTAATTTTTTCGTATTTTGAAAAAGTTACACCAATCCTTCCTTCGAAAAACTGAGGGGAGGACACGAATTCCAAGTTTTATAAAGAATTTCTTTGAAAAAACGGATTACTTCAATAGAAAGCTTAAATAACGTGATATCGTAATTTTCCTTTTTCCTTTTTTCGAATGGTTCGGCTGATATGCATTTCGAAATACGGGGAGAGGAGGTCGCTTTCGCACTTTAATATCTTCTCTGCTTCCGGGATTTTAAACAGTGTTTGTGCCATACACCGATGGGACAGATTTTTAGTTTGACCTTTTTAATTGCGAGATTTAATTACTAACTTTGCATATGAAGAAAAAAAAATAAGCCTCAGATGCATTAACACCTGCCTTGACTATCTGATTCAGAATTTTGGATCTCTACGTAAGGTAAATTTTAATGGTTATCGCACACAAACTCTTTTCATTTATTACTATGTAGTATCTATGTAGTATCTGTACTTTATTTCTACGTAGTGAGGATCAATTTGACGTTCTTTAACCAGTGTATTACAGTTCTAGTGTTTGCTCTACGACGCTACTTCGTCTACTTGGCATGGAATTGATTTTTAAATTTGTATAATATCTAAGGGTTTCCTTCTATATTTAAGGAGGGCACAGGGCATTTAAGCTTTCAAAAAATCAGTTTTCGGATTTTCCTTTTTCCAATTTTCTTTTTTAAATTTTTTAATAATAATCAAAAAACCCTATTCAAAAATCTGCATTATTTCTTGGGTTATAATCATTTATAGACGGTGTGTACAATTGAAGACCCGTAGATAGTGAAACTTCAAAACGCGTTTTCTCAGAGTAGTAAAATAGCAGTGCGTGCTCACTGTTACTTTCAAACTATTATAAGGTACAGCTTTGAAAAATTAACTAAATATGAGGTTCTTTATAGTCTTCAAGATAAAACGAAAAAATATATATGTTCTGGTTATTTATTTATTTATTTTATTTATTTATTTATTTTTTTTGCACTTGGAAAACTTAAATTAAAAAAAGAAAAAAGATTTTTTTTTTCATTTTGTGCTGAAATTAAATTTTAAACAAACCTTTTTTTATATTTTTTGGTTTTAGTTTAGAAGTAGGTGTGTTATAATTCTATTTTATTTCAAAAATTGTTTTCCATATGCATAATTTCGTGTTTATCATGCCTGCAACACTTAATGATTTTAATTAGCACATTAGTGAAATGAATTTTTAATTTGAAATTTAAATATTAATTTTGTAAATACAACTTTTATGTTTCTGGTTAACATAGTTATGAATATGTACTTTAGACAGAAAGGAAAAAAAAATATCTGAATTGCATATTATTTGTGTTTTGGAACTTTGAAAAAGGTATTTAAGGCCTCCTTAAGTATAGTTAATATATATGTTTTTTCAATATTGTTTTCTATTTCCTTTAAACCAGAATTGGAAACTTTTTTATATAGTTTTCTTAGGGACTGATATCGTTGGAATAAAAATCTCTTATTAATATGTAACATTTTATTGATATATAACATGTTATATGTTGGGGAGACCGGGGCTAGTTGGTACAGGGGTAAGTAGGCGCAGTTCTCATAAATCGCCTGTTTGTGGATGGATTAGGCAACCACTCACAGAGTACCTTTCTTATTGCTTTTTACAAGGTCCACTGTAGTTTTGCAGCGTTACCTATCTGCAGTGGACATTTATTACGATTTTTCTGCTTTTTATACTCATAAGTAATTATTTGTAGCTTCATTCTTTTTCTAATTTATAATACTTATCTTAATAATTGCGATTTAACCTGTGCAGATTTTCTTAGTGTATGATTAACTGTACCTACCCCATATGAGATTTCCTTGGATTATTTATGCTTAGAGGATTTCATGTCCCTTTTGTGAAGAAATTTATTATGGGGCTAGTAGGCGCATTAACACGGAGCAAGTTGCCTCGGTGTTTGGTGTATGCCGGTACCTTGAAAAACAGCAAACAACGAGAAAAATGGTTGCAATGCAAGATTTTGGGCACACGAAGCTTGCCCAAACTAAGACACTCGATTTTTTATTTGTGACAACTGTAACTCTGATCATGATATAGAATAGGATAGAAGTTTCTCAATGTTACTGTTTTATTCATTATTTTTATGTCTGTATAATTTAGATTTTACAATGTACTTCTATAAAGCCTTTCTTTAAACTTACTGGTAATAATGAAATTGATTTTGCTTAACTGAATGTATTATTTGAGCTTCATTTAAATTTTTATAAAGCGTGTGCCAACTTACCCCATAGGTATAGGCAACTTGCCCCGTGAAGGGGTAGGTTGGCGCACAATTTTCCTTTTACTTTAAGCTTCCGCTAAACATAAACTACAAAAGCTACAAACTCAAAACTCTGAGTATTTATAGTCGATGCCTGTTCTTTAAAAGTACAGTTAAAGTTTCATAAAAAACTTAAGCAAAAAATAAATAAAAATTAATAACTAAAAACTGCGCCTACTAGCCGCGGTCTCCCCTAACATTTTATTGATATGTAAAACTTAATGAGGGTTACATCAACATTGTACGACGGTAATAGTTTTCAAATGTAGATTTTAATAAGTGTTATTGTAATGCGATAAACTCGTAGTTTGGCGGCAGCAGTTGAAAGTTCTGTTAAAAAGGCACAGTTTTATAAAATGTCAAACATATTTCAAATATACGGATATTACCGCACAATTGAGGTATGTTTTTTGTATCAAAATGTTATAACAAAACTGAAATGTTTTATATATATCTAAAGTTGTATTTTTCAAGTTATTCCTCCAATAAGAGATTGCAATTTTTTTTATAAATACGGGGAATTTTGGAAGCATACTACAATGTAGCGTCATTTCACTCACTGGCGGCGCTAACGAAAAAGACAGGCTACCGCTGTGTATGTCACATATATTTTTTATAGACCTCTAGAGTGACGTCATGCTTTTTTCGTAAACCTGTTCTGGTACATTCGAACATCACGTGAATCCAGTAGTCCGTAAAAAAAAAGATATGCATGACGCATCTCGGTAGCCTTTCTTTTTCGTTAGTCTCGACTCACTGGCAAATTTATTCCTGTGATATAAATCTTTAGATCATCTTTCATCGCTTTTCAAAATTTAGATTTCGTGTCGTTTTCATGTTGTTTATTAAACGAGTAATTCCTATTTTATCAGGATTTTAATATGCGTTTTAAATTAATTTTCTCTAGATTATAAATATTAGTATGAAAAATTACACAAAATACATCTTAATGAACTGGCATAAGATGTTTCATATTAGACCATTGAAAATATGTTCTTAAAAAAGAAAAGGAATAAGTTAGGACTTTGCAAGATATATTTTTCATAAAAAAAAATTAGCACTAAATCGCTAAACCTGTAAAAAACATACAACGTGTTTTTTCTACTAACTAGTATGCTGCAGAAAATTTTGAATTTTCTAGAAAAAATACCGAGCTAAAAACAATAAAACAGTTGTATTGTTCATAAGCTACACCTTTTTTTAATTTTGTACTTTTGTTGTATTTTTTGTAATTATTAAATGAAATTTAAAATAGATATATTGAATAAATTGCATAAGAATAAGATAATGGTACTAAAATTTCAGTGTAATGTTATACAAACAAGAATAGGAAAAAATATTAAATTCAGTTGTGAAACTAAGTTGCGAAAATTACGTTACACAACTTCGAAAATGCGAATATCATTCGCTGCAATTTTCATGATTTGTTTTCTATATTACATATACTTCTACGGTTTTTATTAACTCTTTCCAACAAAGTTGAAAAGTGTTAATGACTTCGGTTTGTCTATCCGTCTGTCCGCGCTCTAACTCCCGTAAATATACTCGGAACGTTCTGAAATTTTTGTATGTTAGTGACCTCTACCATAGCACGAATCCTATTTCAAATGAAGTTTGTAGCACGTTTAGTTCAATTACAGGGACAGTCAAACGTTTTCCGTTACATTACGGCCTATGGGAAAAAATCGTTTAAAATGATTTTTAATGATGTTACATGCTTTCAAACATAATAAAATTGATATGAATTTATCAAGAGCATTAAAATATGCATTCTGTAGAATATGCGGCGCAAAGAATAGTTATTATTCATTTTCAGGGACAATCAAAATTTTCCGTTACATTACGGCCTATAGGGAAAAATCGTTTAAAATGATTTTTAATGATTTTACATGCTTTCAAACATAATAAAATTGATATGCATTTATCAAGCGCATTAAAATATGCATTCTGTAGAAAATGCGGCGCAAAGAATAGTTATTATTCATTTACAGGGCCGCACAAAAGGATTCCGTTACATAATGATATAGTGGTAAAGGGAAATTTTTCGGGCGTATTTCAATTATGTTAAATTATTTCATGTATAATGAAATTGATATACGTCGCTGAGGTTTTCTATAAATTATTTCATGTATAATACGAAGTGCATAGCATTATTTACAGGGACACAAAAAAAATTTCAGATACTATATTGTATCCGAAGTACTGTACATTAGCGATGATTGCTGGAAATGCATTTTTATTTATGTAATGTGCTTTTATGTTTCACTATATTTATCTATTGTATACGGTGTGTATAAATTCTGTAATTGATATACAGGGTTATACAAAAAGAATTCGTAAAGGTTACTGAATATGATTGAAAATTGCTTAAAGAAGGTTTTTATAAATGAGTTATGAATTTTTACGATGAACTGCAGATAAAATGATAATCAGGGTCACGTAAAGAATTGGATACATGGCCTAATGTCTATAAATGATAATTTCTGGAAATGTGATTCCAGTAGTTTTAAGAACGTTTTACTTTGAATTAAACTTTAGCTAAATAGTGGCGTGTACTAGGTTAACTACAGGGTTGTACAAAAGTATACAAGTATGTTTCCATCTATTAGTATAAATTACTGAAAGAGAAATTTCAACCTGTTATATGTTTTCTTGCTAAATTTCTCCATTATATAGTATCTATGTCAACCTACATATCAAATACAGGGCTGTTCAAAAGAATTGGAATATATATTTGATATGAAAGATAACTGCTGAAATCAGTTTTTCAAATGTTTTATGCGTTTTCTAGAATATTTACTTAGTTCTGTTATATACCTTATTTCCCTAAATATCAAAGTTTTGTTATAGCATTCAGGAAGTGTTGGAAAGTGTTTCATAATCTATGTTTAGCGCATGATTTTTCATACATGTTTAATATGAAATTAATTATTATATAAGCATTTTTTAACAGGTATAAAATTTTATATTGATTAAAATGTACAATACAAGAACATTATTTAAATAAGCTATTATAAAATCTCTATTTTAATCGAATATAATCTAATTTTTACATTATCTAAATATTACTTTAAAATAATGCGTAAAACATGCAATTCAATACTTTTAATACAAACAAAAATCCAATTATACTTAATGTATACATATACCAATACATAATAATTATATATATCCTTTTTCTATATAATATTTACAATTCCACAATAAAAATAGCAGCAAACGTAGGATTTGCTGCAATATTTTAAAGCATTTGTATCCCACTTATATATTAACCTAAAATACTACAAAATATTCGCATGCCATGAAAATACACGAAATAAGTATATTACTAGATTTATTTTACGAATAGATTTGAGAAATGAAACATATAGATTACTCCACTATACTTAAGAATTGACATTCTGTGCCAGTATATTTTCATTTCCCTACATCCATTGAAAAGTGACGAAAACATCTATCAAGTAAAATTAATGAACCGCAAATAGAATTCGTGGCAAGAGAGAGGAAAAGTTCAATTTTTCAATAATAAAAGTATTATAAAAGGAAAATGTATCATAATCCTAAGCAAAACTCATCAATTTTATACTAAATACTTTTGTAGATAATACATTGCTTTGTAACTTTTCTATTTAACTTTTGTCATCAAACTTAAAAAAGAAAAAAAAAAAGCAGCATATGTAGAAATTACTACAATATTTAAAAAATTAGCATCTCGTTTATATATTAAAGAATAATATCATAAAATATGAGCCTGATATGGAAATATACAAAATAGATAAATTAATAAATTTATATTTTGAATAGAATTGAATAATAAAACGGATCAATTACTCCACTGTACTTAAGAAATGATATTTAGTGCCAGTATGGGAGACCGGGGGAATGGCGACACCTTAAGGAAATTTAACTTTTTCACTTCAAAAAAATGTTTATTTTTTAATAGTAAAACTTCTAAAGCTGAATCATGATCTTTATAATATGTGGGGCATTCCACGTCAAATCAGGCAGTAAAATATCAATATGTAACCCACCATCACAGATTTTAATGAAACTGCGTGTGTTTGTTCTTACTATTAAGATATGATCACCAGTAATTTTTTTTTGCTCCTTGGTGAAATAGTTTCTGAGAAAAAAATTGTCAAAATTATGAAAAACTGCCGTCAGTTGGCATTCTTGATAGCTCGGTTTTCAAATGTAGCATGTCATATATATAATCATATTTCAATATCTACTCTACAAATCATCTTCAAATAATTTATGCACAATATTTAGGGTACGCAGCTTATGAAAAAAATATATTGTTACGCTTATAACATTTTAAGTGTGTCTAAAAAAATATTTAAACTTTGGAGTCGTGAATTTTTTATGAAAAATAATGCATTAACAAAAAAAGCATTATCAACAAAAGGCGGTATTTTTATTAAATTTATTTTTTATGGGAGATATACTTAAAGATGTCCTTTACCTGATTCTGAAATAAAAATAGTGGGATTTGGGGTGTTTTTGGTAGTATTTCCTATTTAAAAATATTTTGAGGTGCATTTCATATCAAATCAAGCAGAGTCATTCCATGTCAGTTCCCCTAAGCCATTTAATCACTGTCACAAATTTCAATGAAATTGGGTTTGTTTATAGCTTATTTTAAGACGTAATCACCTTTAATTTTCTTGATCCTAAGTAAAATATTTTTTAAGATAAAAAATATCAAAATTTTGAAAAATTGTTTTAAATTTTTTTAATGACAGTTCGATATTCAAAGACTACATTAAAAGAAAAAAAAAAAAAAAAAAAAGTCATTTCAATATAAAATCACTAAATAGGTTTCAAATAATGTATATGTGACAAATAATGTAGGCAGATTATTATTTCTTGTTTTTTATCATGTTTAAACACTAAGAGTGTCTTTTATCTTATGAATTTTTAAAATCAAGAATTTTGTCAAAAATAATGTGTTAATCAAAAATTTATTATTAACCGAAGGCAGGGTGTTATTGCTTTCTTTTAATTGTACGTAAAAATATCTTTTAAATGGTTATAAAATAAAAATAGTGAACATATGAGAAAAAATTATCAAAATTTTGGAAAAATGCCACGAGTTGCCATTAATGATTGTTCAATTTTCAAAGGCCTCATTTTATATATAAAATCATATTTCAATAACTAATAAAGAAATCTTCTTCGAATAATTTAAGCAAAGTAAATAAAGTATGTAGATTATGAAAAAAATATTGCTGTAATGTTAAAAAATATTTAAATGTGTCTAAAAAATTGTATAATCTTTGAAATCAAAAATATTTTACAAAAAATAATGAAATTATTAAAAAATCTTTATCAATCAGAGGCGGAGTTTCTATGACTAATTTTTTAATTTTAAATTGTACATAATACTACATTATAACTGGATCTGAAATAAAAATAGTGGGATTTTGGTTGGTTTTAGTAGTATTTAAATCATATTTAAAATTATCAATATTTTCAAATGTAAAACCTATCCAATGTATCATTCCTGGAAATATTTTTATTTATACATTTATTTTATTTTTCAAATTATCTTTTATGTTCGTTTCTTAAGGAAAAAAATAAACAATATTGTTTTTTAGTAAAACTTCTAGGGCGAAGAGCAATTATTTCTTTCCAAAAAAGAGAAAAATCACTAGCTCCTCACCGCCCAATAGAAATTTTCAAAATGACAGTCCTAATCTTTAAACTCATATTTGGCTGTTAATATTGAAAATTTAGCATTGAGCTGCTAATATTGAAAAAAAAAAATTTCACTCTGTTGAAGAAAATTTTGGCGTATTGTGCTTTAAATATATGCAAAAAATGCATAATCCATTATATTTATATCTTTCAAATAACTATATCTAAAAAAATATTTAAAACTTAATGAGTTGCACTTTTGTAATTTTATTCAGTTTCTAATGATATGTACCGTAATTTCGGGTGTATAGCCCGCAGATCAAACAATTCAGTTTGGACCCAGAAATTTTATTCAATATTTGAAGACCAATATTCACTGCGAAACAGCACCGAAAACTGGCGATATGAAGCAATTAAAATAATAAAACTTTGTAAAAAATCACCATAAAATTAAAACAAAACACAGGACGCGTTTCGAGCTAAAAACATAACAGCTCGTCAACAGCTAAGCATACACGTGTCCGAAAACGGACAAGTTCAAAAATGAACAGAGTTCATTTTTGAACTTGTCCGTTTTCGGACACGTGTATGCTTAGCTGTTGACGAGCTGCGTTTAGCTCGACGCGTTTAGCTCGAAACGCGTCCTGTGTTTTGTTTTAATTTTATGGTGATTTTTTACAAAGTTTTATTATTTTAATTACCAATATTCACTGTGATCTAAAAAGTTACATTTTATTTTTAAAAATTTCTGGATCGAAACACGATTGTATGATCCGCGGGCTATACACCGGAAATTACGGTAATTTGATTTATTTCATCACAATATTGCTGAAAGTTGGATTTTCAACATATATATGTGTGTATATATATATCCCTGTTCTCAAACAAATTATTTAAAAATTATTCATTTATGTTTAATAAAGCATATATATATTGTTTATACACTTACAGAAAATACATATAGCAAATTTTATGATATTATGTCAATAATGTCTAAAAGTAAAGAACTTATCTAATAGTATGTAACGAAAAATTTAACATCTGGTGTAATGACAACAAAATTTTATAATTGTTTTACTTAATTTGGATGAATGAAAAAAGCTTACATGTTTATATTTTATTGAAGTACAGGTGAAAATGTCACAAAGACATACCTCAACAACCACTGAGTATGTCACATTCACACTACAGATGATTTTTTTTTCTTTTTGATCTTTCGGGTTTGATTTCAGATGGTAATGAATTAATTAGTTTTGTTACAAGTGTCATTGCAGTCAGCATATTAGGCTCACTATTTTTTTTAATATAATTTGTTTTGATTGACTCGATGAACAACAATATTTAAAGGGACCATTTCATGACTTTTCAATTAAAAGCTGATTTATAAATTCATCATGTTGTTTAGTTATTATTATCGTCTTAAGATAATAAGTTGATATTAAAATTTTTAAATGCAGTTTATTTATTATTTGAACAGTTGAAAGTATTTTTCAATAAGAGTGCGGGCTGTTGATTTTAAGTCGGCTGTTGAGCAATGTAGTGTTGGTAAAGGAACTGGTACCATTTAATTTAATTTTTATTGCTGTAAATAATATTTGTTATTTTATTATTGTATGTATTATATTTAAGCAAGAGTAGAAATACACGATATCGTAGTCATTTTAGTACATCTTAGCATGAAAAGCTTCAATATTTATCATTAAACATTCACATTTTATGAAAATTTTGTTAAAATTGCTCATATCTTCACTATTTTTATTTTATAACTATTGAAAAGATATTTTTACGTACAATTAAAAAAAGCAATAACAGCCTGCCTTCGGTTAATAATAAATTTTTGATTAACACATTATTTTTCACAAAATTCTTGATTTTAAGAATTCACAAGATTAAACACACTCTTAGCATTTAAACATGACAAACAACAATAGATAATAATCTGCCTACATTATTTGTCACATATACATTATTTGAAACTTATTTAGTGATTTTATATTGAAATGACTTTTTTTTATGCAGTCTTTGAATATAGATCTGCCATTAAAAACATTTTTTTTAAAAATTTCAAAATTTAGATATTTTTTTTATCTTAAAAAATATTTTACTTGTAATCACCTTTAATTTCCTTGATCCTGTCTTAAAATGAGCTATAAACATACCCAGTTTCATTGAAATTTGTGACAGTGAATTAAATATCTTAGGCGAACTGACATGGAATGACTCTGCTTGATTTGATTTGAAATACGCCTCAAAATATTTTTAAATATCAAATACTACTAAAAACACCCTAAATCCCACCACTTTTATTTCAGAATCAGGTAAAGGACACCTTTAAGTATATCCACCACAAAAAATAAATTTAATAAAAATACCGCCTTTTGTTAATAATGCTATTTTAGGTAATGCATTATTTTTCATAAAACAATCACGACTTCAAAGATTAAACATTTTTTTAGACACACTTAAAATGTTATATAAGCGTAACAGTATTTTTTTTTTCATAAAATACGTACCCTATATATTATGCATAAATAATTTGAAGATGATTTGTGGAATAGATATTGAAATATGATCATATTTATGTCATGCTACATTTGAAAATCGAGCAGTCAAGAATGCCAACTGATGGCAGTTTTCAAAATTTTGACAATTTTTTTCTCAGAAACTATTTGACCAAGGAGTAAAAAAAAATTACTGGGAATCATATCTTAATAAAAGGAACAAACACACGCAGTTTCATCAAAATCTGTGATGGTGGGTTACATGCCTGCCTGAACTGACATGGAATGACCCATGTATAAATTTAACTTTAATCATAACTGTAAAGTAAGCACACATACAAAAAATCCTTCCGGCCAGTGCTGGGAGGAAGTGGTAGCTTTCATATTCCTTATTTTAAAAAAGCGAACTTATATTATTCAAACACACGAAGCTCAATTTAGTGGAAACCGAATATAGGAGATTTAATACTAATTTTTATCAATATAATGAATGAGAATTTCGCGAAATTAGTCAGCTTTATCCAAGCTGCTTTTCTTTAAAGTAACTTATATTTGGCTGCCAAATTCGGCGATTTCTTAAAGTGCCTGCCATTTTAAGACAACATGGTGGATGAGGCTAAACAGTGAACTTGGTCGACACCTTAGTAATTGCTGTGCATATGCTCACTCACATCGGAAATCGGTTGATATATACGAGTGCTGTCGCAGGCAAAAAATCAGATTTTTCAAAATGTCACTCACATTAGAAATTGAAACTGCTATATCTGAGCCATTATTTAAGATAAAGACAAACAAAAGATGCTCCTGAATCCTTATATCAAGGTCAAATACTTAAGAAAGAAACCTTTTCCAATTTCTAATTTTTTCGCAACTCACTTTAAATATATATATTTTTTAATTTAATGGCCGCCATTTTGAAACCCGATGGCTGATGAATCTGGCCAGCGAACTTGGTCGAGATATTCATGTACACTATCCACATGCCTTCTTACATCGAAATAGGCGAATACGTGTGTTATCGCGTGACAAACACAATATCGTTTCAGAATGTTAGCCATGCAAAAATTCAAAGTGCTATAATTCAACCATTTTTTAAGATATAAACAAAAGAACAAATTTTCAGAAACAAAAACTGCTCCGGAATCTTTGTATCAAGGCCAAACACATAAAAAAATCCTTTTCATTTTCCAATTTTTTAATAGCTCATTTTAAATTTTAAATTTAATTTATTTAAATGGCAACCCTTTTAAAACAAGATGGCGAATGAAGCTGGCCAACGAACTCGGTCGAGACATTGGTGTATACTATGTACAGACGAAGTTACATCCAAATCGGTTCATAAATACGCCTGTTATCGCGTGACAAAAATCAGGTCGTTTCAAAATTTCAGCCATAATAGAAATTCAAAATGCTATAACTCAGCCATTTTTTTAGATATAGACGAAACAAAAACTGTTCCGGAATCTTTGTATTAAGATCAAACACACACAAAAAAAATCTTTTCATTTTCCAATTTTTTGATATCTTATTTTAAATTTTAAATTTTAAAATTTTTTTGAAATGGCCGCCATTTTGAAACAAGATGGCGGATAAAGCTGGCCAACGAACTCGGTCGAGATATTTGTTTGTACTATGTATACACCAAGGTACATCCAAATCGGTTCATAAATAGGCCTGTTATCACGTGACAAAAATCAGGATTTTCAAAATGTCAGCCACGCTAGAAATTCAAAATGCTATAACGCAGCCATTTTTTAAAGTATAGACGAAACAAAAACTGCTCCCGAATCTTTTTAACTAGGTCAAACACATAAAAAAGAAATATTTTTTCAATTTTCAATTTTTTGGTGCCACATTTCAAATTTAAATTTTCTTAAAAAATTAAATGGCCGTCATGTTTAAACAAGATGGCGGATGAAGCTAGCCAACGAACTCGGTCGAGACATTGGTATGTACTAGGTATAAACGAAGTTACATCTAAATCGGTTCATAAATACGTCTTTTATCGCGTGACAAAATTCAGGACGTTTCAAAATGTCAGCCACGCTAAAAATTCAAAATGCTATAACTCAGCCATTTTTTAAGATATAGGCGAAACAAAAACTGCTCCAGAATCTTTGTATAAAGTTCAAATACATAAGAAAAAAATATTTTTCGATTTTGAATTTTTTGGTACCACATTTCAAGATTTAATTTTTTTTTTAATTTTAAATGGCCGCCATTTTGAAACAAAACGGCGGATGAAGCTGGCCAACGAACTCGGTCGAGACATTGGTATGTACTATGTACACACCGAATTTCATCCCAATCGGTTCATAAATACGAGAGTTCCAGTGTGACAAATGTCAGATATATATATATATATATATATATATATATATATATATATATATATATATATATATATTGCACGGAGGGTGGTTCCGGGGTCTGGGAGTCATGATCGATGAAAATATACCAAAATTTTTTGAAATCGCTTTCCTCCGAACGGCTGCAATTGGTAGCTTTTTGTAATGAAAGCTACCTAACAAATTATTTCAACCTCTGTACAGTGTACCCAGGATACTGGGGTAATTCCGCCACTGTATCAGAGTAACGACGCCACCGGTTAATGACCTAGAAATACATATAATGGATATTAGGAAACACATAACCTACTGAAAATATTTAGAAAGCAATAATTTATCAAAATAATGAATAATTACAATGTTCTTTAAGCTAGATTTATTTAAGTGCTAAGCTTACAATTTAACTCAAATTGGAAAAGTCACCCTTTCCATGATGGCGGCATTACTCCGTTAGGACAATATAGCGGAAATCCTCCAGCAAAGCCGAAAGAAGAACCGAACTTGTTCAACAAATTGCATCAAAATGATGGCGAAATCATGAAGCTTACGTGTAATATTATCTTAAGTACCTATTGTTACAATAAAAGTTATTTACCTCTACTCATTTGAAGTTCCAAAATAAGAAGCAACTAGATGAAAACTAAACTTTTCTCTAGGACAAGCGAACGGCGTGCAACAAAATCATTCTCGCTCTAGGCACTGTTTCTATTGTTGGCCGCTATAGTGCTGGTGCATTCACTATCACAAACTGCCATTAGTTTTTAAACTAGGTGGGGTGGCGGCATAACTCCGAGTGGCGTCATTCCCTCGGTCTCCCTTACATTTTGATTTCCTTACATCTATTCAAAAGTAACGAAAACATTTATGAAGTAAAATTAATGATCCGCAAATAACATTTGTGACAGGAGGGGTTAAGTCCAAATTTTCCATTTAAAAAAAAAGCACTATAAACGGAAAATGTATTATACCCCTTAGCAATATTTATAATTTTTGAATTAAATTCATTTTTAGATAACACATAGCTGTCTAATTTTTATGGACAATTTTTGGAATCAAGCATTCAAAATAGCAACATGCGTAGGACTTGCTTCAATATTTTAAAGTGTTTGTATCATATTTATAGATACAACAAAAATACCAGAAAACTTCGCATGTTATGGAATATACAAAATTAATAAATTAATATATTTATATTTTTAAATATATTCGAAAAAAAAAATCTAATAGATTACTCCATTGTACTAGAAAATTTTTGTGTTTATAGGCAAAGCTCACACTTTTTTTCCTGGCGCGCAAGGCTTGATCCGGGGAACTCTGTCTTCCAGGCGGAGCTCTTTGCTATGAAGGAGGCGATTCGTTGGGCAGAAGAGGACTCTGACTCCCAATACTTAATTTCTTCAGACAGTTTATCAGGTCTAATGGACCTTTCAAAATTTGATAACAATAATCACTTAGTTCTAGACATAACCTTACTCCTTCAGTCCTCAGAAAAATCGTTCTTCTTTAATTGGGTTAAAGGACATTCTGGAATAACGGGCAACGAACTGGCCGATCAGCTGGCGAGGTCGGCAGTCGATGATTTAACTTTACCACTAACATTTCTTCCATTCCCACAATCAACATTGAAATTAGAACTAAAAAAACAAATGCTACACCGATGGCAACAACGTTGGTCTACAGTGCAGGTGGGTCAATACACGCGTGACTTCATACCTAAGGTCTCACAAAACATTTTCATAAGTAACAGATAACTGCAGTGACCCGGAGCTGAACAATTTTTGATGCTCCAGCTCCAGCTCCGCTCCTAGAGAAAATACTGTGGCTCCAGCTCCGGCTCCGGCTCCAACTCGGCTCCGACTTCGCGCTTTTGAGTTGCAGATTTCAATTTACACGTTTAATTTTTTGCTCACAAGTACTTTCTACCTTCATTAAAGATCTGACAAAATGCATTTTTATTCTCATCAAACTTCAAATGCTTGTTCAGAAAGTATGATATCTTTTAGCATTTGCTTTTAAAATAGAAAGTTTGGTGGAATTTTAAACACAAAAATCTTAAATTTCTTCTATAATTTTCAAACAGCCAAAGTTGTACAACTACACATGTAAACAACAGGCGGCCATATTGGTTTTCGAATAGTGTTGTCACATAGTTCAAGTAGAAAGTAGAAGTAAAGTAGTGTTACCATGTTTTGAGAAGGTTTCCTTCTCTAATAATAATAATAAAAACCTAAAAAATGATATAATTAAAATACTGAATAATGATGTAATTAAAATATTTTAAGCCTAGAAATTTAAACTGGAAAAAAAAAAAGATTTCAAAGAATATTAAAAACTAAAGGAGCCCTGGAGCTGGGGAAAATTTAGAGCTCCAGCTCCGGCTCCAGCTCCAGGGAAAACACAGCTCCGGAGCGCTCCGGCTCCGGGCTCCAGCTCCAACTCCGGGTCCCTGGATACCTGTTTCTCTTTCTCACAAATCATGGACCCTTCCAACAACACTTATATACCATAAATAAACGAGACTCACCTCTTTGCATTTGTGGATCTTTATCAACATCATTACACTATGTTTTACATTGCACATTAACGTCCCACTATCACGTAAAAATGCCACAATAGCACTGCCTGACTGGCTAACTTACCTGCTCGACCGTCCAGTTCTCCTGCAACGTATAGCGGATTGTATGAAATTTTTAGAAGACAACGAATTTATATTTACCAATCCCCTCCCTTTCTGAGCTAGCTGAGCAAACTCATTGTTTTTAGCTCCCATTTCAGAGAGGAGCCCCTGTTTTGTACATAATGTAAATATTTGTTTTATTTCCTTTTTTTTTGTTTATTTAGTATTTTCATTATATGTATCAGCAAATGCATTTCACTTAAAGTTTTTCAGCTCTAAAATTCAAAAAACATGTCTTGTAATTGTTTATGCATGTATACAACATAGTGCAATTGCTGTCAATGTATGTACTAATGACACTTCTTGTGAGTTTCAGAGTCAAAAACAGCAAACTGAATTTATTTTTCTATATGTTATTAACTGTTTTAAAAATATTGTCATTGTTAATGTATCTTACCATATGCAGTGGATTTGAGTCTCCCCCCCCCCCCCCCCCGGGATTGCAATTATACTCTAAAGCGAAAGCTGGGGTCCCGGAGCGGTCATTCCTGTCATTCCTGTACTAGAAAATTTACATTATGTCTCAATATATTTCCATTCCCTATGTCAATTCAAAAGTAACGAAAACATTTATCAAGTAAAATTAATGAACCGCAAGTAGAATTCTTGGCAGAAAAGGAAAAGACCCATTTTCCAGTTTTATAAAAGGGAAATATATAACAATCACTTAGTAAAAAATATCGATTTGGTATTAAATGCGCTTGGAGATAATACACTTCTATTTAATGATTTAAAGTAATTGTTAAAATTCTGCATTCCAAATAGCAGCACGTTGCGGATTTACTACAATATTATAAAGCATATGTGTCTCATTTATACAATAAGCAAAATTCCCCCAAATTATTCGAATGAAAATATACTGGAAAATATACGACGTGGATAAATTAATTTGTTTATATTTGGAATAGATTTAAAAAGTGAAATGGATAGATTACTCCACTACACTTAAAAATTGACGTTGTATGCCAGTACGTTTTAATTCCCTACATCCATTCAAAAGGACGAAAACTTCTATCAAGTAAAATTAATGAACCGCAAATAGAATTTCTGGAAGAAGATTAAAAGTCCCATTTAGAAAAAGTTCTATAAAAGAAAATTATATTAAGATCCTTAGTAAAACGCACCAGTTTGTCATTAAATGCATTTGTTCATTTCCAGTTTACATTTTTTTCGGGGTTTTTTCTTGCAAAATGAACTTGAGTAAATGCAAATGAGTAGCAAACAAAACAGTTGTGCATAAATTTCCTTTTAAAAGAAAATTAATATTGCATATTGTTTAAGTATGCAATATAAATAAACTATAAATTTCTATCATTGCAAATGTTTATGGTTGCAATTTTAAAGAAATTTGTCACGTATTAGAGTAATAAACTCAAATACTTTTTAAGAGTACTCATTCTTTCAGCTTGGTAAAAATGTATCCACGCCTTCACTGGAACTCAGAACCTTTGGTTTTAATTGCCAAAGCTCTTCCAACTGAGCTTTCTGGAGGACATCCCAGTCAACACAATATCCCTCCGACAACTATTTTATAATAACATGCATTCTCTTATTTCAATCAGCTCCAAAGAATAAATCGGAGGTAAAAAAATCCCTGCCGGCCCGGCCTACAGGCAGAGGTAGATTTCAAAGTTAAGTATACTATTTTCACCAACAAAAACAAAATCATTATCAGATATAAATCCACTTTAACAGTTTTATCTCTCTGCTTTTGACGAGTTTTTATTTCCTTTTTATAAAATAGCTGGTTTTATCAGAATCATGTTAAAAACAAAATCATTATTGACGAGTTTTTATTTCCTTTTTATAAAATAGCTGGTTTTATCAGAATCATGTTAAAAACAAAATCATTATTAGATATAAATCCACTTTAACAGTTTTATCTGTCTGCTTTTGACGAGTTTTTATTTCCTTTTTATAAAATATCTGGTTTTATCAGAATCATGTTAAGGCGATATTAAAAAAAATATTTTTCATAATCAACAACTCGAAATTTTCTGGCACATTTTCAGATTAAATTTTTAATAATAATAAAAAAAAAATGAAACATGCTGACGTGATTTTTGAAAAGATTTATAAGAGACCTGTGTTTTTATTTTTCTTTCAATTAATTAAAATTAGTAAACAATTATTTTCTCAGTAGGGCAATATTTTTCGTTTCTAACACAAATCGCGTCGGGAAATTCTGTTCAAAATGCCCACTTTGACATCATTTTTTGAAATATATTCTACCTCTATCAAAAAATCGATCATTACTGTACATCATATAATTTCTTAATAAGAGAATCTAGCAATTGGATGCGTTTGAGAGCAAAAATGAATTTAAAATGAGTAAGAAAATAGACAGTTTGGATTTGAATGCACCCTTAATAAGATGATTTTTTTCTTCAATCGCTATGTATTTCTAATTTGTTTTTGCTGTAAATTTTATATCTTGTGAATTGACGGAGTTATGAAAATTTTTCTTCTTCAACCCCCCTTTTTTGTTTTCGTTTTTAATTTTTTTTTTTTTTTTGGTACGAATTGGTCCTATCAAAAACTTGTGATTATAAAAGTTGTAGATAACATTAAGGAGATGTATAATAAAATTATTGGATTTGATATCTTGAGAATTGACGAAGTAAGGAATTTTTTTCTCCCAAAAACCCTATTTTTTGCGCTCCTTGAGCCTATTTTAAATTTTATCAAAAATCTGTGATGCATGAATTTTTGGCGCTATTTTTAGAAGTAATAAAAACTTTAAACTGATTTGATGTACAAAAATTAAGAAGTTATGGGGTTTTTTCGGTTTTCACAAAACCCCTCCCTATTTCCATTCCCTTTGTCCGCATTTGCCCATTAACGAACTTGAGCGAGATTTTATGTCCCTTGATTTTATGTATCAGTTTGAAAGTGATTTGTGCAGAATTTCGGAAGTAATCGTGTCCAGAAGAAAGTGATAACACAATTCCTTCGGGAAATTCCGTTCAAAATGCCCATTTTGACATCATTTTTTGAAATATATTCTGCCTCTATCAAAAAATCGATCATTACTTTACATTATATAGTTTCTGAATAAGAGAATCTAGCAATTGGATGCGTTTGAGAGCATAAATGAATTTAAAAATGAGTAACAAAATAAGCAGTTTGGATTTGAGTGCATCCTTAATGCAATGATTTTTCCAACACAATCCTCTTCGGGAAATTCGGTTCAAAATGCCCACTTTAAGAGCTTTTTTAAAAATATATTCTGCCTCTATCAAAAAATCGACCATTTCGGTACATTATATTGTTTCTGAGTAAGAAAACGTAACAATTGGAAGCCTTTGAGAGCAAAAATGAAATTGTAAAATGAGTCAGAAAATAAGCAGTTTGGATTTGAATACACCCTTACTTAGATGATTTTTTTCTTCAACCGCTATGTATTTTTAATTTGTTTTTGCTGTAAGAATTGGTCCTATCCAAAACTTGTCTATTCAGATGTTGTAGACAATATTAAGAAGATATATGATAAATTCATGGGGATTTTATATCTTTTGAATTTGCGGAGTTATGGATTTTTTACTTCTTCAAACCCCCTTTTTGTTTTCGTTTTTAATTTGTTTTTGCGGTACGAATTGGTCCTATCAAAAACTTGTGAATATAAAAGTTGTAGATAATATTAAGTAGATTTATAAAAAATTTAATTGGAATTGATATCTTGAGAACTGACGAAGTTATGAATTTTTTTCTCCCCAAAGCCCTATTTTTTGCGCCCCTTGAGCCCATTTTTAACTTTATCAAAAATCTGTGATACATAAAATTTTGGCCCTATTTTTAGAAGTAATAAAAACTTTAAACTGATTTGATATGCATAAAAATTAAGAAGTTATGGGGGGTTTTCGATTTTTGCAAAACCCCTCCCTATTTCCATCCCCTTGGTCCGATTTTGCCCATTAACGAACTTGACCGGCATTTTATGCCCATTGATTATATATATATATATATATATATATATATATATATAAAGTTTTTTACTGAGGGTGGTTTTGGGTTCTAGGGGTCATGATCGGTGTAGATCTGCAAAAATTTTTCAGAAATTCCAACATGGGAACGATCCCAATAGGTAGTATTTCATACGAAATCTACCTTAAAATGTAATACAATGAATTATGGATACATAATTACAAAGTAAGCATTGCTTTATACTTAAGTTAAAAAAACTAAAGAAAACATTTACTTACTAAAGGACAATATCTTCAGAAAACGTACTCTGTATACAATTCATAAAATATCATTCATATTTTCTTCAAATATGAATTTCAAAATCTTTATTATCGCTTAGGAAAAGCCTGTTTTAACCTTGAACGGCGTTTTATAATTTTAGGAAAATATTTTTATTCCTTTACAATATGTTGTGAATATTTGGTAATTTTTATTGTTCTTAGTAACGCTTATTTTCGAAAAAATCCCTGCCAGCCCGGCCTACAGGCAGAGGTAGATTTCGAAGTTAAGTATACTAATTTCACCAACAAAAACTAAGTCATTATTAGTTATAAATCCACTTTAACAGTTTTATCTGTCTGCTTTTGACGAGTTTTTATTTCCTTTTTATAAAATAGCTGGTTTTATCAGAATCATGTTAAGGCGATATTAAAACAAAATATTTTTCCATGCTCAACAACTCGAAATTTTCTGGACCATTTTCAGATTCATTTTTAATTAAAAAAAAATATGAAACATGCTGACGTGATATTTGAAAAGATTTTTAAGCGACCTGTGTTTTTATTTTTCTTTCAATTAATTAAAACTTGATTAGTAAACAATTATTTTCTCAGTAGGGCAATATTTTTCGTTTCTAACACAATCACTTCGGGAAATTCTGTTCAAAATGCCCACTTTGACATCATTTTTTGAAATATATTCTGCCTCTATCAAAATATCGATCATTACTGTACATTATATAGTTTCTGAATAAGAGAATCTAGCTATTGGATGCGTTTGAGAGCAAAAATGAATTTAAAAATGAGTAAGAAAATAGACAGTTTGGATTTGAATTCACCCTTAATAAGATGATTTTTTTCTTCAACCGCTATGTATTTTTAATTTGTTTTTGCTGTAAGAATTTTCCCTATCAAAAAATTGTCTATATAAATGTTGAAGGCAATATTAAGAAGATATATGATAAATTCATGGAGATTTTATAGCTTGTGAATTGAAGGAGTTATGAAAAATTTTCTTCTTCAACCCCCCTTTTTGTTTTCTTTTTTAATTTTTTTTTTTTTTTTTTTTGGTACGAATTGGTCCTATCAAAAACTTGTGAAGATAAAAGTTGTAAATAATATTAAGGAGATGTATAATAAAGTTAATTCGATATGATATCTTGAGAATTGACGAAGTAAGGAATTTTTTTCTCCCAAAAACCCTATTTTTTGCGCCCTTTCAGCCTATTTTTAATTTTATCAAAAATCTGTAATTCATGAATTTTTAGCATTATTTTTAGAAGTAATAAAAACTTTAAACTGATTTGATACGTACAAAAATTAAGAAGTTATGGGTTTTTTTCGGTTTTCACAAAACCCCTCCCTATTTCCATCCACTTTGTCCGCTTTTGCCCATTAACGAACTTGACTGAGATTTTATGCCCCTTGATTTTATGTATCAGTTTGGAAGAGATTTGTGCAGAATTGCGGAAGTTATCGTGTCCAGAAGAAAGTGACAACACAATTGCTTCGGGAAATTTCGTTCAAAATGCCCACTTTGACATCATTTTTTGAAATATATTGTGCCTCTATCAAAAAATCGATCATTATTGTACATTATATAGTTTCTGAGTAAGAGAATCTAGCAATTGGATGCATTTGAGAGCAAAAATGAATTTAAAAATGAGTAAGAAAATAAGCAGTTTGGATTTGAATGCACCTTTAATAAGATGATTTTTTCTTCAACAGCTATGTATTTTTAATTTGTTTTTGCTGTAAAAATTGGCCCTATCAAAAACTTGTCTATATAAATGTTGAAGATAATATTAAGAAGATATATGATAAACTCATGGAGATTTTATATCTTGTGAATTATGAAAAATTTTCTTCTTCAACACCCCACACCCACCCCCTTTTTCGTTTTCGTTTTTAATTTTTTTTTTTTTTTTTTTTTTTTTTTTTGCGGTACGAATTGGTTCTATCAAAAACTTATTAATTGGATTTGATATCTTGAGAATTGACGAAGTAAGGAATTTTTTTCTCCAAAAAACCCTATTTTTGGCGCCTCTTGAGCCTATTTTAAATTTTACCAAAAATCTGTGATGCATGAATTTTTGGCGCTATTTTTAGAGGTAATAAAAACTTTAAACTGATTTGATATGTACAAAAATTAAGAAGTTATGGGGTTTTTCACGTTTTCACAAAACCCCTCCCTATTTCCATCCCCTTTGTCCGCTTTTGCCCATTAACGAACTTAACCGAGATTTTATGTCCCTTGTTTTTATGTATCAGTTTGGAAGAGATTTGTGCAGAATTGCGGAAGTTATCGTGTTCAGAAGAAAGTGATAACACAATTGCTTCGGGAAATTCCTTTCAAAATGCCCACTTTGACAACATTTTTTGAAATATATTCTGCCTCTATCAAAAAATCGATCATTGCGGTACATTATATAGTTTCTGAATAAGCGAATCTACCAATTAAATGCGTTTGAGAGCAAAAATGAATTAAAAAATGAGTCAGAAAATAAGCAGTTTGGATTTGAGTGCAACCTTAATTCAATGATTTTTCCAACACAATCCGCAACGGGAAATTCGGTTCAAAATGACCACTTTAACAGCATTTTTTAAAATTTATTCTGCCGCTATCAAGAAACTGACCATTACGGTACATTATATAGTTTCTGAGTAAGAAAACGTATCAATTGGAAGCCTTTGAGTGTAAAAATTAATTGTAAAATGAGTCAGAAAATAAGCAGTTTGGATTTGAATACACCCTTACTTAGATGATTTTTTTCTTCAACCGCTATGTATTTTTAATTGGTTTTTGCTGTAAGAATTGGTCCTATCCAAAACTTGTCTATATAAATGTTGAAGACAATATTAAGAAGATTGATCATGATTGTGAATTGACTGAGTTATGAAAAGTTTTCTTCTTCAAACCCCCTTTTTGTTTTCGTTTTTAATTTTTTTTTGCGTTACGAATTGGTCCTATCAAAAACTTGTGAATATAAAAGTTGTAGATAATATTAAGGAAATTTATAATACAATTAATTAGAATTGATATCATAAGAATTGACGAAGTTATGAATTTTTTTCTCCCAAAAACCCTATTTTTTGCGCCCCTTGAGCCCATTTTTAACTTTATCAAAAATCTGTGATACATAAAATTTTTGCCCTATTTTTAGAAGTAATAAAAACTTTAAACTGATTTGATATGTACAAAAATTAAGAAGTTATGTGGGGTTTTCGGTTTTCACAAAACCCCTCCCTATTTCCATCCCCTTGGTCCGATTTTGCCCATTAACGAACTTGACCGAGATTTTATGCCCATTGATTTTATGTATCAGTTTGGAAGAGATTGGTGCAGAATTACGAAAGTTATCGTGTCCAGAAGAAAGTGATATATATAGATAGACAGATAGATAGATAGATAGATAGATAGATAGATAGATAAAGTTTTTTACTGAGGGTGGTTTTGGGTTCTAGGGGTCATGATCGGTGTAGATCTGCAAAATGTTTTCAGAAATTCCAACATAGGAACGATCTCAATAGGTAGTATTTCATACGAAATCTACCTAAAAAACGAAAGAAGAAATACGAAATTTATGAAATTATTTTTTTGTTTTTTATTATTTGAAAAATATGAAATGTTTAAGTTTTAAGATATCAGACATAAGTCAGTTTCATCCTCGCTGCGCGGAGATGTTTAATACGAACGTGGAATTAAAAAATAACTAATAATTGAATTCCAACCCGTAAGGCATGGTGACGTCACGGCGACGTCGTTGTGAAGTCACACTGTGATTTTGTGACCGTCGATGTGACGTCACAGTGACTAGAATGAGAGGTCGTTATGGCCGTTTTAGAGGACGTTGGTGACGTCACATTGTGACCATTCTGTGAAGTCACGGAGCGACAAATTTGTGAAAAGTGTGTCATTTGTGACTATTTTGGCATTAACTTTGTGACGAACCTGTGACTACAGCGACAATGCTTTCACGTCACACTGTGACTAATTTGTGAAATATGTGTCATTTGTGACGAACTTGTCATAAACAATGTGATGATTTCAAATAAAAATCAAATTAATTGCTTAAAAGGGCTAAGGCCAACATAGAGAAAAAGATTCCAAGCCGGGAATCGAATCCGGGCCATCAGTGTAGCGCACAGACATTCTACCGACTAAACCACATGGAACGAGACCCAGCCTGGAAAATTTCTTACTAGTGCATGTTGGCAAGGCTACAAACGCAGCACAAGATGGAATATTTATCATGAGCCGCCAACATCGGGTAAACACGAAACTTAATTAAATCCAGCATCGATTCAAACAATATAAATACTTGGAAATTTTTCCATAGAGAACCATTCGCCTTGAATACAATATTTCAAATGAAAATCAAATTTCAAATTAATTGCTTAAAATGCAATTTTAATTTGAAATTTGATTTTCATCTGAAATATTGTATGCAAGGCGAATGTTTCTCTCTGTATATTATTCATATATTACTGTAAGTATTCATATAGTTTGAATCGCTGCTGGATTTAATTAAGTTTAGTGTTTGCCCCATGTCGGTGGCTCACGATAAATATTCCATCTTGTGCTGCGTTTGTAGCCTTGCCAACATGTAATAGTAAGACATTTTCCAGGCTGTGTCTCGTTCCATGTGGTTTAGTCGGTAGAATGTCAGTGCGCTATACTGATGGCCCGGATTCAAGTACCGTTATGGAATTTTTTTCACTATGTTGGCTTTTGCGCCTTTTAAGCAATCAATTTGAAATTTGATTTCCATTTGAAATATTGTTTGCAAGGCGAATGTTTCTCTCTGGAAAAATTTCCAAGCATTAATACTGTGATGATTTTTGTTATAAACACTGTGATGAATTTTAAAATAAAGTTTTGTTTGAAATATACAATATTATCTTTTTACCGTACTTTTTAGCAATGTATCGCTATTTTGGAGTCCTATTCTTCTAAAATACTTTTAATTTTTACACTGAAAAATACAATGCTTATCAACTGGCATCTTTTTTTGTAAGCTTGATCTTGAGTTCAAGCTTTATATTAAGAATGTGTAAGTTTTTATGTGTTGTGATTTGTTATTATTTTATTAAATACGAACATGGAGTCTAACGGATATTAATACATTTCCTATTTAAAGAAGAATAAGATAAGCCATATTTATTTAAATTTTTTATTCCCGTGTATATTGTATTTTGTTAATATGAGCTAAATAGATTTGGTATGATTTATAGGAAATGACTGATCTGGGAAATAGAAAAAACAAGTAAGAAAAATCATGCGTTAAGCATAGATTATAAAGCACTTTCCAACGCTTCCAGAATGCTTTAACTAGACATCGTAATTGTCTGAGCGAATTGGCTAATACTCAGCGAAATATTACTGTCCGGACACTTTACTACTACGATGGATATTAACGCCATGTCCTACTAAAAAAAAAGCCTAATAAAAGCCTTTCGTCAAGCATAACTCAAAAACTATTTGTCGGATTTCGTTTCTGATTGCACCAGAAGGTACCTATGAGGATCGTCTACTGAATGCACCTACTATGAAAAATAAGTTCCAAACCGTTTAAAAATTATATAGAAAAAACTCTTAAAAAAGCACAATTTATCTGCATACGTCACAGAAATTTGGTGTGCGTCACTTTCACCGGTTGATGTTTTCGTAGACAACTGGTTTGAACACATGGAGCAAATAAAAAAAAAAAATACGCAAGCAGTAATATTGAATACATCAGTTTCAACCACGTGATCACAAACCTTGCAACAACCCGTGGCAACCAGTTGTGGTGGGCAAACTAATAATAATACAGTATTCGGTACCACGGTGACCGTTTTTAGCCTGTTGTATAAAATCTGGCATGTTGTATGACATACAAGTGTGGATGATTAAAACAAAAGACATGAGTGTTTATTGATCCGGGAGGTTATCTTTCTCTGGATGTCTGTCTGTCTATCATACAGCATGCAATTTTCTTGTAAAGGATGATATAATTATGCAGTAAAACCTCCATAACGGACACACCCGATTAGTGGACACCTCTATTTAGCGGTCATTTTTTCGATTACCAACCCTTAAATAACTGTACATTTTTTACTCTCAGTAGCGGACACCTCCAAATAGAGGACAAATTCTGCCCTCCCGAGGTGTTCGCTATTCAGAAGTTTTACTGGTAAAACCTCCATAGCGGACACACCCGATTAGCGGATACCTCTATTTAGCGGACATTTTTTCGATTACCAACTCTTAAATAACTGTACATGTTTTACTCTCAGTAGCGGTCACCTCTAAATAGAGGACAAATTCTGCATTCTCGGGGTGTCCGCTATTCAGAGGTTTTACTGTATATAATATTGATAATTATTTTACAGGGCCACACAAAAGAATAAGAATATATGAAACGAGTATAAACTAAATTCGGGATTGGTAGATCGCTGATGGTAATGTAATTTTAGGATGTTGTTACAATCATCCGCAGCATGTTTTTAGAGTTTCGTTCATCTAACGAAACCTTACCTGTCTCACTCCTTTGTCTGTCTGTTTGTCCGTCTGTCACAGAGCCCGTTCTCAGAAACTATATATGTCGGAGACTTGAAAATTTGCATACTTATAGCTGAACACCACACATCAAACGGCAAATAATAAAATTTTGAAAAAGTCTAATATTTAACCCTCTGGGCTCTAACTTGTGTATTTTAAGCAATTTTTCTAACTCAGCCCCTAATTTAATTAAGTTGGAGACATGAAATTTTGCATACTTATAGCTGAACATCTCACATCAAACGACAAATAATAAAATTTTGAAAAAGGCTTAATATTTAACCCTTTGGGCTCTAACTTGTGTATTTAAAGCAATTTTTCTAACTCAGCCCCTAATTAAGTTGGAGGCATGAAAGTTTGCATACTTATAGCTGAACACTTGCGATAACACGATAAATCATAAAATTTTGAAAAAGTCATATTTAACCCTCCGGTCTCTAACTTCTGTATTTTAAGCAATTTTTCTAACTCAGCCCCTAATTAAGTTGGAGACATGACATTTTGCATACTTATAGTTGAACACCTCACATCAAACGACAAATAATAAAATTTTTAAAAAGTCTAATATTTAACCCTCTGGGCTCTAACTTATGTATTTTAAACAACTTTTCTAACTCAGCCCCTAATTAAGTTGGAGACATGAAATTTCGCATACTTATAGCTGAAATCCTCACATCAAACGACAAATAATAAAATTTTGAAAAATGTCTGATATTTAACCCTCTGGGCTCTAACGTATGTATTTTAAGCAATTTTTCTAACTCATCCCCTAACTAAGTTGGAGACTTGAAAGTTTGCATACTTATAGCTGAACACTTGCGATAACACGATAAATCATAAAATTTTGAAAAAGTCATATTTAACCCTCCAGTCTCTAACTTCTGTATTTTAAGCAATTTTTCTAACTCAGCCCTTAATTAAGTTGGAGACATGAAATTTTGCATACTTATAGCTGAACACCTCACATCAAACGACAAATAATAAAATTTTGAAAAAGTCTATTATTTAACCCTCTGGACTCTAACTTGTGTATTTTAAGCAATTTTTCTAACTCAACCCCTAATTAAGTTGGAGACATGACATTTTGCATACTTATAGCTGAACACCTCACATCAAACGACAAATAATAAAATTTTGAAAAAGTCTATTATTTAACCCTCTGGGCTCTAACTTGTGTATTTTAAGCAATTTTTCTAACTCAGCCCCTAATTTAATTAAGTTGGAGACATGAAATTTTGCATACTTATAGCTGAACATCTCACATCAAACGACAAATAATAAAATTTTGAAAAAGGCTTAATATTTAACCCTTTGGGCTCTAACTTGTGTATTTAAAGCAATTTTTCTAACTCAGCCCCTAATTAAGTTGGAGGCATGAAAGTTTGCATACTTATAGCTGAACACTTGCGATAACACGATAAATCATAAAATTTTGAAAAAGTCATATTTAACCCTCCGGTCTCTAACTTCTGTATTTTAAGCAATTTTTCTAACTCAGCCCCTAATTAAGTTGGAGACATGACATTTTGCATACTTATAGTTGAACACCTCACATCAAACGACAAATAATAAAATTTTTAAGGGGACAAGGGACCTTAAAATAATTTTTTTTATTTTTTGTAAATTTCACTTTAAATATTATTCAAGGGTACATTATATGCATTATAGCATGCATTAATCACAAAAAAAATTAAAAAAAAATTTTATTTTTGAGAAAAAAAATGGAATTTTACGTGTCGTCTTAGAAATCTTCGAAATGTCGCTTGCGCATTCCATATCAATGAAAATCCCCAATATTTTTTATAAAAGTCTGTTTTATATATATAAATAAAATAGAGCATCGAATTTTATATATTTGAATTTAAAGGTAAAAAAAAAAAAAAATGAAAATTTTTAAAAAATTTTCGAAAAAATTTCCAAATTTCCAAATTTTTCAATTTTTTTTTTTTTTTTTTTTTGTAAATTTCATCTTAAATATTATTCAAGGGGACATTATATGTATTATGGCATGCATTTATCACAAAAAAAAAATTTAAAAAAATTTTATTTTTGTGAAAAAAATGGAATTTTATGCGTCGTCTTAGAAATCTTCGAAATGCCCCCTATGCATTCCATATCAATGAAAATCCCCAATATTTTTTTTTTAATTTGATTTATATATATAAATAAAATAGAGCATCGAATTTTATATATTTGAATTTAATGGTTAAAAAAAAAATTACAAATTTTGAAATTTTTTCGAAAAAATTTCAAAAATTTTCAATTTTTTTTTTATTTATTGTAAATTTTATCTTAAATATTACTCAAAGGTATATTATATGCATTATGACATGCATTTATCACAAAAAAAAAATTGTAAAAAAATTTATTTTTATGAAAAAAATGGAATTTTATGCGTCGTCTTAGAAATCTTCGAAATGCCCCCTGCGTGTTCCATATCAATGAAAATCCCCAATATTTTTAATAAAAGTTTGGTTTATATATATAAATAAAATAGAGCATCGAATTTTATATATTTGAATTTAAAGGTTAAAAAAAAGAAAAAAAATGAAAAATTTTGAAATTTTTTCGAAAAAATTTCAAAATTTTTAATTTTTTTTTTTTTACCTTTAAATTCAAATATATAAAATTCGATGCTCTATTTTATTTATATATATAAAACAGACTTTTATAAAAAATATTGGGGATTTTCATTGATATGGAATGCGCAAGCGACATTTCGAAGATTTCTAAGACGAAGCGTAAAATTACATTTTTTTCATAAAAATAATTAAAAAAAATTTTTTTTTGTAATAAATGCATGCTATAATGCATATAAAGTACCCTTGAATAATAATTAGGTGAAATTTAGAAAAAATAAAAAAAATTATTTTTAAGGATTTTAAGGTCCCTTGTCCCCTTAAAAAGTCTAATATTTAACCCTCTGGGCTCTAACTTATGTATTTTAAACAACTTTTCTAACTCAGCCCCTAATTAAGTTGGAGACATGAAATTTCGCATACTTATAGCTGAAATCCTCACATCAAACGACAAATAATAAAATTTTGAAAAATGTCTGATATTTAACCCTCTGGGCTCTAACGTATGTATTTTAAGCAATTTTTCTAACTCATCCCCTAACTAAGTTGGAGACTTGAAAGTTTGCATACTTATAGCTGAACACTTGCGATAACACGATAAATCATAAAATTTTGAAAAAGTCATATTTAACCCTCCAGTCTCTAACTTCTGTATTTTAAGCAATTTTTCTAACTCAGCCCCTAATTAAGTTGGAGACATGAAATTTTGCATACTTATAGCTGAACACCTCACATCAAACGACAAATAATAAAATTTTGAAAAAGTCTATTATTTAACCCTCTGGACTCTAACTTGTGTATTTTAAGCAATTTTTCTAACTCAACCCCTAATTATGTTGGAGACATGACATTTTGCATACTTATAGCTGAACACCTCACATCAAACGACAAATAATAAAATTTTGAAAAAAATCTAATATTTAACCTTTAATATTTTGTCTCGCGCAATTTTTAAATTTAAACTGCTTTGCAATACTATTTTTTGTTCATTTTGCATAATAAGTGTAATGTGACGTAATTTATTCTATTTCAGATTTCTACCGCATGTTAATGAATTTATTTTACAATATCCTTTCTCTTTTAAAATTCACATGTAAATATAGTTTTTATGGTGTAATTTCCAATAATCTTTTTATACCTAATTATTTAATTCTAATTTGAAGGTTTTTTTTCTGTTTATAATAGTAACGTGTAAATAATTTTTTTATTTGAAGCAAACATCATTGTTTGCGCTGTTTATACAGTTGGCAACAGTTTAAATTAATACCATTTTCTAAAATATGTAAAAAATATCTGTCAAAATGCTGAATATTTGAATTTAAAATAGAAATAAAACCTCACAAAATGAGTCAAATTAAAAAAATTAATGAAATCTGCAGACCGGGATCTTCTATTGAATAAAATGATCTAAAAATGATTAAATTAACATGTATAGATTTTGCTCTTATATATATTTTTTTTTTTAATGGAACGATTTTGTCCAACTTTAGCATTAAATATCTCTTAAAATAATTCTTCGATTTGAAAACTGTATGCATTAGTGTGTTGATCAAACATTTCGCTATAATACCTCTGATTTTCATATATTTGTATGCAATAGTTTTCTTAATATTAACGAAGAAAGACCTCCGGTCGCAAAAAATTCAAAACCGGCGGCGGCGGCGGTGACAGCGTTAGTTACTTTTTATAGAATAGAGAGATATATAAAAATGAAAACTTGTCTATCTGTCTGTTTGTAATTCTCTAAAAAATCCACAATTTGGAAGCCAAAATTGTGAAGAGATACCTACATGTGTATTAAAACATGGCCGAGACAACTAAAGTAATCCGGAATCGAAATAACTTACAGTTCATTTTAAATTAATAAAAAACCACCAATTTACCAGCAATTTCTTATCAAATTTAAACATTTTTCGTTATAGCAGTTGCCAACAATTAAAAAATGCAATAAAATTATTACTACAACAATTAATTTTCTACTGCAAGATTTCCACGTGAAAAATGAAAATGAAATAAATAGTTTGCCGAATTAAAAAAAAAAAAAGTGAATATTACGTCATAACTTTTCTATTGCAAGATGTTCACGTGAAATATGAAAATGAAATAAATGGTTTGACGAATTTAAATGAAAGTGAATATAACTTCATAACTTTTCTAATTCAAGGTTTCCACGTGAAAGAGGAAAATATTACGTCATATTGGAAATATAAAGGGCATGGTGGATATAGTATAAGTCATATGAGTGTGACAAATGTATTGAAGCATGATAAAAACCCGATTAGGGAAATATTGGCGTATTTTAACATTATTGCTCCAATTATAAATTGAAATAAGTTCATTTATAGCTGTATTCTTTTGCGTCTGTTATATGCATTTATACATTTTTATGTAGCGTTTTCATATGATTCATTCAACAACTTTCGACTGCTTTTTTAAATGTTTGTTTTGTGTTGTATGTTAAATTTTGAAATTGATTTTTCAGAACAAACATCCTTCAAATTCTGGGCAACGCCGGCACTTTAGTTTGTAACAGATAAATGGCTTTTGTATCTGTACATCTAATGCTAATATTATAAAGCGTTATAATATTATAAAGTATATAATATTATTAATGCTTGTACGTTTGTGAGGTGTTATCTCTGAAACTACATAGCCAACTTAAAAAAATGTTGGTGGCCATCTCTGCTCCGAAAAAAAGACTATTTTATGTCAGTGCAAGAACCTACATCGCTGCAGGAGCAAAAAAGTTCTAAAATTGTGATTTCTGCGATATTGATTGGGTTAGAAACATTAAATTTGGTGCGGTAGTTACTTTTAAGATGTAAATACTCGTAATGAACGCTCTCTAAAAGGTTCAATTTGACGGATAAACGTAAAAATTTCTAGAAAGGTTCTAAACTATGATTTATTTGGAATACTGAAATTTTTGGGATACTGTTGGGGTTAGAAACTAGAACTTTGGCATGGTAGTAATTAATAAGATGTAAATGCTCATTGTAGAACGAATTCAAAAAAATAGAAAGACTGAACAAAGCGGAGAAAGATCTAAAGATGATCTAAGTAACGAAGAACATGGAGCTGTTAGGAATATAAGCATGAAAATTGACATGGCTCTATTTATCATGACGTAAATTCTCGTAATAGAACAATTTCTAAAAATGTCGCTATATAAAACAGTGCAGAAACAAAAAAACTTTCAAAAATTTTCTATTTCTCTGTTACTGCTGAGCCCAAAATCTTGAAATTTTGCTTCGGGTAAGTTTTAAAATATACAATTGTCTCTATGAATGGTTTCTAAAAAATTTTTAATTTAAAAAGATGAAATTAACTGAAAGCGATCTCAATTACCATTAATTTGGAATTACTAGGTACAGCAACATTAAATATTTCATAATGCTGCATTTCCTCCGCAAAACATGCGATTTAAATGCAACGAAACTGATAGATACCCACCTAGCATTAAATAAATTGTGTAAATATTGAATAAAGACCTGTATGAAACAGTGAGTAGGTTGCCCGAAAGTACTTGTTCCTTCTCTAGGCTTTTCTCTCTCTCGCCAAGGCCACTAACAGAGGGAAGTGCCGTTTTAAATGTGATATGAATTTTTGATCCGATTCATTTTTCTAGACATTTTATCATAAGTTCATATTCTCAATTATCATTAGTAGATTTTTTACATATTAACTTATTCTGGTGAAATTTTGGCGTATGTTAGCTTGCATGATATTCTGAATAAATAAGTATTGATTTGTAAATTACTTCAAATGACACTTTGACAACTCAAAAGTTATGCAGACGATATATTCAGATCTTGTATCATACTTTATGTTGTAATCATTGCCGATTTCTTTTATTTAATACATGCTAAATACAGCTCAACTTGTGCAGAATATGTTTGAAAACAAAACAATACAGCGTATGTAGTGGCCAGCATACACTCATCATTTAAATCCGACCGAGCATATCTAAAACACACTCTAACGAAGCATTGCATGCCACTTTTGATGTATTCGGTACTTTGATACTATATTAGATTTTGAGAAGAGAATTCCTTAAATGTTATCGACAACCTCATTGCATCCGTGGAAAACAGATATTGTACAATATTAACTATTCCGGGGGAGCACACACCATATAAAGTATAGTCCATTCTTTTTAAACATCATATATTTGTCATTTAAAGTTACTCAAATTGGTGCGGAGCGTCTGATTATGCTCTTGACATCCTTTTATACAGTTAAAATTCCGATATAAGTAAATTAGTGTTTCATTTTCTATTTTACTTTTAATATATTGCGTACTTTCAATTTTATATCCATGCATTGCTGTCTTGAATGGTTTGATTTCCCATTTTTTTAAACAGTGTATACGAATTTATATATAAGATTTTGTAATTCTACAATTCGTTTATTTTCATCATTTCAATGTTTCGCAGTATATGGACAATTAAAAATAACATCTGATTTTCTTTGCTTCCACATGTTATTATTAAATCTATGTTCTCAGTAATATCGCTCAGACTAATCCCTCTGAGGGAAGTCCTAGTTTAAGGAAATAACGTAAATAAGATAACTAAGTAAATATTTTAGAAAACGCATAAAACATTTGAAAAACTTATTTCAGCAGTTACCGTCCATAGCCAAATATGTTTTCCAATTCTTTTGAATAGCCCTGTGTTTATTCTGTAGTTTGATATATACTAGTATATAATGTGAAAATTTAGTTTAGCAAGAAAACGCATAACAGGTTGAAATTCTCATTCAGCAATTTATACTAATATATGAAAACATACTTGAATACTTTTGTACAACCCTGTAGTTTACCTAGAATCTTTATTACACGCCACTATTTAGTTAAAATTTAATTCAAATTAAAACACTCTTAAAACTGCTGAAATCACATTTCCAGAAATTATAATTTATAGACGGCCATATATCCATTTCCTTGCGTGACCCTGTATATCCTTTTATCCATTTTCTACAAACATTTCTTAGTAAATTAAATGCAGTTCAACAAAAAAAAATCCATAATTCATCTAAAAAACACCTTTAAGCAATTTGCGCCCATACCCCTTAACTCTTACGTATACTTTTGTGTAGCCTTGTATATGAATTATAGCTTTTATATACACCATATACTATGCATAAATATAGTGAATCATAAAAGCGCATGTTATAATTAAAAATGCATTTCCAGCAATTATCGCTAATGAACAGTGCAATATCAACTTTTATAAATATCATAAATTATAAATATTTTTTTATAAATATTATAAATATCAAATTTTAAAAAGTATAGTAAAGCAGTTTAATCTATAAACTTGTTATCAGGCATGAAAAACACTTTATTTCAATGCTTAATTGTCATATTTTATTTTTTAATGCGAAGTATCGAACGTGTATCAAAAACGTAGAAAATGAGTTTACAATCGAAGAAAATTTAATAACTGATTCTGAATGTCTACAATTAAATGTTTGATTAAAATCACGAACAGCAAAAACGTGCTTACATACAATTAAAAAAAATAAATATACCAATTTTAAAAACAGTATATAATTAGTATTTATAATTGTACTATTAAACAACAACCCGTAAGGCATGGTGACGTCACGGCGACGTCGTTGTGAAGTCACACTGTGATTTTGTGACCGTCGATGTGACGTCACAGTGACTAGAATGAGAGGTCGTTATGGCCGTTTTAGAGGACGTTGGTGACGTCACATTGTGACCGCTCTGTGAAGTCACGGTGTGACAAATTTGTGAAAAGTGTGTCATATGTGACTATTTTGGCATTAACTTTGTGACGAACCTGTGACGAAAGCGACAATGCTTTGAAGTCACATTGTGACCAATTTGTGAAATATGTGTCATTTGTGACGAACTTGTCATAAACACTGTGATTTCAAATGAAAATCAAATTTCAAATTAATTGCTTAAAAGACGCAAATAGTGAAAAAGATTCCATGCTGGGACTCGAACCCGGGCCATCAGTACAGCACACTGACATTCTACCGACTAAATCACATGGAACGATACCCAGGCTGGAAAATTTCTCACTATTACATGTTGGCAAGGCTACAAACGCAGCAAAAGATGGAATATTTAGCGTGAACCACCCACATGATGCAAACACGAAACTTAATTAAATCCAGCATTGATTGAATTTATATTAATACTTGGAAATTTTTCCAGAGAGAACCATTCGCCTTGCATACAATATTTCAAATGAAAGTCAAATTTCAAATTAATTGCTTAAAAGGAAATTTTAATTTGAAATGTTGTATGCAGGGCGAATGTTTCTCCCTGGAAAAATTTCCAATTATTAATATAGTTTCAATCGATGCTGGATTTAATTAAGTTTCGTGTTTACCCCATGTCGGTGGCTCACGAAAAATATTCCATCTTATGCTGCGTTTGTAGCCTTGCGAACATGTAATAGTGAAAAATTTTACGGGCTGGGCGTCGTTCCATGTGGTTTAGTCGGTAGAATGTCAGTGTGCTACACTGATGGCCCGGGTTCGAGTCCCGGCATGGAATCTTTTTCACAATGTTGGCCTTTGCGCCTTTTAAGCAATTAATTTGACATTTGATTTTCATTTGAAATACTGTATATAAGGCGAATGATTCTCTCTGGAAAAATTTTTAAGTATTAATACAGCGATGAATTTTAAGATAAAATTTTGCTGTAAATATAAAATCTTATCTTTTTACCGTACTTTTTAGCAAACTATCGCTACTTTGGAGTCCTATTCTTCTAAAACATTTTACATTTTTCGACTTAAAAAACAATGCTTATCAACTGACATATTTTTTTATTAAGTTCTATGCTTGATATTTAGAATGTGTAAGTTTTTTAATTTGTTTTGATTTGTCATTGCTTTATTAAATACGAACATGGAAACTAACGGATATTAATACAACTATTATTTATAGAGCGGCATGATAAGCGATATTTATTTAAATTTTTTATTCCCGTGTATATTGTACTTTGTGAATATGAGCTAAATAGATTTGGCATGTTTTATAGGAAAAGACTGATCTGGGAAATAGAAAAAAAAAAAAAAAAACGAGTAAGAAAAATCATGCGTTAAGCATAGATTAAAATATACTTTCCAACACTTTCTGAATGCTTTAACAAGACATCGTAATTTAGGGAAATGACGTAAATAAGATAACAAAGTAAACATTTTAGAAAACGCATAAAACATTTGAAAAAATGATTTCAGCAGTTACCGTCCATAGCCAAATATGTTTTCCAATTCTTTTAAACAGCCCTTATTTGATCTGTAGGTTGATACACTGAAAAATATGAAGTACTCAAAAATGAGCAAACCGACGTACTCATATTGAATTGAATATTTTTGGATCAAAAATGAACCTATGCTTTCTCTATTTTGAAGCATCACATGTTATCAAACCCAAACAAACAAATAGTTTTGTACCCTGTAATGGTTCATTTCATTTATGGCGGCATAAATGATGTTTATTAATGTAAATATTAAATTATGCACAGCATTTTAAAATAATTGCTTGGAAATAATGTTCTTGTCATAAAAATATTCGATTTGAGTATCTTGTTAAGAATTTTGCTATTTTTCTTGATAAATAATTAATTAAACATTTCTTGTTAAGAACTTTGGACGGGAAATAAATGTCAGTACATTTTTACTTTACATTTTAGGGTTTTTTTGTTTTTTTGTTGTTTTTTTTTTGGGGGGGGGGGCAGTACATAACGATTCATATTTGATCACAGCCATGGAATAAAAAATGAGTACATGTGTTTCTCAACTTTGAGTACATTTGGATCGGAGCTATTTTGTGCATGTGACGCATTTATAATTCAGTACTTTTTACTCAATTTTGAGTACCCATTTTTTTAAGTGTATATATACTATATAATGGGAAAATTTAGTTAGCAAGAAAACGCCTAACAGGTTGAAATTCATTTTTAGCAATTTATACTAATGTTTGGAAACATACTTGAATACCTTTGCACAACTCTGTAGTTTACCTAAAATCTTTATTACACGCCACTATTTAGTTAAAATTTAATTCAAACTAAGACACTCTTAAAACTGCTCAAATCACATTTCCAGAAATTATAATATATAGCGGCCATGTATCCAATTATTTACGTGACCCTGTATATCATTTTATCTATATTCTACAAATATTTCTTGGTAAATTAAATGCAGTTCAGCGAAAAAAAGCATAAATCATTTAAAAACCACCTTTAAGCAATTTGCGCCCATACCCAGTAATCCTTACGAATACTTTTGTGTAGCCTTGTATAGGAATTATAGCATTTATATACACCATACACTATGCATAAATATAGTGAATCATAAAAGTGCATATCATAATTAAAAATATATTTCCAGCAATCATCGCTAATGAACAGTACTTTGGACACAATATGGTATCTGAAAGATTTTGTGTGTCCCTGTAAATGCTATATACGTATTATTCTTATTATACATGAAATAATTTATAGTATGTAAACCTCAGCGACATACATCAATTTCATTATATATGAAATAGATTAACATGATTAAAGTATGCCGCAAACAATTCCCTCCACCTCTATATCATTATGTATTTGAATTCCTTTTTTAGTCCTGTAAATAAAAAATAACTACTCTTTGCATCGCATAGTCAACAGAATGCATATATTAGTGCACTTCATAAATGCATATAAATTTTATTCTGTTTGAAAGCGTGCGTAAAATCATAAAAAATCATTTGAAACGACTTTTTCCCATAGGCCGTAATGCAACGGAAAACTTTTGGCTGTCCCTGTAAATGAACAAAGCATGCTACAAACTTCATTACAAATAGGTACCGTGCGATGGTAAACGTTAATACCATCCAAAAATTTCAGGGCAATCCGAGTATATTTTCGAGAGTTAGAGTGCGCACAGACTGCTATACGGACAGACGGAGAGACAAACCGAAGTCATAAGCACTTTTCAACTTGTGTCCTACATTATGTATCCTGTATTATATGAACTTTAAAAAAATATATACTAAAGCAGTTTAATCTATAACTTCCTATCAGGCATGAAAAATACTTTATTTCAATGCTTAAATATCATATTTTACTTTTTAGTGCCAATAATTACCCGAATCATACACGTAGAAAATTAATTTACAATAGAAGAAAATTTAATAACCCATTCAGAATGTCTATAATTAAATGTTTGATTAAAATCACAAACAGAAAAAATGCTTACATACAATAAAAAAAAATAAATATAGCAATTTGAAAAACACTAAAAATAATAATTAGTATTTATAATTGTACTGTTAAACAACAGCAAACTACAATAGATAAATTAAATGCATTATTAGATTTAACAATATCTCAAAAATATTTCCATATGGTATAAGGAATTCCTATTATTTTATAATTTTGGCAAATGTTAAATCTGAAAACATTGGTTTGAAGATTTAGGATTTTAAAAGATAATTTAAAATATCATTAGCACTAAAAGAAAATTCTTTCAAATGTTTCACTACTGTAATATGTTAAAAATACATTTTCCCGGTATAATGTTAATTTCTAATCTGAAACAGTTTCGTAATCTCATGATAATCAAACATCATATTTTTAACCCCAAAATAATAATAACTATAAATGTTAGTAATCAAAAAATAGTAAGAAGCCGATAAAATAATTCCAAATCATTGTCGTTCCATACATTTTTAATCTCAAGTAAGAGTAAATTAATGTTTATATTAATTCCAGTATGAATGTAGGCATGAATGCCTCTGCGCAGTTTTTTTTTTTTTTTTTTTTTTTTTTTTTTTTCAAGCGATGGCAGATTAAAATATTTTTTTTCACAGTTATCAAATTGGAAAATAACGCTTCTGACAGTTAAAGATCAGTCTCTTACAAATATAACTATTTAACTCATAATATACAACCAGGAATAAAATATTTAAATTAAATAAAACTTACATGCACGTTCCATTAATATCCGTGTATCCTAAAATGGTCATTTCCTTATCTTAAAGTGTCGTAGACGTGTTGTTCTAAAACAAGTGAACTATATCCCGCGTATTCTCATATTTATTTTTCTGTGGGCAGACGATTTTCGAGCAGATGGTTTGTTACGGATTGTTTGTTTTTGTATACAAGAAATATGGAATTTGATCGCGCAGAAATTTTCTGAAAGTATCATTCATTAAAATTTTGTATTTGAAGAAATGTCCAATGTATTTAATCTTTTCTTTTTATCCGTACCAAATAATTCAAGTTAAAATGTATTGTAAAGTTCCTTTTTTTCTAAATAATTATAATAATAATATTCATAATTAGAGTTTATTAGATAAAACATTGTTTAAATTTTTAAAAGGTGTAAAAATAAATTTAATGTATTAACGACACACCCCCCCTTATTTTTTCTACTTTTTTAAAGTAAAGTTTGTTTTCCTTTATTTTCGGTAAATGCTAATTTTATTTTAAAAGTCTGAAAGAAGTAGAATTTATGACTTGAATACAAATTATAAAAATATTCTAAAGCAAGAAATGCATAGATGACTAAACTCTGAAGACTATTTCTACATGCTCATTAAAAGGTGCAGATTTAACTGTAATATAAAATTTTTAGTTTGAAACCACAGAAGTGTTTCGAATAATTCTGGTCGGTAAAAAAAGAAAGAAAGAGTGAATTTTCCTCCCAGCAAACTAAATATGTAAAGTGTATACATTTAATATTCTTAATTGTAAATATATTATCCAAATGCTAGATAAAATTGAAATCATGAAAAAGTATACATTCACTGTCTTAGATATCAAATTGATAAAATATAGCCTAAAAATTTAGTTTATTAATGCTTGTATCGTGCACTTTATTTATTATGCCCCCTCCTCCCCTTTAGTGACGGAATTTACCATTTGCTATCCACTAATATATTTTCATTCCTTATGCCGCTGTAACTCGTGGCTGTTTAAAATATTTCTCTTCATTTTCAAAGATTTTTGAAGTTCATAATTTTTGTCACACTGTGACTTACAATATGCTGGTTTTTTTGTCACATATGTGACGTGGCGTACGTTACATAGCAGTGACATAACAGAGACGTCACATTTTTTTTTAATTGCCAGAAAAATATAATTTTACAAAAAGTAACATGTTTTGAAGAATTTTCGTAAGTTTTTAAAGTTTTCTAAGAAGTTCACATTTCAGTCACAATGTGACATCACTGAGTGGTGGCATTTCGGTCACAGATGTGACGTGACCACAGTGACTTGCAGTGACGTCACAGTGACGTCACCGTGACCATGCATGCTATGAGGGAACAAAGTACAATAGATGAATTAAATGTATTGTTAGATTTAACAATTTCTCAAAAATGTCTCCATATGTTACAAGGAATTCCTATTATTTTATAATTTTGCCAAATGTTAAATCTGAAAACATTGATATGAAGATTTAGGATTTTAAATAATAATTTAAAATATTATTAGCAATGAAAAAAAGTCTTTCAAAAGTTTCACTACTATAGTATGTAAAACGGCATTTCCCATTCAGTATAATGTTAATTTCTAATCTGAAAAACAATTCCAGATCAGTCTCTTTCTATAGGTATAATATTTAATAGTTTAAGGTATAAAACTATTTAACTCATCTCACCAAATATACAAAACAGGAACAAACAATTTAAATTAAATAAGACTTACTTTTTGAGCTCTATAAATTAATTATTAATATCCCTGTGTATCCGAAAATGGCGACGTCTTTTTCTTCCATTAAAAAAAGCACACACAAAAGCTTACATTTTAGACTAGTAACTTACCGCATCTGTTAGAACAAAATGTTCTCTGTTTACCCTGCGGTATCGTGGCAGACGATTTGGGGCAGGTGTTAATTTATTTCCTTTTATGTAAACAGATATGGAACTTATATGTGCAATCATTTTATGAGCCTGTCTGTATTTAAATTTTTGTATTTGAAGAATTTTCCAATGTATTTTACCTTTTCTTTTTATCAGTTTTAACACCCCCCCCCTCGCTTTTTCTAAGTAAAGATTGTTTCACACATAATAAATACAAAATATCTTCCTAAAATATAAAATGATATAAATAAATATCGAGGATAAAAAAAATTTCTTTGTCAATCGTCATTCTTTTCATGTTAATTTCCTGTAGAATAAAACAATTCGTAAAATAACTTTTTTTTAGAGTCATATCTCTAAAACACAAATTTGAAATACGAATAATAAATTATATCATTGGTTTTGCATAAATTTTGCATTATTTTTTTTTATTCGGAAAATGCTAATTTTATTTTAAAAGTCTGAAAGAAGTAGAATTTTTTTAAAAAATAGTTACTTAAAATAGGTACACTAACAGGAAAAAATATGACTTGAATGCAAATTATAAAGCAAGAAATGTATGTATGACTAAACTCTGAAGACTCTTTCTACGTGCTCATTAAAAGCTGCAGACTTAACTATAATAGAAATTTTTTACTTTGAAGCCACAAAAGTGTTTCGAATACCAGTGGTCGGTAAAAATAAATTAAAAATTTTCCTTCCTGCAAACTAAATATGTAAAGTGTATATATTTAATATTCCTAATTCTAAATATGTTATCCAAATTGCTCCAGCACGTACCATTTTTCCGAGAAACACTTTTATAATAATAAGAATAAGAGAAGGATTTTTATATTAAATTGCAATACTAGATAAAATTGAAATCAGGAAAAAAGTATATGTTCACACTCTTAGATATCAAATTGATAAAATATATAGCATGAAAATCTAGTTTTTTGATACTTGTACCGTGCATTTTCCTTTATATGCCCCCCCCCCCCCACCATCTTTTCGTGTCTGAATTTACTACTTGCTACCCACTAATAAATTTTCATTCCTTATGCTGCTGTAACTCGGGCCTTTTTAAAACATTTCTCTTCATTTTCAAAGATTTTTGAAGTTCGTATTTTTCTCATACTGTGACTTACAATATGGGGGGATTTTTTTTGTGAGTGTGTCGTGACCTACGTTACATGCAGTGACATAACAATTCTTTTTTATTGCCAGAAAAATAAAATTTTACAGTAACAACATGTTTTGAAGATTTTTTGTAATTTTTTAAAGTTTTCTAAGAAGTTCACATCTCATTCACAATGTGACATCACTGAGTGGTGGCATTTCGGTCACAGATGTGACGTGACCACAGTGACTCACAGTGAGGTCACAACGACATCACTGTGACCATGCTTGCTATGAGGGAACTTACAAGGAGAGGGTCAACCTTGTTAGTCACAGATTTTGATTATTTTAATATATGTTGTAGGGTAGACACCCCATAGTGTCAGGTTCAACGGATTTTATCCAATGCCCCTTAGTTCTTGAAAAACCAGGAGGTCTAATATTAGTAGACAACTTAAATACTTACTTCGCAGCAAAAATGACAGCTCAGTTGGCATCGTAGCTCAGTTGGCATGGCATTTGCCGGCTGATCCGAGGGCCCGGGTTCGATACCTGAATGCGCTACATTTGTTTTTCTCATTTTTTGTTTTATAAATATAGTTGTAATTATAATTTAATAATTTCAATTGAAAATTTTAACACCAAACATTAATTATAATGTTAACAAACTTAAATTTATCATTTCTTATTTGTAAACTATTATTTCTCATCAATTAAAGAGGTTTACAAAGAAATTGGATCTATTATTGAATGATAAAAATTCTAAAATCGTGACAAATTATGTTGTGGTGCCATCTAGTTATGATAAAAAAAAAAGGAATATTCAAATAAAATAAAAGCAGAAAAAAGATAAAGGGGAAAGCAAAATAATTGAAAGTGCAAGAATACTTATTACAAATTTAAAAATCTTTAATATGCAAAAAATCGGTTGTAATTTAATTCTGATGCTAATTTTTAATATGATTATGCATGTTACTTTAAAAACAGAACAATAGTATTATCTCATTGACTTCCTTTGTTAATGCAATGCGTAAATGATGTTTCTTTAAAATCACGAATTGACACAATTGCTCAATATCATTGCATCGATAAAGTATATATGAAATACATTTTAAAAGTGATTTTTTATTTAAAAAAATAACAGTTTTATGATGTTTTATTACAACTATTCAGTTAAAAGTAAAAAATTAAATAGGTTAAAATTATAATTGATATACAATATTAAAAATTTTAATTGACAGTGAGATTATTAAGTTACACTTACAAGTAAATTTATAAAACAAAAAAATGAGGAAAACAAATGTAGCGCACTCAGGTATCGAACCCGGGCCAGCCAATCAGCCGGTTAACACCATACCAACTGAGCTACGACTGACCTATCATCGTTGTTGCAAAGTAAGTATTTAAGTTGTGTACTAATATTAGACCCCCCCCCCCGGTTTCTCAAGAACTTAGGAGCATTGGATAAAATCCGTTGAACCTGACACTAAGGGGTCTCTACCCTACAACATATATTAAAATAATCAAAATCTGCGATTAACAAGGTTGGCCCTCTCCTTGTTAGTGTTAAATGTTAAAAAGAAAAATAACTGAAGATCAAAATTATACAACAATAGATCTTATTATACCTCCAGATGGAGAGAAATAACACGCGATTATTGTCTCAAGAGCAATTAATTTGCAACTTTCATCATCAGGCGAGCAATAACAGAAAATAGTTAACACGACGAGAGTAAAAAAGTTTTGCAAAATGATATCATTTCAGTTATGCAAATATGTAACAAGGAGGGAAAGATGGTGAAAGATGTGAGATGCAATAAATCCATCAGTAAGAACCGAAGGTACTTAAGAGGCTATTTCAGCCAATCGAAAAGACCCGCTCAGTAAGGCTAATCTTAAGTAAGAAATTTATAAAGTTATATCCTTTAGATTTAACTATTTTTAAATGATTTGTTCTGTATAGGACAGCTTAGGTCGATCTGTATAAAGGCCGTGTTTTAATTTTTCGATCTTGTATTTAGATATCTTTTCACTATGGGAAAAGGTTTCGTAAGTGAAAGCATCCTCGTAAAAAATCTACAATAAAAATCGAAAAAAAAAAAAAAACGATCTTTGTACAGATCGATCTCACACTGACTCAGATTTACAAATCTAAAAATGAAATATCCAGAGATAAACATTCAAAATCGTTTAAAAACAAATGTAAAAATAGACAATTTAATCAAACAGTTTGAAAAAAGCGTAAAATTAATTAAAAAATTAAAACATTAAACGTTTCGAACATCTTTAAAGTACCTCATCAGTAATGTAATGAAGAAAAACCGTTGTTGAAAAACTGACTAGTAATAAATAAACATAATATTAAAAATTACTGAAATAAAGAAAATTAATAATAAAAAAGTGAATACAAATACTGGAATGAAGATAATACAAATATGTTATATAAGAGAAATATGTACTACTTGATTATCCCGTCGACTCAAAAACTATCGCCTTTAAATTAACCTTTCGTCATCATCTACGTGGATTTTGAAAACTAGACGTTAATAACAATATTACTTCTTATTTTCCTCTGACGAAGACTATGTTTTCTATAGTTGAAAGTACTAAGGTATTAAATTAATTTAGCATCTTTTACATGTTGTCATCTTTTGAGTAGTATTACACATAGTGTAAATTTAAGTTTATTGTTGCCATTTTCTCATAAAAACTGAAAATAAAATTGAAATTAAAATACGTGCTATGTCAAGAATATTGTCTGTTATAAAACCCTGTGAGTTTTGGCTTTATTTTGTTTTTATTTATCAATTAAATGATTTTTAGTTTATTGCAATTTAACTTTACAAACGATACAACACTTTCACTTAAAAAAAATGCATTTTAAAGAATATTTGTGTGACTTATTTTATCCGCATTTAATTAATGCTTATCAAAAATCTGAAAGAACGCAATTTTATTAATCCGTGTGTAGTTACATTTTCCAAATTTTGAAAAATATAAATAAATGACTTGTGATAAAATATGGAGCTATTTTAAATAAAAAAAATGAAGTCATATAAATCATTAGATACCCGAGATTGTTTTGCCGAGGTTCTTAAATGACTTCATTTCTTTCTGCTGCTTTTGTGTATTGTTCCGCGATAATGATGTAATTTGCATACCGTTCTATAGATGTTGTTTAAAACGGGATCGTAAAATTGGGATGCTTTAGCTGATGCAATTGACGTCATTTTATATTTAAAGCATGTACTTTAATTCTTAAAACTGAAAGGTGTTTTTTAGAAGTGCGTCATTTTCAACTCAGCTGCTTTGAAATTCTTATGCTTTATCTTTGAAAATAACGTAATCGAAATCGCACACTGATAAAACGCAATGTTTAACAAACATATATAATGACTTTATGGAAGAGCAGTAACATACAATGTGCATGCTCTTTGCCCGAAAAATAGCGATTTATATTACAGAACTTGATGATTTTCTCTTGGATGAATTCGCTTCGCTGAGTTAGAGAAGCAATCAAAGGAGATCTTAGAAATAATTTGAGGTTTAAAATAATATCGGGTTCTCCAAGCTTCCCAATAGTATCAGGTTCATCAAGTTTTTATCCAAAATTCTCTCTACTAATAAAATTTATTGCTATTCTTTAAGGCCTGTTACTGTAATTTTATCAAAATAACATAATTAGCTTAATTTAATTTTTCATAATTTTATATAATCTATATAGTTAAAACACAAGAATGTTATTTAGTCATCTGCTCTGAGCTTTCTGCTGAACCAAATTTACTAATAAATGTTTTAACTGAAAGTTTTGCATTTGTAGATGTGTCCGCACTAGCTGTCTTTTTTTTTTTTTTTATTGTTAATATCCCATTATTATATTTTAATTTCAAAAGTGTTCAATGAAACTTCTTCAAAGTGGTGGTAATGAGATAACCTTCATTATTACATCGAAGAGTGAAATAATGAGGTTATTTATGAGGCTTTATTCATGCGATAATCTGATAAAGATTCAAAATTGTTGATAAAAATGGTTGAATATGGTTTAATGGCACATAATCCCATTAGAGACATAATTTTTTGAACGAAAAATTAAGTACAGCTTTTAAAAACACGTATTTTCCTCATAAAGTTTCCATATTTTCTCCATTCTGTACGTGTACTCCGTTTCAGAGCACAGAAGCTCTCAGGTGAAACTCTTACGTAAGTGAAAATGACGTCATATTTAAAAGAAACGATTTTTTTAGGTAAAACTTAACTTTTTAACACAAGTGCGTCAGAAAAACCTAAATTACGGCAATTTGTTACTCTCCGGTACAGAGATTAGAATCTCGAGTTAAGAGTGCGACGTTCACATGCAAAGATTTTGCCTAGAAACGTGACTCCACGATAAAACTTTTAATAAAACTTTTGATAAAAAGGGCTAAGCCGAAAGTACCAAAACTCAAAGCCGAAACCGACCGAACCTCTAAAACAATTACAGTCAACCCGAGCCACAATGGAAACAATTAATTCCAAACCAACCTTTGGTTCGAGTCGGTTCGGGTTCAGGTAAAATAGTGTTACCGACACGATGCAGGACCATGTATAATAACCCCTCTTTATTTGTTAGAAAGCAGGATATGTCTTTAAATGTATGCATTGGTCCTGCTGACTCTTATAAAAATCCCTAACACAAAAAGAAATAAATACATAAATAAAATAGGGCCTTGAATTAATTTAAAATATAAATTGTATGATTTTGTTTTCTTTTTCTAATCCTTTTTTACTTTCTTCTATCTTTACAAGAAGAAAGTATTGGATTCGTGAAAATTTTCGACTCTCGGTTTTCGACGGATTTACACGTTTTAGAATGCCCAGAACATGATTTGATGGTTTTTAGAAAATGTCTGTCTGTGAGTCTGTCTGTCACTCCGTCACTCTGTCACTCTGTCACTCTGTCTGTGAGTCTGTATGTGACAAAAATTTTGTGGGCGCTCTATCTCAAGAACTAATGCACAGAATTTCACAAAACTTATTATTTAGTTATACCTTGATATAAACTAGACCTGATTAGGTTTTGGTGAAAATCGCCCAACAGGTGGCGCTGCTATGCGGCATTTTTCACGATTTCTGCAATAGCTATATCTCAAGAACTACTGCACGGATTTTCATAAAACTTCAGATTCAGTTAGTCCAGGATATAGTTTGGTGCTGATTACTTTTTTGTGAAAATCGCCCAACAGGTGGCGCTGCTATGCTGCATTATTCATGATTATCGCAATAGCTCTAACTCAAGAAAAAATGCACGCATTTTCATCAAACTTCAGATTTTGTTAGTCCTTGATATAAATTAATGCTGTTTAATTTTTGGTGTAAATCGCCTAACAGGTGGCGCTGCTGTGCTGTATTTTCACGATTTTCGCAAGAGGTGTATCTCAAGAACTATTCCACGGATTTTCATCAAACTTCAGATTTAGTTAGTCCTTGACATGAATTGACGTGTAAATTAGTGCTGTTTAATTTTTGGTATAAATCTCTCAACAGGTGGCGCTGCTATGCTGTATTTTTTGCGATTTCCGCAATAGCTTTATCTCAAGAACTAACGCTTAGATTTTCAACAACCTTCAGATTCAGGTATACCTTGATATCATTTCGTGCTGTTTATTTTTAGTGTAAATCGCTCAACAGGTGGCGCTGCTATGCTACATTTTTCAGAATTCCCGCTGTAGCTCTATCTCAAGAACTAATGCACGAATTTTCATCAAACTTCAAATTCAGATATACTTTGATATGAATGGGTGTTAAATGGATGTAATTTCTTGTACTATTTAAATGATTTAATTGACGTGATTTATATAGAAGAAAGTTTTGTGATGGCCACAACATACTAGTTTTCCTTTTGAAATAAAAAGAATATCCTATAGGATAGTGTATGTGAATACTGTGCGTAACTTTATGAATGAAGACGATAAGGTTTCTTTTTCACATTTTTTATAACGCACAGCACACAAATGTTACAACAATCACAAACACTGAAAAACATAGAATGATGAAGGTGACTTTGGGGTAATAACCCGCTGTTAGAACAAGTGGCGTTCGTAAAACATCTTTTGGGGAATACTCCCGCTATAAGCAACAGAATAATTGGGGATAAGACCCGCTATAGCATAATGTGCCACAATGGCAGCTCAAGAACAACATACTATACTTGGGGATAAGACCCGCTCGAATACACAATGTGCCGCAATGGCAGCTAAAGAACAACTGAACTGGGTCACATGACCGCAAAGCTACGGAGCTCGTTCGGCATGCGCACAAGGTCCGAACATGCCGCCCCGCGTTGCAATGTGCGTAGCACATTCAAAATATTAAAAATACACTATAAATACAAGAACTAAATAAAATACCAATACCATAAAATAATATTTCAATACAAATACAATAAGTTGCAATAACAAGGACTATACAATACAATAAAATTAAATTCTTTGTTACAAAATTATGCTATTTTCTAAAAATAGTTCGATGTATTCTTAAGAAAAGTTGAATGTAAAATAACATGTAAATCTTAGTTGCACTTTAAAATAAGTAGACAATGAGAAAAGGTATGTACATTAGGTTTCATTAATGGGCAAGACACACAATCTAGATATGGATCTAAGAAAGATATTTGAGGCTGTTTTAACCTTTGCAACCCTAACATTACCATTCTTTCCTGGTATAACCTCTAAGATTCGTCCTAGCATCCACTTACAGGGAGGTAAATTGTCCTCCTTTATGACTACCATCGCCCCTGGTTTGATGTTTTCCCCTTTTACCTGCCATTTTGAACGATTTTGGAGATGACTCAAGTAATTTAATTGCCAATTTCTCCAAATTAATTGGACGAATTTAGTGATTCTCTGCCACCTAGATAATCTCGATTCTGTGATATCAATCAACTGAGGTTCTGGAATGGCATCGATAGGCCGACCAATTAGGAAATGGCCTGGTGTCAATGCATTAAAATCATTTATATCGGTCGATAACGGAGTTAAGGGACGCGAATTTAGTACCCCTTCGATTTGGGTGGTGACTGTTTGGAATTATTCCATAGTCAATCTAGCACCTTTTAATGTTCGTTTAAGATAATACTTGAAAGATTTTACACCAGCCTCCCATAAACCACCGAAGTTGGGCGATCTAGGAGGAATGAACTTCCATTCAATAGCTTCTGAAGTAAGGTAATCAGCTAATTTTTCATCCGGTCTACGAACTAACTCATGAAGTTTGTGCAATTCTGATTTAGCACCCCTAAAATTCGTAGCATTGTCTGTCATAATAGAAGCGCATTTTCCTCGCCTTGAAACAAAGCGTTTAAGTGCGGCGATAAACGCATCAGAAGTTAGATCCGTTACTATTTCTAAATGAATAGCCTTTGTTACTAAGCAAACGAAAATCGCGACATAAACCTTATGAAAAATCCCTTTTCTTTGATTTTATATTTAATCTCAAAAGGGCCGCAAAAATCGGCTCCTGTATGGTTAAACGTAAAGTTTGGAGTTACTCCTTTTGATGGGAGGTCACCCATGATTTGTTTAGCAGTAACTGGGTTGTTCCTAAAACAGACAACGCAATCATGCACTACTTTTCGCGCTAAATTTTTTCCACTTACGGGAAAAAACCGCATACGTACGTAATGGATTAAAGTTTGGGGACCAATATGAAAATACTTCCTGTGAAAATGCTCAAATATGAGTTTTGTGAGCTTATGGCCTTTCGGCAAAATGATTTGATGATTCTTATCAAAGATTAAATCTGAATTTTCCAACCTACCGCCAACTCTTAAGATATTATCTTGATCCAAAAAGGGGGATAAACATTTAATTTTACTGGAAGGGGGAACCCTTGATTCCCGTTTTAAACCCTTAATCTCTTCCTGAAATTCTGCATTTTGTACTAATCTAATTAGAGAAACTTCTGAATTTTTTATTTCTTGGGTTGTGAGGCTGCCTCTGCGCCGGTCTGCTAACTTACATTTGCAATTGTGAAAAAACCTATAAACATATGCCAGTATGCGAAGAATACTATAGTATTTACCACTTATGTTGAGAAAAAAATTTACTTCTTCAGGATTTCTGAAAAGAGAAAGAGAAATATTAGAATTGAAATCATTACAGTTATTTTTATATTTTGATTTAGTCTCGGGAAAGTAATCTGCTTCTGGCACAGAAATAGTTTCTTGCTCAGTCACTAAGTCATCAGCTGCTAGGAATTTTGGTCCCCTAAACCGCATTGGATTCTCTACAAGAGAATTAACACTCGCACCTATGGTCAAGAGATCGGCAGGATTGTCCTTGCTAGAGCAGTGATACCAAGAGTTCGAATCTGAAAGTGCATTAATCTCTATGACACGGTTAGCCACAAACTGCTTCCATCGCTTTGATGATCCTTTGATCCAGAATAAGGTTATTTTGGAATCCGTCCAATAGTACACTTTCGATGTGATTTTTTGATCTAGGATAGGTTTTACTTTATTGGTCAGTCTTGCACTTAGAAAGGCTCCGAGAAGTTCTAGCCGAGGCAGAGTTATCTCCTTTATCGGTGCAACACGACTCCTTGAAGTCACGAGATTGACTTCCACACCACTCTCTCTTTTTATTCTCAGATAAATTGCAGATCCATACGCTATTTTACTAGCATCAGAAAAGGCGTGTATTTCTACAGCTATTACTTGATTCAAGCAACCAAGAATTTTCCTCGGAATTTTTAATTCTGCTAAATTTGGAAGTTCTTCGAACCACTTTAACCCTTTTTCGTGCACATTAGTTGGTAACTGTTCATCCCATGCTGTCTTCTTTAGCCATAGTTCTTGGAACAGGCATTTTATTCTAATGGTGAATGGCGTCAGCATGCCTAACGGATCGAAGATTTTACCAACTGCTTGCAATAGTAGACGTTTTGAGCTTTTTTGCGATGACAAGAATTCTATTAAACTTTTGACTTCGAATGTCAGACAATCTTCTTCTGTTTTCCAGGACATTCATAATACCTTGCTTAGATTGCTTCATAGGCTTATTGCAGCATGTTCTGCTTGAATATTTAAACCTTCATTTTGCCAGCACTGCAGTAACGCTTCATCATTGGTTATCCATTTTCGAAGAATCATTCCTTTATCATACATTATTTTGTTAGCAATCAGGGAAACATCAAGAGCTTCTTACAGCGTATCTTCGCCAGATATAAAATCGTCCACATAAATATATTTATCGAGTAGGTGAACAGTTCTTGGGTGTAGGTTCGTAAACCGCTTGATGTGCTCCTTTATGGTAGCAGATAGGAGGAATGGAGAGGCATTGACTCCAAAAATAACACGTTTGAATCTGAAGACCTTGAAAGATTTTAAACCATCATCATACCACAGAAAACGGACAGAATCCCGATTTTTTTCAGCTAGTGAGATTTGAAGGAACGCCTTCTCGATATCAGAAGAAAAGGCAATTTCGTATAATCTGAAGTGGATTAAAATATCAAATAGAAGTGGATTTAAGTTGGTGCCGGGCCATAAACAATCATTAAGGGACAAATCATTGTTATCATGAGAGCTGGCATCGAAGACGATTCGGACCTTTGTAGTAAGTTTATCTTCTTTACAGACCGCATGATGGGGCAAATAATAAACTGCCCTGTCTAAAACAGGTTCATTTTCTTGCACCTGCTCTATAATTCCTTGCTTTAAATATTCCGTGATTATTTCAGAATATTGTCGAAAAAGCTCTGGGTTTCGATAAAATTTTCTTTTTAGACCTTCCAAACGCTGTTTCGCAACATTAAAATTATCATTTAAATCCTTCCAGTCCTTTTTCCACGGTAACTGAACTTCATAACGATCGCCTACAAATTTGACAGTTTTATCGAATATTTGTTGTGCTTGATCAGTTTCCGATATTTTCGGATCATCATGTTTAATGCCTATAGACTCAAGCTCGAAAAATTGTTTTAAACTATCATTTATTTCATCGAAATCTCTAACGAAATTGCACATAGTAATATTGTTTGTTTGCGTGTTCTCCTCTAGCGCCCCAGTTGGGATCCATCCAAAAACAGTGTCTTGCAGAAAAAGTTTATCATTTATCTTAACTGAATTATGCTTTAAAATTCTATAAAATAATTCAGCGCCAACCAATGCGTGAATTTTTCCCGGTTTGAAAAATGTGGGGTCTGCCAATTCCACAATATTCGGTAAATTCATGTCCGATACATTTAATTGCCTTGATGGAATTACATCCGTGATTTTGGGAACTATTAAGAAATCTATATTCTCCCTGAAAGAGCCATCTTCGTTTGTAATTACACTCGAAATTTTATTTTTTACATTATAAGTATAACCGTTTAATCCTGTAACGGGTTCATTAATTATCCTTTTTTTAAATTTCAGCATGTCAGCGCAGTCCTTAGTTAAAATATTGACATTGCTAGCATTATCCAAAATTACTCTAAACTTTCGTTTATTTCCGAAATTATCTTCTATAAAAACAAAGCATGTACTCAATAAAATTGATTTTCTTTCTTTACTTATATTATTCAAGGTCTTTAAAGATTCGTCATTATTTATCGAAATGTTTTCCGTTTCTCTATTTACCGCACCTACAAGAGGGGAGGAAATTTGGGGGGAAGCCAATTCATTTTTGGATTTATTTTTTTTATCTCGATGAAGCGATGAGCTGTGTCGCAATCCACAGGTATTACAATTATATTTTGAAATGCAAGAATTTACGAAATGAGAATTATTCAAACAATTGCTACACAGTTTATTTTTCTTCACAAAATCGTATCGTTCAGAAACATTCATTTTTAGAAACTGAGAACATTTGTTCAAATTATGAAAAGCCAATTTACACAGAATACAAGTTTTTCCATTCGATTTATCATTCGAATTTAGCATGAAATTTTTTTGTTTGTTCGAAAGAGGAATGTTTTTGTTTAAGGGTTTTGAAGCAGAGTATCTATTTACGCTTTCTAACGTAGAAATGCGGTTTTCCAAAAATGACATTAATTCATTAAATTGCGGGTATTCTGATTTTTTAATCGAATATTCAAATAATTTTCGAGATTCCTTATCTACCTTTTGCAATATAATATTGATAAGGATAGCATCAGACAGATTGTTTTGTTCATATTGTAATACTTTTAAGGTTCTCAAATTTTTATTTACACAATCAATAAAGGATCTCAATTCTTTAGAAGACTCGTAATGTATTTTTTCATAATTAATTATGGCTGATAAATGAGTGTCAATGAGCAAACGTTGATTTTCGAATCTTTCAGTAAGTGCTGTAAACAATGACTCAAAGGAATCGTCTAGGCTCTCTAGTTGTTTTGCTTCATTTTTTAGCGATGCTCGCAAATAAAACAGCTTCTGAGCGTCATTTAACTGGGCATTATTGATAATTAAATTTGTAAATTGTACTTTAAAGATTGACCACTCCTCATATTTACCATTGAATGTTGGTAGTGGGATTTCAGGTAACTTAACTTTAATATTATTCAAACTTATAGATTCAATACTATCAGCATGCACATTTATTTCAGAAACTTTAAGATTTTTAAGAAATATGTTGAGACTTACCTCAAGTTTCTCGAGACGATCTTCGAGTTCATCTAACTCGTTTTCGATTTCTGGTAAGTCCTTAATCTCAGCGATATCATAATTTTTATCCCGTATTTCCGATACTTTTGCTTGAAGCTCAGGTAATTTTCGAATCTTTATTTCGAGCTCGGTACTCGAGTAATTAATTTCGTCTGTATTATCTTTTACGAAATTTTCTAATTTCGTTATAGCACCTTTTAGAGCACCTTTTGTTCTATTTAATTTTTCCATAGCAGCTATTTCGCTGCGAAATCGACGGACCACAACAATGTATGTGAATACTGTGCGTAACTTTATGAATGAAGACGATAAGGTTTCTTTTTCACATTTTTTATAACGCACAGCACACAAATGTTACAACAATCACAAACACTGAAAAACATAGAATGATGAAGGTGACTTTGGGGTAATAACCCGCTGTTAGAACAAGTGGCGTTCGTAAAACATCTTTTGGGGAATACTCCCGCTATAAGCAACAGAATAATTGGGGATAAGACCCGCTATAGCATAATGTGCCACAATGGCAGCTCAAGAACAACATACTATACTTGGGGATAAGACCCGCTCGAATACACAATGTGCCGCAATGGCAGCTAAAGAACAACTGAACTGGGTCACATGACCGCAAAGCTACGGAGCTCGTTCGGCATGCGCACAAGGCCCGAACAGATAGTTTTATAGCATCTCTATTTAAGGATCTACTATACATTGGATGTCATTGGATCCCATTAGCATAGGATTCATATGATGTGCAAAAAATATCCTATTATATGATACTAATAATCTATACTAATATTATAATGAAGTAAAAATTGTTTGTTTATGTGTTTGTTCGAAGTAATCTCTGGAGCTACCAAACCGATTTTAAAAGTATTGGTATCAAAATGATTGTGTTAGTCCCACTTAGATCATAAGCTATATCTTATGTCCGTGCCACTACGCCAAAGGAGTGCAGAAGAAAAAAAAAGTTCTAAAAATGCGAGTTTTGTGTTTCTGAAGAGCCTAGAAACATGAAATTTGCAATGGTAATTACTTATAAGAGATAAATGATCTCTAAGAACATTTCTTAAAATATTCGAAATTTAAAGGTCCTGAAAATGTGCAAAAAAGGTTCTAAAAAACTTTCTAAATGGCGATTTCTACGCATTCTCAAGAAGTAACGAACCGGTTTAAAAAAAATGGTGTGAAAATGACGGTGATACCCCTTGCTCTAATATAGGCTATATTTTATGTCAATTCCATTACCCCAAAGTCGCTGCAGGAGCAAAAAACGTTCTAAAAATTCGATTTTGTGCTATTGAAGGGCCTAGAAACACGAAATTTGGAGTGTAGTTATAAGACACAAATGATCTTCAGGAACATTTCTTAAAATATCGAAATTTACGAAGGGGGAATTCGCGAAAAGCGTTCTAAAGACGTTCTGAATGGCGATTTCTGCGCAAACTCAGAATGTTGCAAACCGATTTCAAAAGTAGTGGTTGGAAATTGATCATGATAGCCTCTGCTTCAGCATAGGCTCTATTGCATGCTGGTGTCAATACCACCTGGAATTTACAGGAGCAAAAAACGTTCTAAATTGCGTTTTCTGTGATACTGAAGAGGCTGGAAACTTTAAATATGACATGGTTGTTACTTATAACATATAAATATCCTCTAAGAACTGTCGAAAATAAATTCGAAATTTAAAAGAGGTGAAGCGAAGTCAAGTAGAGAAAAGCGTACAAAAAAGTCCTAAATTACGATTTCTATGCAATCTCAGGAAATAGTAAACCGATTATAAAAGTAATGGTTGCGAATCAATGGTGGCAGTCTCTGTTTCCACAGAGGTTATAGTTTATTCCAGTGCCACTACCACATCGGGTTGTCAAGAGAACAGCAAATTTTCTAAAAAAAAAAAGCCTTTAAAAACTTTTTGAATTACCATTTCTATGGAATATTAGGAAATACAAAACCGATTTGAAAATTAATGTTGCCAAATTAATGGTGACAGTTTGTGTTTCAACATAGGCATTTAATGTTAGTGCTACTGCCACCAGAGAGTTGGTAGACCGATAGACAAGAAACTTGGAATTTGAGAAGATAGTTATTTTTTAGATGTAAATTCGTACTATGAACGGTTTATTCAAAACTTCAAGTGAATACTGAAATGAGCGTCTGAAATCAGCATAAAAGTTTCAAAATATATTCTAAATTATCATTTATTTAGTTTTAGTTCTTTTATTAATTTAAGTCTCATTTCTGCCCAATGCAGTGCCCAATGCAGTTTTAAATAGTAATTTTTGATTTATTCCTAAAAGTATATATTTTTAAAGAAAAGTTAGACATATGAATATCATTTGGCATAATTCTACTGTTACGCGAGCAACCGCGGGATTTTCTAGTAATAATAAATGCTAATAATGATGTAAATTCCACATTCACTTGATATAAAGAAGATAAACATGTATGTTACGTCATCAAGTGATGTTTAATTACACTTTTTCTTTGTATTTTTATTAATATTTTATTAATTTATTTGTTCTTTCGTTATTTAAAATAAACATTATGTCAATTTGTATATTTTAGAGATTAGTCTCGCGATCTGTATAATTTTTCGAAATTCATCGACGTGATAATCTAGTAGTACCAAGAAATATATATGTACTATATTTTAGGAAATATATAAAACTCCATTGATTTTTCTAAAATATTAAGGAAGAGGACAAAGTGTGAAAATAAAACGATGAGAAAAAATTAATGACTGGTATGGAGTATTATTTTTCGAACAAAGTTTTCCTTGCAGATTTCCATGCACAAATTATATCTATCTGTACTAATATTATGAAGAGGTAAAGTTTGAATGATAGTTTGTATATTTGTAAGGGGTAATCTCTAGGACTACCGAAGCGATTTCAAAAGTGATGACGAGAAAATACTCTTCATAGTCATGTTCGAACATAGCCTATATTTTATGTCGGTAAAACTACCCCAATGTGGGTTCAGTTGCAAAAAAAAAAAAAAACGTTCTAAAAATGTAACGTTTGAGTTACTGAGGAACCTAGAAGTATGAAATTTGGCATGGTAGTTACTTATAAGATATAAATGATCTCTAAGAGCATTTTCTAAAAAAATCGATAATTAAAAGTAGTGAAAATGCGTGAAAAGCGTTCTCGAAGCGTCCTAAATTGCGATTTCTACTCAATCTCAGGAAGTACAAATCCGATTTGAAAGAAATGGTTGGGAATCGATGGTGACAACCCTAGCTCCAACTTAAGCTCTATTTTATGTCGATACCGTTGCCACCTGGTGGTTGGAGGAGCAAAAAGATTCTGAATTCCAATTTTTGTGATATTGAAGGGGCTAGCCATGCCATTTTGAAAATTGGCATGGTAATTACTTAAAATATGTGAAAGCTCTCTAAGAACAGTGAAAAGTCGAAATGAATTTCAAAATGTAAAAGTTTGAAGTGAGTAAAAGGCGTTTTGAAAACGTTCTAAATTACGATTTTTGCAATCTTAAGAAATACCAAACCCATCACAAAAATAATGGTTGAAAATTGGTGGTGATAATCCCTCCTCGAACAATCAAAGGCTATAATGCACGTCAGTGGCACTACCACCAGAGGATTGCAGGAGCAAAAAACAGTTCTAAATTGCGATTTGCAGCGATGCTGAAGAGGCCAGAAACTTGAAATTTTCAATGGTAGTAACTTATAAGATGTAATTGCCTTCTAAAAACATTTGAAAAAAAAAATAGGAAATTAAAAGGGGTGCAAAAAGCGTTTAAAAATGTCCTAAATTTCGTTTGCTATGGAATTTCTTTAAATGCCAAACCGATTTCAAAAGTAGTGATTGAAAATTGATGGCGTCAGTCTCTGTTACAACATAGGCTATATTTTATGTCAGTGCCACAACCCCCTGGGAGTTGCAGGAGTATAGAAGCTTCAAAATGCTCTCTGAATTATTATTTATTTAGAATTAGGTTCAGTTCTTCTTATTAATTTTAGTCTAATTTTCGCTTAATATTGTGTGATAATGAAGTTTAGTCAAAGTGTGGTTTAGTTAGTAATTTCTTAATTATTCCTAAAAGTATAATTTCTTCTAAGAAAAATTATACATACAAATACCACTTGGCATATTTCAACTAAGGTGTTTTGGGGTAATAACGCCACGTTAGGGTTCTACCAATTTTCAAGGCTTAGTATTAGAATATTTTTTTCAAACAAATATAGGATTTGATAGAGCAACTTATTGACTATACACACAATAAAGCATATTTTAGCAGATATGTATTCCTAAAATGTAGTGGCGTGATTTCTTGACGAATGCAATTTGGGGAAAAAGAACTATAAAATAAGATAGAATGTACATTGTCCAATTCTAAAGATACAAATTCTAAATCCCTAGAAATTGAAAAATTGCTCTTACTGACCATTAATTACAATATCATGATTCAGTAATAATCACTTGTTACTTTTTCTTCTGACATAAAAAAAAAAAAAATTAGCAGTATTTTGGACATACAAATTTCTCTTTATCCTTTTTTTTTGTTTTGTTTTCAACAACGTCAATAACGCTCACTTTTGCATAAAATAAAAAATAAAATAATAACCTCTTCCGGTGTAGTTCCGCCGCTGAAAAGATTCAACCTGTGTAATAATGCCAGTGGATTGCGTTATTACCCCGGTATATTTACTGCGCAGTATATTTTAACTACAAACTACAGCTTTAACATTTCCAAAATCTCCCACAATATTTTGAAAGTACATGAAACACACTACAAATTTATGTAATAAACAAAGTGTTTCCTAATAAATATATAGTCTTTACAACACAAAACTTAACTCGCAAACTTTAAATTGGTCGTTGACTCTTACGTGCGTCTTACATCAATAAGGTCTACAAATGGAACAAATTAACTTTTAGCGGTTTTTTGTGATACGGATGACTCCGGATCCTTCTTCGCAGGAACTGTAGTGCCATCTCCCGAATTCCTTCATAACTACGCGTAATATTAGCACTTGGCGTTATTAAACACGCTGGAATAAATACAGTTCATCCCAATACCACAGTTCATCTTATTACGCGCGAAAAATCGCGGATTTTGCTAGTGTGTCATAATTAGTATAATACTTCACATATATTGCAAAAAAAAATAGTACAAATATCAAATTTACATGCAAATTTATCGTATTAAATGTGAATCTTAAATTACTATTTCTAATTCAACATATTTCGAATGCAAATATTTTAGTTTAAATTGAAATAATTAAGCTTTCGTGAAACCTGAAATATGATATATGTATCGAAATTAAAATACATTTATTACTTCAAACTTAAATAAATGAACATATTTCATGCAAGGGAACGTATTCTTCCCTTCGAGACTATAAAAATAGCCATTTTATCTTATGTGACGTCACAGGGATATTGTTACATCGTACTTATTGCATACGGATGATTACAGAAAATTTTGTTTACACTTGAATGTATATAAATAGTTTATCATTTAATTCCAGCTAATAATCCATACAGAAATGGATCTATACTTCCTTTCGGTTCGAGGTTAGACAAATTGACATTTTACCTTATGCTACGTCACAGTAATACTGTCCATGAAATTTTAACCAATTAATCGTACTATTTTATTTTAAAAGATGAATTCTTAAAAAAATATATATTATTTAGAAATTTAAGATCACAGTTACATTTTCTATTAATAATAAATAATTTTATTTTATTTCTCTGTTTTTATGTTTCCTTTAGGAAAATTTCTGTAATAACAAAATCTTTCATTTATAAATGATATAAACTTCAAAAAGTTAAGTTAAATAATTTTCAAATGGCACTCAACGAATAAAAGTTTGTTGTGAGTTATAATGTGTTATGTTGTGTAAAGTTATATTGTGATAATATGTTTGTATCTGTTATAAAGGACAAACCTTTCCGTGCAGAATGCTGTCGTCTTGTGTGGCAAAGAGAGACGGTTAAATTTAACTTTTATTAAATTTTGTTGCAATATTTTTAAATTTTTAAATACCGCACATTTTCAATTTTTACCCCCTCGAATAGGGAAAAAGTGTACTTTTATTTCAAATTTTTTGAAATCTATATCGCATTTTATTGAAAAACTGTATCGTAATTTACTCAATTTTTATTAATTGTTATTTTAAAATAATTTTCAAGTATGATTTTTTTTAAATTAATCACTATCGCGGGCAGACGATTACGAAAGCAAAATCCATTTGTACTTAAATTAATATAAATATCTCATCATTTGTTTCCAGCTTATATTTCAAAATGAAAATCAAATATTCATCAATCAATGACTAAAACAATAAAATATAATTTATAAGATATGTAATCGAATTCAGCGCTTAAAACTCTGAAATAATCGAAATCAAAAAGCGTCATATTAAATAGCGATTTTTTGGTGCTTTCTCCTGCTGTAGACTCTAGGCGCCAATATGAAAGTACGTCTTTTAAAACGTTTCAACACTATATTTGAACTCATTATTGCAACTTATCATATAAATATGATTTTTAATATGGTTAGTAGGTATTCTAAAAATATATTAAATGTAAAATTTGTATTAAAATTATCCATTGAAAAGAAAAAGGGAAATTAGACCTGGGCGTGTGTTTCACGCCTCAATCTTTCAGATTATTTGCTGAAGAGTGTTTTCATGAACTTTTGACTAACTACGATTTTCTCATCAAGCAACCCCTTTTAGCGAAATATAAGTACAGTAGAACATCTTTTATCCTAAACACTCGGTTAACCGAAATCCATTTTTAAATGTTTTATTATTATTATTATTATTATTATTATTCCTTGTGTGCAAGTGGTCCTTTCCAAACTAAGAATACATATAAATATTTTCGATCCCCTTTCTTAGAGTTTCTTTGAATTTAACTTGAGCTTCCGTAAGCTGCGGAGTGGAACGAACAAAACGTACAAAGTAGCAATTCTGAAGCTTTTGAATGCTTTGCAAAAAGTTAGGCATGGCTGGAGCAGCAGAAAGACTGTGAAGCTGGTGAACTAATAATATGAAAAAAAACTCCGTCATAGAGCTTTAAAGCAAAGGCAATCGACAAACAAAATAATTTTCCAAAACCTTGGGATATACCTAAAAGGTACTTAATTTCAAAATAAAAATTCAGGTAATTTATTCTTGTTTCTATTTTGCTATTGGTTTATTTTTGTGCTTGTTACGATAATGAGAAAATACCTGGTACACCGAGCATCACTCGGTGATTTTTTATCCTGAGATCATATTGCATTGAAAATATGTTATTTATTTATTATTTAAGCGTATTTATTTCTACATGAACATGTCATTTCTACTTTATAAAAATAATAATAACACATACTAAATATTTGTTTTTTGAGCTTTTTATTTATTTACAAATCTATATCCCTTTCTTAGTACTTTCTAGTAAACCATTTTGTTACACATTTTTGCAGTATTTTAAATACTAAATTGATTGGTTGTTGGTGTATTCAATACTTCTTTGCATACAACATTATGAGTGTGATGAGGATTTTCTGTATGTAGAAGTACCTTTAAGTTGTTTTGCCTCTTATCCCTGGAAAAAGCAACGTAGAGCAATCCATGAATAAAAACAGGTGTCCGTAACTCGACGCCAACCAATTCGAAGGTCTGACCTTGAGCTTTATGTATAATTATTGCAAATGCTGGCGTCACAGAAAATTGATGCCTTTGCATCGTACATTCAAGTTGACCTCTGCTTGAATCGAGAGTTATTCGCGGAATATGTACTTCGATACCTGAATATTCTCCTGTGATTATTTTTGCTTTGATTATGTTATTGCAAATATCTTTAACAATTAGCCTTGTTCCATTGCAAAGGCCTTCTGAAACATCTAAATTGTGAGATAGTATGATTATTGCGTTATTTTTAATCTTTAACTCACGGGGTGGCAAATCAGCTATTTCGATGGAATTGAGAAATTCCGTCGTATACTTGACTGCTCCTTCAGGTTGATATTTGACGGAATCGTAGCTGTGATAGATTTTATAACTCTCCAAGAAGCTTTTCAATAATTTCGGCGTTAATCTTGCTGACATCTTTATTTAATGGTGCAAGGATAGCTCGATCCTTCACTTCTTCATAACTTCCTTTCTTTATGCAGTTTCCAAAGACTTCATCAATGAGATGACCATTTGAAAGTATATCTACGGGTAGTTTGATTTCTCCCATCGCGTTCTCAGGTAGCTCCCCATTTCCAAGTTTCAAAAGATATTTGGCAAATTCTCTTTGTTCCGGATCAACGCGCATGTTATCTGTTAATGAAATTGAATTGAAGTGGTGCCACAGCTCACTTGTTTTGATTGATAAATAGAATATTTCACTTCTGTTTGCTCGTAGGTGGGCGGGTAGACACTGACGGAAGTCCCCTTTTAGGACCATAATCTTTTCACCAAATGGCAAAATTGGATTTCCAATAGAGCGCAGCAATTGATCTATGTTGTGAATTCCGTATTTTGGCAGCATAGGAGCTTCATCCATCAAAAATACATCAACTTTGCTGAGTTCGACTGCTTTACGGATCTAGGTTTGATGTTGGAAATTGTATCTGATGTCACTGGAACTTTAAGTCCAAACGTCTTCCGTGAAGTACTCCCATCAGGTAGCAGAATATAAGCAATCCCAGTGAATGCCATGCACTTTACTTTTTGCTTTTGTCCTGAAAGGATGTAATAAAGAGTTTTGTATACAAAACTCCTTACAAATCCTTTCAACTCATTCCTTACAACTCCTTTCAAATACATGAGTTTTGAAAACATACAGTGCCTCCAGGTCCCTCAATAAAGAAACATTTTGATCGAGGGGTTGAATCGTTTACTGAATGTAAGATGGTATCAACAATTTCAATTTGTCTCCCTTTAAGAAGTTTATATATATGTTCTCCAATAGAAATAGACTCATTGGTGTTCATAGTTCCTTCATTTAGCACGTTCTCGTATCCATCAATATCGTCCATACCAAGTTGATGAACCTAGTATAGGAAATTCCTAATTTCAGTAGCTTCTGTATTAACTTGAATGCGATAATTCGATAAGCACGCTTAAGCCCGTCTTCGACAGAATTAACCATCCGTCCTGTTTCTCGGATGAAGTCTTCAGCCAAATCTTTCTTAAACATTTCCCATAGGCGTCTTGGATTTTCAGAAGATCCAAAAATGAGAATCTGTGTAAACAGCTTTCTCATGACTTTTGGCGTCTTCGACATAGCAGATTTTCGCAGACTTTCAATCCATTGTTGGTCATAGTAAGTTAGTCCACGAACTAAACAAACTTGTTTATATGATGCATATGTAATGCCATCAACTGTTAGCATATCTTCAAAGCTTGTTGCATTCTTAACATGGTACAGCACCATTCGTAAGTGGTAGAGTTCTGGCTGGGAGATGAAATTTACGTTAAGAATTCGACCAATAACACATAAACGGCGACTTCTCTGAATCCATTCGCTGGATTTTCCATCCCATTTGAAGTATTCAGGAATTTACGAATAGTACTGATAGATAACGTCTTGAGAATTTCCGTTCAGAAGATTATTTTCTTCTATTTGTTTTAGGCCTCGATTATGCCGGAACAATGCCTCTAATGTTGAACCTTTCTGACCCGTATCTGCTAAATCTTCTTGTGCTAGATCAATGTTTGCAATTCGAAATTGACCTAGTAAATGGATATCTAAGCGTTGAACAGAATGGCTTTTCTTTTGAATCTCATTGCCAAATAATCGCCAACATGCTTCTGGTGGAGTGATACATTGACCTTCAATATAGGTGTCTACTTCATTGTACATAAGTTTTCTTTGGTTTTCAACGATCTTTATTGTTGCACAATCATGCCCTTTATAAATATATTTGTAGAGATATTTTACAGCACGAATATTTCTTACATATTCAACGTTTATATGGTATCTGACTACGTTGAAAATGCAATTTTCGACCAAAATTGTCAAATGTATTTTATTTTATTTTATTAACGACCAACTTTTTACCTTTCCAAAACTGTATTTTTTTTATTGTACAATAAATAGATCCGGAGTTATAGCGGTTTTAAAACTACTCAACAGCTGTCACTCAAACCGGAAGTGTTGTTTAAAGGGCTTTAAAATTTAAAATTTTTAAATTTTTAAATTGCTTTTAAAGGGTCATATGTTTGGAGAAATTTCGCGATTTTGGATGCATTTGTTTAATAGTAAGAAATGTAAATAATATGCTCCATGAAATTTAGATGTATATTACTGTAAATTCTTGTAGTAAAACATAAATCTAAACTTTAAATGCATTTTTTGGAAAATGTAATTTTCGGTGAAAATTCCATACGCAAAACATGATTTCTCAAAAAGTTATTGGAATATCACTATGAAGTTTAAAATATATGTTATTTACACTATTGTGAAGGCAATGAACTAAAGATTTAAATTTAGAATAAATATTTTTTGTTTTATGGATGTTTTTGTGGAATGACATCGATGAATTTTATGAAAATTAACATGTCAACAAGTGCGATATGCTATAAGTTTTGAAATACTTAAACAATCTCTTAGATTTTAGTTCATTGCCTTCACCAATGTCATAAATATGAAGTGTAAAAAGGAAATTAAGATACATACAATAGAATTTCCTTTAGAGCGTTTTACGTTTCTGGCCAAAATTCACTAAATTTTACTATAAATTCCTCCATTTACCAAAATTTTATCAATGAAAGAAATATTTTTTACTTTTTTTCACATTTTCTAGTCCTAATCTTTGTAAAAATAAGTTTAAAAAATAATTAAATAGTTTTTTTGAAAAAAAATGTTCCGTACGTAGGCAGGCACCTTAAACGTTTTAGGATAGTTGAAGCGACATTTCATGCACCCATTTTTATTAATCATACACGGTGCATTTTGGTTTAGTTTCCCACACGGATTGTGAATCATCCATTTTAGCACCAGATTTCGCAATTCAGGATCATTATTAATGGGAATTTCCGTTGAAATCAGGTCATCAAGTTCCTCTGGGTTACAGATTCTATCTTCAGGAGCCATAATCAGCAGCAGATGCATAAGTCGGAGGCCACGTTTCTGGAATTCTATTGTATAAACGTAAGCGGAAACCTTTCCAAGTACTTGTTTTTTGTCCAATTCTTCAATAATATCATCGAATTTAACTTTACAAACTCTAGCGACGAGATCAGGTCTATCTTGAGCAGGCTGTTCATGTATTATTCCATTTTTCAAAACAACTCTTGATGCCTCTTTAATTTCTGGCCATTCAGGATTTGATGTCACAGTGATAAAGAAATCTGGCTATCCATATCTATAAACAATGGCCATCGCATCTTTGAACTGTTCAACATAGTATCGCGTCGATCCAATGAATGAAGATGGCAGTATTATCTTTTCACCAACAACGGCATTTTTCTTTTCAGCGAGTGCCTTAATAATGTGGGTAACGCCAGAATATTGGTCAGCAAGAATTTTTTTTTGATTAGGCCTGATCCATTGGATGCAATCGCGCTCAACTCTGATGTATGTATCAACGACGTATTGTTGGAAAAGCCGACCACCAAAATGAAAAGCGTTGAAGTGTATTTGGCGCAAATCTGCACCTATAATAGCTGTTTCTGGAGGAAGGTATTTAGTAAGTTCAAGTCGAAAAGTAATTCTACATTGTGCTAATTCTAGTCGAGTAAGATGTTGACAACTTGTATAAGGTGTGTGCAATTGTAGATCCACAGAATAGCCAAATGTTCTTTTGGGGTAAAATAGTGGATACATGAATGGTTCTATCCGTTTATCAATATTACGCAAATTGACATTTTTTTCCCACGTTGATGTACCACCATTTCTTTATCTAGGAAGCTTTGATCGGCGTAAAGTGTAAGCACGGCGCATACATCATTGGTCATAGGGACATTTAATCTTCTGTAATCAGAATTTTCTTGCATTGTAAACAGAATTAACATATGGAGCTGTTGTTCCTTCTACTTTAGAATGTCGATTCACTTCTTCTTCAACTTCTCGCATCATCATAAATGATTGTGCAAACATATTTTGAGACCGAATAATATGCTCTAAAAGTTCCATTAAATTTCATCTGATTCCATGGTTGAGAGGACATTCGAGTCTTTCGTTAACAGCATCTTCTTCTGAACTTAAAAAGTACATCTGACCGTATTGCTGTCGTTCGAATTCGCCTTCACAGTTTTGTGTTGGATGGGCTGCCATATTCATCTTATGATAAACTTGTCCACCGGCGACAAAGCTGTAAATAATATGGCTGTTAATTGTTCGATCATCATGTGCCTTAAATGAAACCAAAGTATTTACGGCTCCTAGTCTTAGCACGGTCAGAATCTTAAAGTCAGAGAAAATGATGTAATAGATGGGCAAAAGTTGAGATATTTCACTTTTAAATAGAAAAATTACTTGTTTTCTTTTAAATACAGTGTCATTTATTCAGTGGGGGGAAGAAATATAAAATTTAAATATATTATTCCGAAGCATTTATTCGAGTACGTAAATGATATATTTTAAAGTGAAAAAAATCCCTGCCGGCTCGGGCCTACAGGCGGAGGTAGATTTCGTAGTTAAGTACTAAATTCACCAACAAAACTTAAACCAAGATTAGAGATAAACCCGGTTCCTTCACTAAGAATGAGCTCTAGGGAGCTAAACATTTTGTGAAAATTCTAATATACACGAATATACACACTCATGTATATGGAATAGGTTTAAAAATGGATAAAGCAAATTCAAAGAACCTCAAAGTGTTAAAATATGTTAATATTTCCATAGTCGGGTTTTTATCATGTTTTAATACGTTTCTTCAAACTCACATGACGTTACATATTCACCTGCTGAGGTCCATTATATTTCCAATATGACGCAATATATATATATATATATATATATTATTCGTCAAACTATTTATTTCATTTTGAGTTTTCATGCGGAAATCTTGCACTAGAAAACTAATGACGTAATATTCAATTTGTTTTCAATTCGTCAAACTATTTATTTAAGTTAATTTTTCACGTGAAATCTTGCAATAGAAAAACAATTGTTGTGGTGAGAATTTTATGGTTTTTTTTTTAGTTGTTGGCAATTGCTTAACGAAAAATATTTATTTTTCCTGTCATTGTTTTGTAAGAGCTGGTTTTATCAGAATCATGTTAAGACGGTATTCAAAATTTTGAGCCCTCCCCATTTGCATTCCCTAGGGCCGATTTTGCCCATTTTCAATCCCCGCCGAGGTATCAACCATCTCAAAGTTGTTGGTGAGTTTGAAGACGATCCGTGCATTATTGCGACTTTTATCGTGCGGACAAAATTTAGTACATACATACATACATACACACACACATATATATATATATATATATATATATATATATATATATATATATATATATATATATAAACTTTTTAGGTGGGGGTGGTTTTGGGTTCCTGGGGTCCTATAATGAAAAGTTATGAAGGAATTTTTCAAAAGTCGCACCATGGTAACGACTGCAATAGGTAGTATTTCTTACGAAATCTACCTAAAAGGAAAAGAAAAGAAAACTTTGCATATAGCCGGAAATTTGGATTGTCATATATGAAAATAAACTATTTTTATATGCATGCGACTACCAAGCGGAGTGCTATACTCCATATTTTATAAATTAAATGATTATTAACAAGATACGTTGTCTAAGTCAATGTTTGGCGACAAAGATGTGCTATGTGGAAAGATTGACACAGAAAAATGATCTTGCTTTTAAAATTGTTACTAATTTTGCGCCAGGGTATATCGCCATGGCAACAACCTATACAGATGTTTGTAACAATATGACAGTTTTTTTTTAACTTAGCAAAAGTATAAGCACAGTTATTTATCAAGAAATATTACTAATGTTTCTGATAATATTTAAATTCACGAAATATAATCATAATCAATAATTATAATCAATCATTTTTTTTTTGTTCTAGCCAGTTAAAACAAATTTTGCCGTATTTTTGATCTACATAATGTTAGAAAGTGTATAATGATTTACCGAGATTGCAAGACATTGTGAAATAATTACAGCTGTGTTTTCAAGATTGCATTTGATAGATGAAATCTTATTTTATCTGAGTGAAGAACAACTACCCATTTCCCTCTTTTCCCGTGCAGAGAGAGAAAAAAAAAAAGGAATTTCCAACATCTGGTATACATAAAAGTGTTGCACAACGAGATGCAATAAGAAAGACTAATGAACTCTGAAAACTTTTCTTCCTTTTTTTAGTCAGTCTCTAAATATATGCCCTAAGCAAAACACGCAGTGTGTCTGCGCTCTGAAAGTTAATTAAATATATAACTTTGAATGTAAATTTAATTTTAACTTTATCTATGTGCTTTTAATTAAATAGTGTAGTCCTGTGATCCTGTGCCCTCTTTTGTTACTGAGTGGAATATTTTCATGCTGATTCACTTTGGATTTTATAGCAGGTTGGATTACCCTACGCGGATTCAATCAACGCTGAAAATAAAGGTAGGAGCATGCCAATTTTATCTTTCTCCTTTTCTGTGAAGATGTTAAAAGGGAAAACATTATTTTCTAAATATAATTCATGAAGAGAAGCTCAGTTATTTAACTGCCGTGATTTCACAATAAAAATTCAATAGATTATGAGACTGACTGAAGGCTGTGAACACGGCAAGTTACCGCTCTCTTCTATTTAAACTATTGTGACAATAAATGAAAATAAACGAAAACTCTTGAAAGTTAAGAAACTAAAATAAAAGAAATCTTTTAAAGATAAAACAATGGCCTCCTCCCTAAAAGAAAACTTTAATATCGAAAAATTAAATCCGCATAACTATGCCCAATGGAGTTTTAAAACCCAGATGCTCCTAATGAGGGAAGATTTATTTAATTATACACAGGATGACCCCCCAACACCACTAACTACTGAGTGGACTAAGCGAGATAATCGTGCTAGGGCTACAATTATATTAACTTTAGAAGACTCACAACTTATTTATGTGAAAAATGAAACGACAGCCAAGACAACTTGGAATGTTTTAAAAACTATACACGAGCGCGCAAACCTTTCGAGCAAATTATATTTACTCAGAAAGTTATACAGTATAAAACTCGGGGAAAACGGAGATATGATAAATCATATCGTAAAAATACTAGAAACAGCCGACAGATTAAAGGCGATAGGGGAAGAAATTAAGGACACGCATTTATCCGCGTTACTTTTATGCTCCCTCCCACCGAGTTATGATACTTTGATTATCGCACTTGAAGCGAGAAATGAAGAGGAGTTAAACTCTGAATTTATAAAAGGAAAATTGACCGATGAGTATCAAAGAAGACAAGATAGCTCGAATAATACGTCGCGCGAAAATGCGTACAAAGCAGAAAAAAATAATACTAAACCACAATATCGCAAACAAGAACAAAATATGTTTTGTACATATTGTAAAAGACGAAATCACATAAAATTAAATTGTTGGTTCCTTAAGAATAAAAATTCAAATTCTAAAAACCAAACAATGAATAAAGGGAGACAGAATGCTGCATTATGTTCTGAAACGAACAAAATCACTCCGGAAGTAGAAGAACAAACAAACACACAGACTCTGGGGAATAGTAGCAAAGAAAACAAAACCACTTTAGATACAAAGGTGTCTCAAAACAATTGTTCCTTTTACGCGAACATTGAAAATAAATCTACCTGGATAATTGATTCAGGGAGCTCTTCACACCTTTGTAACGACATAAACCTATTCAGTGACATTGATACAAATAATAAGAACACAGTCACGATTGCAAACGGAAAAATTCTTGCTTCACACGGGACAGGCACAATAAAATTACAAACACAATCAAACGACATTACTTTAAATGAAGTTTTGTACGTGCCAGAAATACAGTCAAATTTAATGTCTGTTAATAAAGCAGTGAAGCATGGGTGTAAACTCATTTTTGAAAATGAAACCTGTAAATTAATCCAAAACGGCATAACCTTTATAGAAGGGAAAATTAAAGGTAATTTATATGAAGTAGACCTTTACAAACATAAACAAGTAAACTATGCGAATTTAGCTCATCAATGCAAGAATAAAAACTGTATTGAACTCATGCATAGGAGATTCGGACACAGAGATATAAATGCTTTAAAGCAACTGCAAACTAAAAGTTTAGCAACAGGTTTTAATATGGAAAATTGTAAACATGAAGTAATATGCGAAAGTTGCATAAAATGTAAATTAACAAATGCTCCGTATCCTAAACAAGCTACAAACAAAGCTAGTAAAATTCTCGATTTGATTCATTCTGATGTATGTGGCCCGATGCCAACAGAAAGTATGGGAGGAAAGAAATTCTTTCTCACATTTACTGATGATTTCAGTAGATTTACAATGGTATTTCTTTTATCAAAGAAAAGTGAAGTCATCACTAAACTAAAAGAGTACGTAGCCATAACGAAAAATAAATTCGGTCGCAATATAAAGGAATTAAGAACTGACAACGGCGGGGAATATACCAGTGATGAGATAGAAAATTACTTAAAAGAAGCAGGTATACACCATCAGCTAACCGTGCCAAATTCTCCAGCTCAAAACGGTGTTTCGGAGAGGAAGAATCGTACACTAGTTGAAATGACGCGATGCCTGTTATCGGAAGCGAAACTACCTCAGAAGTTTTGGGGTGAAGCTCTAAATACAGCGGTATACTTAACTAATCGACTCCCCACGAAAGCTCACAATTCTACTCCATACCAATTATGGACAAATAAAATACCGGATTTAAGCAACATTAGAATGTTTGGCTGCAAAGCTTACGCTTATCTCGACAAATCCCAAAGAGGAAAACTTGATGATAAAGCGATTGAAGGAATTTTTGTCGGTTACGACAATAGATCTAAAAGTTATAGGATCTATACTGGTAATAATAAAATTATACGAGCAAGAACCGTCAGATTTCTAGAAAACTTTAATTCAAACACAACACCAAATTTAAATCTGAAAAATGATAGCGAAGTTCAGAAACAACCCGAAAAAGCAGGGGAAAATTCCTCAGAAATTATAATAAGTATGCAGGAAGAAAAACAAACAGACAGTGAGGAAAATACAACAAATGAACCTAGAAGATCACAAAGATCGAATAGAGGTGTTCCACCAGACAGACTCGCATACATTACTAAAGAAAATAAAATTATAGAGCCGAAAAATTTCGAAGATATTAAAAATCTAAACAATCCACATGAGAAAAACCAATGGTACGAAGCAACTAGTGAAGAAATTGCTTCATTAATAAAAAATAACACCTGGGATCTAGTTGATCCTCCACCAGGCGTAAAAGTAATTGGAAATAAGTGGGTTTTTACGGTTAAATATAATTCAAATGGAGAAATTAATAAATACAAAGCGCGTTTGGTAGCGAAAGGCTATTCTCAAAAATTTGGTAGTGACTATTATGAAACCTTTGCACCAGTAGTAGCCTATACAACGCTAAGAGCATTTCTAGCGTGTGCAGCTCACAAAAACTTAAATGTAAACCATTTAGATATTAAAACCGCGTTTCTCCATGGAAATTTAGAAGAAGTTGTTTATATGTCGCAACCAGAAGGACATATTAAACCGGGTGAAGAAAATAAAGTATGTAAGCTAAGAAAGGCTATATATGGCCTAAAACAAGCAGCAAGAGCATGGAATATTAAAATAGCTGAAAGTTTAAACAAACTAGGTTTTGTGCAAAGCACCGCTGATCCATGTCTCTTCACACGAGAAACTAACGGAAATAAAACTTATATCATCATTTATGTCGACGATCTGTTAATTTCAGGAGATACTAAGGAAATAAATGAAATAATGAAACAACTTAGTAAAGAATACGAAGTGAAAAATTTAGGTATGGTAAATTACTACTTAGGCATAAACATAAAAAGAATTAAAGAAGGAACTTATGCACTCGATCAGGAAAATAAAATAAAAGAACTGATTGAAAAATTTAATTTAAAGGACTCTAAACCTTGTGATACTCCGATGGAGGCAGGTTACTTAAACTTAGATGACGATGAAAATTTACTACCTAATAATCATAAGTATAGACAAGCCATAGGGGCATTGCTATACATAGCTACGATAACTCGTCCAGATATTTCAGCGGCTATTAACATCCTTAGTCGCAGAAATGAGAAACCAAGAGAAAAAGACTGGAGGGCAGTCAAGAGGGTTATAAGATATTTAAAAACAACACAAGAATTAAAATTAGTTATAAGCAACGAATATGATCCGATTCTGACGACATTTGCAGATTCAGATTGGGCAGGAGATAAAAGTGATCGAAAATCAACCACAGGAAATTTAAGTAAATTAGGAAATGCAGCGATTTCCTGGTCAACAAAAAAGCAAAACTCAGTTGCATTATCATCTGCTGAGGCTGAGTATATTTCCGCAGCCACATCAGCACAAGAAACCATATGGTTGATAAAGCTATTAGGGGATCTAGATTTAAACCAAAACCTACCAATTATTCTGTATGAGGATAATGTGTCATGCATCAAGATGACTCAAAATTATAAACATCATTCAAAAACAAAGCACGTGGATATCAAATTTAATTCAATTAAAGATTTACGAGAGAAGGGAATCATAGAATTAGAATATTGTCCCAGTAAGGAAATGACTGCAGACATCTTTACGAAGCCCCTTCCCAAACCTGACTTTATCAAACACAGAGACAACTTGAACTTAAGAACTATTGCAACTTCAGAAATCAAGCAGGGGTGTTAGAAAGTGTATAATGATTTACCGAGATTGCAAGACATTGTGAAATAATTACAGCTGTGTTTTCAAGATTGCATTTGATAGATGAAATCTTATTTTATCTGAGTGAAGAACAACTACCCATTTCCCTCTTTTCCCGTGCAGAGAGAGAAAAAAAAAAAGGAATTTCCAACATCTGGTATACATAAAAGTGTTGCACAACGAGATGCAATAAGAAAGACTAATGAACTCTGAAAACTTTTCTTCCTTTTTTTAGTCAGTCTCTAAATATATGCCCTAAGCAAAACACGCAGTGTGTCTGCGCTCTGAAAGTTAATTAAATATATAACTTTGAATGTAAATTTAATTTTAACTTTATCTATGTGCTTTTAATTAAATAGTGTAGTCCTGTGATCCTGTGCCCTCTTTTGTTACTGAGTGGAATATTTTCATGCTGATTCACTTTGGATTTTATAGCAGGTTGGATTACCCTACGCGGATTCAATCAACGCTGAAAATAAAGGTAGGAGCATGCCAATTTTATCTTTCTCCTTTTCTGTGAAGATGTTAAAAGGGAAAACATTATTTTCTAAATATAATTCATGAAGAGAAGCTCAGTTATTTAACTGCCGTGATTTCACAATAAAAATTCAATACATAAGTCGTTATCTAGTGCTCGATTAAATGTAGAAGGCAATCTTTTATGGCCACTTTCGAGATTACACTTCATTGTGTTGGCGAGGATTCCGATTACGGATGATTAAATATAAAAAAATTGCTTAAAATTACATTTTTTCTTCTACCTAAGTCGAGACTTAGTTGGAAGGTTTTCTCATTAGAATACAGTTATTTATCAAGAAATATTACTAATGTTTCTGAAAATATTTAAATTCACGAAATATAATCATAATCAATAATTATAATCAATCATTTTTTTTTGTTCTAGCCAGTTAAAACAAATTTTGCCGTATTTTTGATCTACATAAGTATATTTCATAAAAATCGTCAGAATTTTTTTCGATGAATACCACTTTTTTGAGTAATGAGCTTATTTTAACCACAGAAAACGATTTTTCTCGAATTAACGACTTAGATAAATCGATTTCTTGAGCTCGAATTAGAATAGGCGTAAAATTTTATGAAAATCGTTAGAGCCGTTTTCGATATATAGCAACATTTTCAGAGCTGAGTTTGTTTTAATCGATAGAAACGATTTTTTTCGAATTCGAAACCTGGCTAGATGTGTTTCTCGCGCTCTAATTAGTATAGAAAACAAGTTTCATGCAAATTGCATGAGAATGTTTCGATTTATAGCAAGCAGAAGTTTCGGCTAAGATCATGTTTTACCTTGTAAAAACGAATTTTCTTGAATTCGGGACCTAGTTAGATCTTTTTCTTGTGCTCGGTTTAGTATATGCATCAAGTTTTGTGAAAATCGATGGAGCCGTTTTCGATATATAACAACATTTTCAGTGCTGAGTTCGTTTTAATCGATCAAAGCGAATTTTCTCGAATTCAAAACCTAGCTAGATGTGTTTCTCGTGCTCGAATTAGTATAGGAAACACGTTTCGTGTAAATTGCATGAGAAAATTTTCGATTTATAGCAAGCAAAAGTTTCAGCTAAGATCTTGTTTTACCTTGTAAAAACGAATTTCCTTGAATTCGGGATCAAACTAGATCTTTTTCTCGTGCTCGATTTAGTATAGGAGGCAAGTTTCATGAAAATCGATCCAGTAGTTTACGATATCATCCGTAATCGGGAAAATCGCTTGCTCGTTTAATATAAATGATATTGCATATATCTCTCCTTAAACTTAAAATTGAAGAATTCTCGATTATCCAAAAATTTCGATTTTTCGAAAGATGGTCGGTCCCAATTCCTTCGGATAATTGGGATTCTACAGTATACTACGTCAAAATATGCTTGCAGATCCTTTCAAAAAATACCCCATTCATCGCTTTGTCTTTAGTGCTTACAGAGAAAAGAGAATGTTAATATCAAAAACAATATATAGGAAGATTGCCACCGATATTCAGTGACCCTGGAACCCGAGTTAATCAACTTGTTATTTTAAGCTGTACTTATTTACACTAAAAATTATTTAAAATTACGAAATAAACATAAACTATTAAATCTTTGTGGTTTTATCACCCTGAAAACATTTAAAGAAGGCACTGTTGTATATTTGAAGATATAAAAAAGTATATTAACTCGATTACATATATTTTCTTATTCTAATAATAAAAATCTATTTTCATCAAATTTGAAAATTATATTTTTCTTCAAAAATAACGAGCATATTTTGCAAACCACTGCTGGACTTAAAACTAATTAAATTCATCTCATAAATTATTTCATTTTTCATCTTATTTTTCTGGGATTAAGTTTTGATAATTTTTTTTATTAACTTGGAGTTTGATTACATTTCTTCATTTTATGATAAAAAAATTAATTAAAATTTGAATATGAAATAGAATTATTTGCTGCATGATTCTGTATGAAAAACCCATTTATCTGAATTAAGGGGGGTGTACTAACCCCGTTTTCCCCCCTTTATCCTTAACCAATGAACTCCCAAAACTAATCAGGGAAGTTCCTTAACATAATAAACCGGTATACCAAATTCGGGTAAATCGAATGATTCTGCATGAAAAACCCATTTATCTGAATTAATGGGTGGACTAACACCCCTTTTTCCCCTTTATCCTTAACCAATGAACCTCCAAAACTAGTCAGGGAAGTTCCTTTACATAATAAACCGGTATACCAAATTCGGAGCAAATCGAATGATTCTGCATGAAAAACACATTTATCTGAATTAAGGGGGTGGACTAACCCCCCTTTTCCCCCTTTATCCTTAACCAATGAACCCCCAAAACTAATCAGGGAAGTTCCTTAACATAATAAACAGGTATATCAAATTCGGAGCAAATTGAATGATTCTGCATGAAAAACCCATTTATCTGAATTAAGGGGTTGGACTAATCCCGTTTTTCTCCCTTTATCCTTAACCAATGAACTCCAAAAACTAATCACGGAAGCGCCTTATCACAATGAACATAGAAAAAAATTTTGAAGCAAATCGGATGTTTCTATCAAGAGTTATCACGTTACGTACATGCATACATACATACATACATACATACGTACATACATACAGAACGGGCGGGCACATTAGCTCCCAGGCTTTGATAGCCTGTGAGCTAAAAAGTGCTCAGAATCTGAACATATTTGGGACCTCTGATTATGCATAGAAAGTGTAAATTGGATTGTGTGTAAAAAGTGTAAACTAAATTGAGTAAAAAAAGGGAAAAATAAATTGTGCATAAAAAGTGAAAAAAAAAACGCTTCCGGCGCCATCTTTGGAGAATTTCTGAAGTACGTACATCATTTAGTAAGGGAAATTTATGTCGGTTTTTTTTCCTCCGAGAAGGACAGAACACACTACCTGCGGTTAGGAAACTAAACGCTCTACTGACCTTGCTACGGGATCGTGTTTGTAAACGATTTTAAATGCGGGCAATGAGTGATGAAGCTTATTCTGCAGTGTGTTGATATTTTATAGGACAGAGGGTGAATTTATCGATGCTGTTATCCTCCAATTAATAAGGTTAATTTATGATTAGGGTTTTTCTATGGATAGTGCATGATTAGAATTCGGCTTGATTAATATAATTCATCACGGGAATTTCCTTTGCTTAATGAATGGTTTCAATATGGTCTGAGTTATTTGTTGCAGAGAAATAAACAATTTTGAAGTATATTTAGGATTGAATTTATCAATTTAAGATGAGTGTTACGATTTTAAAACTGTGCTTATTGGAGGGGGTTGAATCAATTGTACATATTTTCAATTCTACTTTTATGATCATATTTCTTAAATGAAACAGTGCTACTTGAATTTTCAAAATTAACTGACTAAATTCTCTTTTTGAAAAGCAGATTTTTTTTTTTTTTTTTAATAACTACATTTTTTTAAAATCTTTCATGGAAATTAATTTTCAGTTTTTTTAGACTTATGTGTTAAAATATTATCTAAAATAGAGGGGAGGTGCACTTTTTCGAAAAACCCCTTCATGGAAATTAATTTTCAGGTTTTTTTTAGATATATGTGTTAAAATTTTATCAAAAAACGGATGGACGAAGGCAGTGTTAAATTTACGTTGTAGTAGCCTGAAAACTAAATCTACCACCTCTGGATTTTGAAATTTAACAAACGAAAATTTTTCTCTCATTTTAATAAACACAGTAAATTTAATCTTTTCGAGAAACTTAAAAGAATTAAATACTATGAGAAAGTGCAGCTATGAATTTTCTTCTATTTCTGGGGGGCGGGGGAGGCTTTTCCCTTTAAATCTACAATGGAAATTAATTGCTGTATTTTTTTTTAAGTTTAAGCATTAAAAAATTATCTAAAACATGTCCAAGCGGCAGTTTTAACTCAGGTGGCGGTGACACAGCTCTCCCCCTCCCAGCTTTTGAAATTTAATAAGCAAAATTTTATTTTTCTCCCATTTTTAAAGATATAGAAAATTTATAATTTACAAGTACGTTAAAATAATTTAACAGTAAGAGGATGATCAGTTTAAAATTTTCCGTTGCGGAAGGGGGGGATGGAGTTACTCTTCTATATCCGCTATGGAAAATTTTTTTAGTTCTGTTTCTTTTGATGTTTAGGTGTTAAAAGCTAATCTCAAATGGGTGATTTAAGACAGTCTTGAATTCCGGTGACAATCAGGCCCTCACCGCGGATTTAAATTTTAACGAACAAAATTTTCTTTTTCTCCGTTTTTTAAAGGCATACTGCATTTTTTGAGTTATTTAATATATTTAAATTCTAAGGAAAAGAAGAAAAAAAAATTCCTTTAAAGGTGGGGAGGGAAGGTGAGTGCTATCCTAGAATACTCTCATAGAAGTTAAATACTTCACCGAATTTAACCTCACTCCCATAAAAGTTAATTTAAAAAATAGAAGTTATATATTTCATCTTGCAAAATTGCAATATACAGTAAAAACTCCATAACGCAAACTCCTGAGTATTCCTTTAAGGAAAGAGTGCTTAGGCGATCCATTAAGCCGCCCTCGATTTTGAAATTTAACTCATTTTTTTCTCCGATTTTGAAAAAAAATCAAATTATATCACAATATTAAAATACTTACTACTCGCACTTATTTATATTTGAAACAAATTATAATTTAATATTTTCCCTTCAGATCAGGTGTTTTATCAAATATCAGTTGATTAGTGCCAAGATAGCTTACACAATATTGCAGGTACTACTATATTTTGATACAACCTCTGATCTTTTTGCTTGTTTTTGGGAACAACGGATTTCGAGCTTATTCTATCGACGATTATTTTCAGACTTTTTAAGCTATGATTTTGAGACTATCAAAAAAGTTGCTCTATATACTTAGCTGATACATTATGCACATTATATTTTGAATGCATTCGCGCATGTACAGTGAAACATTTTTTAGTAACCCTGCTCATATTTCATTCAATTTTTATTATTTTTTAATTCTGATTGCAAATTATTGTGTACAATATTATTTTTCATATTTCCTGAAAAGAACTTTTTTTTATATTAAGAACTCTGCAAATTATAAGCAAAAATCTTGGCGAAATTTGGGGCTGTTTTTATAAAAACCTTAATTTCTCTACGAGTATACATGATATCCTCATAAATATGAACACAGTATATTACAATAAGTCATTTATTAATAATCTTGCGTTTGAAGAATTTTGCTACATTAGTTTTTACAGGGTTATCCAAAAGATATTCTTTACGAAGGGAACGAATGCTACTCCAGCCTTGATTAAGATATTCTTTATTTTGCAATTTGTTGACGGCCCCCTATAGGGTTTCAGGAAAAAGTCTTCGCGGAAATATATGACCTATTTTATACTGTTTATACGCATGCAGCTTCAGGTTAATTCATCATGCATTTTTGTAGATATTTAACAAAACGTCTAAAATCGCAAGTGATTGGTCACCTTTGGCCATATAGTGTAGCTTGTCATGCTATTGCTGTGTAAGCTAGCTATATAGCATTTGATGCTGACCAGCATTATAAAGCATATACTAGCACGCAAACAAAGCAATAAATAGCAATAACTAGCCTATTTTGGTTGCTGTTACTAGCATGAATTTTGGTCAGGGTAGAATTAATTAAACTAACGTTTTACGCTGAGAGGTACAACAATCTTTATTTCTCACTGATGACGGCCGAAGAAAGTTCGTTGAAAACGTTTTGATTTTGAAGCACTCAAAAGTACTTTAAATATTTTTATATTGTACTGTACGCACCTTTAATTAATACTGATACATTTATTGGTATTCATCTATAAATTTTAGTTATTAATCAAGGTGAATTCAATGAAATGTTAAATTTTATCGTAATGCGGAGCGTTTCTGTTTGCGTATTTAAATACGCAGATTTAGATTGTGCAAATATGAATTATAACTTTTTATTTCTTAAACAAAAATCTTAAAACTCTGATAAACAATGTTCACATTAAAATAAAAAATAAACGTCATACAAAAAATAAATAGATAGGTAGATAGATAAATAAAAAAAAAATAATAATAAACTAAACACAGTTATTCTACTTTCAGTGTTTCGCATTATAAAGACATATACTATTTTCAAAATAAGTTACGTTAATTTTTGTATTGTAATGTTAACTTTATAAACACTAAAATAACTTTAAAATACACTATAATACATTATAATACAGAAACATAAATAAACATATCTCCTTAAAATATTTGAAATAATCTGTATACTTTGAAAAGAAGATTTAGAAATCTATTGATATCAACATACAGCAAAGTAAATCCTTGAATCTAACAGACTTATGGGTTTTACCGCAAAATATGTTAAGATCATTTGAGTGGAAATAAAATATACCCTATATATAAAATGTGGTTTTGAAAGTTCGAAATATATTTCATTTCTGATATCTTCATACTATTAAAGTGGATAACGCAAGTATTAAAAAAAAGCATTTGCAGAAATCATGTTACATGTGTAATACAAAGTTTAGAATGGTATTATGTTTGTATTTACACGAATTTAACGTCCATGTAATAATACATATAATATTATATATCGAAACATAATAAGAAATTATCCTGAGAAAAAAAGTACAACTGTGTTAAAATGAGTTAAAACAAGTGGGTCGTTTCAAAAGACTTTAATTCCAAATTGTTAATATACCGGGTGAGCAGAAAGTCCGTATAAACTTTAAAAATTTATAAAAACCGAAAAAATAACCGAAATGAAAAGCTGTTTGCTGGATAAGCATCTATAGGGCACGGGAATTTTTTAAAGACAGAAATAAAAAATAACTAAAAAAACAGCCGACAGATGGCGCTGTTTCTTGCGATTTCGATGAAAATATGCAAATGATACGGTTATAAGAACTTGCGCTCTTAATCCAGAACTAGTTCACCGTTGTGAGCCATGTACTTGATCAAGGATGCTGAGTATGAAGGATAAAAGCTTTGTTGGTGAAGTTATTTTACGTGAACTAGTTCTGGATTAGGAGCGCAAGTTCTTATAGCCGTTTTATTTGCATATTTCCACCAAAATCGCACGAACCAGCGCCATCTGTCGAATGTTTTTTGAATTATTTTTATTTCTGTCTTAAAAAAATTCCCGTGACCTATAGATGCTAATCATGGAAACAGTTTTTCATTTCGGTTATTTTTTCGGTTTTTATGAATTTTTAAAGTTTTTACGGACTTTTTGCTCACCCGGTATAATTATTAAACCCTTACCGTTTTAAATAAGATGGTAGCACCATTAATTCTATTTTTTTTTAATTATTACAATTGAAAGTCAGTTTTTACTCGAATTAAAAATATCAAAGAACTGTTTTTCAGACAACTGTAACACCATATGTCTGTACACCTGAAAGGCATATTTAACCCGGGAGGACGCGCGCCGGGCCTGAGAGACCCGGAGTGCGTACGGTTTTTACAATTGTCACTACTATCTTTTAAAAAGTAATCTTCAAATTCTTTTACCGCAAAAATGTCCCGATGAAATAAGGTGACGTTCTTTCTTTGTATTTATTGGTGACAAAGTAAAAACCATTCAAACCCTGGGTATGCGCGCGTTCTCCCTGGTTAATTACATGATTTCATTTTAGAGAAAGCAAAGAAAACGAGACCCTAAAAATGAAAAAAAAATACGAAAGGTCTTTTAATTAACTCAACCGGACAGTGAAATGTAATCACTTTAAAATATTGCAATTTCTCAGAAAAAAAAAAAAAAAAAAAAGAATTCTTGAATGAAAAAGAAAAAAATTGGTAAAGTATTTTACTTCTGCTCTTAAAATGGAAAAAAAAATTACAAAAATTCTATAAAATTGAATCTACACTGGTGGAAATTGCTTTATACATACACGTTTTTTTAACAAAAACTTCTATAATATTCATTAAAAATGACTGAAATTTCATGGGATATACATAGTATGTACAACAAATGAGCTTCAAAAATAAAATTTCGTATATAATATTAAATATAAACAAAAAGTGAAAAATTGGATTTTCGTAATATGCAAATATGGAAATTGATGTATGAAATATCACATTTCATTGGCTATTCCGAAGTAATGTGACAGAAATTCGCATAAAACAAGATAACGTGACCTGCACAAGAGATATAAAAAGCATTATACAGGGTGATTCATAAATATCGAAACAATGGGCTATCTCCTTAAATAGTGCCCCTACGCACATACCTCCAATTGCAAAGTTTCATAAAAAAAGATGCTAAATTTAATGACATAAATTGCAACTCCATGTGGGGTTTATTTGAGAAAATACAATAAGTAATGTTTTATACGGCCCCCGTTGGTTAAAATTTCCAGTTAGGAAATTTTCTCTTATCCCTTCATGAATTAAACAAAAACAAATTCATCTTAGTATCTGCAAAACTCACAGAGTTATTAAAATTCAAAATTCGCGACTCACACCATTTTCCCATGCCTCTGAGCGACGAGTTATTGACTCATTTTGAATGCAAGAATGGGATTATCGACAAATTGTACGTTATTAAATGTCGATTTAAGATAGTGCCTCTCCTTTGGACATTAAATAGCAGCATATAGATTTTAAGTTAAGCCTTCTTTCAAATTATGCTTGAGGCCTTTATTAGATATGTGTACGGGTCGAGATATCCAGACCCGGTCTCGAGCCGACCTATAGAAAAAAAGTTCGAGCCGGCCTGGAAAAATGTTTAAATCTTAGCCCGAGTCTGGTCCTGGCTGATTGAATTTCTAGAAAACATTGTTTTTTACGTCGATATGGTTAAAAAAAATGATCCATATGAAAGAGTTCTTACCAAAAATAGCTTTATAATAGCTTATAGATTTTCTTTTTATATGTTTATAATGTTCAATTTTAAAGAAGCATCAAAGACTGTGATATATATATATTTTTAATGAATCTCTATTTGTATGTGAATGATTCACTTACCATTTAATGTCGTTAATCCAAAATCCATGTATTGGAGACTTTCAAAAATGATATACAGTGAGACCTTCTAAGACGGAATCACACAGACAAGAAAAAAATGCCTTATAGGCAATTTCTCATGATAGGAGGTGCAAATGCTATTCTTTTCTCAAGTATTATTATATTCCTTTTTGCATGGATCCGTTTTAGACAGGATTCCGTAATACGCAGGTTCTTTTCACTTGTTTTACTGTATTTTATCTATTTATTTATTTATTTATTTTGCATTTAAATATACTATCCTTTAAAGACGATTTTTAAAGTTTAATTGTAAATGGTAATATGTTTTAATTGTAATGGCGATATAAAAATATATGCATTTTTTGTATATTTTTTGGGTTGAGCCAAACTTTACTGATTTTTGCATGGATTAGGTGAGGCAGATAGAATGATTTTAATACGGGTTGTGTCGAGACCGGGACTGAAAATTTCGCCCCGAGCAGACTTAGGAAGAAAGAAAGCCAGTCCCGGTTCGGTAAGAAAAATAATTTAGGCCCGGTCGAGACTGGTCCGGACCTAGAATACAGACTTTTTTTTGTAACCGCTCGCGGGACGACATAAAACCTGAAGTTTGAGGGTTAAAATTATGAAAACACTCTTAATCGGTATGTTAGAAAAAACCTTCTTTTAAATAGTACAGAAAGAAGATGGAAAGGTCAAAAGTTAAACTGAATCGGAAGTTTAAGCTACAGGAAAGAGTTACACACTCACCTGCAATTTTTTAAAAAGCATTTAAACATTTCATTTTAAGCCAACCTTTGTTTAAAACTTTAAATGCGTTTTAAATTATTGATTTAAATTTATTAATTTAAATGCGTAATTAAAATTAAAATAAATTAATTTAAATTATTAATTTATATTTTTAAGTCAAGAATTGTTAAAAAAAAGGATGCAAACTCGTAACATGGCATTTTGATTATTTTACATTAATTTTGTTACGACAAATTTGAAAATATGTTTATTTTTGAAAATATGAGTTTTTAAAAATAAGTTACATCATTTTTTTTATTTGTGTTTTTAATATTTTTAATATTAATATTTAAAAAAATCCTGAAACAAAATTAAAATTATATTTTTTTCTTTAATTAAATGAAAAAAAAAATGAAATTTGACGATAATATTTCGAGTTATAACAATTTTAAATTACAACAATTTTAAAAAAAAATAATTTAAAAAAAATTAAACTTTCTGAGAAATTTTAGAATGTGATTTTTTTTAAAAATGATATGGTTAATCATCACCCAAAAATCTAATTCTACCTCAATAAATATATTTTTTACATGTATCCTGGAACTTTTATAGTAACATTGTTTCTTGAGTAACACGCATTTCAATTTGTGTCTAATCCCTTAAAACCTGTCGAATTATTTAAACAGACATAACTCCATGAGTTTTGCAGATATGAAGATGGAACGTTTTGTATTTAATTCAGGAATGGATAAGGAAAAAATTCCTAATTGGAAATTTTACCCTACGGGGGCCGTATAAAAATTTAATTTTCGTATTTTCTCAAATATACCTCCCATGGAGTTGTAACTTATCTCATCAAATTTTCCACCTTTTTATATGAAACTTTGCAGCTGGATGTATGTGTCTAGGGGCATTAATTTAGGAGATAGCCTATTTTTTCGATATTTATGAATCACCCTGTATAGTGAAAGCAATACGTTTCACTCATACTTTTCACGATGGGTAAATGAAAGCGATGGGTAAATATATGCGTATCTAGAATGTGGAAAATCTATTCCGGAAATTAGTAAATTAATTAAACGATCAGTTGGTGTGATATACAGGGTGTTTATAAAGTCCCGGATTCATTTTGATGTTTAATAATTCATTAAATAATAAAGATAGATTAAAATTAATAACATAAATGGTTAGATAGACTCAAAAAGTTTCATGACCTTTGTCAATGAACTTCCACGTGTGCCCAATTCGTCGCACGGAGAATATCAAGTGGATAGTCAATTTCACGCCAGGTAGCGGCAAGCATGTCGACATCCACAGAGGCTATTGCGGTTGTAATTCTGGCTTTTAAGTAATCAATGTTCGACACTCTCCTCCTGTAAACATTGTCCTTTACAAATCCCCAAAGTAAAAAGCCCAGCGGGGTTATATCAGGTGATCTGGGTGGTGCACCACCTCATTGGGGTACCATCGTTCGTACTTCTTTGAATGACCATTTTCCAGGAAGATGGATTGGGCGAGGAGGTCCAATTCATTGGCCACCCAGATCACCTGATATAACGCCGCTGGACTTTGTATTGCTGGATTTGTAAAGGACAATGTTTACAGGAGGAAAGTGTTGAACATTGATGACTTAAAAGACAGAATTACAATCGCAACAGCCTCTGTGGATACCGACATGCTCGCCGCTACCTGGCATGGAATTGACTATCGACTTGATATTCTCCGTACGACGAAGTGGGCACACGTCGAAGTTCATCGACAAGGGTCATGAAACTTTTTGTTCGAATGGATTATGCAAATGGTATGCAGTAGACATCATTTGTAGAATTGAAAGCTTCAGTCTGTCAGAACTGGAAATTAATTGATCAGAAATACATTCAAAATCTTGTTTTATCAATTATTATAGAAGTGTTTGTAAAAAAACCGTGATTTCATAAATCAATTTCCACTAGTGTATTAGACAATGAAATCTGATCAGGGCAAAAAGATGCAACTCCGAAGCTGAGCTTGGAACCGGGAACCTTTGGATTTGAAGGCAAGTATGATATCAGTAAACTATGGGATCTGTGCAAAAAAATATTGAAAATACTCTTCTTTTTTTAAATTTAAATTTCTAAAATTGTCGGTTGTCATTAAATTATTAATTTAATTAAAATAATATAAGACTTTTCGAAATTTTGTCATTTTTTATGTGATCGGCGGTATTCAGATATAAGTATGCCTAAATTTCAGATCTGTAAATTATACTGTTTCTCAGAACGAAATCTACGGAGGACTAACAGAAAGAAGAGCAGAGTTGTTGATTTTTTTTTTTTTTTTTTAAATCTATTTATTTGATTTAACACTTTATATCACAAAATATGAATTTAAGAAGCTAGCTCCTGGAATATTTTTTTTTCATTGCATTACTGTGATACATTAGAAGATATATTGTTTAAAAATAATAGATTTAATTTTTTTTGTTAATTACGGCTAGTTACTTGATTTGGTACTTCAAAGTTTCGTTAGCTCATAACACCGGTCAAAAATCAAGACTTTGAAAAAAACTGTATCCAAATTTTCCTTATTATTTACATGTTACTTATCATGCAAAAAGTAGTGTTTATATGTCTAATTATTGATTAATGCTACACATAAATCATGCAATATCTTCTCCCAACATTGTATCAAAATCCATCTTCCTAGCATAAACACATCCCAGTGAATATATACGTTTTTATGCACCATATGTAATGATAAATATCCAAGTAAAAATCCTGTTCAACGTAATCGCGACGATACTCAAAAGTACCGCTTAGAAATATGCTTCGTAAAGTAAACAAACTAAAAATTATTTTTTAAAGCATACCATATTGTCATGTGACCTATTTAAAACAAGAAAAAAAATGTCATAGCCTTAACTTTAAAACTTACGATGCTTCCAAGCAAAAGTTAAGGATAGCATGTCAGACAAGAAAAAGGAAGGAAAATTGACATTGTGAATGGAACAAAAATCACACGCATCAAAATGGCTTTGTGAAGATGTTCAAGTTTTTAAACTGCTATTGCTATCTAGTGATAGTCAAGGGAAGTATTTACTATTGTTTCCTAAAAGTATCATTTCAATTCCATTCAATGAGTGTGATTTAAATGGGATTGAAAACTGTGGTCGGGCATAAAGGGTTAAATCGATTTTTTTTAATTTAAATCAAATTTTTCATTGTAATGATCTTTTTAACGAAACATATTTAGCTCTAACACACCAGTCTTTTACCTACATTTTCTTTAAAGGAAATTAAATTATGAAATTTTAACTGACACAAGTAACAACCACTTAAAAAATATATGCAGACTAAAGAGAAAGAATCATAGAATAGTGAATTATAGCAAAATATTTTATAAATGAAAGAAGAAAAACACTGGCATTTCTTTAATAGATATACAGCAGTTTGAATAATAGGACATAATAATACATGTCACCCTACTAATTATTCATTTTCAAATTATGAATAATAGTTTTGATGCTTTGCCTACAGTCTGCTTCACAATTTTGGATGAATTACACCAAATTTTGAAAAAAAAACCTCTGAACGTAAGCAATCGATCCTTTGGCTCTAGTTAGCATGTTCACAAACTGCATATCACTCTCGGCAATTATAGATTTTCCAGAAACGATATAAAATCTATTCTCCCACTCAAAATCAGATATCGCATCAAACACTTTATTATAAAAAAAATAAATAAAAATTGGTTCCAACTTCCCCAAAAATTTCAATGTAAGTGCTCGGAAACCAAAGTCACACTTTTGTTTTATAAATTCAAGACCTATGTTTTTTACTTCGTTTGTGACATCAATTCCGAGGTTAGAAATTAAAACTGATGGTCTTTAAATAAATGCAACAAAGTGTGCATCTATTAATGATTGTTCATATCTGTGTTTATATGCTGAGGATAATACATTTTTATTGTTTGATGTTGATGCTTCTTTTAGCTTCCATTTCAGCTTTTTCTATGCTAATGCACTTTCAGAGAGGCAGCAGTTGTTTCTTTGTACAAAATCAATTGTTTTGGCTATATGTTTCAGAATCATAATCAGATCATTGCCATTTCTTTTTAAACAAATGATTTAGATTTTACTGGAGATGTCGCTGTCTCTCTCATATCTGTGATCTTCAAATTTTTTTGTAAAAATTGGCAAATTTTTAATATTTGCCAATTCTTGCAAACGTTTTTAAGATTAAATTCAAGAGAATCACAATAAGTACCCCGTCGTACCTCTAGAGAATGTACCAATGCACTTCCACCTTCTGCATGATACCATGCTATCGGGAGATGATGAATGAAAAAAATATTTTAATATTCTTGTGATATGTTTCGTTACATCAGTCTTAACCAAATCTTCTGGTAGCAGGTTTAAATTATGCCCATATGTAACTCCCGAAAAACTAAACTCTTCATCCAAGATCTTTCTGGCAGGAACCAAATTTGCAGAACTGTCTGTAATAAAACTTGATATTTTACAATTGAAGTATTCTCCTGTTGACTTTACTTAATTCACCATATGTAAGTCCCGAAAAACTAAGCTCATCATTCAGACTCTTTCTGGCAGAAATCAAATTTGCAGTACTGTCTGTAACAAAACTTGATGCTTTACATTTTAAGTATTCTTCTGTTGAGTTTACTTAATCCTTCATATGTAAGACCCGAAAAACTAAGCTCTTCATTCAGAATCTTTCTGGCACAAACCAAATTTGAAATATTGGATGTAACAAAACTTGATGTATTACATTTGAAGTATTATTCTATTGACTTTACTTAATTCACCATATGTAAGTCCCGAAAAACTAAGCTCTTCATCCAGAACTTTCCTGGCAGAAACCAAATTTGCAGTATTGGCGGTGACAAAACTTGATGTTTTACATTTGAAGTATTCCTCTGTTGACTTTATTAAAAGCCATATTTGCTAAATAATATCCAGTATGTGATGAGCCCGATGTTTCAATAACACTGGGGAACAATTTTTAACTCAATTTCTGTTGACTTCGATTTTTCAGCTGTTTTTAAGTCAAAAAAGCGTGCTGATTTCAAAACTGCAATTAGTTGTCTTCTATCAGGTCAAGTTTGTTTTCTACAGCATACATTAATGTGACCACTCTACGCTGAATCGGTATGAGTCACAGGAAGAAAAAAGCTTCGGAACTCTTAGCATCAAGACTGTGCAAGAAATTTTTGCTTGAAAAGGGAGCTAATGTATCCTTCTTTTGATCAAGAAAAAGTGAATTTCTTCAATACTTTCGAAATAACGGTGGATTTGTTTTTTTCCATAGCATACATGGTTTAATGGGGGAGTTGAGAATTTCATCCTATACCGCAACTGAATGGCGATTGTTCATCGAAAGATCAAAGAGGAGCTTGAAATGCGTGCTCCTTCACAACGGAAATTCATTTAGAGTAGTCCCAATAAGCCATTCAGTTTATTTGCATGAAAAATATGAGAACATAAAGAGAGCCATTGGTTTATTGCACTATCACATTCACGAGTGGATCATCTGTGCTGACCTGAAAATGGTGTGCTTCCTTCTTGGCCAGCAACGTTGGTATACCAAGTATCCATATTTTTGTGTATGTGGGACAGCAGAGCTCGTGAGAAGCATTGGTTCCAGTCGCATTGGCTTCCAAGATCTCACCTCTGACCAGGAGATCCAAATATTTTTCATCAGCCACTTGCCAACAGAAAGAACATTTCCACCTCTGCATATAACTGAATCTAATGAAGTAGTTCGTGAAAGCTTTGTCAATTGAAGGAGACTGTTTCACGTATCTCATTTCGAAATTTCCAAACATGTCTTTTGAAAAAATAAAGGCAAGTGTGTTTGACGGTCCACAGATTCGTCGACTCATTAGAGATGAACATATCATCGGAGCAATGACAGAACTCCAAAAGAATGCTTAGTTGGCATTCAAAAACCTTGTCAAAGACTTTCTTGGAAATACGCGAGTAGAAAATTACACCAAAATTTTCCAGCAACTTTTAGAGAGCTTCAAAAGCAATTTATTGGTACCGCCGCGGCGAGCGGCCCATCTTCGTCCGCAGCCCTTTATTCTTCTACTCTACTCCGACTCTTTTGCGGAAGCAAGATTCCCAGGTGCCCAGCCACGTCCCGAATGAAAGACTCTCTAGCGAAAGCCAGATTGAAAAAAAAATCAAAAATTGAAACCGGACAAATTTAAAAGAGAAATTACACAAATTAAAGACACCGAAAAGCGGGAAGGGTTGGGCTCGGGGCGATGAAGCTACCGAAAGACTCCTAGCTACTACTAGCTTATTATTGGTTGCAACATAAGCATCAGACTTCATTTTCTGCATAGCCATCTTGATGACTTCCTGGAAAATCTTGGTGCAGTCAGTGATGGTGAGTATTTCCACCAAGATCTGAAACTCATTTAAGAACGGTATCAAGGCAGATGGGATGAACAAATGATGGCTGACTACTGTTGGAGCATCAAGCGAGATTGTCCACAATTTGAACACTCCAGGAACAGCTATAACCGAAACATTTTACCTTAACATGTACTTTTTTTCATTTTGTAAAAGGATTTTACTACTTGCATGAGCACAATGTAGTGTATAGTAAGTATATACAGCCGTTGTATGAATAATATATTTGGTAATTTTTTCTTTATTTTCCTTTGTATCCACATTAAGTATGATTTTGGGGGTATCCTGTAGCTTAAAAATTTGACGTGATAGAAAATAAAAACTATTTTCATTTTTGGATTTAGGTGCCAATAATTAGCCAAAAACAAGTGTCAGATATAAGTCAACAAAATGTGGGTTCCCCAGTGTAATATCAATGAGGATGACTTTACCCAACTGTTTGGTTACACTCACACACACAATTGGTTCATTATGAATGGCCGATCCATCGACCATGAAAACTGTCTTGTTTTCTAATTCAGCTTTACATCCCTGAAGTTTATCAATATAAATCTTGGGTAACCATTTATAACTATATCGGGATGATTAAGAAAATGCAACATACTCATTTATGAACATGTGCCTTTGACAATGTTTGTTTTATTTATATTTAACATTAAAGTGGTGGGGGGGGGGGCTCATTTTATTTTGCTGTTTTGCTCGTGAGAGATGTATAAAAAATTTAATTTCCTTTCAGTTTTAAAAGTAGTCTCAAAAATAAGGATATAAACGGTAAATATTACATCAATTCAACAAAATGTATTTGTATATAAATTACATTACTTATATTTTTAAATGGGAAGAAGAAAAATTAAGTAACTTTTTAAAGCCGCATAAATAATTATAGTAGATTAAAAAAATAACGTTCCGTGCGTGATAGAAATTGATTTAAATTAGCAATTAAAAGAAAATATATTAATTAATTAAATCGTTATTTCAATCAGTGATTTAAATCATTACAACACTGCATAAGAGTTAGATGAATTGGATTTCGTCTCATGAACGAATTTCTCAAAAATATTAGTATAAGAAGACCTTCACCTAAAAATTTAAAAAAGTACATAATTTTTAATATTGTTTGAGAAAACATTCCTGGAGAGGTGTCTACATCCCTTTGAAAATATTTCATGTCACAAAAAAGTATCATGCGTATTCCAGTGTTAATAATATCATAATTTTCGAGATATTTGGTCTCAGGAGAAGGAGCCATGAGTCATAATTAACAGAATGCTTTAAATCATACATGCACTGTTCAAAATGAATAATGTTTTTTTATCTAACAATTAGGTTTAAACATGAACCCTCTCCGAGTTACCCATAATTACGAAAAGCGTTTGTATATCTTCAGAAATCTCATAAGCAATATATTTCCAGTCTTAAATAATCATTTTTAAAGGAAACGATTTTTTTTGTTGCTGCCCATGATTTTTTAAACGTTTCTGAGTAGAATCTTACACTGTATTAATCGTTTTTTCAATCAATTTCAAAACGAAATGTTGGTTGACCGGACACTATCTATTCTCAATCAAATATTTTTATGTTCACCAAATGTTGTGAAAACACAAACATGTTAAATTAACTGAGTAAAATAAGCATTATTTTGTAACTCTTCTGTGTATAAATTCTGTTAGGCAGATATAAATGGTTACTTGAAAATTGATAGCATCCGAAAAAACAAATATTTGTTGTTGATAACGGGTTGAGCATGTTCGGGTCGAGAATATACTGGGAAACTGCTCGAAAATGTTTCCGAAATTTACGGGCAGAACAAGAAACATTTGGTTCAGAAATAAATCTTTAAAATGAACTGATTTTTGCACGTTTTACGAAATCGTTGGTAGTCTTATACAGAGTTTAATATATTATCGCAAAATTTTGTACTAAATCAATAAATATTTTTCATTTTCTCTAGTGTAAATAATTCTGTTATTTGTTGAGTATATGGCTTTTATGTCAATATACCCATCACCGTAGTTCCATGCATGATAACAAAAAACTTTTTATTTATAGTTCAGGTAGTAGAGCACTATCTAAATTACCCCAAATTGTGGTTTAAAAGTCTATTGCATGTCTAATTAATGATACATTTAGTATCTTTAAATTATATTCACTGTAAAAACACAAATGTTTCTTGGTATACGAAATTATAATACAATTACGAACGAGATTATATAATAACTTCTTCTGAATTACGAATTCGAAAAACCGACTAAATCTTTAGAAAAATCAGAAGCAAATATATCTTCAACAATAAAAGAAAATAAAACATTTATAAATACACAGTTTTTTCCAACTACTGATTTTCAGAAATGTTTTTGAATCGTTTCTATAGTGTATTAAACCTTTTTCACAAACTGGGAAATCGGATTTTAGGAGCTTTTAAATGTTTATATTTTTAACTGCAAAATTAAATTTATGCATCCGAGAGTAACAAAATAATATTAATTTTAACTTTAATGTTATTGCTGTTATTGCTAACGTTAATTATAACATTAACGTTTATGCTGTTAATTTATTCAACATAAAAAATATTTACTTGAAGTAAAGCACATCCAAAAAAAAAAAAAAAATCCTTTTAAAAAACAGATTAATATATTGTACAGTCTAATCGGAAAGATTTCCTAAAATCCGTGGCAGCAATATACTATTAGTTTTTATATTAACTTCATTAAATCTTGAAACTGTAATGGTTTCAGGTTTTTAAATATAGCGAACATTTTTCCGAATCGGAGGTAACGCGTAAATATATATTGCATACTTCCATTCGCGTGTATATTATATTTTTCTTAATTAAGAAACACCTGTCTTTTATTATAGTGTACGTACTGATAAAAAAATTTATTTTTAAATTCTTAGTGTTAAGTAAAATACTCTGTAGTTTAAAACCTATATGAGAAAGAACAAACTTTTATAGATTGCTTCATGAAGCAACTAAAAACATACAATGCAAATATTTCTCAAAACTCAAAATTTTCACACTTTCACTTCTTATAATTTAGTTATGTAGCTTTAAATCACTGATTATTTAAATAAATGTAATGCAATTTATTCCTAAGCAAACGCAAATTAATTAATTGCAGCTTAAGCATTAAGGAAACGCAACGTAAAACGGTTATTGTTAATTACCCGCCCATTTTTTGCGCACAAACATTATCATTCATAATAACGATAGTCGTAGTTTAATTAAGATTCACAGTTTCGAGTATCTGTTCTTTCCCTATTCATTAAATTAAATGGGCTGCAAAAGTTTATAAAGATACATTACATCTTCTTATATTTTAAGCTAATGGAAAATTTGAAAATTATTCTATAATAAAATATTATACTTTTATTAAGAAATCGTACTAGACATTAGTTAAATTACATTTATTCAGTAAAAATATAATTGATTTTTCTAAAAGGTATTAAACATATCAGATATAACTAATTAAGAATTTTCAAAAATGTATTCATAAATTATCAGAATCACAATAATTGCAGCCGAGGGTGTATGAAATATAAAGTTAACATTTACTATCCGATTAGTTTTAAAATATTATTTACCAAAATTCTACTGATATTATTTTTCTACATAAATATTATAATACAAACTGTTTAGCATATGCACTTTTTTCAACATATTGGAAGCATTATTTCTATCCTTGTATAACAAAAATAATTAGAATGTGGATGAAGCCAATTGCACGAAATATCTTTGACTTCTTAATCTGATGATAATGTATCTCCTCTATAAGCTTGTGGTCCAAACAAATACTAATTGGAAGTTGATGCACAAGTTCGGACTATAAGGAAGAGAGGTGAATGCTGCAGAGCGAAATTTGGTTTTTTTAGACCTGCTGTTTAAGACTTGCATAGTAATTGAGAATAAGAAACGTAAGATTAGTAAAAAACTGTTTAATGTATTTGTGGTGCTTTAACAGTTTTCCAAAAGACATAGTAATATGATGCATTATATGTACATGGTCTATGATGAAAATGGACGTACATAATCTCCGCAAATCATAAACACTAGTAGCGATAACTTTATCGGTTTTAATTCCAGTGAATACATTTCACTGCATGTACACCATTCCATATTTTATAATACCATGTACGATAATAAACACATTTTTTTTTTATTAGGTCGAGTACAAAATTCATATAAATTTTCATCTTTCTCAAGGACATTTTTAAACAGATTATGCCATTTGCATACTTATATATATACTAGCAGGCTATGCCCGCTGCGCTGGTCAATATTTCCAAATGAACCTTGGATTAAACTAAATGGTGAATTTGAACTTGTATTTTAAACAATATGGATCTTCAGCTTGACCTTGCACATTACTGAAAACGATGCGAACGCCATTGCGATATAATGTTATCTTAAGCGTTGGACAAAATTTAGCAATTAAGAAGTAATTGTTTTAGTTGATTATAAACAGCGCACTTATGGTCGGGTAATGAGGCCGTTATGACAACAGGAATTAATACCTCTGTAACTAATCAACATATAATGAAATCGTATATACTAACACCATTCCTAAAAGTCATGCAACAGGGCCACTTGTAACAAAATATGTTCTGTAGATTTTTTTAAAAAGGCTAAACTTTCATAATCAGGTTCACTTAATTTTTGAACTTTTACTGTTGCTCTATAACTAAGTACCCTTGAACAATATGTATACACTAAAACCTTTCCAAAATTATTACCTAACTAATTGTGGTATTTCCTACGAAAGTATTATAAACAATCGGAATGAAATACAAATTTCCGTTGTAAATATATAGTAGATGATGATGATGCGATTTTGTGTAATAGAATTCATAGTAAAGTTTTCGCTTCAAACAAAAACGATGCTTTCAACATTAAAGGTAATACACCAATATGTGAAGTATCCGATTACGGAAGGTTAACTTGAATTCTCATGAGCAACTACTCAAAGAAAAGTGAATATGTGGCTTTTGTGATACTTTTATGTCAGCCGGGCGCAGGTAATAAATCAATGAAGATTGTTTTCATAGCATATTCTTATTTTATTATTTTCATTTAAAACACAAACCTTTCACTCATTTAATTTAAAATGCATGCCTTATACTAATTTCATTTAAAAAACTGAAAAGATAAACAATAACAGGAAATAATGCCCTAATTAAAAGCAAAAAAATATTTTTAATTTACATACGCAAAATGTAACTACTGCTACTGGGAATTTTAAAAATGCTATCAGCGAGATGTGCGCACGGTTGTTATAAATGTACCCATTTTTTCTTCTTATCGAGGAGCAATTTATAAATCGCACAATATTATTCCAATTCCTATTTCTTTCAGTGAGGAACCTATGACCGGAAAAAATGGAAAAAGACTCTTGTAGATTCTTCGGATGACGGCATCTGACGCCATAAACCGAGTTTATATATATGAAAATAATTTTTAAGTCGTTACAAACATTGCTTTCATACTTAAATATTTTCATTGGTACTACTTGTTATCCCGTCGACCAATTTCGCCAAATTATATAAATCGCCAAACCATTCGCCAAATTATATAAATTGACATAATCTTTATTTTAAATAACGAAATAACAAATAAATTAGTATAACATTAATAAAAATACAAATAAAACGTCGAAATTAAAATCACTTGATGACGTAAACACGTGTAGTTTGTTTAAATTCAAGTGAATTTGATATTTACGATCAAACATTATTGGCATTTAATCTTATAGTTTGACGATAGATTTTTGGTCGACGGAATATCTAAGTAGTACCTTTTCCATTTTTGTTTTATAACGCTAAATTCTCAGTAATTTTTTCCCTTTTATTTTACATAAAATCACTATTTTTTTTAAAAATTAAGATGCTTGCATTTTTATTTCAAACTCATAGAGCCGTTTTTATTTTTTAGCCAAAAGGGTTGATTTGAATTTTTTCCGTTGCTAGAGTAACGGATGTAATGATAGGTATTTTGAGGTTTAGATGCCAAAGACACCGCCAAATTAGAAAAAATATGAAATGTGTCATGAACTGTTGAACTTATAAAAATTTATTTGGTAGCATTCGATTCAGCATACAAAACTACATTAAAATATGCTATCATTTGACGCATAATTTTGATATTCGATTTTTTCCCCTCCCCGTGCAAAAACCATTAGGGGTGACACTTTAGAAAATCCTTTCTTAGCAGAAGTTTATGTCATAAGAAGTATTTTTACCACGATTTTCAAGATTTTAGGTTCAGTAGTTTGCGCTGTGCGTTAATTAGTCCCTTAATCCAGACTTTATTTTATATACTATATTAGATATGCGATTTTGCGGTGAATCGATGATCGAAAATTAGTCCAATATCATTTGAAATATTACATAACAGAGGAGAAAGTACGAAGAAAGACGAAGAAGAAATGACGAATTACAAAAGACTTGTAATTTTTTTTTTCAAAATGTTGAATTTTTCCATAGTAATAACGTATTAAAACATAAATTTCCTTAAAAATTATCTTTATTTCCAAGATTTCGAATCTGTGAATTTTCCTATAAATGAAATTGGCGATATGACTTGAGAAAATAGATAATATTTGCTTAAATAAAATGGGTAATATTCGTTGATCTGAGTTCGAGTTTATAAATATCACATGCTTTCGGAATTACGGCGAAAAACCTTTTAAATAGTATGAAATTATTTTATAATATGTATGTGTGGCAGAAATTCACACTGAAATTTAAATATTCGATTCCATTTTTAAAATATTAACTGATATCTATATAAGTTACAATTGAATATGAAAATGTACTCAAAAAATGATCTCTTTCACCTAAAAAAACACCATTTGTGAGAACATCCTCAAGCTAATGTCACGCTTATGCATTTTTGGCATAAAATCACATTGTTTAGCGACAAAAGAAAAATAAAAAATTGTAAAGAAACAAATAGTAATTACACATGTGACTCACAATTACATCTGCTTGTTTCTTCTATAACTCACGTGATGGGACAATTAGATATAAAAAAAAAGAAAATGTCGTTAAAATTTCATCTAATCAAATTTTCACATTCGTTTCCATATCTAAGCGATAAAGAGCCAAATATTGCGTATTAAGTGTAATATTTCTTATTAAATTAATTTTTAAGCATTACAAATATTTCTTTCAGGTTTTGAGTAAATGTTTCCGTTTTTTAATATTATCACTCATTAAAGCGGATTTTCTTCTTCTTTTCTTTTCTTTTTTTTTCATTTACATAAAATTAGTAACAGTTTTCCTTTTATTTTTCGAGGTTTAATAGCCGTTTCAATTTTTTTATCAACGATGAATTTCGCCAAGAAATAAAATCGTAACCTTATCGCCCAAAACAACAGAATTTTCCGTCATAATTCTAAAACTAATATAGGTAGAATAATGTGTTATAGATTAAAACCTTCCCTGAAACAATACCTATCTAACGGTATAGGTTCCGTAAAAATCCATGCAGTAGAACTCGAAATCTAGGCGTTCGGAACGAAATTTCCGTTTGGATTTTATATATATAATAGAAGATAATAGAATAGACAATAGATTTTATATATATATAACAGAATAGATAATAGATTATGTTTTATGAACTATCTCAAAGTTTAAAACCGATCGCATTGTTAGATTTCCTAATTTTAACAATATCGCGTTATGTTAGTTCCACATTCCACCACCAGGGAGCGCACTCTATTCTTAACGAAAGCGTATCTGAACGAAAGTCCTTCATGCAACCTTTCCGTAGATACATGGATCGGGAGGGTGGCGGTCTTAACCAATAATTTAAGATAATTGCTGAAATTACTACGAAAAATATTTTAAAGGGGCTCTACGCGGGCCCCTAATAGAGTTAGAGGAAATCGGAAGACGGCAAAATAATCGCGGGGAAAAGTTTGCTTGGGTGCTTCGGAGCTACTTTTGGCGCGAGATCTAAGCTCTACGACCAATAGGAGCCCAGATATTTAAGGAAATATGAAGTAACAAAGTCCGAAATAATAGAATTTTCCGTAATAATTCTATAACTAATCTAGGTAGAATGATGTGTTATAGCTTAAAACCTTCCCGGGAACGATACCTATCTAACGATATAAGTTCCGTAAAAATCCATGCGGTAGAACTCGAAATCTCGGCGTTCGGAACGAAATTTCCGTTTGGATTATATATATATAATAGATAATATAGTATGTATAATTTCAATTGGTTATACATTTTCACCTGCTGAAAATTTAATAATTATATTTTATAATTATAATAATAAAATATAATCATAGAAACTAAATAAATGAACGTATGCGAAAACAAATACGGCAAAAAAAATTTAATCACTTAAAAGTTTCTTTTTTTAATGTTGTCAAAACTATGCAACTTACTGCTAAATACGTTTATATTCAAATCGATTGTATAAAATCTAAACAGCAAAATAAGCTGTTATAAGCATGCAATTTATAAATTTATGTTTACTTTTATTTACAACGATAAAACTAAGTTTTTATGATTAAATCAATTTACTAATGTCAATATACCTATGCATGAAGGCCGTTCACACAAAATTGTTAAGTGGTTAAAATCTGAACTACTTATATTGAAAGAAGAACTAAAAATTTCGATTTTTGTCGAAAATTCTGATTTATAATTAAATCACCACTCTATATATACTATAAAGCAGAAACATCTCCGGATATAACTGTTGCGTCATATTGACGATGGCTATTCCTGACCAATAAGTTTTTCTTTTAATACAATTTTATTAAACTTATAAGCAGCACCCAATTTCACTTTTTATAGCGTCGAATGGAAAACAAAAGTATGTTCTTTCAAACGCCGTTTGTTTAGAAACTATATTTGAATTTATTTGGTTATGTCCTTTAAAATAATCTTCAGCACGTATATTTTTAAATTTATCTCTATTTCATGTAATCCTATTATGAAAGAAGTGCCCGTTTGCGCTTAAAACATTATAACGTATTCGGCATTTGTTTCCTGCTGATATTCCATAACGAAAGTAAAACAATAAATAAATAAATAATATAATATAAATAAAACACAAATTTAACAGAGTTGTAATAAAAATTAGCAATCAAAGAAACGAAATTATCAGAATAAAAAATACAGCTTTAATAGCGAAGTCTTTTGCGATTTCTTCGGCTGGCTTTTCGCATGCGGCAAATAAGAAAATATCGATTTTAATAAATTTCAAAATAGTATTTGAATTAATTTTTAATATTTTCCCTCTAAAATTACTTTTTGTGTCGTTGGTGTTCTATCTAAAAAAGTATAGTAATTGTGAAAGTTCTATTAGAATTTTCAATTTGAATTAATAGCTATACCTATGTTTCCGGAAAGTCCGTGTTGGACACAGAGATTGGAGCTAGAAGTAATAAAAAATGTTTTGGCTGACGCTAGTATAGGTATTAGCAATGATTTGTGTACTGATATGCATACCGACCTAACAAATCATTCCTGCTAATAAATTAATTTTTAATGTTAATGTTCATGTTAATGGACCAACCATTAATGGGATCTTCCTGATAATAATGACAATATCATGCTGATTTTGAAATTAGAGATAATTTAATAAAGATGTCTAATGAGAAAATAACAGCTAATATTCATTGTTGAGTCAGTTTTCAAATTATAAAAAAATAAAACACTAATACAACTTTAGCAATTATACGTGATGTATCTATACAAAGAAATTTAACATGGAATAAAAATAGAAGCCATGCAAATTTAGAATTTTTGGAAAAAATGAATGGCTATTTAAAAAAAATAACATTCTAAATAAAATCAGATTGCACTTGAGAACAGTCTGCAGTGCATTTAGTATCAAACTCAGAAATCTCTCTTTCTGATAATAATCAATCTCATGCATTTGAAAGCTGTTTATTAAAAATAGTTTCACCATCAAATGAAAATCCAACAACAAAAAAAAAAAATAGTTGAACAGAAATTTTCAGAATGTTAACAACTGAACAAATAAAATAGGAAAAAAAAATAAAAGGGGACAATGATGTGAAGTATAAAAATGACACAAATGAAACAAAATCCTAAATAAAACCTAAAACTGAGTTATTTTAGAAATTTGGTGCAAGTCTCCAAAACAATCCAAAAGTAAAAATACTGTAGCAACAGAAAATATGAAGAAGGCTTAATTTGAAAATGTTGTAGATCTATATTTTCCAGTATCGATTACATATATATATATATATATATATATATATATATATATATATATATAAGAAAATATTATGGTCTACCGAATAAAGAAAATATCTTCTTGAAATATACTCTATTCAATGTTTGTTTTGTAACATTTATGTTATACGGCCTATTCATTAATTATTTCTTATATTTAACATTGTTAAAATTATAAGAGATCAAGTATTCCGTATTTTTTTATTATATAAAACATATTAACAATTGATTTCAAATAATGACAATAATTAAATGAACTTTTTAAGATGGATTGACATGCATGAAATACATTATCACATTTTGGCAGCAGAGGCAATCACCTCATCGAGTTCACGGCTGAATGTCTAGAATTATTTAAAACTCGATTCGCATATTAAAACTTAATCGGTCTACCAAGTCATATCTTGGTGGAAAACACATGAAAACCCGATTTTAGCATTTGGCTCGTAGGTTTACCATTGTGTTTTCCTGCACAAATGTATACTGTTAAAAATCTGCACCTTTTTCTGCACAGGCATTGCGCCGCTTTTATAGAATATCTCTATTCTGACCAATGAGAATACTCCATTATGCAGTCAAGAAATTGTTTTCTATAAAAGCGGTGGAGTAACTGCACTGTTAAAAATATCGTGAAAAATTACCTCTGTTCTTAAAGGCTGTCTATTTTCTGACAAATGAGAATGCTTCATAAACGCCTATGGAGCGTTCTCATTTGTTAGAAAATGGATAGCCTTTAAAAACTGAAGTACTTTTTCACGATATTTTTAACAGTGTATAAAGGAAAAGTTACAGATTTTTAACAGTGAATGAAAACATGGATGACTGGGAGCAGGAAAATACAGTGGTAAACCTACGAGTCAACACTTTTAAAAATATCGTGAAAACTTTCCTCTGTTTTTAAAGGCTATCTGTTTTCTGACAAATGAGAATGCTTCATAAACGCCTATGGGGTGTTCTCATTGGTCAGAAAATAGATAGCCTTTAAAAACAGAGGTAATTGTTCACGATATCTTTAACAGTGAACCGCTAAAATCGGATTTTTCACCAAGATATGACTTGGCAAACATATACCTTTTGCTTAGGTTACAGATGATGATTCAACTTCTAAAAAACACGTAAGTTTTGAATTAAAAGCATAGTATTTGGACATTTTTGCTTAACTAAATATATATTTATCTAATATAATGCCGAACATGTAGTTAATCTGTCATAATTCGAGAGAGTCCCATATCATTTTGGCACAATGAACTTATTTAAAAAAATAGTCCATTTATATCGCAATTCATTTTTTTTTTTTAACAACGCGGAAGAAGATGTAATATCGGCTTAATGAACATTAAATAATTCAGTAATACAATAAAGATATTTTATTTCAATAATCGTAATCACATTTTTTTTATAAATTAGTGTTCTTCTAATGACAATGACAAGATAAAAATACAATTAAAATGCTTTTCTAAGCACTGTATATTACTTAGTTCGTGTTTTTTGTCTAATGAATTTGGAATTTCTTTTTTTCCTAATACAACTGCATTAGAAATATTTATATGATGTCCGCATGTAGAAGTTTTATATTACTACATTCATTCGTTCATTCTGTATGCAATATGCATCAGAATTCTTTCAAGTAAGATACTTAGTATTCCATGTGTATCACCATGCTTTTATCTTAATACATACCACAAAAATGATCTCAGAAAACATATATAAAGAAAAGAAAACGAAGATATGTGATTCTTCCTCGCAATAACAAAACAGTCCAAGTAACATTTCTACTATTATATTTTTCAACCTTTATAATTATTAAACTTAATACTATAGAGTATGGGATTTTTTCCAAGTTTTTCAAATTTCCATAATTTTCATATTCTGTAATACACGAGATACTGAAAATTATGTTTGTTCAAATTATGTTACATTATTTATTTTAAATATACACGTACCGTATTAATAACTTTTTATTATTTAATCGTTAAGAAATCTATAAATTAAGCCGTTTTGACACATGTTGTAACATACAATAAATATTTAAAACATTTACGAATATACGGAATTTTACGATTGTCAGGTTCCGAGAAACATCTGCTATTAGAACTGAGGTTCTATATTATTTTTGTCTTAATATATTATATATTGTATGGACTGTGTACTGGAATTCCAAAATAACACTATACCCTTATCTAAAACTGGATCTAAGCCGGTGAAAATTCATAGATGGTATGAAGGGGGAAAAAGATGGAGAGGGGTGTGCCAAACCTTTTGAGATGTCTGTGGAAGATGGGAAGACAAAAGCATTCCACAAACGAAGAAAAGAGCTTGAAATGGGAGCCAGGTAGAAAACACCGAAGGGGTTACGTTGAGAAGGGGCAAGGGGTTGCTGGAAGGCAGTCTCTTATGCTGAGATAGTCAGTTTGGAGCGTAGCGCCCAAAGTGGACGGGTGTCCCTGGGGAGAGCTCTTAGAGATAGAGCGTAGGCTTAGAGCACATGGGTGTTGGGAGATCGAGATTGATCTCCGGAAAGCTAATTTAACGTGTGTAGAGTGAGAGTGATTTAACGTAGTTTAACAGTACACAGCCAGCATTTACTGTCTTTAATTTAATGTTGAACCGGATCACCTACATTCGAGTTTTAAGTGTAAATAGTGTTTTGAATTATGTAAATAGTGTGTAAATAAACTGTTAATTTAGTTAATTGAAAGCGTTGGTTTTCATTTAAACAATCTTCTCAGTGCGTGACCGATATCACGTAATCATATCGGTGGTGGCAGCATATAAATAATAAGGATTTTCTTCGAAGTTGTGCGGACGAAGAGGAAACTCCGACAACGAAGTTGTGTTTTCTTTTTTAATCTTCTGACAGTCTTGCAAAAGGGCAAAATTGTAATGGTTTTTTCTCAGCATTTTATTTTAAAAATTTAAAAAAAAAAGATGATTATTTCAACATTATATTAAAAAAAATAATTATGAATATGAATGATTCCTTGGAAGTATAAATCATTGATAAATGAATTAAAAAGCATTAAATGAATAAAATTATATTACATTAAATAATGTTTGTATTGTGTGAAAACTGGAGCTTAATGAAAGTATTAACACGGGCTTGTCCGTGAGAGCGTTAAACTTAAAACAAACATTAAGTAAAATAATGTTACATTTTTTATAACCTGTTCGAACTTTTCATATTTTTGATAATGTAAGTTTTTAATTTATAAACACTCTGTCAGAAAATAATCAGGGAGCTAATTTACTAGCGTGTACAAGCGTCGAATCTCGAAAGGAAAGAAATGGTACATAAATTGTTGTTAAACAAATTATTTTTATGCAGTATTTCTATTGTCAATCACATATGTAGTGATATTCGAGTATTCTTATTCACTGGAATTCCCTACATTCCAGCTTCAGCAGTTGTCAGAGTAGCGCTTACGAACCCAAGAAATAAATAGTCCACAAGTCGTCTGCTTTATGATGGCGTTTTCTGCAGTAGATTTGTAACTAAATTTTTACTAGTAAGTGTAATTGGTTAATAGTTATATTATACTATTATAGTGTCGGTCTCGTTAGTGAAAACTTATAACCGATGTGGGCATACTGCTGTTGCCATGGAAACTGAAAGTCTATTTCACGGTTACTGCAAGTCCGACATAATTCTTTTCGCCAGTTTCCTTTCGCTCAATCTGTGAATCCCTGATCGGTCACTGCTATGGACGAACATCCCTCCTTGCAACTTTACCGATGGTTTTTCTTATGAAAGTCACACAGTACTATTAGTTACATGAGGCTTTCATAAAAGATAAAAGTTGTCTGAATTATTTTACATTCAACCAGAATTTGTTTAATCATATTCAAAGGAAATTATATTGTTATGTGACATCGGAAGGGCAGAAATTCTGTCTACTGATTTGGTAGACTCGATTTCTTTTTCATCCTTATACAGAGACATTAAAGGCTGTTAAAATAAATACGGAAAACAAGAAACTTTGTACGATTTTTTTGCGAATACAAAATGAGATAAAAAGCAATGGGAGCGACTTGGAATATCAACCACGAATTTGAATTCCACACTTGAATGTTGGTTCTAAAAATTCAAAGGAGGAATCGAAAATCCTGATGGTGAAGCCGATTGTGGATTATATTTCTATCAATTACATTGATAATTAAAAGCACCAGTAGAAGCTACACCACGTTTCACAGTCAGAGAATCTGCTTTTCTGATATTGTGTCTACATAAAAGAAATTGAAAGCTCCCAAAATATATGTTGGAAATTTGGCAATGAATGAAATCAGACTAATCACCTAGTAAATAAAAAAATGAAATCTGCAAAATTAAGATTTGTAACATCTGTACTATTATCTGTAGTGCATTTATTATTTGTCACCTTTTAAATAAACCGAAAAAGTTTTAAATATTATATTGTGTAGTTTTTCATTAAAATAACTTTTTCGAAGTGTGTCTTACACTTTTACCTACAACAAAAATGATCCATTTATCGGTCAAATCGTGCAATGTAATGAGAAATGGACCCTGTAACAATAACAGGATTTGTGTCAATGGTTAGATCCAGATAAAGTACCAAAATTCTTTTCGAATTTAAAAATGCTCGAAACGAAGTCTCTGGCTTCTCAATAAGCATGCTTTAACTAAAACTTCCTAAATTCGAAAGTAAAAAGTCTTTCCGGCCAGTGTCGGGAGGAAGAGGTAGCTTTCGTATTCCTTATTTTTAAAAAGCTAGCTTATATTATTCAAACACACGAAGCTCAGTTTAGTGGAAACCGATTATAAAAGATTCAATACTAATTTTATCAATAATAAATCATTATGAATGAGAATTTTGCGAAATTAGTCAGCTTTATCCAAGCTGATTTTATTTAAAGTAACTTAAATTCGGTTTCCAAATTCGGCGATATCTTGAAGTACCTGCCCTTTTAAACAACGTGGTGGATGAGGCTAACCAGTGAACTTGGACGAGACCTTAGTAATTCCTGTGCACATGCTCACTCACATAGGAAACGTTGATATATACGAGTGCTGTCGCAGGCAAAAAATCGGATTTTTTAAAATGTCACCCACATAAATAGATTCAAACTGCTATATCTGAGCCATTTTTTAAGATAAAGACAAAACAAAAAGTTCTCCAGAATCCTTACATCAAGGTTAAAAACTTAAGAAAGAAACCTTTTTCAATTTCTAATTTTTCTTCACCTCACTTTAAATATAATTTTTTTTTTATTTAAGCCAGTGAACTTGGTCAAGACATTGCTATATATTATCCACATGCCTTCTTACAACCAAATAGGTGAAAAAATACGTGTGTTATCGCGTGACAAATATCAGATCGTTTCGAAATGTCAGCCATGCTAGAAATTCAAAGTGCTATAACTCAACCATTTTTTAAGATATAGACGAAACAAAAACTGCCCCGGAATCTTCGTATCAAGGTCAAACACATAATTTTTTTTTTCATTTTCCAATTTTTTGATACCTCACTTTAAATTTTAAATTAAAAATCATTTTTAAATGTTCCCTTTTGGAACAAGATGGCGAATGAAGCTTGCCTACGAGCACGGTCGAGACATTGGTATGTACTACGTTCACGCCAAGTTACATCCAAATCGGTTCATAAATACACCTGTTATCGCGTGACAAAAATCTGGTCGTTTCAAAATGTCAGCCACAATATAAATTCAAAATACTATAACTCAACCATTTTTTTAGATATAGACGAAACAAAAACTGTTCCGGAATCTTTGTATGAAGGTCAAACACATAAGAAAAAAATCTTTTTCATTTTCTAATTTTTTGATACCTCATTTTAAATTTTAAATTAAAAAAAAATTTAAATAGCTGCCATTTTGAAGCAAGATGGCAAATGAAGCCAGCCAACGAACTCAGTCGAGACATTGGTATGTACTTTGTACACACTAAGGTACATCCATATCGGTTCATGAATACGCGTGTTATCGCGTGACAAAAATTCGGACGTTTCAAAATGTCAGCCACGCTAGAAATTCAAAGGGCTATAACTCAGCCATTTTTAAAGATATAGACGAAACAAAAACTGCTCCGGAATCTTTGTATCAAGGTCAAATACATAAGAAAAAAATATTTTTCAATTTTTAATTTTTTGGTACCACATTTAAAATTTAAAATTTTTTAAATTTTTTAAATGGCCGCCATTTTGAAACAAGATGGCGGATGAAGCTGGCCAACGAACTCGGTCGAGACATTGGCATGTACTATGTACACACCGAGTTTTATCTAAATCGGTTCGTGAATACGCTTGTTATCGCGTGACAAAAATCAGGACGTTTCAAAATGTCAGCCACGCTAGAAATTCAAAGTGCTATAACTCAGCCATTTTTTAAGATATAGACGAGAAACAAAAACTGCTCCGGAATCTTTGTATCAAGGTCAAACACATAAGAAAAAATATTTTTCAATTTTCAATTTTTTGGTACCACATTTCCAATTTTAAATTAAAAAAACAATTTAAATGGCCGCCATTTTGAAACAAGATGGCGGATGAAACTGGCCAACGAACTCGGTCGAGACGTTGGTATGTACTATGTACACACCGAGTTTCATTCAAATCGGTTCATAAATACGAGAGTTACAGTATAACAAATATCAGATATATATATACACTGCTCAAAACAATTAAAGGATATTTGAAGTTTTATATAAAATAAAGATATAAACGAAATTTTTTTTGCCGAAAATAGAAGAAGAGAATCACAAATGCAAATTTTTCTGGTTTTCAAACTGTGGAGTATGCAAATTTTGAGTTCGACGTCAAAAACGTCGCAGCGAATGAAATTTGATTTTCAACTGGATAAAAGAGAATGAAGACAAGGATGATCGGCATTCAGTGATTGCTTTGCTTCGATGAGTACGATGTCTCAGCGAAGTCATTTGACAGATTCAGAAGCTTTGAGAATTGTTGGTAGGTTAGAAGGGGGGAAAACTCAAGCCGTTGGAGTGTCACAAAGTGTTATTTCCAGGATCTGCAATCGTTTTTTGGAGAGTGGATGTGCAGACCGAAGACCAGGGCAAGGTCGTAGACGGGCAACAACGCCCAATCGGTATTTAGCGTTAACAGCTCGGAGACACCGAACCATGAACGCTACTCTTCTCCAACAACACCTTCGCTCGGCTACAGGCACCACGATTTCAACTCAGACTGTCCGAAACCGGCTCCATGCTGTAGGTCTGTATGCTCGCCGACCGATGGTATGTGTTAGATTAACATCAAGGCATCGTCGCGACCGCAGGGAGTGGGCAACCGAGCATGTCAACTGGAGGAGAAATAAATGGAGCAATATTTCTGACGAGTCCCGTTTTTCTGTGCATCCGGATAATAGGCGTATTTTCATCTGGAGGTACCGTGGCAGTAGGAATAACCCTGCGTTCGTGCACGAAAGTGTCAGATTTGGCGATGGAGGAGTGTTGGTGTATGGTGGCATCTTCATTGACGAGCGCACTGACCTCTACATCATTCGAGATGGAGCTCTGACTGGTCGCCGATATAGGGATGAGATCCTCAGACCTATTGTAGTCCCTTACGCTGCAGCAATCGGAAATAACTTCATTTTAATGGACGATAACTGCAGGCCACATCGTGCAAACCTGGTGGAGGATTTCCTTTTCGAGGAAGGAATCGTTCGAATGGAATGGCCAGCGTGTTCTCCAGACATGAAACCAATCGAGCACGTTTGAGACGCTCTAGGAAGACGAGTTTCTGGCCGCCAACAACCCCCACAATCTCTCCAAGAACTGGAAAGAGCTCTTCTGGAAGAGTGGGGCAGAATACCCCAACTCGTCATTAATAGCCTCATTGAGTCCATGCCTCAAAGGTGTTCAACGTTGCTGGCCGCCCTTGGAAACCATACCCCCTATTGAAAATGATTTTCTTTGAAGAAAACACCTTTTCTTATTCTTTTTTTCTCATATGCTCAATTGTTTTTTTCCTTTAGTACACAAATGCGCAATAATATGCATTTTTTTCTGCCAAACATGTGTAATTTCTTCTCATATAACCTACTATGTCTGTCGACCATGTATCAATCAGCTAAACAGTTTACCAGATACAAAATCCACCTAAAACTGCAATATCCTTTAATTGTTTTGAGCAGTATATATATATATATATATATATATATATCAACTTATGAACGGAGGGTGGTTTCGGGGTCTAAGGGTCATGATCGATAAAAATATACCAACATTTTTTGAAATCGCTTTCCTCAGAACGGCTGCAATAGGTAGCTTTTTGTAATGAAAGCTACCTAAAAAAACATCATTACATTGAGGTAAAGTAGCCTCATCGAAACAATAAAACAACACCGGAACAGCCTGTGTCCAGTTTTGATTGACAGAAAAAAGTCATATCCGTCTTTATTACAGTACCCGTCTTCCGGTTTCGCAAATGACCTTATAAAAATTAAAAGTGCAGGCGAATGTAAATTTAAAGAGATTCTTACGGACTAAGGTGGATTGTGATTAAATGCTATCGCCCTCAAGTCTCTTGAACGATAGAAAATGACAGGTCTCTTGAACGATAAAAAATGACCGGAGCAAGCATCTTCGACACCGTAAATGTTCCTTTTAGAATCCCATGCAACTTTCTGTTCTCTCATTGATACTCAGAAGTATCTAAAGCTGATTATTGAAAGTAATACCGGATGTGTAAGACGACCACGAGTTTGAGATATCAGTTGGAACACAGACGTGCACAAATAAATACATAAGGGAAACAAGCAAACCTTTTAGATTACTAGGGGGTTCGGCCCCCTACGAGCTACGCTCGGCAACCCCCCGTCCAGAAACCGCAGACTCTAAATGCACGCTAATTTGATCGGCTTCAAAAAGATTTCGAAAGATTGAATTATAATTTAAAAAACAGTGGCGAACTCCCTATAAATGGATGGTACAGATATCATATTCGCCGCATATTTGGGCGATTTTTTTCTGTTGCTAATTTGGCTAAAAGATCAACAGCATAAACAACATAATCCGAGTTACCACATCAAGTAAAATAACGACACTTTGGCGCAAGTTAATTACCCGTTGCCTATATGATGTTGGCGTTAGAAAAAAATCGCGCCAATATGGAACGAATATTACATCTGTACCAAACGGATTTCTATTCATTTCTCTTTGATTGGGGAATTTTAACGCCAAATGCGTTGCGGTACTACTTGATTATCCCGTCGACCAATTTCGCCAGGTTATATAAATCGCCAAATTACACAAATTTATATAATTTTTATTTTAAATAACAAAAGAACAAATAAATTAGTACAACATTAATAAAAATACAAATAAAACGTCGAAATAAAAATAACTTTATGACGTAGACACGTGTAACAACATTTCAAAATAAGCTAATATAAAAGGAATTAAGTAAACAGTCTTTGTCTCCTGGTATTTTTTAACAAAGCGAAAAGAAAATTCTTTTGAATGAGACATTTTAAATTAATCGTTTTTAATCTGACGTAATTTTGACCAAGCTATTCTTTCTCTTTTAAATATTCACGTGAAAATACTTTTGTTAGAAATGAAATATTATTTGCGCTTTCCTAACGAAAATAGTTGAAAAGTATCCTCTCAAAATATCAAATAAATGTCTAGCGCAATTTCTAAATTTAAACTGTTTTGCAATATTTTGTGTTTATTTTATGTAATAACTGTAATGTGACGTAAATATGACGTAATTGCTCCTATTTAAAACTTCTACCGCACGTTAATTAATTTATTATTTTACAATTTCCTTTTTCTCTTAAAATTCACGTGTATACTTTTTATGACGTAATTTTTAATAAGTTCCTGCTTTTTGTACATAATTATTTAATTCTAATTCCAAATGATTTTTTCTGTTTATAATAGTCACGTGTAAATAAATTTTTAATTTGAAGCAAACATTATTGTTTGCGCTCTTTATACATTTGGCAACAGTATAAATTAATACCATTTTCTAAAATAATGTAAAAAATATCCCTCGAAATGCTGAAAATTTGAATTTAAAATAGAAATAAAACATCAAAAATTGTGTCAAATTAAAAAACTAAAAGCAGTCTGCACACCGGGAAATTCTGACGCATAAAATGATCTAAAAATATTAAATTCCTATGTACAGTTTTTGCTCCTATAAAACTTTTTTAATGGAACGATTTTGTCCAACTTTGGCATTAAATATCTCTGAAAATAATACTTTGATTTGGAAACTGTCTGCATCACCGTGTTTATCAAACATTTCTGTATAATACTACCGATTTTCATATTTTTGTATGCATTATTGTTCTTAATATTAGCGAAGAAAGACCTCCGGTCACAAAAAATTCAAAACCGGAGGCGGCGGTGACAGAGATAGTTACTTTTTTTTTAGAATAGAGAGATATGTTTCTTTAGCATTTATTAGTTTATTGTTGAAAGTATTTCCTGAAAAATGTATTTTAATTAATTATTCATAAAAAAATATATATGCACGTAATATTTATTATCGAAAATTTTATATCTTTAAATATTTTAAATCTAATAATTACAATTAGGGAAGTAATATAACTGTAGTATGAATTGAACTCATTAAAAAAATCGAACGCTTTTAAGTCGAATATATACTTCATTTATTTGTTTTGTAAAACATATTAAATTATAAAATTAACTCCTAGGAGTGTTCTCAAAAACATTTACAAAGGAAGATAGTCCGCAGTATACACCGAGGAGTTAATCCACAGAACGTTCTAAAAGTTTTTCCTCGTAATCAACAGATTACGTTAAAGAAATTTGAAATGATTTGGATATCCCGTGGAGGATTTCCGGCGTTCTGTTAACATATGGGTAGGACTCGCTTCCTCATACTGCATACTAGTTAGACTTTTAACTGATTAAATATAATTTTTTAAAGATTCAACCACTTGTTACAGAGGTAGATCTATTTTAAGCTACTTTGCATAGCGCTTTTGCAGGGCTAATCAGATTTAGGATTTCAGTTTTTATGCCTCTAATAGAAAGTGTTTTATTATATTTTGGCATAAATGTATTTAATCTAATGATTTTTCATTTTCATCAATAACTTTACTTTTAAAACAAACGTCATGCGTTTTAATATAATAGTTACAAAGCACGAATATTTTTTTTTAAGCTGATCTATATGTATTGGTAAACTGTGGAATTAGTTATTTTATGTAAACAATAAAGCTCAATAATAGTTATGATCAGTAGAATTAGTACGTATAAGTAAAAACTTTTTAGCGTACTTTGAAGTACTTTAAGATATTTTTAGAACAACAATATATTTAAACATTAGTACAGCAATAAACGAGATAATGCATATAGCATTGCACCATTAAATTTGAAGCAACGTGTTATTTTGTATTATGCTCCTCCAAGTAATAGTAATATTAAATCAGAACAAAATAGCTCAAAATCTAAAAATATATTTTTTCTTCGGAAAATCTTGATATTTCATTGTTTAAAGCGGTGTTAAAAAGTTTCAGAAATTGTTCAAGGATAATTTAATGACAACTTGTTTTTATTTTATACTAAACACTAAGAAAGAATTATGGTAATGATTTTCCGATAATTACCAAGTTGCCCGGAAATTCGATATTCACGAATAATCAGAATTTTTCAGTATAACAGTACTGTACAGATGAAATTCATATGATAAATGAAATGATTTTGCAAAGCCAAACTTTGATAAATAAAAAAAGATAATTATGATATAGAACAATGCGAAATTGACTTTTCAATATTTCAAACATTTGTGGAGCGAAAGTAAAGCTTTTCAAAATATACGCCACAAATATAACTTCTTGATTTTACATAATGTATAAATGATCGATTTCTATTGAATTTCCTGCCAAGACTGTTTTTTTTAAATACAATTATCATTTTGATATTAATTTTTTTTAGAAATAAAACATATGGTGGTTCAATATTTGTCTCTAAAATTTGATGTTGAAATCATTTTAGTGCTTCAAATTTATTTTCATTACTTCTAATTTTCTTATATTTATTTTGTCGTATGAAGTTTACATATTGATGGCTATGGTTAATTTTGCTAGTAATAAATAATTTTGTGCGACATTAACTAGTATAAGTATGTAATCTGAAAATAGTAATTTTCTCACTCATACATTGCATTAAGAATATTTTGTAAATTGTTCGAATGCAACGCTTAAAAATTTCTACGACATTAAAATGTTACACACACATTTTCACACTTAACCAGTATGCATCTTTATTAGGATGTATAATTTATATGTATAATTAGGATTATCTTTATAAAGTAAATATTCCTTTTTATCAGTTCAGTAAATAAATAAATAAAGTATTATTTTTTTCGTAAGATTTTTACCGAGTTATCGGATGTAATTTGGTTTATTTTATGAAAATGTTTCATATATATTTATTTAAAAAATTAATTTGATAAATAGCCCCGTAGAAAATGAAACATTCTCCGTTCATAAAATAATAAGTATTTTTTTTATAAATTTGAGTGACACGAAACGAAAGTATTGAACAGCATATATTAAATCAGCGTAGAGTTATTTTGCTTAAATGAGATGGGATTCCCTCGCGTTTTGTTGCATTCACTGTAGATTTGGCATTATATTAAATAAATGTATTTTTATAACTCAAAAAAAAATGTTTACAATTGTGTGCTTTTAATTAAAAAGTAACTTGTTTTGTAGAAACTTAACCTTGAACTGTATGCTAAGCAAATAATATATGATTGTTTGACATTTAGGTAATTTTTGTCGAATTTACAATAAAGTACAAATGATGAGATTCCCCATAGTTTTGTCGCATTTAGGATGTATTTGGAGTTTTATTAAACACATACATATTTTATTACGCAGGAATTAATTTAATACTCTGCCTTTAGTTGAAAACTTAGTTGCTTTGTAGAAGTAGAATCATTATCTGTAATATAAGTACAAAATATAAGATTGTCTCATTTATGTTACTTTTATCGCATTTTAGTAGTTAAAATCTAAATGAAGTATTATAGTACCTAAATGTGACAATGCATGTTGTGCACGTCAGTTCATCATAAAATGTTCATTTTATTGCTGTGAATTTTTGAAATACTTAATAAAGAGCTGAGTTAGGTAAAGCTGCAAATTTAAACACTTTTAACTACTTAATGTAATGATAACTTAATGATAACTTACCTCGGACAATATCGTAAAAGTCTTTAAGCACTTGGCGGATTCCATTTGTCGCTAACAGATCTCTGAAAATAAGCAGTCACCAAAACGCGTAGAATATTTTAGAACTCTAATTTGAAAACTTGACGGTTTTAAAAAACCTTTTAGCTTCAGCATTAACATGTACCATGTGCCCCGAAAATGACGGATTTATTTCAAAACTTATATAATTTTATTTCTATTATTATTTTTTTAATTCACATTACACTTTAATATAATTCTGTTTCTCAAACTTTATTCCTTTTCCAAGTACATTGTAGAAAACGATGCATTTTTATCGCTTTGCCATTTTTATAATCTGTATGTTATTCAAGGAATATATAGGGAAAATTGTAATTGATAGATTCACAGAAGAACAAATCTATTTCATTAGACATTATTAATAAATAAAACACAACGAGAATATTTTAAAAGCATTATCATATACCACGTGTCCCAAAAAGAGACAGGTTTATTTGGAAAATTATACTTTATTTCTATTACTATATTTTTTATTCATATTACACTTACATATAATTCTGTTTCTCAGAAAGTTATGTTTTGCCCAGTAAATTACTGCAATTGATGCATTTATACTCCATACCATTTTTTAAAATTTCATTTTCTAAATATACCCGTCTTTTTTGCGACACATGGTATGTGGAATCTGAGGAAGTTTTTCAAGGGTCGGTCGGTGGAAAATGTTCAGATAATCCGGTGAATTTCTTGAAGGCTCTACTGTATTAAATATTTATTCCCTAGTTTATTTTCTCTCAAATAAAAGGTTTTGCACATGGCTGCATAAATAATTATGGTTACAGAAATATATATTTGTCTCTGAAATCGGTCTTTTGTCTTTACATATTGAAATTTCAAATGTCCTATCTTTTTATATTGAAACTAAATATTACTTTAAAAACAGTTAAATAACACATTTGTCTATATAACAATGTGTTATATTATTATAATTAGGTTTTTACTGGAGTTTGCCATTGTTAAGGTTAGAAAATATTTTTTCATAGAAAATTCATTCAGTCGTAATTATTCGTGATGAAAAAAGCTATTTTGGAAATTAATGGTAATTTCAGGATTTTTAACAAAGATTATTATGAGATGCTACCCAAATTGTTTTGATAATTGTGTATATTGATATGTGGAGCATCGTCAGCATTTATTCAGCATATGACAATCTTACTTTTAAGATATATTCGAAATTCTAAGACATATTAAACAAAATGTTTATGTAAAGTTGTAAATTTATAGATCATTAGAAAAATCAGGATTTTTGCAGAAATATAAAACTAGCATAATAAAACATTTTCTAGGTATGTTGTAAGTACGTTTTTTTTTTTTTTTTTTTTTTTTTTTTTTGTAATCCTAATGCATTGATTAATCATTACTGAATTATAACAAAATTACTTGATTTTTTAAACTATAAATAACGTCAAGAATAATTATGTGAACTGTGATCTATATTATGGATTTGTGACACTAAAAGCTGTGTCGAGTTCTACAGTCTTAAAACGTTGAAAATTCACAAAGATCAAAGTATCATTACTTCATAAATTTTAGCCGTACTCCAAAGATTTGCAATTAAAATAATATATTGTAAACTATCAATTTATGATAACATGGGAGCAGCTGTAACAACATGCATTACGAGACAGTATATTAAAAAAAATTTATATTCAGTTAGCTGGGCGCAAGTGTTAAGTCGAAGAGTGTTGTTTCGTTTCACATTAATTGACTCGTAACATTTCCCTGTCATTCATTTTACACAGCATTCCGTGTAATCAATTCACCTGAAATGATTAAAATGTCGTTGTGTAATTGGAATATATGTGTTATTTGGCTTCGTTTTAAAAGTATTAAAATTTGGAAATTACCGTAACCAGAGCAAGAAGATGTGCATTTTTTTTCAAGAGAATGGTATTTTGTATGATAAAGTGTTATGTAAGAATGGTCAATAAACGAACTTGTATTTTAGTGACAGTAGTCAATAAAGATGCAATGTTAGATTAAAAAGTGCATTCGCAAGGTACGTCGTTTCAATCATGTCGATTGAGTTTTCTAAAATGTGTGCGGTTTATTTATGGTTTAAGTGAAAATTAAATGTTGTGAGAAAATTAGAAATTTTTGACTAACAGTTGTAGAATGGGATAATTATATGTGGGAGTTTTGCATTTTTTTAATAGTTCAAAGTGTACCAAGAAGAAGAAGAATGCTGGAAGGGTACTTCCGCAGCAGTTAATTTTCCGAGGTGTTTGCTGTGAAATAAACTAATATTTTCTTGCTGATGTATTAAACAGGTCTTTACATGCATTATTAGAGACTATAGTAAAAAAGAAAAAGAAGAACGAACGATACATTATGATTCATGGGAAAACTATTGTACTGCAAAACTTGAAGAGGAGGGATTCAATACATACAGTACAATTTTGTAGATCCTGGCAGTAAAGGGTAATTTTTTGTAGAAAATTTAGTGAAATAAGTATTTGGCGGGAGAAATTGTTGGACGAGATTTTGACGATTAGTGGCATACTTCTACTTTAAAATTACGAAGAAAAATTTTCTAAATGCGATTAAGCAATCTTCCTATACAATTAAATTAATTTTGTTGGATATTATGAGAATAAAAGCTTTGAGTTCTGAAATTAGTTTGAACACTATTAAAGATCAGGACAGCGCAGCGCCACTACTATTTAAAAATTATCTTATGAAATATTTATGATCTAACTTAATAACTTTATTTCATTTTCGACACAATCTAACATTTAATTTACAGAATTCAAATAACAGCTTTTAAAAATATCTCAATAAATTATTCAAAACTCACTTGAAAACTAAATCGTTAATTTTTTTCTTTTAATTTTAAGAAAAATATTAAATTCAGTCAACAGATCTAACAAATATAGATTCATCATATGATAAATTTAAATGAACAAAAGTGAAATAGAATAAGCGATCATAAATAATTACAATATTGCGTTAAAAACGATGCATCGTACGAAGTGTCATAGGAGTTAACATCTATTAGTTATTTTCCCTATCGCGTTCATGGTGATTAATCAAGCAATTCACGTCAAGAATTCTATTTAAAAAAGGAAATGAATAAATCCTCATTCAATTTAGTATTTTATCTTTTGAACGATGTTTATGTACTGCACGAGACTGACGAAATTCATCTCCTGAAATAGAGTCTGAGTTATTTATAACTAGTTAAGAAAAGAATCTGTTTTTGAATTTTTATCAATAGAACGCCATATATTATCCACAAACAAATTAAATTGGTAATCAATGTCGTTAAAGAAAATAGTTTGTTTCTTAATCTTGCCTGCTATTCTCATGATCCATAGTTATTTAGATTGAGCAATTTTGTATTTAAATACAAAATTGTAGCACAAATATATTTTTATAACTGCACATATACACAGATTACTTTAACCATTATTAGGATTTCCATATTCCAGTTTGTAGCTTCATACATTTTAAGATTATTGACATGTTGTAATGGTCGAAGCTGTAAAATTTTTAGCCACTGGATAATCACACTTTACCAAGTTAAATAAGAGAAGAGTTCATTTTTCATTTTCTATCAACTGCTAGAAGAAACGAAAAATTTATTTGCAGTGTATGCAGGAAAAAAAGACAATGTTTCTTGGGCCATTGCATGAAAAACGTATAAAATGTCTTGCACGTGACACTTACATAAATACATATATCTATTAACTTATACACGTTGTTAGATCATAAACTATACATTACAAATAACAAAAAGCCCTATATTTTCATACTAGCATAGTCTTTTACTTTGAGAATACAATGGTAGAGTAATACCTTTATTTTCGTCAAGAATTCGTTCCAAGACTAGCGAAGTAAGTCAATGTACATTTAGATGAACAAAAAAGTATAAGTAATAAAAATTCAAAGAAATCTAATGAACATATTCTATTGTATTTAGGGATTATGGTACAGGCATTTAACATTAGGAAAAAATTCGTTTGCAATACAAGAATTTGAAATAAATCACTAATTAGTTAACATGAAATTTATTGTTTATCTAGCTGCCCGGTTCACATCTTTGAGCATGTGAAAAAAATCTTGGAATGGCATTTGAACCAAGAATTTATTATTTTTTTTTTCTCTTAGAAGTTTTTTGTAACAGCAGAATGAGTTTTCTAAGCTTTTACTAATCGTTGCTACACTTTGTTCATCTGAACCACCATTCCAGCTTCAATAATGTTTAGTAGTCCTTCGGTTAATTTAGCAACTGTCAAAATCTTAGGCTCAAAATCTTCATTTATTTCTTCGACAGTATTTGCTTCTTTAATTCGATAAGTTCGTCGAATCCGAAGAATTTATGAGTTCCATAACACCTTCAGTATCCATCTCTAAGTTGAGTTCTCTTACCCTTTTGACGATTTCATCAATTACGAGAGATACAGAACCACAATTTTCATATTTTTTCTTAGTATCTACGAAGAAAGGGACAGTCTTTTCCAAGAATCTCTCATTGTTTTTTGCTGAACTTCACCATATAAATCCCCTACGACTGTGACTGCATGTAAGACGTAAAATTTCTTCCAAAAGTGCGTCTAAATTAAGGATTTTTTTTCCAGGCCAGACGACGTAAATGCGAGATGACGTCAGTCGAGGGGACGTAAGTCGGAGTAGTACTGTATTGTTAAAACAACAGTAATGTGAAGAAAGCTGTCCCACACATTATATGGAATGGCGCTCGACTAGGTTTAAAAATCTCCACATTTTAAACCCTAGACCTTAGTAAGCGGCACAATTTAATACGTTGAAAAATCTAGACATTTAAAAAACCAAGGCTTAACCCTTTATCTACTGACGGTACTTATAAGTACCATTAAAATAACTTGTTATAAAATTCATTTAATACATCGAATAGTAGTAATACAGTTCAGAATCAGTTATAGATGCATTAATTTATCTTGCTCCAAAAGCATTATTTGTTACACAAAACAAAATTATTTTTAAACGAATGATTTCGTTCGCCTTTGCATCTTTTCAGCTTTTTCGGCGTTGGGGGGAGGAGGGGGGGAATTTTCAATTCGGAAATATTTGTATAGTAAGAACATTATATGGTGTGCATTTCCTAATTCTACAACATACTAAGAAAAATTTTAAAAATAAAAGATACGAGTGGGGTTATAAATATTGCACAAAATCCCTATAAATTCAAATTTAATTAATCCTCCTAAATCCTTCAATCTTTCTAAAATCCTTCTAAAATTTATTAAATGATTATGTAAATCTTCTAATGAATCTTAGACAATTCGCGAAAAATGCTTTAGAAGATAAAATTTTTATGAATTCGTAATTCAGTACATGAAGGGTTAAGTAATATGTACGTTTCAGTGCCAATCCGTGAAAAACGGGCGAAAGTCCTCTGCGTGACGCTTGCAGAGATACCTTATCTATTAATGTATAATTTGTTAAAATATTAACTATACGTTAAAAATAACAGAAACCCTACATTTTCATATTAGCAATTTTTTTAAAGGATATAATAACATTATTAAAACAGCAGTAATATGTAGAAAAACTGTCCCATATGGGAGAGTTATTCCATGCCACGTATATACGTGGCATGTAATAGACATCTTATTATATAATATAAGAAGGATAAGTTGAAAGAATAGAACTTAGACATAAAACGTTTAAGAAGAAGATGTCAACTTATAACTCTTAAGGATAAGTTGAAATATTGTCCTTCTCAAGTTTTACAATATATTCTCATTCGAATTACTCACGATTGGGAAAAGTATTCCTTTATATTTAGAACCCTTTGAAATATATAGATTTTGCAGATTTTATGAAACAAAAGTATTTATGCTGTCCGTAATTTTCGGAAAATTTTAGGAACTGTTTTTACAGAGAAGATGTCTCTATCAAAATATCGTTTTTTTCGATTATAACAATTCCCAGTTAATCGTTTTCGGATGAGTAATCTAACTGATACATGCAAAAGTAACAAAATAATAATAATTTTATTGTTAATGTTTATTCTATAAATTTGAACGTTAATGTTAAAGTTGTTTATTCATCATTTTACTTAAACATGGATATATATACTTCAGATGTGATAACCGAACAACCGATACCTCGGATTGAGACAACTAATTAATAAACACCTTCTTTAAATCTCAGAAATTAATGTGTTTCTAGGGATTATGAAGATAAAATAATGCTTTCAGGAATAATTTCTTACGCTGAAGTTATATTATTCTTTGCAAACGTTAAGAAATATAACAGCTAGATTAGAATACATTTCTTTACACTGTACCTCAAAATAATAATTTATTTTTTTAATAATCATTTTATTCTCATATTCATTGAATAATTTGAAACAGCCATTAATTGTAATAGATTATAAAATTTAACAGGAAGCACAGCTATTTAAGGCTTTACTGTTTTAACATAATGATTGAAATCGTTGTAAGATATCATTATTTCCTTATACGTTTTCACATATTCAAACCTTGTTTAAATGTATTTTCGTGTAAATGTAATTTATTTTATTTACAGCTAAATCGTTGAATATGTCCGAATTAATAGGCTATATAATATTCATTTTTTATCTCTGTTTATTTGGAACCAACCACATCTCGATGAAACTAGTATTGAAATTGTAAACTCGAAAAGTATATAAATTAAAAACAATAGAAAACAACAAATAGTGAAAACGTTGCGTTAAAAATGATGCAAAATACGAAGTGTCAGAAGAATTTATATCTATTAGGTATTTCTAATTTCGTTACTCGGTGCATGATTTAAACATTCCCTACAAGAATACTACTCATAAAGGAAATTAATTCATCTAAAAGTTTTATCTTTCAAAAAATGCTTATTTATTGCGCTATATTATAAAAATACTTATCCCGATGTACATCAGCTTGAAATATTCATCATACATAATAAAGTAATCCATTTTTTTCAATTTCTATCAAAAATGAATATCTTTCAATTCCTTGAAAGTTGTACTACATGACGACCAAAAATTTAAAATCGTCTGTCTACTTATTTCGAGGTTGTTTACTTGAAGGAAGTAATGCGTTTTTAACTGTACGTCATTCTCACGCTCCATAAAACTATTGAAGCAGTAATTTTGTATTTAAAAAAGAAAGTTTAAGTGGAATTATAGCTCTATAAAACTACAATTTTGAAACATTTTAAGAGACTTAGATTTTTCTAGTATAAAAAAATATATTTTTTACAATTTAGGAAATGCTGACAATGCAGAACGATGTACACGTTCTTACACATAGAATATAGTCGAATTCTACAAATAATCATTTTAAATATAAATTATAATAAATCAGTATTTTTTACTGTGTTTTCAAAAAATTCTAACTGTTTCTCAATGTATTCATTTATCTATATATTTGAAAAACAAGGTTTTTTTTTTTTGTTGTTGTCATCTGCCCTGTACTTTCTACTGAAACAATTTTACAAATTATTATTTTATTTTGTTGTGAAATCTATTCATAAATAGATAATTTTTTATGAAATTTCTTCAAAATCGGATTACTTCTATTGTTGCAGGGAAATAATCGAATTAATTTATCCTTATTGCCTATGTCTTTTATGATGTTATTTTCTCATTACAATTAAAAGTAACTTTAAAAAAATGATCAGAAAATGACACCACGCTTTAAAAAACACGCACTTTCCTTTATAAAGCTGTTACATTTCAATACTTTTTCCTTCCGCCGGGTTTGAGTTTGAGAGGCTAAGCGAAATGCTTCAGTGAATAAACATAATGTCATATTAAAAGAAAACGATCTTTTTCTTTTTTAAAATTAAATATTTTACAACGAATGTATCTCAAAGCCATGAATTTCTGGAATATTTACCCATAGGTACTGAGATTAGAACCTCAAGTCAAGAGTGCTAATGTTCACATGTCAAGTTGTACCGGCTGTAGATGACAAACACGACTTCAAAATTTGTAAATATATTTATTAATAAACTATTGAGAGTAAAATATATTTTAAATGGTGAATACGGTTATGAGAAGTGTGCATGTAAATTTTGAGACAGTGAAGTAGACATTAGGTTTATATTTCACAGGGGGGGGGGGATTCTATGATTATGTCAAAATGATTTTTTTTAATTCCGTAATACCAAGCATAACAGCCTCAATTGATAACTCCATCATAATTACTCATCTCGATTACAAGTTACTGATACTCAAGTTACTTATACAAATAAAGTTTCATTTTTCAATAATTTGAACTGTTGAATCTTATGAAAATAGTGTTTTGGTAATTTAATGTTAAAAATATATTTTTTAAGATTTTAATTAACCAACGTAATATGGATTTTTTATTTCAATTAATTCTGCATGTTTCTCAAAAATTAAAGTAACAGTTCCTTGTTAAAACTTTTTCTTCGTCAAAATTCAACCTGTTTCAATTCGTTTCTAGTTAAAGCAAAATCGTTAAAAATTTGATGATTTATAGGATAAAACAAAGTTTATTTTATTGATTTGCATGAGGATTTGTTTAGAACCGCAATTCCGTAAAATTGAAACGAATAAATGTCAAACACAATACTCGATCAAATATTCTGACAACACTATGCTGCAAATGATGCATCGAATGAAGTGTCAGAATATTTAACATCTATTAGGTATTTTCCTCTTCGCTGTCGTGCTCATTAATCATGCAAGTGTGAGCAAGAATTCTATTAATAGAGGAAATGAATAAATCTATATTCATCTTAATGTCGTATATTTTGAATAATGCTTATACATTCCACGGGAATTTAAAAATTCTTATCCCAAAACACAGCCTGAATTATTCATGTTAATTTATAAAAGATTCCATTTTTCACTTTCTATCAATTGAAATATATCCATTAATACAAAATAAATAAAAAAATTAACTTTTTGCATAAATAATGTAATTTGTCTTTTGTAAATGTAATTTTGAGATATCGTCATGCTCCATAAAACTGTTGAAGCTTTAATTTTGTATTAAAAATAGAATGCTTAAATGGAATTATAGTTCTATAACACTACATATTTGGAAAATTTTATAGGCACTGTATTTTTGTGTTTAAAAAGATAAATTCTGAAACTTTGGAAATGCTTACATTGCACTCCTACAATTCTCCAAATAATAATTAAAAAAAATAATTTTGCATTTTCTGTCAATTGCACGGCACACAAATATTAAAAATTCGTTAAACATTCTGTATATATTTTTTGATTAATAGGATAAATCAAAAATTTCATATTATTGATTTGCATTTGTGTTTGTTTAGAACAACAATTGCATGACACGCAAATAAACAAAAATTGCTTTTCAGTAAAGAACATTTTTTTTAATATAAAGAAAAGTATATTTGCAATATTTTTGTTATTTTTATACTCCATGATTAAATTGAAGCAGACGATAATCATAAAAAATGTAAAAAAACAATTGGAAGCACAGTTGTTTAATCTTACACCTTTTAAAAATATTATTCCAAATATTATTATTTTTATTATTATTTCAGTATTTCTTTATGGGATTTCACAAATTCTAATATTTCTCAATGTATTTATAAATTTTAATTTCAAGCGAAAGCGTGCAATATTTGTTGATTAAAATTCTAAAGAAGAAATCATTTTCTTGATTTGTTTAGAACCACAATTCCGTAAAATTGAAAAGGGTCAATGTCAAACACAATACTCGATCAAAAATACTGACAACACTATGCTGAAAATGATGCATCGAATGAAGTGTCAGAAGAGTTAACATCTATTAGGTATTCTCTTCTTCGCTGTATTGCTCATTAATCATGCAAGTGTGTGCAAGAATTCTATTTATAAAGGAATGAATAAATATTTATTCATCTTAATGACGTATCTTTTGAATTTTGCTTATACATTCCAAGGGAATTTAAAAATTCTTATCCCAATATATACAGTATGAATTATTCATGTTAATAAACAAGAGATTCCATTTTTTAATATCTATCAATTGAAACTACTGTAAAACAAATACAAATTGGTTATCTATTTAAACAAAGAAAGTAATTTGTCTTCGAAACTGTGAGATATCTTCATGCTTCAAATCTATCTTTATTATAAATGCCAAAATTGTCCGTGCTTATCACAGACGTCATTTTGACGTCGGCATCACTTGAAGCTTAAAATTTACTTTTACTGCATATATATATATATATATATATATATATATATATATATATATATATATGTGTGTGTGTGTGTGTTAAATTTCTAAATATCGTATATTTTCATTTTTTACACCGTTATATGAATAAAAATGTATTTTGAAATGCAATTTGTTGGAAAACTGCATTTCAGTCTATTCATTTGCTATGTTTTTTAAATAGTGCTGAAGCATTATTTTCTTAAAAGTATATTTCTGTGGCGTGCAGATAATTACAAAAGATCTTCTCTTTAAACAGTATAAACAATTCAGGATTTGTTTCCGCCTAATATTCCATAACAAAACTAAAACTTCACCAAGCAATAAAGAAAATAATACGAATAAAATACAAATTTCACAGACATGTAATTGAACTGTAGACCGCTGAAATTATCAGAATAAAAAATGCTACTGTAAATAACGAAATTTTATCTTACAACTTTCAAAATATATGGATGGGTGTGAAAAGGGATCAGTGATTTGTTATAGAAAAAACAGCCCCCTCCTACTCCCCCTCTTCTGTTTTTCCCCATGTTAGTGTAATCGACCGTGGGACCCGGATGTACGGTGAAGCGAAGGTAGTATGAGTGAGATATGAACAATTAGCGTTCGTAACAACTGTTTAAATTTTACTCCTGGAGATAGCTATGTATTAGCCGAAAGCATTTGATTTTTAACATCTGTTTAACTTTTAATCCTCTTTTAAGTAATGAATCATGTAATTTTATATGCAATTTTAATCTTTAGCGATTTCTTTTGTTATTTTGAGGCCAATATCCAAAAGCTTTGGATTATTCGAGTAGTTTAATTATTCGGATACTTAATGGATATATTTCTTATAAAAACATGTTTTTGTGTTGATAGTGGGCAATCTAAAAATGTATATCTATATTATAAAGGACAAACATATCTGTGCGTAACGCATACGTCATTCTGCGAATGGCAACACTTAGAAATTTGAAATAAAATTTTGGTTTTGCAATTTTCTCTACTGCAAATTTTTAAACTTCTAAACATAGCACATTTTAATTTTTTACACCGTCGTGTAACGAAAAAAATGCTCTTTTAAATGCCATTTGTTTGAAAGCTGTATCTCAATTTAATTTTGAGATATTAATTTTTTTGTAGTTTTTAATACATTTTTTGTAATTGTGGCAAATGAAGAACTCAATTTCTGTTGAAAGTCGTGGAGGGTTGAAAGTAAGGGGAAACTAATCACGGAAGAAAGAAAAAAAGAAAGCAATTCATCAAATTACAACGACCATTTGGAAAACGATTTTTTTTAAGACTAAAATTTAAGACATAAAAAATCGGAGGAAGTTGATCATACATTACGTACGCCATGAATTAAACATTAATAGTGTTATTACACGTAAAAATTGCAAGCCAAAAATATCGCCTGCGACCCGTCAGATTTCATGAAACTTAAGTATTATCCACCCCAAACTTACGTAAATTACGTATAGCATTTCAATGGCTGTTCGGGAAAAGGCTTTTCCATCGTTAGATTTCCAAGAAATCTGACGGCCAATTTTAAATGAAATTTCATTCTTAAACTTCTAAACATCCGACATATTACTTTTTACACCGTCGGATAGAGAAAAAAAAATGTACTTTTAAATGCAATTTGTTTGAAAGCTGTATCTCAATTTGTTTCTGAGTTATTATTTTTTTTTGTAGTTTTTATTACTTTTTTGTCATAGTGGCAACAGAAAGTATCCATCGTTGTTGAAATTAAAGTGAAATACAGATTACTGTATAGACCAATCACAAAACGAATAAATTGCGGATTAAACTAATGAAAACCTCCAGATATGCTTTTCATTTCCCATCCTGACGAGAACAATAACCATTTTTCCAAATGGTTAATAATATATTACTGTACCTTTTTGCTGCCATTTTCTCATAAAAACTGAAAAAATAAATCGAAATTAAAATATGTGCTATGTCAGCGATTTTCTAAATTTCTTAATATCGCACATTTTCAATTTTTAAACCGTCAAATAGAGAAAAAAATCTACTTTCAAATGCAATTTGTTTGAAAATTGTATCTTAATTGACTGAGTTATTATGGTTTTTAAAATAACTAGCCACCCATGGCGACCAATTTGGCCTCCCTTAAATGTATGCTAGGCATTGTATCATGCTACTTTTATTCATAATTTAATTTACTTGCTCAATCCTTTGCCAAATTTGAAGATTCTGATAGAGAAATCCAGAACTCCCTACAGTATGTTAGTCGGGCACAGGTGGTAAATCGCCAAATATTGTACCCGTCGCATTTTCTTTTTCATATTTCGTTAATTCAGATTAAAATATAATCCTTTCACTCATTTTATTTAGAATGGATAACTTTAATTTAAAAATAAAACCTCTAAAATTCATGACTTTCACTTTAAAAAAAAATCTTAAAAAAAAAAAAGAAAAAAAAAAGAAAAAGAATAAATAATACCATAAACCATTTAATTTCAACATTAAAGCATTGTTTTAATTTACCCCTCGAAAAATAAAAAATGCTGCCGGCGAGTTAAAAAAAATGTATTGGCGAGAATTGCACCCAGCTAACATAAAAGTACGAACTCTTTGGGATCTTGGACACTTTTGTGTAGTTTTATTTAAAAAAAAATATTTTGATTAAATCGGTTGCCAGAAAAAAATTTCTTTTCTTGCCATAGACCTTTTCTCTATTTCGCCAAGTACCTATACTGGAAAAGCGCCTTCATTTATTTATTTATTTTTTTTGTATTTTAAATTAGATGAATAAAAGACGGCACAGGTGTCATATACGCACTACGTTGGCACGACTTTTTTCTGACGCCAATGTCATTTACGCACTGGGGTACTTAACTGACGCCAAAGTGTCGTTATTTTGCTTGATATGGTAACCCGGATGCTGTTGTTTATTTATTAATAAAAAATGCTGCCGGCGAGTTAAAAAAATGTATTGCCGAGAATTGCACCCACCTAACATAAAAGTACGAACTCTTTGGGATCATGGACACTTTTGTGTAGTTTTATTTTAAAAAAATATTTTGATTAAATCGGTTGCCAGAAAAAAATTTCTTTTTCTCGCCATGGACCTTTTCTCTATTTCGCCAAGTACCTATACTAGAAAAGCGCCTTCATTTTTTTTTTTTTTTTTTTTTTTTTTTTTGTATTTTAAATTTGATGAATAAAAGACGGCACAGGTGTCATATACGCACTACATTGGCACGACTTTTTTCTGACGCCAATGTTATTTACGCACCGGGGTACTTAACTGGCGCCAAAGTGTCGTTATTTTGCTTGATATGGTAACCCGGATGCTGTTGTTTATTTATTAATAAATTGTTTATTTACTTTTGCTTTATTTTTTAAAATTATATAAATTGTTTTCTTCTATAGTTCTTAATTAAACTTTTTATTTATTTATTGTTATTCACTTTTTTAAAATATTGCACAATAACCAATGAAATGCGTTTCATTCGGGCGTTGCCATTAAACAATTAACCGCCAATTGTTTACAATTAACCAATTGAACAATTAACCAACAATTAATCGCAATTTCTGTGCCACGTACGATAGCGTAATATATATATAGATTTTCTAGCATAAATTATTTTTTAATTTATCTCTGTCACGTGTAGCTCGATTACGGAAGGTTAATCCGCTTGCCCTTCAAACAATGTACAAAGTTCAGCATATGTTTCCGGCTAATGTTCCATAAAAAAGTTAAAACTTCCTCTATAGAAAAATGAATAAATTAATGTAAATACGAAACAAATTTAACAGACATGTGATTGAACCACGCGCTTATGCTCCGAAATGATGGGAAAGACTGACGTAAGTCGCAAAATCTTGGGTTAATAACTCCTGGCATGTGGTGACATGTGAAAGTATCGCTTTTAATAAATTTCAAAACTTTATTTGATAGCATAATTGATATTTTTCATATAAAAATTCTTTTTGATATTAGTGGGCAATCTAAAATATATATTACATGTAAAAAAATAATTAAATTAAAAAAAAATTGGTTTTCACCTATATTCTGTAACCCGAGGAGCTCGGGTTCGATCCCCTAGTTAAATTAAAAATACCTTGCTTGAAATATTATTGGCACCTTCGCGACAAGCTTTGCTCATAGGTGATACATAATTGCTCAGAATTTTTTATTATTCCTACCAGTAATTTTTATTTGAAAATTTTGCCTTATTTAATCAAACTATTTCTGAGATTAAACTATGTGAAAATTTCTGTTTTAAATAACTGGTAATAAAATGCTATAGCTTCTGTAAAGAACGCTTATCACAAACGTGTTAAATCCCACGGAATGTCCAACAACAAGGAAAAATTATAGTTTTCATTGTCTTTCACTTTTAATGATAAATAAAAATGGTCATTCCAATACGATATCAAAATTATTACAGCCATAAAATTCGAACAGCATTGACACACTGCTTATTAAGGTATACTACTTTAAATCATTGCTTGCCATATAAACTATTCATTTTTCAATCTAAGGTTCAACATAATCTAACAATTTTCAAAAATATTTATTTAGTTTTTATTTATATGTTATTTTATTAGCGCGCGGTACGGTATGCTATTTCTTTCTCCTAGCTTATTTTGTGTATTCCAAAAAATAACGTTACCTTACACAGTTAAAAATTTGCAGCATTCTGTCCGGTTATTTGACTGTTTTTATGGAAAACGGTTACAGAACAGAAATTTAACACTATTTTGTCGATATTATTGGCTATTCTATGGTCAGAATATAGCTAAATTATGGTTATGAAACCGTTTTTTCAAAAAACGATCAAATGACTGGACAGAATGCTCCAATTTTTTAACAGTGTATAGAAGCCCACCGTAAAACAAAGCAGTACGAGTAAATACATATGAGCAACTTTTTAAACTTCTAACCATCGCACATTCTCAATTTTTATACCATCGTATTGAAAAAAAATGTTTTAAATTCATTTTGTTTGAAAACAGTATCTCCATTTATTTTTGAAATATTAATTTTTTGTAGTTACTGGAGCCATTTGCTTAATATTGGCAGCGGAAGTACCTAATTTTTATAGAAAGTAAACGAAAAATAGTTCTAAAATAGTAATTATATATTTTTGTTGCCATTTCCTCATAACAATCGAAAGAAAATGTAATTAAAATACGTGCTATTTTGAATAAAATATAAACGAATGATTTCTGTTAAAACAATGGAGCTATTATAAACTATATTTAATTTTAAGTATCTATGAATCATTCGACAGCCATTTTTTGTCGATTTTCTTGAATGACGGCATCTTTTTGCTGCATTTGTGCATTATTTCTTGATAGTGATGTGCTATGTCATTTATATTTCATATTTTTTCATAGAAAATGCTTTTTTATTTTTAGTACGCAATGTAAAAATATTTTGCATGTAAAATATATATATATATATATATTACTTTTCAATTTAAATTCATTTTCAATTCATAATTCCAAATTGATAATTTCAATTTAAAATCAATTTAATTATTTGGTTTTCGCAAATATTCTGTAATCCGGGAAGCCCGAATACGATCCTCTAGTATTTTTAAAGGTATTGTAACTTATTCTATGGTATTCAAAATAGAAATTATTTAGAAACGATAAAAAAAATCAAGGCTGCAATTATTTTTAATTTTTTTATAAATTAATCGACGTAGAATTACGAATATAAAACATATTTTCAAAATTGTTGCGGAATAATATGCTCATAATTTATTGTTTTTGTCTTTTATTCAGCTAATATTTGTTTTAATAGTGAAAATCTCTAGAAAAACTACTCAAACGGTGAAAGAACGAAAGTTTACTAGAGGAAATTAAATTCCTTTTCCGCACAACAAATTGCAGTTTCAAGTCTTTGTAAATGGTTAATGGAACTAAATTCTCAACATAAATCAAAATTGGGTAAAATGTGTCCAGAGTCTTGGCAAGTATACTTCTCTTGTTCTAAAAAACATAATTTTCTTCAGTTAAAGGATTTTTTCTCTGTCAAGTTTGCTTATTTTAAAGCGCTATTTTTGATATATTCCATGTTCTGTAGTGCAATACGTTCACACACACACACACATATATATATATTTATAATCTATACATATATATACATTAGGGTGGTCACAAGCAACATGGGGAAAAAATTTTGTAACGTTTTCTTCGGGGGGACCCTCCTAAAAGTTGCCAATTAGTTAGAAAATGAGATTGGCAAAGTTTCAGCTCAAATAAATAATATTAACCCGTGCGTCATCGAGGTTGAATTCTTGAAAATTTGCAATTTTTGGCAAAAAATTGTCGTTTTTCTTTCCTTACGTGAAAAAAATTTGTCTTAGAAACCTGATTCTTCTTTTATTTCATAGAAACTGTTGTTGCCTTGAACTTTTACTCTCATGAGAACTTATATTTAATGAACATTTAGTATTTTTCTGGACATCTAGTGAACCATACCCCCAAACTCTGCATTTTTGAAACATAGGTAAAAAATGACAAATTAAAAATTTTATTACTTTTGATAATTTTTTTGTATTATTTTTATTAATAGGAAAAATAAGTGAACAATTTTTGTAACTTTATAAATATTTCACGAATTATAATTGATTATTAGTTATCTAGTTCTGTGTCTAGTAAGAAAGAGCTTCTGGATTTGTGTTGCAGTTGAACCTCTGAATTTCTCTTTTTATTACAAGGCTGTTTTTGTTATCTGTTATGGTTATCTATTTTTAGAATTGACGAAACATTCCGTAAAACCCCTTCCCCCTCTTGATATGATGGCAGAAATGTAAGATTTTTTTAAATTGGCCACATGTCTCATCAAATCATCGACAGTAAGCAGCCAAGTAATTGTCAAGTTTTATGTATTTTATTTTATAATATTCGCAAAAGGAACTGAAAGCCAGAGAAGCTGCTAGACTTAGAATGCATCCACTAGCTAACCACAGACATCGACTCTGCAAATAACTGTTTCGTAAACAAAAAACTGAGCTCATCAAAAACAGATTTTAAAATTTCCGTTTAGAGAGAACTGTTGTTCACTGGGGTGGAAAACTGCTTCACCATTTTTTGAATAAAGAAAATGTAGAGTGGATAAAAGTTTTAATTAGTTGTGGGTATGAAGAAAAGTTACTACGAGTTCCTCAACTTGAAAATAGTATCGGAATAATTCAGGCGAAAGCTGTATTTTCAGCAGTTGAAGAGTGGGAGGAAGTTGGTAAAATCCAGGCAATATGTTTTGATACAACTGCAGTAAACACAGGCCGCCTCAGAGTTAACATGCATTTTTCTATAGCAATTGTTAAAGGAAAAGTCTTCTGTATTTACAATGCCGCCAGCATAATTTAGAAATTTTCCTAAAAGCTGTTCTTGATTGTAAAATGGGCGTAATCACTGCCCCTTAGCCAGATATTTAAAAAAAAATCAATTCTGATTGGGTGGTCTAAATTAAACCAGAGTAAGTATACAAAAGTTATTGAAGTTGAAATACTAGGTGTAAATAGTTAATTCAGAAGTAAGTTCAAATTTTCTTACACGAACTCTTAAAAATTAACAGCTCAGGGATGATTATAAAGAGTTTATCCAACTTTGTTTAATTTTTATAGAACTCCTTCTACAAAAGCTTTTTTTCAAAGCACCTGGTACTTTTAATCATGTCAGATGGATGGAGGCACAGGCCATTCATCCTCTCAAAATATATTGTTTCAGGGATCATCTTTCAATAACAAATTTAGAAAAAGAAGGTATCAGAGATCTTTTCTTATTTTTAATCAATATTTATGCAAAAGCGTGCTTCAATACTTCCACTGCCACTTTAGCCCCCAATTCAAGACCTGCAAATAATAAAATCACTTGTTCACTACAGAAAATTTTATAAATAGGTTACAGACAAAGCACTTGCTAAAATGACAAACCGCCTTTGGTATCTTAACTCGGATCAAGTTGCATTTTCATTTTTAGATAATACTTTGGTAAAAAATGTCAACATAAGCCACCTTATCCAAACCATTACCACTTCAATCCTTTCCGGCACAGTGTCCCACGCCGGGACCACCTAATTTTAATTCCAAACTTACAAACGGCACGAAGAATATTTTAATAAAATTTTGCTTTTACAATGAAAGGCTAAATTAATGTGATTTTAATTTCTAAAAATGTCGTTTGTAAATTCCGGGGTAGACAATAATTTCATCATTTTACGAACAGAATTTTTCTGTGCCGGAAAGGGTTAACGCGACAGTTGTAAGGGAAAATAATTTATTTTCTTTATTATGCCTCCTTTCTTGTAACACAACTTTAATAATAAAATGCATGCAATTGAGCATTATTTGCTCTCATTTCTATACTTCCTTTCCCCTCCCTTTTTTTTAAAAATTCTTTCAGTTTAAAATTCGATTTTTTTCCTTTTCTTTGGAATTTTTTTTAATCAAACACTTTATTGGACTTCACAAAACGAAAAAAAGAAAAACAAAAGGTGGAAAGCAGATGAAATGGAATGTTACAAATTTTTTTTTCGCTTTTTCATAAAAAGTCAATTTTTAAGATTCAGGTGAAGTCTGGTCCTGAAAAATGTGCATATTTTTAAATCTATACATTTTTAGAAAAAAATGGTGTGCGGTTCTTCAAAGCAAATCTTTTTTTTATAAAATGAGACCTGCATTATTTTTCTAGGTTCAATTGTATTCATTTCATGAAGGAAAAACAGCATTTTTTTGCGAAAAATCACGTTTTTTTCAAACTTAAACCTCAATGAGGCACGGGTTAATATTATCCAAATGAGCTGAAACTTAGCCAATCTCATTTTCTAGTCAATTGGCAACTTTTTGGGGGGTCCCCCCGAAAAAATTCGAAAATTGATTTCTTGTGACCACCCTAATATACATATATATATATATATATATATATATATATATATATATATATATATATATATATACCGGGTGTCCCAAAAAGGACTGACTGATTTTAAAATTCAATAACTTGCAAACGGTGACAGATATTTAAAAAATTTTTGCAGGAGGGTTATGCATAAGGTCAAAAGTTTTTTTACAGTGATTTTCAATTTTAGTTCGAATTACAAACAATAGATGGCGCTGCGATCAATAGACGCTGAATTCAGGCTCGATTTTTGGTACTTCGTGGCCCGGATAATACATTTCCATCTCCTTTTTCAGCATGGAACAAGAGAAAAGACCAGAAATCGAGCCTGTATTTAGCGACTATTGCTTACAGCGCCATCTATTGTTTGTAATTCGAACTAAAATCGAAAATCACTGTAATAAAACTTTTGACCTTATGCATAACCCTCCTGCAAAAATTTTTTTAATATCTGTCACCGTTTGGAAGTTATTGAATTTTAAAATCAGTCAGTCCTTTTTGGGACACCCGGTATATATATATATATATATATATATATATATATATATATATATATATATATATATATATATATATATATATAACCATTAATTAAACATAACCTACCACCGTCAATTATTATGAATTAAAGCTGTAAGTATTAAATATATATATATATATATATATATATATATTATAAGAATTATTATGGAAGAAAAAGAAAAATGTGGACACCGACAAAAATTGAAAAGCTTATACATTGAATTACGTTATCAAGGGCACAGAATTCAATGATATAAGCAAAATGGTTGTTTTCTGTGGGAAAAATAAGCTAAAGCTAAAAATTATTTTCCCCTGTGCCCAAACAACCATTAAAATCAAGTGAATTGATTAAAAATGAAAGCAGAATAGAAACAAATAATATGAAATGGAAGAATCAATAAAACGTATTTAAATATTTATAGGATATAAAATATAAATAATAAACACCATACCGATTAATATTTCAATATTTTACAAAAATCCACGCGCACATGGCTACCAGAATATCATAAAGATTAAGGTGAATAAAACAGTTAAGAAATCACAGTAAATGATACCAAAGGATGCAGTTAATACATTTTGAAATAAAATTTGAAATACCTTGTTAAACACATTTAATCTAATATAAAATAAATAGATAGTAATTACATTATTTAAAATGCACTATTAAATTAATTAATAACTGTTTAACAATATCGTCAAAATTTAGCTAAAAATACCCCTGGTGTATTAAATTATAACTGAAATGGAGCTAGAAAAATTAAAATTTAGAGCTATCTTAAAGAGACAAATTTGGTGCTGCCATCTAGTATTACTATTATTAAACAACTGTCGCAAGATAAATATTTGTAAGCATTTGAATGTAAATAACTGTTTAAACAGCAAAACCAAACATATCCTTATATATAGAGAATTATAAACCTAATATAAACCACACAATGTATTTAAAAACTATTGTTAATAAAATTTAAAAGCATACAATATATTCTATTAGCTAACTTATTTAAACTAAACTAAGAATTTAAATAATTCTAGAACTTTGATAATATATAGCATATAGCTATATGCTATAAAACAAAATAAATTCAGTAATATTTAATATAAATAATTATTAAAAATAATATAAAAATTATTTTTTAATCAATTATATAAAAGATATTTATAAAATGAACAGGAAATAAAAAACATGTGGAAGTATATAGAAGGTTAAATGATACTTAAATTCCCATTACTTAAAAAGCACAAATATAGAGTGTGGATTATTTTCAGACATCCATAAAAATCCAAAAAGTATGAATGTGGGACATTCAAAAACATTAAACCGATAATAAATATTAAAAAGAATAGAGGAATAATAATAAAAATAATTACCCAATTTTAATGCATACAGTATAACTATATTTATATTAAACATAATTATATATATATTATTCACTATAAGAATGGCATACTATTAGTAATTAATATGATATTGTCCTTAGTAAATTAAAATTTAATAACAAATAATTGTAAATTAGATTAATCAATAATTAAGCTAATTATAATATTAATGAAATTCTCCAATTACATATAAAATATCAAATCAACATCCATATAAAATACGTAACAAAAATAGAGTAATAATACAAAAGCCCCCATTTTTTATAATTAACCATTGCGTATTATCCAGACAACACCACCCTCCTCCGTACTCTAACATCTACCCACCCAACCAACCTATAATATTTTTTTATATTATTTTACAATTTTTAATTTTTTATAGATATTTTTTTTTTATAATTTTTTTGTAATTTTGTTTACGCATGTGTTAATTTGTTTTAATAGATCATGTAAGAAAAGTACTAATTGTATATTAATGAATATATGAATTTTTTTGGAAAACTATGATTTAATGCATCATAAATTAGTTTTTTAATATTATTGTTAATTAGAGGAGAAGAACATAAACATTTTATTCTATATAAATGATCAAGTATTATATTCCGAAATACAGAATGATGTAGACAAGATTTAAAATTTGTAAATGTATTAACTGTGAATTTAAATTCTTTACGTTTGACATATAAATCTGTGATTGTTTTATTGTCTTTTATTGTAATTTTAAGATCTAAGAAGTTAATTGTATTGTTAGATAAAAGGTTTTCCGTTAATTCAAAATTAGTGGGATAATCAACTGGAAATCGAGTAATTGCAGATTGATCAGTATCAATTAAAATGATGTCATCAATATAACGATATAAATGTAGATTATTATTAGTAAAATTACGTTCATAACGATATAAGTCTGAGAGTAAACTGGAAATACAACCGCCTTGTGGTATACCGACATGCTGTAAATATAAAGTATTATCTTGCAATATATAATTATTATAGATAATGAAGTTAGTTAAAGATTTAAAATATACAATATCTATATTAGATGGTAATTCCAGTTGTTTATAATACTTTTTAAATAATGCATTTATAATTTTATGTAAATCAAATAGGTCTATATTATTAAAAAGATCTTTGAAGTCATATGTCGTTATATTATAAACACAATGAAGATTTTTTAAAATATTGACAAGTTGATAGCTATTTTTTATACAATGTGTATTATCATTGTTTGTAGTAAGTACATATAATTGATTAAGAATTTTTAAGAGAAGTGTATTGGCTTTATTATTATATGTATTGCAACCAATAGTAACAGTCCTAAATTTAATAGGAGTTTTATGAAATTTGGGAATAAGAACTAAATATGGATAATTAAAATTAGTAGATAAAATATTTAATAGTTTATAATAACTTCGAATTTTACGATTATTTACAATTACATTTTCATTAGTTTTTTGAAATGACTTATTAGAAGAAATATATATATATATATATATATATATATATAGCTGCGGCCTGTTTTTTTCCAAGTTTTATTTTTTTACAAATAATTATATTCTTCTTGTTCTGTGAGGGGGGGGGGGGGGTGCGCTAGTTCAGGCTAAATAGAATCTTTTACTAGGTTTACACACATATCCGACCGGCGTGGCCAGAGACCGCAGACCGTGATAATATTTTTGAATGAACCAGAAATATGTATGATTTTATATTTTTACCTCTATTTTGTCTGAAATACCCAGTAAAAAATCGGTTAATAAAGTCAGATATTTAGGAGTAAAAATGATCAAAATAACTACAAAAGAAAACAGGAGAGGGGGGGAGCGATATGTTTCAGATGACTGCGTAATTTTCTTGCTAAAACATTGATATTTAACTATAAAAATCACTGTTATACACTTAACTATTTAAATATTTTTCACATAGAAATCCCGAGTGACTTTGATTTCCAAATTAACTATATCACCCTTAAATGGGACTGTATGTGAAAAAATCGATACTTGATCATTAGCTCAATGACTAGTATAGTATTAAAATATCTGAGCTAACTGTGTAAACTTAATTATTAATTTTTAATCAAAACATGCATAATATTCATGTTGCGGAAAATACTTAACCGTAACATAATTGTAAGGTGACCGTAACGTAACCGCAACCTAATTTTAACGTAACAGTAACCTAGCTGCAACGTAACCGTAACCTAACCGAAACTCAAATGTAACATAATGTAACCTATCACTAACCTAACTGTAACTTAACCGTATCCGTAACGTAATTGTTTCCTAACCGTGCACACGTTACAAAGTACTTTAATGGCACTTTCCACTGCCAGGGGGCGCAATATGTTTTATACAAACATCAGACACAGGTCAACGCTGCCTGCTGCCACATATAGTTAGCGTGCTAAGCACACTTGATATATCGTTTTAGTTCCACTTTTCACCACCAGGATACGCCACAAGGATACTTTTGTATAACCAATCCTTTAATGTACTACTAGACTGGGTGGGGACTCAAATAAGAATTTAAGAAATTTGCTAAAATTACTATTCGGAAATAATGGTAACCACCACTCAATTAATGGCCCAACATAATCTATAAGAACCTACGTCACGGTTCACTGCTGTCTGTGAAAAATACATTAGTTTTACTTTCCGCTGCCAGGTGGTGAACTCTGCTCTAAGCAAACCAATATCTGAACGACACTTCGTTATTCAACCTATCTGTAGATATATTAGTCGAGGGAGTGGAATACTGAAATAAGTATTTAATGAATTTGCTGAAATTACTATTCAGTTGATAACCACTACTCATAAATTAAGGGGAAATATGTTATGTACGAACATCCGATATGGGTCCACGCTACTGCGGCAAAGTATAAAAGGCTTGCGATAAATTCGAAACATTTTTCTGTATTTTAAAAACAAAAAGGATGAATGACAAAATGCTTTTAAAAATGCCTTTAAAAAATACTTCTGAGAAAAAATATCATTACAGAATCAAAAATGAGAATTTAATTTCTAATTAAAATTATGCTACTCGCTACAATAACATAAAGCATTGGAATGAAAGGCTTACTGTATCCATTTTCTGATTTCTAACGGTAAAAAATCCAGTAAGGTGTGTTCTAATCTTTTATTTAACGTTAAAAACTACTTTATTTGTTATCTAACTAGATCAGTTTCAAACACGTTCACCCAATTCCTCAATAACTGCAGAATTTTTTCGCTGATATTATCGTTCAACCAATCAAAATAGAGCAAAACCAGAAACCCGATGGGCAAACAAACTGCCCACCATATTGTCAAGTTGGTTGCTATAGTGTGACTTCATTTGAAACTGGTGTATTCTTTTATATTTTCATTATTATTAAATATGTTTTCAAAGCATTTGTTTCATCTTCGTACAAGAATTTAATGTTTAGTTGAAAAAACAGTCACTCTTGAAATCTCAAACACTCAAATAGGTTTAATAAAACTACTCTGGTTTATTTAATTATTCCTGAGCTAACCAAAAATTCACGAATTTCAACCAACCAACCGAATAAAAGCGGAAAGATACAAACATATTTTTGATGAGCGAATCAACCGAAAGCAAGCGAAGGGCATAAAGCATACTTTTGATGAGATTGAGTACGATTTTTAATTAATATCTCAACTAATTATTATAATTTTAAAATTCTCAGTCTCAGGTGCATTACGAGAGGCCTTGGATTATCTCCACAAATCCTTTTAGCCTCGTGCGTGTCGTAGCTTTCGCTAGCCATCGCAGTAACACAGACATACACACAAAGCCGACATTTATTTTCCTAGTATAGATACTAGCTGATCCGTCAGGCGTTGCCCGGGCCGTGGTAATAACATTAAATGAACATGAAATTTGTATTATTTTATCTGTAACTCGATTTTGTTTGAAATTCGTGCCTACTGACGGTGTGAAAAATCGATTTTAAAAAAGCCTGATATTTAGCGGTAAAAATGCTCAAAATGACTGAACGGGAAACAGGGGGATTTGTGTCCAAAGACTGCGTGATTTTCGTGTAAAATGTTGATATTTAACAGTAAAGATCACTGTTGATTCACGAAACTATTTATTTTCTTTCACAGCGAAATCGTGAGTGAAATATTTTGATTTTCAAACTAATTATATCACCCTTAAATCCGATAATACGTAACTGAAATCGATATCCGATCATGAGCTAAAAGGTTAATCAATAGTATTATAATTTTAGAGCTATTGTAAAAAAGTAGGTATATATTTTTAATCAAAACATGCGTAATATTCAACTTGTGGATAAAAATCTAACCGTAACACAATTGTAACGTAACAGTAACTTATCTGTAACCTAACAGCAACTGAATCGTAACCTATCTGTAGCCTAATCTGAACTTAAACATAGCCTAACATAACTGTAACCTAGACGTAACCTAACCGTAACCTAATTTTAACCTAACTGTAACATAGCTGTAATCTAAATGTAACCTTACATTAACCAAACTCGAACTTAACACTAACCTAACTATCCTAACCGTGCACGTTCTGCAAAGTACTTTAGTTCCAATTTTCAACATCACGGGCACAATACGTTTTATACGAACAACCGAAACGGGTTACAGCCGCCTTCAACAGCTATAGAATGCGTGCTACGCATTTTGAAAAATCTTTTAGATTTACTTTCTGACACCAGGGTGCACACTCTTTCATATAGAAACCTATATCCGAACGAAACTCCGATTTTCAATATATCCGTAGATATATTACTCGATGGGTTAATGATTGTAATGTGATGGTATCGAGAGATTTTGGACCACAATTTATGATCAGCAAGTTCAGTGCTCGAAGGTAATCAATCATAAGTGAATTTTAAAACTTTTAGTCAGTAAACATTGAGTTATTGCCATGCAAAATGGCAATGTTCCCATCGCGTCTGTATATCAGAAACCATGCTCTCTCTCTTAATAAAAACATATACAAGGTTTTAGAAAAATACCCTGAAATTTTACATATACAGTCTGGCACAAAAATTAATAATTCGAAACGTCAACAAAATAGTATGATGAAGTTTGCCCGTAAATACACAGAATTAATTTTTTTACAATAATAATAATAATAATAATAATAATAATAATACTGCAATTATAGTTTCAATTGTCGCCAACAGGTCGCACTCTAGTGGTAGTAAAATGTTGACTGTCGCTTTTCAAAAAATTGTGCTATTAGAATAACAACAGTCAACTTTTTCATGCACTGGAGAGGAATATTGCCATGTGCAAAAGTTGTTCCCTTCAATGGCATTATATAACTTTCAACATTTGAAATCTTAGTGGCCTTGCGTCCTGTACTGCATCACTGTACAAATTGCTGACTAAACTGAAACGCCACTTTTTGGTTCGTTGAATGTAAATTCATTCTCGCAATAGTGTTTTATTTATTTAAAAATAAATGGCTGCATATTTCAGTAAAAATCGAATAGTTCTGCTGCTTTTAAACTTGAATTCATTTAATTTTTATTTATTTTGTTGCGTTTGGTTCACCCAGTTTAAAACAGAATAAATACATATAAACCGTTACTGGCAAACTAGCCTCCTCGGGCGACTGGTTTGGCCTGCTTTAAGTTTATGAGAGTCTCATGGAGTAGAACTGTATCTTCCTTACACGGATATTACATAAGTACTAAATTAACTTACTATTAGTTTTGAAATTTGATTCATTAAATAGTATTACATGGCTCGATTTTGTTTACTTTAAAATTCGTCAAGAATAGATCGCGAGGGAAGTTGAATCGTATAGCACATTAACTAATAGAATTATGATAACCTTAGATAGCATTACCGGACGAATTATTTTTTTGACACGATACAGCACTGCAAAATTCATCACTACTGAACTCTTTTTGCGATTGATTATCCTGAAAGCGTTATATTTTTATCGCACATGATGAATGGTTTTCTTTGTTTACTTTGATAGTGGGCTGTCAAACAAATTTCAGCTGAAATTTTTGCAGAATATATACACATTAGAGTGTAACTCGTTTCTGAAACATTCTTTTTTTAACGATCTTTCTACAAATGTTACAATTTTGTAGTTTTAGTAGTTTTTAAAATAATTTTGAGTAAAAATTACGGCCATCCATGTGAAAAGCGAAAAATTGGGTCAGACCGTAATTGTTTAAGAAGTAACTTGAGTTCCACTTTTATATTACAGAGATGAAATTATGAAATTCCTCAAATGAATTTTTTATAAAACAATTATTTCAATTGTCAACAATAATAATTATTATTACATGGTGAATGCATAGCTGAATGATTCAAAATTTAAAACATTAAATATCTTTAATTAGCATATTGCATATCAAATTAATTTCCAGAACAAAACACGAATGATTTGTTAATTTTTTCATGCATTGATATGTCTAAGTATTTTTTTAATATATTTACACCTCTACTACTGTGTTGAAAATAAATCTTCAGGATTTACGTGTTATTCTAAATCTTCGTTAATAATAATAATAATAATAAATCTCAGTGCAATTGAAACTCAGTTTGGGTTTCTTATATTACCGCTTGCATCTAATAAAACATATGTTAACCCAGTCGATATTTGTTATGCTTATTGAGAAAAATAGATAATCACAAAAAAAATAAAAATAAAAATAAAATCAGTCTTTGTTAGCTACACCAATTGTCAGTAAATGCGCTTATTAGACGACCTATTAGTACATTACGTTTTATTTTATGGTATAATAGTTACATATATGAATACCTCAGAAATTATAGGATACAAGTGACAAAATTTAGATTTGTAGTAAATTGAGTTCAAAATTGAACACCAATAGTAATTATTAAATTAAAATAATAAAACTTTGTAAAAAATCACCATAAAATAAAAAAAAATAGATAGGACGCGTTTCGAGCTAAACATATTAACAGCCCGTCATCAGCTAAAGTAAACACGTGTACGTAAGGGGACAAGGTAAAAAATGAACTCAAAGGCAGAGAGTAGATCTCTCAAAGAATGCGACAGGTGGTGCTAACTGAAAGGAGCACATGCAGAAAACGAATGTGTTGCCAAAATGATAGAAGGAAATTGGTAGGGAAAAAATGGAAATAAAAGAAATAAACAAAATTAAAATAAAATAAAAAAATAAATTAAAATATATATAAATATATAATAATAATAATAATAAATAAGGAAAGATAAAAAAATTAAATTTAAAAAAAAGAACATTTTTTTTAAACAAAATAAAAAGAAAAGAAACAAGAGAAGAGTGAAAAGAATTACAAAAGTAATTTCAACGCTGGAGAGAGGAAAGGAGATGATGAGACATCATTGACAAGATTATCAGAATGTTAAGAAATAAAATATGCTTCCTGGAAATCCAAGTGAGAGGGAGAGGCAGGGGAATATATAATTTTGGCCATGGAGAAATTGAAACAATGACTGGAAATCCAACAGTGAGATGCAATCGAAGATTTAGAGACTTCTTGTTTTGCAATATACCTCTCATGATCGCCTAATCTGAATTTTAAAGCTCTCTTTGTTTGACCAATACAACCTAAATTGCAAGAGCAAGGAATAAAATAAACACCCCCCCCCCGGTTCTCAGTACCCTCATAGCATGCATGGTCACGGTGACGTCGTTGTGACGTCACTGTAAGTCACTGTGGTCACGTCACATCTGTGACCAAAATGCCACCACTCAGTGATGTCACATTGTGACTGAGATGTGAACTTCTTAGACAACTTTAAAAAATTGCAAAAATTCTTTAAAACATGTTATTTACTGTAAAATTATATTTTCCTGGCAATTAAAAAAAATTGTGACGACACTGTTATGTCACTGCATGTAACGTATGTCACGTCACATATGTGATAAAAAACCCACCATATTGTAAGTCACAGTGTGACAAAAATATGAACTTCAAAAATCTTTGAAAATGAAGAGAAATATTTTAAACAGTCCCGAGTTACAGCGGCATAAGGAATGAAAATATATTAGTGAATAGCAAATAGTAAATTCTGTCACGAAAGAGGGAAGGTGCATAATAAATAAAATGCACGATACAAACATTAATAAACTAAATTTCCATGCTATATTTTATCAATTTGATGGGTTAATCGGTCTCACAGACGGCTCAGAGTAGTTATGCGGCAATTTTTGTCACATCAGCTAAGGGTTAAACAGTTCCGCGTTACAGCGGCATAAGGATTGAAAATATATTAGTGAATAGCAAATAGTAAATTTTGTCACGAAAGGTGGGGGGGTGGGGACATGATAAATAAAGTGCACGATACAAGCATTAACACGAAAAGTGGGGGGGGGGGGGGTAGGGACATAATAAATAAAGTGCACGACACAAGCATTAATAAACTAAATCTTCATGCTATATTTTATCAATTTTAATCTAAGACAGTAAAAGTATTATTTTTTTCATGATTTCAATTTGATCTAGCATTGCAATTTAACATAATAATCCTCCACTGATTGTTACACTCTCATAAACTTATTGCGCATTTAAGATTAAAATGTGTTTTATACAAACACAAATAAACGATAAAAAAAAACACCAGCTCAAATCGTCTGCCTCGCGATATTATTAACAAGAGAATACGCGGGAAGTTAATTTCACTCCACTGTTCAGAACATCACCACGTCTACAGCACTTCTTTTAATATAAAAGAAAGACATCTGTCATTTTAGGATATTACAAATACACGGATATTATTAAAGGAGCATATATGTAAGTCTTATTTAATTTAAAAATTTTATTATTGTTTTGTATATATTATAATGATGAGTTAAGTAGTTTTATGTTACACATATAGAAAGAGACTGATGTGTATTGTTTTCATAAGGATATTTTCCTATTCGATTCTGTTGTATATCTTGATCTGCCATCGCTCGAAAAAAAAAAAAAAACTGGCGCAGAGATTGATTCATGCTTACATTCATTGTGGAATGAATGTAAATATTAATTTTCAGTTACTTGAGATTAGAAATGTGTTGAAACAGTGATGTGAATTTTTTTTCGGCGTCTTAATGTTTTCTAATTACTAACACTTATAGAGTCATTATTATTTTGGAGTTAAATATGAAATTAGGAACTGTTTCAGATTAGAAATTAACATTGTACTAGGGAAATGTCTTTTTACATATTATAGTAGTGAAACTTTTGCAAGATTTTTTTTTTTCATTGCTAATAATATTTTAAATTATTATTTAAAATCCTACATCTTCATACCAATGATTTAAATTTAACATTTGACAACATTATAAAATAATAGGAATTCCTTATAACGTGTGGAAATGTTTTTGAGAAATTGTTAAATCTAATAATGCATTTAATTCATCTATTGTAGTTTGTTGTGTTTAATAATACAATTATAAATGCTAATTATTTAGTGTTTTTCAAATTAGTATTTTATTTTTTTAAATTGTATGTAAGCATTTTTTTTTGCTGTTTGTGATTTTAATCAAACATTTAATTGTAGACTCTCAGAATCAGTTATTAAATTTTCTTCGATTGTAAATTCATTTTCTACGTTTTCGATGTATGTAATCATTGGCATAAAAAAATTAAATATGATATTTAAGCATTGAAATAAAGTGTTTTTCATGCCTGTGATAACAAGTTCATAGATTAAACTGCTTTAGTATATTTTTTAAAAAGTTGGTATTTACTTACGTAATATAGGACAGAATATTTTTTTAAAGCGATTAATAACTACTTTCTACATTAAAATGTTTTTCAAACAATGAAAATAGTTAATATGCAATCATTTATTTTACATTATATGTCCTTTTTAATACTTTTCAACAAAGTTGAAAAGTACTTATGACTTCGGTTTGTATGGCCGTCTGTCCGCACTCTAACTCTCGCAAATATACTCGGATTGCCTTGAAATTTTTTGATGTTATTGACGTTTACATTGCACGGTCCGTATTTATAATGAAGTCTGTAGCGTGTTTAGTTCATCTAAAGGGACAGTCAAAAGTATTTCGTTACACTACGGCCTACACTGTAAAAAAAATCTGTAAAGTTACTAAAGTTTTTCTAGGAAACTGGGATTCCTATAACTTTTTATGTAACGGCAACAACAAAAATTCCTGTTACAGCGTCTGTTACAGCGCCTGTCACAGGAATTTTTCTTGGTGCCGTTACATAAAAATTTCTTGGAATCCCAGTTTCCTAGAAAAACTTTAGTAACATTACAGATTTTTTTTTTTTTTACAGTGTACGGGAAAAAATCGTTTCAAATGATTTTTAACGATTTTACACGCTTTCAGACATAAAAAATTAATATGAATTTATGAAACTCACAAAAATATGCATTCTCAAGAGTATGCGATGCAACGAATAGTTATTGTTCATTTACACGGCTAAAAAAGGAATTCCAATACATTATTATACAGGGATGGATGGAATTGTTTGCGGCGTACTTTAATTATGTTAATCTATTTCATATATAATGAAATTGATATAAGTCGCTGAGGTTTACACACTATACATTATTTTATGATAATACGAAATGTATATAGCATTTACAGGACACACAAAATATTTCTGATACTATGTTGTATCCGAAGTTCATTAGGGATGATTGCTGAAAATGCATTTTTAATTATGATATGCGCTTTTATGATTCACTATATTTATGATTAGTATAGGGTATATGCAGGGTGCAATATGTTATCTATCGCCGACCTTTAATTTCTCAACCGTTTGTCGTAGATATATAGTTCCAATTACAAAAACGTTTCAAATGAGCTAAATATTCATGTTGTGGCATTATTTAAAGTAAAAAATCAAATTTATAAAATTACGAAAACTAACTTTTTATACGGTCCCTCAGTCCCTATAGTTATACTTAGTAAAAGTTTACTCATAACATAACATATGTAATAAAAAAAGTTTGACATCTGTACTACAAAAATTGACCCAGTTATTAAATTTCAAAGTTCGAGATTTTTGCACATGATTTTGTCTTTCATTAGGGATCTAAAAACTTGAGCTAACTTTCATAGGTCGAACAACATTCCAAAGTACTGACGATACCGGCTAAAAGTAGCTCCGCCGTAAAAAGGACATTGCATCTTGATTTTGATCTAGAATTACGTTAATTCATCTTTTAACTGATCCCTCAATGAAAGACAAAATCATGTGCAAAAATCTTATACTTTGAAATTTAATAACTGTGTCAATTTTTGTAGAACAGATGTCAAACTTTTTGTGTTATATCTGTTATGATATGTGTAAATTTTTGCTAAATATAACTATAGGGACAGGGGGGCCGTATAAAAAGTTAGATTTCGTAATTTTTATCAAATTGATATTTGACTTTAAATAATACCACAACATGAATATTTACCTCATTTGAAACGTTTTTGTAATTGGAACTATATGTCTACAACTAACGGCTGTGAAATTAAAGGTCGGCGATAGATAACATATTGCACCCTGTATAAATGCTATAATTCATATACAGACTACACAAAAGTATTCGTAAGGGATACTGGGTATATGCGCAAATTGATTAAAGGTAGTTTTTAAATGAGTTATGGATTTTTACTTTGAACTGTATTTAATTTACTAAGAACTATTTGTAGAATATAGATAAAATGATATACAGGGTCACGCAAACAATTGGATACATGGCCATCTATAAATTATAATTTCTGGAAATGTGATTTCAGCAGTTTTAAGAGGGTTTTAGTTTGAATTAAATTTTAACTAAGTAGTAGCGTGTAATAAACCTTCTAAGTAAACTACAGGGTTATACAAAAGTATTTAAGTATGTTTCCATATATTAGTATAAATGGCTGAAAGAGTATCTCAACCTGTTAAGCGTTTTCTTGCTAAACTAAATTTTCCCATTATGTTATATATATATCAACCTACAAATCAAATACAGGGCTGTTCAAAAGAATTAGAAAAGATATTTGGCTATGGACGGTAACTGCTGAAATCAGTTTTTCAAATGGTTTATGTATTTTCTAAAATATTTACTTAGTTATCTTATTTACGTTATTTGCCTACATTACGATGTCTTGTTAAAGTATTCAGGAAGCGTTGAAGAGTGTTTTATAATCTATGCTTAACGCATGATTTTTCTTACTTGTTTTTTCTATTTCGAAGATCAGTCTATTCCTATAAAACATACCAAATCTATTTAGCTGAAATTCACAAAATACAATATACACGGGAATAAAAAATTTAAATAAATATGGCTTATCATGTCGTATCTAATAAAGCAATGACTAATCACAACACATTAAAATCTTACAGATTCTTAATATCAAGCTTGAACTCACGATAAAGCTTAAAACTTAATAAAAAAAGATGTCAGTTGATAAGCATTGTTTTTTAAGTGGTAAAATTTAAAATATTTTGGAAGAACAGGAGCCCAAAATATGGATATTTTGCTAAAAAGTACGGTAAAAAGATAAGAATTTATATTTCAAACAAAACTTTGTTTTAAAATTGTGCATTTTAAAATTCATCTCAGTGTTTATGGCAAGAACCATCACAGTATTAATACTTAGAATTTTTTTCCTCAGAGAAACATTCGGCTTGCATACAATATTTCAAATGAAAATCAAATTTCAAATTATTTGCTTAAAAAGCGCAAAGGCCAACATAGTAAAAAATATTCAATGCCGGGAAACGAACCCGTGCCATCAGTATAGCGCACTGACATTCTACCGACTAAACCACATGGAACGATACCCAGTTTGGAAAATTTCTCGCTATTACATGTTGGCAAGGCTACAAAAGCAGCACAGGATGGGATATTTATCTTGAGCCAAACGACATGGGGCAAACACGAAACTTAATTAATTAAATCCAGCATCGGTTGAAACTATATTAATACTTAGAAAATTTTCCAGAGAGAAACATTCGCCTTGCATACAATATTTCAAATGAAAATCAAATTTAAAATTAAAATTGCCTTTTAAGCATGTAATTGGAAAAATTTCCAAGTATTAATATAGATTCAATCGATGGTGGATTTAATTAAGTTTCGTGTTTGCTCAATGTCAGTGGCTCACGATAAATATTCCATCTTGTTCTACGTTTGTAGCCTTGCCAACATGTAATAGTGAGAAATTTTCCCGGCTGGATATCGTTCCATGTGGTTTAGTCGGTAGAATGTCAGTGTGTTATACTGCTGGCCCGGGTTCGAGTACCGGCATGGAATCTTTTTCACTATGTTGGCCTTTGCGCCTTTTAAGCAATTAATTTGAAATTTGATTTTCATTTTAAATCACCACGTTGTTTATGACCAGTTCGTCACAAATGACACCTATTTCACAAATTGGTCACAATGTGACTTCAAAGCATTGTCGCTTTCGTCTCAGGTTCGTCACAAAGTTAATGCCAAAATAGTCACAAATGACACACTTTCACAAATTAGTCACACCGTGACTTCACAGAGTGGTCACAATTTGACGTCACAAAAGACCTCTAAAACGGCCATAACTACTTCGCATTTTAGTCACTATGACTTCACATCGACGTCACGTGACGTCACATCGACGGTCACAACATCACAGTGTGACTTCACAACGACGTCGCCGTGACGTCACCATGCCTTACGGGTAGGAATAGGATCTTTTAGAGAAAAGAATTTTATTCATAGATTTGAAGATAACTTTAAAATTAAAACGAGAAATGATTTCAGCAATTTTAATACAGAGAAATGAATAAAAGGGCAGAACTATAGAGTTAAAATTAGGAGGATTATTTGAAGCATAAAATGTCGTTTAGGCTTATTAAATTTATACAGAGCTTTACCAATCAAAGAGGGATTATAACCACAAGCAAGGTCAAGAGACTTGAGATAATTAATTTCATTATTCACAACAGATGAGTCAGAACAAATGCGTAACGCCCTAAAAACAAAAGTATAAAAGGACCCCACTTTGTTTGAGGATGATTTGAAAGAGCATGAGGAGGAAGAGATACAGCGAAAGGTTTTCTATAAACGGAGGTATAGAACCAAACTGTGTCTTTCGAAACCAAGACGTCAAGGTAAGGAAGATAATTGTTCTCTTCAGCTTCGAGAGTAAATTGAATACAAGGATCAACAGAATTAATAATAGAAAGGAGATTAGAAAGATTCAAGTCGGGGGGAATTAAATTGAAAGTATCATCAACATATCTAAACCAGAAAAGAAATTGTATAAACTGAAGAGTTTTTATTCAACAAAATACTTATAAATATCACATAAAAGAGGAGACAGTGGATTACCCATGGCCAAATCCTCAGTTTGAGAATAGAAAGAATTATTAAACTGAAAGGTGGTTTGCCTAACACAAATACTAACTAAATGCAGTATTTCATCAATCTCAATGGAAGAGTAAAGAAATTCGCGCAGCCTTCTTTCGAAGCAATCAATTGCTCCTTGAACAGGCACGTTAGTGAAAAGGGATATAACATCTGAGGAAACCATTACATAATTTCAAGGAGAAAGGCGCTTGATTTTATCAACAAAGTCAAAAGAGTTTTTCACGGTGTGAAAGTTAGTGGAAGATAAAGGAGTGAATAATTTAGAAAGGAACTTGGCATGTTTATAAGAAGCAGTACCAATATTGGAAACGATAGGGCGAAAGGGAAGAGTAGGTTTATGAACCTTAGGAAGAGCATAGAAACGAACACAATTAGCGATAGGAGGGATGACCAAACGTTTTGTGTTATCATTAAGAAAGACATAATTTTTAATGACATGCTTGATACCAGTTAGATGCTTAGTAGAAGAATCCTTCTTTAATTTGGAATATGGACCAGAGTTTAGCATGGATTCAACGTGGGAAATATAATCAGATTTATTGTGATGAACTGTTTGACCGCCTTTATCAGCCTTAGTAATAAGAAGGTTAGGAACGGAATTAAGTTCACTAAGAGCAGATTTCTGAGAAGAAGAAAGATTACACTTTTTAAAAGATTTATTGGAAGAAATGACATTAGCCAAAAGGTAGCGAATAGAATCTAGTCGATCAGAAGAAATTTTACTGTTTTTGAAACAATGTTCAGTGGGAGCAATTAAGTTCGGAATATAAGGTTTAGAAATACACAAAAAATTCAAGCCAAGAGAGAGAGAATGGATGTTTAATGGGAATAATTACGTTCGTATTAAACACAACACATTTCGGTGCTGTTTCGCTGCATCACTAGTAATTAACTGAATTAAAATATAAAACTGTTGGTTGTGTCATAACGGTCTTTGAACTCTTATATCAATCACTGTGAAAGAAAAGTAGAGTACAATATGTTTTAAAATTTAATTAAAGAATAAAGTGGTTAAGTATTTAAGTAGTTAAAAGAGCTTAAGTAGTTGACCTCTCGAAAGTAGCACATAATTATAAAATTACTTATATCTCTTTATCTACGAATAAATAACCTTATAAGAAGATAGTCTGTGCACTTAGCTCATTTTTTTTTTCAATTTTGTCAATTATACACCTTGGCTTGTGTGGTCCTCATATATACTTAAATGATCAGGATCATACAAATGTTTAAAAGTTAACCCATTTGTGCCTGAATTTTTGTTTTCTCAAATATGTTGGTAAAATTGCTTTCAAATGTTGTAAAATCAACTGGAAAAATACCAAAAAATTACGCTAAAATATTTTTTTGTATTTATTTGATAAAATGTACTAAATATGGGAATATGCATAATATTTGTAATAATATAATAGATATAATTATATGTTTCGTCTAAATTTATATAAAATAAGTTTTTAAATTATGTATTATACACTATAATTAGTATTTTTAAAAATTACTGAAATATATATATTTCTTTCTTGAACAAAGACTAATAACATTATAAGTATTTTCAATCTTAATTTAAGAATAATCATATTTGAGGCTCAAAAACAATTTGTTTTCTAATCATCTTTAAAAGAACTTTACATAAGTAATTGTCCCATAAATGTACTCATTCGTTCCTAGCGCCCTCTATTTTGTACGTTAAAAAATGCTTATAATATAGGCCTAAACATATATTTTCATAATTAAAAAAAGTATTAAAAAGAAATCTACAGGCTAACGTTATGACTTATTTATTCGTATCCTTGGTAGAAAAATCACAAATAAACTTACTTTTTACATTTTGCCATCTTGAAAGATGAAAAACATATAAACTCCAAAAAAAGCCTTCATTTATCCATATAGCCTTCATTTTAAACATCCATCTTATGGTGTTATCTTTCGGTAACAGATGAAGATTTTATAGATAGTTATTTCTTACAATTTTCGTGTTATAAAGAAGAACAAAATTATACAAATTCATTAAAATTCGAAATGCCCGAAAAATGAGAGGCTACGCATAAATGGGTTAATACCGCACGTGTTTCGGTAATAATTTTATCCATTATGTGCTAAAGCAATATATTAACAATATATTTTTTTAATTTTTAAAGCAATGCTGAAAAAGATTCAGTGATTCACACCTAGTAATTTTTACAAGTAAATTTAAATAAAAATTATAAACAAAATTATTTTGATCAATTACAATTTCGAAAACCTGCTTGTATAAAATCGATTTTCCAAAGATTTCGTTGATTCCCGACATTTATAATGTCTAGAAAAAAATTTCTTTTAGAATTTAAATGATTTTTTTTATATAATTTAATTTTAAGTAAGAACGAATAATTTAATTTCCTTAAAGTTTTCAGTTTTTAATATTCACGAGAAAATATATTTTTCAATGGAAAATGTTTGGAAGTATTATTATTCGACTATTTCAAAATGGAGGAACAGAAGATAAAAATGCTATTTCTACTATGAATGATCTCTCTAAAGATAACGTATTTGAATGGAAAATTAAAAAAAAATATATGCAAAAGGTTAGGAAATTTTGAAAAATGATATTGCAATTCCCATGCAATAGTATAATACAATCTAGGTTGTATCTACAATTTGGTTATCCTTTTATACATAGATTTCGATGCTATAAAACTTTTTTAGCTGAACTTTCATGACCCATTTGAACATTAAATAGGAATTAAAAGAGTTTTTTAAACTGCATTAACGTGTTTCTGATAGATTTCTCTTTGCATCTATCGGTTTTCACGTTTTTATATGCAATATTTGTTTCACTATAAGCGAAGGAAATGAAAAATGTCACAATAGATCCACTTATGGCGGAAGAAATATTAGATACTTTTGTTTGTAATAAAAATAATGTTATATAATAAGATTATTTAAATATTCAATTAAAACTACAGAAATCCCGTTTTTCAAATACCGAAATTCTTGTATAATATCAAATCTAAATGCTAAAATAAATTAATGTGTTATCTTAACTGGAAGATGCACAAAATATTCTCTCGAAATATTTCTGACTCACATACATCTTTTGCAGATTTTAAAACAACTTGCATAGTATAGTTTAACGTAAAAATAGTTAAGGAGAAAGATTATGAAATTTGAAAAAATAAAATAAAAAAGTAAGATAAATTTAAAGAAGGACATTGCAATCCAGAAGCAATAATGTAATGTCTGCATTAACTTGTTTATCATCGATTATTCTTTAAAGCTAACAGTTTTGATGTTTTTATATGCAATGTTTATTCTTATATAAGAGGAGATATTGAAAAGGTCTCAATAGATTCACTTACGACGGCAGCAGCAGAATTAGATGCGTTTGTTTATAACAAAGATAATGTTATGCAATAAGATTATTTAAATATTAAACTAAAGAAATTCAATATTTGAAATACCGAAACTCTTGTCAAAGTATAATATCATATCTGCATGCAAAAATAAATCAATGTGCTAACTTTAAGATGTGCAAATTATTTTGTAAACATATATCTGACTGACATAAATCGTTTGCAAATTTGTTGACAACTTTTATATTATAGGAGAAAATAACATCAATTATGCGAAACGATCATAATATTTGATATATTTTTAAAAATTTGAATTTCAGTGGAAAATATGTTTTGTTCAAAATATCATAATGTATATATTACGGATAGATTGGGTATAGACATTTCAATCTAACAATATAATACAAATATTATGAAGAAAGACAGCGCATTTTTTACAACAGATTTAGAAATCATAAAAAATGAACAAATTTTGAGTCTGATTTTTATTATCTGCAGGCATTAATTAGCTGAACGCACCTTGCATAATTTATTCAAAAATTTTCATGTACCAAATAAACAATTTAACTGTTTTACATCTAAACTTAAAGTATTTCACGCTAGAATTAAAGTAGTACTTGGGTTGAAATACCATTCGTGTCAAATCCTTGTTTCTCACATTTGCATCCTTGTTTGCCTTGTTCTGTTTTCGGATAAAAGCGTTTTCTTCCATTAAAACTGAAAACAGTTTAAGAAAAAAAAGCAAAAATTAAGAGAAGATATTTTCACATGTTTTAATGCAAATATACTCAGCAGAAATCTGTGTTGTTAATAGTAAATTACGGTTAAGAACAAATGAAAGTAAAAGAAAAAAATTGCTTAAGGGATAAAAGATTAAAAAAAAATATTAAACTAAATATCTATACTAATAAAAGAATGCATCGCTCTGTTTGTCTATGTGTGAGTGGGTGTGTGTCTGCGATGGCTAGCAAAATCTACCGAACGTAGAAATCTGAAAATTTAGGAGAGAATAGTCCAAGACAGGTCCTGATGCACCTGAGGCCCAGATGTTTAGTTTTTTAAGATCTGTGGCCCCTACACCCCTTTGCGTTTTTATGCAGTAAATTATTAATAACATGCCCCTTTTTATCCAATTTTCTTCGTTTTGGAGGACATTTTGACATTTAGTAATTCTCGCCTTTCTACTTTCCAGTTATGACCCTGAATCCTTGGGTCCGTTGCAGGGCCCCTTGAAGTTTTTGTGTAAATAAATTGTTAGTAAATTGCTTTCTTTTAATCGGATCTTCATTTTTGGTGTACTTTTTCCATTTAGTTAGTCTCACGTTTCTACATTCCACATAAAACACTGGGCCCCTTAGGGAACGGTAGAGCCCGGTCCAGGGGCCCTTGAACTTTTGGTGTTTCCATGCATTTTTCTCACTCTAATTATCTCACCTTTTCAATGCGTGATTTTAAAGTTAAGTATTGGACTTTTTTAAGTAGAAAAATACCCTCATATTTTTATTGGGGCCCTAGGGCCCTTTTTAAAACATTTTCCAAATCTTTTGTGCATAATTATTAATTTTATAAAATATTATTATGACGAATAATTTAACCCTATGCTTTAATTTTGACTAATTGAAGATCTAAAGCATTAATTACTAAGACATTTTATTATGTTTTCATGTTAGGGCCCTGTTTCTAACTGTCAGTTTCCCCCTTTGGGCCCCCATATTATATCTCCCTTAAAAATGGACCGATACACTAGTTCTTTTTTAACAACTTCTTAAGGGCTCTAGCTACTACATTAACGACAAAAAAATTCTCAGACTTCAGCGACCACCAATTTTGAATATTAATAGCCTTCTTGGAGCCTTTATTGCAGCTTTAAAAATTATCCGAATTGCTTGCAATTTTCTTGCTGGAAGATAGTTCCAGCGTACGCTGATAATATTAAAAATTACTAAAAAAATATCTTTATACCCAAATACATGGCAGTTATGTCCTTGCATCTTTGAGGCCTAGTATGGGGCCTCTTCATGTTTTAGCACCTTAAATTGTTAGTAAATTGGCCCCTCTTAATCCAATTTTCATTTATGGAACCCTTTTTCCATTAAAATAGTCCACATTCCCACATTCCAGTCAAAGGTGAAGGGCATTTGAACTTTTTGTGCGCCATGCATATTTCACCCCCTAATTTTCTCCCCTTCTCAGTGGATAATTTTAAAGTTGAGTATTGGACTCTTCTTCCAGGTCTAAAACTCATATTTTTATTGGTTCCCTAGGGTCTTTTTTTAAAGCATTTACTCACATTTTATGCATTTCTTTAAAACAGTACTCTAACGAATAATTCACACTACATGCGTAATTTTGACTAATTGTAGATCAAAAGTGTTAAGTACTAAGATATTTTGACAGGTTTTCATGTTAGGGCCCTGCTTTTAACTACCAGCTGGCTCCTTTTGAGCCCTCTATTATAGCTTCCTTAAAATTAGTCCGATCAACTACCTTTTCTCTAACAACTTCTTAGGTCATCTAATTACTAGATGAGCGACAAAAATATATGTCCGATTTCAGTCACAACCAGTTTAGAATATTAATCTCCTTCTTGGGGCCTTTGTTGCAAATTTTTTCAAAAGCGATACGATTTTATTACAATTTTCTGTAGCACAGTATTAGCCTTCTCCAGCTACTTTAAAACTACCAACTATAATCAATTTATGATCCTGGCTCCGAGGACTCTGTCCTTCGTTTTACCCGACTTCCAAGAAAGGTTACATGTTTCACGCGTATCTGGGTATGTGGATTTCTTTATACCCTCGAAAAATGTCAGTTGCTCGATGGATTTTAATGAATGAGATCTCTATCGATTCGACTGAACCGTCCCAAGGTTATAGGCTAGGTTTTGTTTTTATAAATTCAAAATGGAAGCCATAAAATACAAAATGGTGGTCGATACGAAACAAAATTTTTATGCACCATACTGAGTGGCACATCATTGGATAGGTCTTTCGAAATGAAGACGATGTTTCATTGACTATTTTACAGTCAGAAACTCCGTTTAAATATGACGCAACCTGGAAGTTGTGTAGGTAGGATCTCTAGCTTTACTGCAACTCTAACCATCATAAACATCTATAGGCCTCATCAAAACTCTGTTTATAGATAGCAACTAACAATTAAACACAACTTAAATGTCATCAATACAAGTAAATAAAAAAAAAATGCGTAAGTAATATAAAAAATAATTTAACATTGATGAAAAATAATTAATTGGTTCACTTTTTACGTAGCCGACATTTTTGATTTTTTTAATTTAATTACCTAAGCTACAACATTTTTCAAAAATTGTTCTCCTTTTTCGACTAAAACTTGCGTTTACTCACTGCAGTCGTAAATTAAAAATCGCTTTACTTTAAAGGTAACTTTAGATAAGGGATATCATCCGTTTATTAAATATCGTGTTAACGTTAAAAGAAATTTGTGAAATTCACAAGAGGGAGCATCTTCCATCGCTTGGGGGCGCATTCTTTCTTCCGGTTCTAAGGGACTAATTTCATTGAGATTTGGTTCATTCAACTTTGATGACGATTCGGCTACTTTTTGTATTACGAAATTTTATCTTAGATTTTTTTTAATAACATTTTCGAATATTAATGGTGCATTCTGTTTTCGGGTTCTTTGGGCTGGATTACTACGAAGTTTGGCTCCCTCAATTTGGTTTTTGATTGTACTTCTTGTGCACGCTACTTTTGGTAGCGGGGGCCCGGGTCCCAGCTTCGTTCGGAAAGAGGTAGGTTGGGAACACACTAGACGCTGCGGAAGCCAATGGGACCAGTCAAATGGGCTCATTTAATTTTTTTTTCAAAAGACATAAAATCATACACACTTGAGTTTTGCCTAAGGTTATTATAACGTGCCCCGCGAAACGCCGGGCGGCTCAGCTAGAATACGTATAAAGATATAGTTTCAAAAGACATAAAATCATACACACTTGAGTTTTGCCTAAGGTTATTATAACGGGCCCCGCGAAACGCCGGGCGGCTCAGCTAGAATACGTATAAAGATATAGTTTCAAAAGTTTTTAATTTCTTACTGGAACAGAGAAATAATTTAAAGTTTCTTTCAAACTTAAGTTGCGTAATAAAGAGTGGGTCATAGTGAATTCCTTTTAATATGCATTGACTGTAAAGCATATAATAAATATCATAAAAATATAGTACTAAAAAATTATTTCCGGATTCCACTCTTTATATTCTGGGTACAAAATGTTGATAGTTTTATTGAAAATAATATTATAAGTGGTACTGCTTATAATGTTACGTAAATGCGTAACGATGAAGAGATATTATCCTGCTACTTTTTTTGCATTATTTATCATTTTTATCATTGTCAAGAATTGATAGATTTTCAATACATTCTTTGTTATATTTATATAATTTTAATACAAGCAAAAATTTCAATTCTGTATTTTATTATATCTTAACAGAGCATAGGAATCTAACGAATTTCATTTTATGTGCTATTCATCAATGTCTATATGTAAAACTTTTCTTTTTTTTTTTTTTTACTTCATCGATATCATTCTAATAGTGACAGGTTTTCGGTAAATGAAAAATTTCGTTTGACGGTATATTATACTGTATAGAAAAGATTGAAAATACAGTTTTGGACTTTCTTCATTCAATATAAAAACATGTTTAAAACATCAAACACTATTTTAAAAATACTTTTATCGATATAAAAGTTTATGAATTACTGAAACAAATGATTAATATTTTTTTCTTTAACACAGAGATAAACGTAGTGATTTAAAAAGACGATTTTAACGGGTTTTTTTTTTTCGTTTTTAATAAGTGTATAGTGACAATTTAATTTGTTGCTTTTTATTCAAATATAAAAATTTCTTGTCGAGAATAAGCAACGAAAAAGTATTATGTAAATAAGTAAAAAGTGATTTTTAATAATATGTCCATTTCTACATATTTTTTATGCCCGTACAAATACGTAGTGTAAAACCTCCAGTTATTCTCACGTAACCAGTAATCATGTCTGCAAAAATCTAACTAAACTAAGCATTTTCATGTAAAATTGTGCAAAGTAATATTCTCTAGTTGTAACTTAAACACTTATTTTTATTTTGAACCCCATTTAATCACCATTAGTAGACCAATAACATATTCAGTGAGGAAGAAACATTTGATTACACAAAAGTACCACTTGAGGCATCCACCTTATTTCTGAAATTAAGGTAATGTTATTTGCTATCTATTTATAATGAAGTTCTCCTAAACTTTTTCTTAAAGTTACACTTGCAGAAGATATTTAAAAGATGGCTATGGTACATTATGAACACGATTTCAAATTTCAAATTTCAAATTATTTAATTTCGGTTAGTGGGACCATATCAGTTATTGGGTCCATTAATTCCATTTCACCAGTCTCCAACAGAGCTGTTAATTATTGGTAATTTTAAAGAAACCTGATGTCCATTATTTAAACGTTTAAAAAACATAATATTAAATTAAATTTATCTTGTAGACAACATCTGAAAATTTAAGTTGTTCTACCAGGGCCTATTATCAGATGTCAATTACTGGTTCATAAATGTCAATTATTGGATATCTGCATTACTAATAATTTAAAACATCAAAAAAGGGACACATTCATCTGTAGTATGGTATCATATATAAATAAGGTTCAAGACTTTTGTTAATAAAGATTAAAGTATTTTTAAAGCATAAATTTCTTGAAATATAAAATCTCTCTTTTTTTTTTTAATCTTTGCAAATATTGACTCAAACACTGTTTTTTTTTTTTTTTTTTAATTGGTCTTAAGTAGGTTCCATAAGAAATACTATCTATTGCATTCTCCCCTATGTTGAAATTTAAAAAACAATTTTGCAGATCTTAGCCGATTATGACCCCAAGAACATAAATCCACCCCCAGTTCAAAACTATATATCTATGTATCTCTCTCTCTCTCTCTCTCTACATATATATATATATATATATATATATATATATATCAGTTTTTTATGGACACGTTAACTTCCACAATTCTACACAAATCTCTTCCAAATGAATACAAAAACCAAAAGGCATAAAGTCTTGGCCAAGTTTGTTAATGGGCAAAATCGGACTAAGAGGGTTGAAATAGGGATGTTTTTGTGAAAATCTAAGAAAACGAATAACTTCTTCATTATAATACGCATCAAATCCGTTTAAAGTTATTAAGACTTCTAGGAAAAGGGTAAAAAATTTATGTATCACAGATCTTTGATAAAATTAAAAATGGGTTCAAGGGGCGAAAAAAACAAGGTTTTAGGGAGAAAAAAATCACTTTGTCAATTCTAAAAATAGAAAATTCACTTAAACTTATTATAAATATTCTTGATACTATCTACAGCTTTCATATTAGCAAGTTTTTGATAGGACTAACTCTTTCCGAAAAAATAAATAAATAAATGATATAAATAAAAACGAAAAAAGGAAGGGCTGAAGAAGAAAAAAATTCATAACTTCTTCAATTCACAAGATGTCAAATCCGCTTAAATTTATTATAAATCTTCTTAATATTATCTACAACTTTTATTTTGACAAGTGTTTGATAGGACCAACTCTTACAAAAAGCAAATTAAACAAAAATAGGGTTTAAGGAAAAATTATAATATTAACATGATTATGATAAAACTCTGATACTTTCAGAAAAACAAAATTAAACAGCGGCCAGATAAAATTGTTAAACTAGGTTTATGTCTAATCTTTATTTAGTTTTTGTTGGTCAAATTAGTACTTAACTTCGAAATCTACATTCGCCTGAAGGGATTTCTTTTATATGCAATATTTGTTTTGTTTCAGTATAAACCGATAAAATGAAAATGTCACCAATATAATATTAAAATCTCAAGAAAGGCTTAGAATCTTTAACAACAAATTTAGATATCATGAAAAATAAAACAATGTTGAGTCTGACTTTTATTACCTGAAGCCGTTAATTAGTTAAACGCACCTTGCATAGTTTATTCAAGAATTTCCATGTACAAAATAAATAATTCAACTATTTTGCATCGGAACTTAATGTATCTCATGCTTTAGAATTAAAACAACATGTGAGTTGAAATAACAACACTCGAGTCAAATCCTTGTTTCTCACATTTGCATTCTTGTTTGTCTTGTTCTGTATGCGGAGAAAAGCATCGTCTTCCATTAAAACGGGAAAAAAATTAAGAAAAAAGGAGTGCCAAAATTAAGGAAGACATTATCACATTTTTTAATACAAATTTACTCAGTGGAAATAGATATGGTTAATGACAAATTAGGTTTAAAAATGAATGAAAGTATAAGAAAAAAGTCTTCTTAGTTGAAAAAAAAAAATTATTCATCTATTAATCCCTTAATTCCTGCCCCCGTGATATTCACGGGCTGTCTTTTATTCAGATTGTATGATTACCACCAAATTATAAATAGTGTAATTGGCTTAATTATAGTATCATTTTATCTATCATTAAATAAGGTGAATATATCTTTTTCAAAAAAGTGGTACCAATAAGTAAATTGAATTTTTAAACTGTAATGTAATGGGACCATAATGGGTTAAAGGAAATATATACGTTTAAAGATCTAATTTCAACGGATTTTAATTTCTTATTTGAACGAAGAAATATACTAAAGTTTCTTTCAAACTTAAATTGCGTAATGAAGAGGGGATGATTTAATATTCAACGAACGTAAAACAAATTACATAAAAATATTCTACTAAAAAATCATTTCTCGATTGCATTCATTATATTCTTGATAGAAAATGTAGGCAGTTTTATTAAAAACAATATTGTGAGTGCTACTGCTTTGTTACGATGATGAGGTATTATCTTAATACTTTTTTGCATATTTTATGATTTTTATGATTGCTGATAGATTTTCAATACATTCTTTGTTCTATTTACATAATTTTAATGCAAACAAACAATTTAATTCAATATTTTACTATATCTTAAGAGTTCATAGAAATATAACGATTTTCTTTTAATACTATTCATGAATGTCCTATGTGTAAAAGTTTCCTTTTTTGCCCCATCTATATCATTCTAATAGTGACAAGTTTTAATTAAATGAAAAATTTAGTTTCACTGTACATTATACTGTGTAGAACAGACTGAAAGCACTGTTTTGGACCTTCGTTATTCTTATAAAAAATATATTTAAAGCATCAGAAAGTATTTTTAAATAACGTTATCGTTATTAAGTTTAATGATTACTCAAACGAAAGATTAATATTTTTTTCCTTTTGTAACATAGAGATAAACTTAGGTATTTAAAAAGACGATTTTAATGTTTTATTTTGTTTTTAATAAGTTAATGGTGACAATTTAATTTGCTGCCTGTTTTTTTCGAATATAAAATTTTCTTGAGAAAAAGAAATTGTCGAGAATAAGAAATTAAAACGTCTTATGTAAATCAGTACAAAGTGATTTTTTATAATACCTCCATTGTCACATAGTTTTATGCACGTACAAATACGTAGTTTGAAACACTAAGTTATTGACACGTAACTATTAACTGACACTTTAGCTAAAATCTATCTTCATTAAGCCTTTTCTTGTAAAATTATGCAAAGTAATATTCGCTAGTTGTAACTTAGACACTCATTTTTATTTTGAAGTCAATTCAATCACCAGTAGTAGGCCCAGAACATATTCAATCAGGAAAAAACATTTGAGAACACAAAAAGTACCATTTTAGGCATCCATCTTATTTCTAAAATTAAGGTAATGTTGTTTTTTTTTATCTATTTATAATGCAGGTCTCCTAAAACTTTTATTAAAGTTATACCTGTAGACGTTAATTAAAAGTTGGCTATGGTGCATTATGACCATGATTTCTCGTTTATAGTTATTTAATTTCGTTTAATCGGACGGTGGCAGTTATTGGTTCCATTAATTTCATTTCACCAGTCTCCGACAGAGGTGTTAATAATTGATAATATTAAAGAATGCTGAAATCTATTATTTAAACTGTTAAAAAGATATAATAATAAATTAAATTTATCTTATAGACAACACCTGAAAATTTAATTTGTTCTACCAGGGCCTAAGATCATTTGTCAGATACTGGTTCATAAATGTCAGTTATTGGATGCCTGAATTACTAATAATTTAAAACATGAAAGAAGGGAAACACTCATCTGTAGTATGATATCATATATAAATAAGGTTCAAGTATTTTGTTAATAAAGATTAAAGTATTTTTAAAGCATAAATTCCTTGAAATATAAAATATCTCTTTTTAATATATTTGCAAATAATGTGTCAGGCACTTCACTGTGGTTCACTTCGTGTCTTTTTTTTTTTTTTTTTTAAAGCACGGTTGTCGTCAGCTACTAGAGTCATGGACCATATTCAGAAATCTAACACAGTTTCAAGGTTCATAGACTTAATGGCACCATGTCCTAAAATTAATATACTTCAGACAAAAACATAGGAACACTAGTTTAAAAACAAATAAAACTAAAAAAAATTAATTTTAAAAAGTATTCAATTTCGGAGATTATTTTTGCAAAATAGAGGTACAGAAATTGAGAAAATAAATACTTATTTGTGGTATCTCTTTACCTATGATTTTTACATATACCATAGTAGCGGACTTATCGCATAGCATCCGGATACCGTGAGAAACTTATAAGGATGGTTAAAAGCCTTTCAGTGTAAGAAAATCCCTTTTTTGTAAATAACTATGTTAAACTGGTTTTTTACACTCTAATGTTTAACTTAATATACTAGTTTATGTATGTATTATATAATATATAATTCTTCAACGGGCTTTTTATTCATTTCTGAATATGCTAGATTCATTAAAGAAGTGGGCAGAGGTTTTTTTCGATGACAATACAACATATTGTATTTTTTGTTAGCCGCCACGGGAGTTAAATGTTAAAATAATCTTTATAATTACGAATTTTAGCAAGTTACAACAAAAATCCATCCGCCAAACGACACTCGCGAAAATATGCAGATGGCTATGAAACTGAAACAAAGAAGTATTTAAATTACTAAAAAGAAAGAAAATATAAGTAAAAAATTAAGAATTTAATAATTTGATAAAATATAGGTTTAGAATTTAATAGTTTAATATTAATTAAATTTGAAAAAAAAAAGATTTAAAAATCCTGAATAAGTATTTTAAATGGCATTTTATTCGCTTTGTCATACCTTAAAAAAAAACAGATAAAAAATTATATATTTTTCATAAATACAATTATTTGCGCTTTCTTTCAAGCGTAAAATAAATTAATGTATTTGAAAAAAAAAATTCTGGAACTACATATAATGAAATTGTACGTAATTTTTAAAATAAACTTATAATACAAAAGTGTTATAAAGCACTCTGTTCACTTTTATTAAGTATTCATTTAAACAATATTTAGGTAACATGAATAAATGTTACCTAAATACATATGAATATAAAATAAGGATAATCATATACAGATGAATGCAATAGAGATATTAATATATTTGTTGTATTCATTCTTCAACATATATTATCGATCAACTCCTGAATATCTGATTTACAATCTTGAATAATTTAGAAACTTCCTAGAAAAGCTTTCACAAATAATCTCTTGCAATAAATATACACTGATATTTTGATAAGACAGAGGCACAAAGATTTATGTATTTTCTTTATCAACCAAATTCCCCAAGCGAGTTACGTGATTAATGCGTTTGTCAGTAAAGTGGAATATATTTAATAGAAGCTATTTCTTTTACTATTTCGTGTGATGAATCACTGTCATTAAATGACTGTCAGTGTCTCTAAAGAAATTCCTCATATGCCTTTATAAAATTAAGTCATTAAATTTTTAAATGACTCTGTACGTTATTCAGGAATTTGGTATTATCTGATGCAAAATTATTAGAGGAAGGTGTTCTACCTTTTAAAACACTTAATTTCTAAGAACGTATTCATAATAGGTACACATTATTAATTTTTTATGTTAACCCTAAGAGTCCGATTTTTTTTCAATTTTGAGAACAAAATTACTTTTACTTTAATAATGTTAATCGTAGCTATCCAAATAGATTTAGTGAAGTTTAAAGAATATATCATTATCTAAAATCTATGGAATGTACTTATTTAGTATACTATTCAATTCATATTTATATAATAATAGGTTAAGGAAGAGTTTTTGCAGACCTTTGAAAAATATCGTGCTACAAGAGGATTTAACAAATATTACAACCATCTAATGTTTTTTTAAGTGTTATCAAACACGATTCGTTCAGAAAAATAACCTATTTTTTTAATTTAAAGAAAGAAATATATATATGTATAAAATAAAGGAATCGCCAACGGTGCAAAGAGAATTAAGCAAACTTTTATTATTATTGTTATTACTAAATGTCAAAAAATAAATGAAATCATAAGGATTGCATAGCCATATAATATCAATTCTATATGTAGATAGTAGCAAAAGTAATTGTTGTCAAAATAATACTCGATAAAATGTCTATTAATAATACTATTAATAATACACCAGGCCCAAAAGGGTTAAGGTTCTACTAAGGCCTAGCCTCAAATCGCTGTTTATGCGAAGAATTTCGATTTTTTTAATTAATATTTTCAATTAAAGTTTTTTAAATTTTGGATTTCAAACATGCTTTACTCTCGGTTTAGCGGGAAGTTATAGCCCAAAATATAAACCGTAAATGGACTTTCTGAAATCGGAAGTGACGGTTTAAAGAGCCAGAGAAATATAAAAAATACATTTTAATGCAAAAATATATAATATATAATACATACACAAATATATAAACACCTACAAATATGGTGGATTTTAAAGTAGTAAGAGTTTATACATAATTGTTTGTGCTAAATCAAAATCTTAATTTGTGTTTTCTGGAAAACTGCTTTTTTTATTGTGTACGTTTATGGAAAACGTCATTTCTTAAAAAAAAATTAAATATTGAAATACATTTTTCTGACAAGTTTCTACTCATCTATAGGTACGTTATGAAGCAAAATATAGCTTGTAAATTGGTATATATTAATTTAAGAGCTATTTTTATTGAAAAATGCACTTAAAAAAAAAGAATGATGTTTTGTATACAAAATTTGGTATATGTTAGTAGTTTTAAGAGGTATTTAAAATATTTTGCTTCATAATACAGGTAAGTGGTTTGCTAATATATTGTTGGAAAAAAAGTGAAATGTATTGGATAGATATCCCTATATTAAATGTGGCAAAAACGCAATTCTTTATTAAAATTTGAATAAATATCGATCGCATTTGAAAATGTAATTTAAATTCAATTAAAAATCTATATGAATTCATAGACTTATTCCATCGTTTAACTAAACACAATTATGCTTGAAAAAAATTTCATATTTTTCAAGAGAAGTGTCCCGAAGGTGGGCACATACCTTAAACGATTAGCAATCGACTCAAGAAAGTAACAAACATCATAAAAAATCTTGAGTAGAATAACATGGTGAAACGAAATATATTTTATTTCTCTCAAAAGAAAAATAATAATTTTCTGCCTTTCTTTATCAACAAACGTTTCCAAGCGAGTTACGTGATTAATGCGTTTGTTAGTAAAGTGGAATATATTTAATAGAAGCTATTTCTTTTGCCATTTCGCGTTAAGAATTACTGTCGTTAAATGGCTGTCAGTCTCGCTGAAGAAATTCTTCATATGTCTTTATAAAATTAAGTCATTGTTAAATGACTCTGTGCGTAATTCAAGAATTTGGTATTATATGATGCAAAACGGAAGAAGGTGTTCTACCTTTTAAAATTCTTAACTTCTAAGAACGCATTCATAATAGGTACACATTATTATTATTATTATTTATGTTAAATGATTAGAAGTCGATTCAGAAAAATAACAAACATCATAAAAACATCTTGAGTAGAATAACGTGGTGAAACCAACGACGTTTTATTTCTCTCAAAAAATTATTTCTATTTTCTGTCTTGTTTTTAGTAAATGATTAAATGCTATTACTTTGTTGTTTTTAGTATAAACACGTGATTCATAAATGTTTAGGTTATAATAAAACAAGAAAGAAAAATCATGCGCTAACAACACATTATGAAACACTTTTCAAACATACCAAGTTACATTAACAAACATTCGCCGTTTATTAAAATAAGTTATATACCTCAGAAAACTTTTCTGAAAACCAAATTTTGACAATTATCTTTCATAGCCGCAAAAATACTCCATTTTTCTTTTGCATCCCTTATGTAATCTATATATCTATATATACTTTATACAGTATGCTAGAATATTGTTTAATAATAAAACGTATAACCCAATTGAAAATAGACTTTAGTTTTTCAAACAAAAGACGGAAATGAATTAGATTTCTTTTGTACACCCTTTATATTACATTAAGATTTTCAAACACGCTACAAGTTAAGCTAATTTTCAATTCAGTCATCACATGCTTAAAACTACTGAAATAACACTTACAGATTTTATCATCCATAGGCGGTTATGCCTTTGCGTAACCCTGTAAATGATTTTATTTCTATTCTATAAAGCTCTGTTATAGCAAATATAGTTCTGCTTGAAAATTCATAACTGGATTAAAAAAAGAAACATTTAAGCAATTTACACACATACTAAGTAAAGCTTACAAATTTTTTTTGTAGCCATGTGTAGGATCTATAGCACATATACACACCGCGTAGTATGCCAAAATTTAGCTAAACTCAAAAACGCATATTTTAACTAAAAGCGCACTTCAGCAATTATCGAAATTTTTTGTACGCCCCCAAAAATGAACGACAAATTCTATGTAACTCTTATTTTACCACAAGAACCTCGCCATATACCTCAGTAATATATATAAATTTCACTACATTTGAAATAGCGTAATATCATTAAAATACACTGCAAACGATTTTTCCTATAGACCATAAATGTGTTGATATTATTTTGAGTGCGAACGAACTGTAAGTACTCGACATACCGAATGCGATAGTAAGTATCTTGTAGAATACTTCATTGACGTATATTAATTTCAATATATATAAAATAGTGTAAATATACTTAACAAAGCATTTTTTTCACTTATACCATGATGTAATGAGATTCGTTTGTGCGTCCTTGTAAACGAAGTGCAAGTGCATACCATTTTCACACATCACGCATATCATCTGCACATACCATTTTCAATACCGAACATTTCATTGCAAACCTCAATAACATATACACTCTCAGAGAAAATGCAAATTTACTCTTCAATTTTCACGGGCAACAGCCTTATTTGATTAAAAACGGTCTGCTCCACTAAAAAAATACGGTACGACTCCATACATTTTCCTCCACTGGGGTGTAACCCTTTCATTTAGCCGTGTTTCGAAAAATAATCTCACTTAACCGCGATCGTAACATATTTTTTAACCAGCCAAAGAAGGGATTCCGTGATGATTATCTAACGTACTACGTGCTACGGAACAGTAAGTAAAGTGTTATTGTGTTTTGAAATGCATTATATCATTGTTTCGCAAAATTACGGGCTGTAAAAATAAATGTTTTTTACGGGGTATGACTGGAATCTCTGCTGCCGGCCACTACCCGTAATTTGACAGGGATATTTTCAGATACTTATAAAATTAAGGGCAATTAACATATTCTTACAGTTCTAGTCCCTCTGTCAACAAAAATACGGCACGAACTCATATATTTTCCTCCACTAGGGTGTACACCTTGACACAAAATGATGGGCGTGGATTTTGATTTTACGGGGTATGTTGGAATATCTGCTGCCGGCCTCTGCCCTTAATTTTACAGGGATATTTTTAACAGTGTATCAATTACATAGCTATTCGAATATATTTACGTGAGTTACATGGGCCTACGGACAGGCAGACGACGGGAGAGACAGACAGGTGGGCATAATAATTGAATTCATAAAAACTTTTCAACTAGTTTGGAAAGTCTTTAAAATGAAAGCGAATTTAGATAATCACCATTTTGCTGAATAAGAGCAAAGTGTTGTGTTGTGTCCTAGATGGGAACAATATAAATCTTTATAAAGCTGTTTCATAGTAAGTTAAAATATATGCGTGATTTCAAATAAGTTTAATGTCTTTTGTAATAGACCGGGTGGCGGTAGGGCAGACAATCAGCTCATCGAGTTAACGGGTGAAATTCGGGAATTAGTTTAAGATCGATTCTCAGAGTAAAACGCAATCGGTCTGCCGATTAACTTGGTGGAAAACACCTGGAAACCGAATTTTAGAGGTTCACTCGTAGGTTTACCATTTTGTTTTCCTGCTCCCAGTCCTCCATGTTTTCAAGTCTTTGGTAGCAGGAAAACACAACAGTAAACGTACGAGTCAACCGCTAAAATTGGGTTTTCAGGTGTTTTCCAACATGACATGACTTAGCAGACCGATTGCATTTTAATATGCGAATCGAGTTTCCACTAATACTGGAATTTATGCCATGAAGTCGATGAGGTGATTGTATGTCCCGCTGTCTCCTGATCTATAAGGGTTAAGTGCGTGTTTTGATCTGATCCAGTTCATTAATCTCGTGATAAAATTTTTAATTAATTTCTCTCAAGTTTATAATTTGTAAAATACATTTAGAAAATGAATGAATTACATTTCATTCAAACACATTTCATTTCAATCATAACACAATAGAATCTGTTTTATTCAAGAAACTTAAACTCATAAGAGTTAGACATTTTAATTGCAGCACACGGTATGTAAATCGACCCTTTTACAGATTTTGAGATGAAGAAGGGCATTAAATATGAGAGCGGCATTTTCCTGAAGGCATGGTTTACTAGAACTGCGAAATATTCATTTAATGAGGCTAATTCATTTCCAGCTGCATAAGCCCATTTAATGTGATTCAAACATTCACCTCAGTGTTTAACGGTTTGTGACACATGTTCTCAACCGTAATTTGAATTTATGTCATCTCTCGTGAACTCGTATTTATTTACATTACAGGTGGTGGATTTTAAACAATTTTGAAACGCTTAATGTATTTTTTTAAAGATTTGTATGTGATTTTAAAATGTTTACTTCAATAAATACTTCATAGTTTTCGGAGATACGCAGAAAATATGTAGATCACACACATAAAGCAAACACAAAATCGTCTTTTCTTATTATTACAGATATTCAATATATATTATTGATTTGCATTGTAAAATATTATAATTTTAATTATAACTTCAATTTAAAGGATTTATTGCATTTAAGCCAGATTCAAAACGACAATTTAAAAAAACAGCACCGACATTATTCTTGAAAAGCGGTAATGCAGTTAAAGCATATTTTGTTTTTAGAATATAAAATCTACTAAAAAACAACTTTTCAAAAGTAAAAAAAAAGCCAAGCAAAAAAAAAAAAAAAAAAAAGAAAAGAAAAGAAAAGAAAAAAGGGGAAAGTTGTGGCTAAAAAATAGTGTGATATCAAATTTCCAAGCTAATATTATGGTACTTATTTAACATTTTTTATTAAAACTTTACCATATGTAAGTCGAGTACCTAAGTATGCGTTGATAGAAAGCCTTTTCTCCTTTACTAAATACATCATAGGTGTTTCTGAAAATTAATTTTTTTTAATTATGCATGATGGGCTTGGCGGCCATCTTTCCATATTTTACACAATTTTCTAAGCACACAAGTACATTGTTAAGATCGGAAATTCGAAATTGTTGCTAAAGCAAACATTTTATGCTTTTAATTTATGGAAATGAGTGCCTAGAAATTTGTGTCTTAAAATAAAGTTGAAGTAACTTCAGGTTTTATCTTATGATTCTCTTTTTTCGGAGGGGGTTAATTAATTAGTTAAAGCAGTAAAAATCAATTTGTTTTTTTTCTTCAAAATAAAAGACTTTCTTAATTTATCTGTCTGTAGCCAAAACTAGAAGTTCAAAATTCTTAATAATGCAAACATATTACGAGCTTGTCTGCTTAGAAATTTGTGTAAAATATGGAAAGATGGCCGCCAAGCCCATCATGCATAATTAAAAAAAATTAATTTTCAGAAACACTTATGATGTATTTAGTAAAGGAGAAAAGGCTTTCTATCAACGCATACTTAGGTACTCGACTTACATATGGTAAATTTTTAATAAAAAATGTTAAATAAGTACCATAATATTAGCTTGGAAATTTGATATCACACTATTTTTTAGCCACAACTTTCCCCTTTTTTCTTTTCTTTTCTTTTCTTTTTTTTTTTTTTTTTTTGCTTGGCTTTTTTTTTACTTTTGAAAGTTGTTTTTTAGTAGATATCAGTTCTTTTTTTTAAACAGATTATATATAATTGAAATAATTCTACTCGCTAAAATTAGTCCTGGTATAGCCTTTATAAGTAGGGAACAAACACAATAGTATACACTTTGTTTACCTATCATTCATTTTTTAGAGTAATTAATAATTTAAAAGTAAGGAAAGTCAATTTCTTCTTTCAAAGTATCAGTCTTTCTCAATTTATATCGCCTTAAAATTTTCTATGAAGGATGAAAATTTAGTAAAAATCAAATATATATTTACAGTTAGTCTGTCAGTTAATTGTTTGTTCTAACTTTTTTTTGCTGACGGTTTTGCAAAATAAATTTATCTTTACAAATAGCTACGGAAAATCCGAGAATGAAGCCCCGCAGGCATCCAAAGAATCGAAGATCTGCCTAAAGAAGTAAATCTAGCAATTCTAGACATGATGATGAAACATTTTTGATAAAAAAAAATCTAAAAATTTAAAGATATAAACTGTACATATAACTTCATCTTCATTTAGATCGTGTTATAGAGAAGAAAGAATAAATATGTAATTTTACTCAAGTCTGTTTATCCATACCTATTTGCATAAATGTGAGAATATAATTTCGTACAAAAATTCCCGTAAATTGATTATATTTAATAGTCTATTATTAAAGCCGCATAAACATTAGAATAAATTTTTTTGCAGTTAAAAATTGCTTGAAATCTATAGTCTTATCATTCGTCAAATTTGTTATATGTTTTTTTTAATACCCAGACACCTTTTCTAAACTCTGACCAAAGATCACAGAAATACTGAAATTATCCAAATACTTATACCTTTCTATCGTATTTCTTTTTTTGAGTGGGGGGAGGGGTGAGGAAGGGCGCTTAAGAACTTCGTTTTGTTCTTAGAATTCTGAATTAATCATTGAAAAGATCTGCCTACGTAAGTCTTGTTGCAGAATTTTCATTAGGTAAGAGTTGCATCAACTTATACATCATGTGAATATCTTAAATTACTTTTGTAAAATACTAGATGGGAGCCATTGATATTTTCAGAGCATTTGCCTACATTTTAAACTTAAATTATTTACAACTATTCATTAATTTTCTATACGAATTAAAGAAGTCGTTGTTTCCATGGCAACTGTACCTTTCACTATTGCTTGTTTGTTTGTTTGTTTTATTGAACACATATATATCAGATCACGTGAGGATCACGGCGGTATTTGAACCCGCCCCCACCTACGTTCTCAAGCGATTAGCGGCGTGGTGTCTTATCCTCAGCCACGGTGGGCCACTATTGCTTTATCTAATACCCAGATACTCAAATTTAACCAGCTGCGCTTAGAATCATGCTCATAACAGAGTACATTTATATGTAAGAGTGGTGACACATATGCACAAGTCGTGTACTCATATTCAAGTTTTTGTCCAAAGTACAGTAACTCAGTTTTCATTAATAGACGTGGAAGATTTCGATTAAACTAACCAAAAAAGTTTAAAAACATTTGCTTTCTGATTTGATTTTATTCAAAATCGTCTTAACCAACCAGAGTTAATGTCCGGGATCCAGAGTGTTTACTGCAAACATAAAAAAAGTTTTCAAAAATGCAGGCTTTTGATTGATCAATCTCATCGCGCTAATAGCGTGAAATCTATCTTGATCCCGGTCTATTCAACGTCCTTTAAATATTCGAGAAAGCCTTGACAAGTCAGGAAAATATCACACAAAGCAGGCAAAACAAAGAAGAAAAATCATTCATTGGCTCGTTCATATCCACGAGCGAATGAATGATTTTGTTCCTTTGCTTTGCCTGCTTTGTGTGATGTTTTTGTGACGCGTGTCAAGACTTTCTCAAATATTTAAGGGGCGTTTGTTTATTTCACCACCATGAAGCTATGAAAGGAGAGGAGCAGGCATGTCAATCTTCCCGTGTGAAAAACTACATAAAGAAAAAGAGTTCTTTCCCCCTCTTCTGCCCTTTTCTCTCTTGATTTTGACCGATAGCAGCCCATTTAGCAGTCTCCATAGCAAGATGCAGCTATATATGGCGGACGCAAGGGGGAGGGTGTTAGCGTGACCAATGACATAATAGGCCAGTTTATGACGTTTAAAAGTCACACGGAGTTGGATCATCTTTACACGATGATTAGTACAAAGCGGTGCGCCGATTTTTTTTGTGTCCATTGCCGTGTACAGATAATCAACTCCACACTTAGGAACAGCTTCAAATGACGTCATCTACTTCGAGGCAAACGAAAAAGGACAGGCTACCGCGGCGCTACAGCGTCTAGAATATATAGTGTGGAAATCCAATCAGTCGATCACAGCGATATCTGCAGGATATTTCCCAAAACTCCAAGACAATTTGGTCTAGACGCTGTAACATTTTTTTAAACGTTTTATTAACTTACATTTGACCTGTGTGCTTGGCGTCAAACCCGCTGTAATAATACGATGTTTACTTTGAAATTTGAAAATATGTAGCAGATGTCGCTGCGATAATCTCCCTGGATTTCAGCGTCAGTGCACATTTAAGGGATACACTTTTTAGCGGTTCTTGGATAGCAAATTTCCACATTATGTATTCTAGACGCTGTAGCGGTGCATTACACATGTCTCTTTCTTCTTTAAAAAATATCCTGCAGATGTCGATGCAAATGACTGTTTGGAATTCGACATCGTTGTACATTTAAGGGATTCAATACTTTCGCGCTTTTTTAAGTATTGCCGGGATAGTCGATTTCTACAACATATAATCTAGACGCTATAACGGAGCTATAGTTTTTAGAAGATATAGTTTAAAAATCGGCTTATTAAAAAAGTGCTAAAAATTGTATCCCATAAATGTTGAACGGGGCTGAACGACGAATGTCGATTACAGCGACATATGGTAATTCCAACATAACTATTTCAAAAGAAAATGTTTCGCTCAGAGAAGATCTAGAAAATGTTGCTCCCATCGACATTTGTCATTCAGTATTTTTCAATATTTATGGGATTCAATTTTTAGCACTTTTTAAAGAATTACTGGAATAGCCGGTTTTCACACTGTGACCGTGATCTAGGTAGATTTTTCTGTGTTATCGTAACGAGATTGATCAATCAGAAGCCAGAATTTTTGCTAACTTTTCACTGTTTGCAAAATTGTACCTGGATACCGGCCTATATTTCTAGACGCTATAACTGAGCTCAGGAATAGTACAGAAAGCAAACTCTGTATTTTGATACATTAAGGCCGGGATCTAATTAGGAAAAAGTGTGTCTCTATAACGAAGTAGCGACATACGGCCAATAAGTGTTTATTGGTAAAAGTGATAAAAAAAAAATCGTTAAAGTTCTTTACGAGCATGCCATTATCGCCAGGTTAATGCATGCTGAATTATTTCCCTAGTCTAATAGAGATCGTCCATGCGCGTATCTTCTAATGGAGGATATTCCAAATATGGGTTCGAGGCTGAAAAAGTCACGTGGTACCGGTAATTTACCCAAACAATTTCTAACTGATAGAAGGGAAACAGGAAACTACACTGTTAAAAATATCGTGAAAAATTACCTCGGTTCTTACAGGTTCTCTATTTTCTGACCAATGAGAACGCTACATAAACGCCTATGAAGCGTTCTCATTGGTCAGAATACAGATAGCCTTTAAAAACAGAGGTAATTTTTCAGGATATTTTTAACAGTGTACTACTGCTTTCTCCCATGAACTGTTTCCTTGGCTAGCGGGGATTTACATTACGTAGACGGAGCCTTCCCTTCTTTACGCTAGACGTTCTTGCCTTGACCATGTGATCATAACGTAGATTGAATATCCTCTATTCAAGAAAGCGGATTGCCGTACTTTCGACAAAAGCTTGAAATGAGCATGTCTCCTGTGCATATATCACCACTCTTATGTATAAAGGCTCTCTGTTATGGTGTTGTTTCTGATACAGCGCCTAGAATACCTAGTGTGGAAATATGCTATCCAAACAGTTCTAAAAATTTGTATCCCTTAAATGTGCGACGATACTGCTAAAATTTCAAGTGTCGATCGCAGCGACATCTGTGGGATTTTCGTATTACTATTATTACATTGTATAGACTAGCAATTTCTTGCAGTTGTAGAAAATATCCTGCAGATGCCGCTGCGATCTGCATATTACAGCAGTATCATTGCACATTTAAGGGATACAATATTTTAGCGCTTTTTTAAGTATTACAGGGTTAGCCGATTTCAACACTATATATTCTAGGCGCTATAGTTTCTGAGCGCTGTTGGTTAAATTTCGATATTCGTGTTTTAGAGTGAGCAATAGAGAAAAGTACTAAAACTATTGAAACAACAACTTCTTTAATATTGAAATGTATAGCAAAGGAGTTCAGAATCAATGCCTTAAATAGTTTCGAATACGCACTGTTGTTATGACATCAATACCCTTCCTGGATGTGGAAATGCAAAATTGTGTTCAACATAATTGGCCGCAATCTAGATAGATTTTTCGCTGTTAGCGAAACGAGATTCATTAATCAGAAGCTTGCACTTTTGCGAACTTTTCGCTGTTTGCAGCAATGCAGGCTATTGATTGGTGAATCTCGTTTCGCTAACAGCGAAAAATCCATCTGGATCCCAGCCTAAATTTCTGTAAACATTGAACTTCATCCATGGCACTAAGAAAATGACTCAAAACTTTTATGACATAGGCCGGGATCCAGAAGCAGCAAAAATTCTCAAACATTCTGACTTCTGATTGGTCAAACTCATTTCGCTAACAGCGAAAAATCTATCTGGATCTCGGCCATAGTTTTCTTCGATGAAATCAATGCAAAAGGATAATATAAAAAATTTTAAAAGACTTCTAAAATGATTTGGCGGGTTTATCGCTGTTTGGCATAATTTATAAACTTTAAAATTAATTAACAGTTTTTCGCTAATTAAGAATAGAAAATTTGTGTTTTTAAAGCTGAATTTTACAAAAGCACGTAGATTGAGTAAATATCTGTCCAAAAATGCAATCCTTACTTTTTTATGTCCATTATTTAAGTCTCTACCTTGATTGAACCATAAATTGTGACGAAGAAAATAAATCGATCATTTTCAGTATCTCGACGTTATTTTAAAAAATCTATATCTCTGTTTATAATTAATTTATGAGGATGCATTTGGTCTCAAATTGAAGATATTTTCCATTGGGTCCTTCTGGTTTTGGTTTTATTTTTCTGCGATGATTGGTTCTTTTGATATGGGAAATTTTACGCTGGCATGTTTGGTTGATTTTACATGGAGAAGTTGTCATCAGTATAATAAGCAGTTACGGTGTCTTGTGTTTTATTCTTGGCGTTTGTTTGTTTGGCGAGGTTAGCATTTTTTTTTTTTCAGCTTGGCTTGGCAGAACGACCGTCCTGCTTGATATTGGCTGATTCATGAACAAAAGTATTTCCGAAATATTCAACTCGATATTTATCAGTATGTAAAAATTATATAACATATATAAAAATATAGAATTCGACCGTATAACATCGATTGCGATTTTTCTAAGGCATTTTAATATATTTAATATAATACTTTTATTTATTTATGTAAATATTTACTTAATATTTTATCTTTTAAAAAGACTATGCATGTAAAATATCTGAAATTAAAAGTTATTTTTATTCTTAATTAATGTTTTTTTATATTATAGGGAATTAAATAATATATTTCGAAAGTAAGTATTTTTTAAAATAGTTATTGCATCAGATAAATTTGGTTGGTTTTATTCCGTGATAAGTACGTTTCATTAAAATGTTAAAATAATATTTATTCTATTTTATATACCAATCTTGGTTATTATTATTCTTTCAACGATTATAAAGTATATGTATTGTGGAATTTTTAAACGTTTTAGTAAAAAAGATGCAACATTCTCACACTTTTGAATATTTTATATATTGTTATATCAACTTTTATTTAGTGAAATATATCATTATTATTTTCAAATTCGTCTTATTCGAACAAAAAGATTTTATTTAATATCACATATACTTAGCGCATAGAAAATTCACATTTTATAACAGTTGCAATATATTTATCAGCCTACATTTTTTTAGAATATAATTTACATTATCAGTTTAAATTTAAGAGCTTAAAAGCAAAATTTATTTAATAAAGACGCGAACGTAAAACGAAACAATGTAAAGAAAACAACGTCATATTTCAGTTTTAAAAAACTGTATTATCACAGTGATTTTTTTTAATGCATTTAAAATTCATGAATAAATAATATGTTTTATTACTTTGAAATGCTATTTTTTTTATTTAGTCCTATTAAATCATTATTTCTTAAAATGTGTTATTTTAATAATTGGTTTCATGTAACTAAATCACCCGTCATTTTTCAAACGTACAGTCGTCAAAATAAAATAACACCTTATACATTTTAATCTCCAAAACGCCCATAAAAGGAAATGAAATAGCTATTCGTCTAGAAAGGATGTCTCTTTCGAATTTATGTTAAGAATATAGACTTCAAAGTCGTCTTTATTATGAAATTGCACGAAACACAGAAATACTCAATAAGAAAACCTATTTTGACATCCCATTTGATTTCATTGGCAAAATTAGCTTTAGGATACCAAGCAGAAAGTACTTTAGGAATTATGAAGGTTAAAAGTTTGGGACTACTAATGTTAAATTCATTTGTAATCGGTTCAGTGAAGATCCTAATGCGATTAGTTTTATTAAATATTACTCAATATATATTTGGCGACTGAGTTATGATTTTAGAAGCGTAAATTTGAAGCTTCAGGTTTTGATTTAAGTTTGAAAGCACTATATGTCATAAATTATAATTTTTCCTAAAATGTATTTCAAAAATACTTTTTCAAATTAATTTTCAAAATAAATTAATTGTAATATATTTATATATTTTAAATAAGCGAATACGTAATTGCAACGAATTTCATTAAGTAGTTTTTGAATTATGTTTACACCACATCTCGCAATGCAATCTGTTTTGCAATAATTACAAATATAATAAAAGAACATTACTCATTTGTGCAAAACTTCACCAAATTACATCGCATTTGATATACAAAGGTAAACATAACAGAAAAAGCCAAATATTATCTCAAACGTAGATTATTCATTTCAGAGTTTAGTACAATTTTAATATGAAGACGACATCTAAAGCTTTTTAAAAAATATAAATTGAAAAAAGACTTCCAGTCGAATGGTTATATGCATTATTTTCTATGACAAATTAGAGATTAAAAATTATATGGTGTGTTCTTATTATTTGTGACCGATTTATTAAACATGACGGCGCTAAACGTGAACAGTACTAGCATAATGAGAAAGATGTGATTACACGTCATAATAAGTAAAGATTGCTAGAACGCCGACAAAAGTTCACTCTTGGACCTTGGTTGTGTTTATGACGGGCAATTATCATCACGAGAGATATCGTCCGTAAGGGGGGGGGTGCACTTCGTGGGGGTCTTTCTAAAGGAACCTAACCCGTATTTACGCTTGGAAAACCAAGGTTAGAAGAAAACTACGAAAACTCCGAACGATTAGGCCGACGGGCGCGATTGGGATCGAACCCAGCACCTCCCGTTTACCAGCTTCAAGAGCAGAACCTCTCGGCTACTGGTGAGGCCCTGGACCTTGGAGGCCAGTAAATTAGCTAAATTTGCATTTGGATGATTGTTTTAAAGAAATACTTGGCTAATTACGGACCCAATCGTTATAGTCCGGGAACCGGTGACATCGAAAGCCCCGAGATCGAGGATTTGAACATATTTTATGTATATCGACAGTAAAAAGTCATACGAACAAATAACTTAGGTGTGACTAGTTTTGACAAACCGAATATATGTTTAATCAAATTAATTAATATTAAAAAGCTATAATTATTTACCGTAAAGCCGAAACTTTGGTCGACTTTTCCGGTAGAATAAAGTTTGCCATGCACTTAACCCTTTATCTACTGAATTATGAATTCATTAAAATTTTATCTTCTAAAGCATTTTTCGTGAATTTTTGAAACTACATTAGAAGATTGGAGGATTTAAAGAATTAAATAAGATTGAATTTATAGGGATTTTGAGCAATATTATAACTTTTATTTTTATTTTAAATATTAACTTTTATTTTAAATATTTCCCTTAGTATTTTGTAGAATTATAAAATGTACAAATATAATGTTTTTACAATAGAAATATAGAAATATTTCCGAATTGAAAAATTCCTCCTCCCCCCCCCTCCCCGAACGCCTGAAAGCTGAAAAAATGTAAAGGCAAAAGAAATCATCCATTTAATAATATTTTTCTTTTGTGTAACCAATAATGCTTTTGGAACAAGATAAAGTAATGTATCTATAACTTATTCTAAATTGCATTACAACTAATCGATGTATTAAATGAATTTTATAGCAAGTTATTTTAATTGTACCTATAAGTGCCGTCAGTAGATAAAGGGTTAAAAAAAAGAAACTAATATTTCTAGTTCTACGAAAATGTGCTGTAACGTACCTCTTCCGATTCATCCAAGGTTCAGAAAAGCGTACATTTATGCTTATAAACTTCAGAAAACAATTTATTTTCGAATTTAACGAAGAATTTATAAAAATAACTTTTTATTATCTACCCCTAATTTTAGAAAATGTTTCCAAGCAGGTTTTACAATGTATAAATCAGCTCTCTCTACCCGGAAAATCGGTTTTTTGGATGCTATCGATTTTCAAGTAAATATTTTCATGTTCAGTAAACATGTTTAACAGACAAACTTAGAGAATAAACAAAATTAACATTAATATTCACGTTAACATTATTTTCTTACAATTGCATGCGCAAATTCAGCTATGCAGGTTGTTTGAGAATTAATGTGTTTGCTTGAAAATTAGTAACATCCGAAAAAACGACTTTCTTGTTAGAGAAACGATATTAATGCATTAAAAAAAAAAAGACGCTCGGAAACGTTTCCGAAAAATACGGGAAATAATTACGGAATTGCCGAAAAATTACGGAAAAATAAAAATTTATTTTTATAAATCCCTCCTTAAATTTCGGAAATAAACAGTATTTAAAGGTTTCTAAAGATAAAGGAACATGTTTCGGAATCTTGAATGGCTTTGCAGAGGTTATTGCATATTTTCGTTAGTGATTATTGTATATTTTCGTTAGTGATAATAGTATATTTTCGCTAGGGATTATAGTACATTTTCGTAGATTAAAAAACATTTGTCTTTTCTTACAATGTACCAAGTTTTTCTGAAAGAGCGCAAAGGTTTCTGTAAAATGCTCTAAGAGTGATCAATAACCGCAGTAACATTAAAACATTCTGGCTTTTTAATATTAATTAATTTAATTAAACGTACTTTCGGCTTGTCAAACCTAGTCATACCTAGCTCGTTTCGTTCGTAAACATTTTTGCAATCGATTTTCATAAAAAGTTTTATATTCAGCTATCATGGGATTTTCTACGTAACCGACTCTCTGACTATTGGCACATACGATGTGTGTCTTTCGCGATTTTTTCTGACTGGGAAAATACTGGTCTGGATACCGTACTCCATGTGATTTCATATGGGATAGTATTTCAAAGAGACAGACATAGTAGACGTTCTCAGAGAGTTATTATAGAATAGATAGATATGTAACGAAATTTATATTAATGAATTTGCGTTTTTTAAATGGTTAAAAAATTATACTATTCGCTTTGAATCAAATCATTTGTATTAAACCATTTTTCATTTTATTTTCTTGAGCAAAAGTCAAGATATCTTATTATTTCATGTACCTATTTATACATTTTAATTAAAAAGTTTTTATTAAGGAAAGATTTTTTTTTCTGTCTTCAATTATAAATATTATTTTTTAACCTTTTCCATTTTTTAATAAATTCCAAATTAAAACAGCGGAAACGCTGGAGCGTCTGATATTTGAATGTCATAAATTATATTAATGCATCTTTTTTTATAATGTGAATGGCGCTAAAGATTTTTTATGAATTTCTTGAAGTTATAAAGAATTAAAAAATACATAAAGTTTTCTGCTGATTATTGATGTTAGGAGATTCGAAAATTCCATTATATTTAGCGTTCTTTTCCTCTAGATATTTTTATTTATCATGTTACTATACCCATGATTTTATCGGATTTCAAAATAAACATTAAAAATACATTATCGTGTACACAGAGTAATCAATAACTGTTTTTTATACAGATTCCTTTCAGATTTGACATTTCATTGTTTACCATTTTTTTAAATATGCGTATAGCGCTTTCAATGACAGTTTTAAATCGAGTATTTTTCATACAAAAACAATATTTTACCGAAAAAAATACTATATTTCTAGTATAATAAAGGGAAGACACGTAAGTTATGAAAATAGTTATAAAATATAAATCATAAGAATTTCAAATGATAAGAAAAATAATGCATTTTATTGATGATTTTCTCATAATGTTTATTTTAAGAATTGTGAGTTCAATGTTGTAAATATAATGCGCTTTTTTATCTATACACTTTTGAGAATTTCAAAACATATGTTCTCGAATTATTTAAAAGCAAATGTTACGTTATGGAATTAAACAAGTAATCTTTTCTGAGAATTCTTATAAATATAAAAAAGCTATCTGAATTGTCATCGTTAGTGTATATATATATATATATATATATATATATATATATATATATATATATATATATATATATATATATATATATAAATATATATATATATATATATATATATTATATATATATATATATTACCTATTATATATATATATATATATATATATTACCATTAATATTGGTTTTTACTAGCTACATGCTGAATGTTTTCCTCGGGATATGCTTGCAGTTAGAATGGGTAATTAAAACAGAAATGAAGCATTTTGAAAATTTTGTAAAAATGTCTTAAAAAAATTATTATTCTTCCTAAGTACTGTAGAATAGGGTGTATCGATTTTTAACTTTTTTTTTGTTTCCAAATTCCAAGTTGATAAAAAGTTGCTACTAGACACCACAACTTACCGCAAAAAATTTTGGATTTTTAAAAAAATGTTTAGGTCTCCCGCACAAGGCCTAAAGTTTAGAAATTTTACTTAAAAAGTAAATTTTTACAAAAATTTTAAAAAAACCTAAAACACATTTTTTTTAAATTGCAATTTAAAATTCCACTATCAATAAGCACAAAAAACAATAGAAAAAGTATTTCAAAACTTAGCGCAACATTTAGGTCTCCCGCACAAGGCGTACAAGTCGTAAATTTCAGGCAATTTTTTAACATTTTTCAGTACTTTGATATTTGTGTTGTTGCTGGTTTAAAAATTAAATGTAACTAAAGCCTCGTTAGGCTTGATTGGAATTGTTGAAATAAGTGATATAATAAATCACATTTCAATACGTCAAGCGTCAACTTGAAGCGATGGGGTGGGGGAAGGCCAGACTGTCGCGCCGCGGTGACGCGGCACCTATGAATCACCGCGCACACTTGTCAGTAGTTGTCTGCCCGCGAGCGAGCATTACGGTTGTGTTTTAGTGCGATAGTCTTGTTGTAAGAATCAATTGAGTGAGTGTTGCTGTTGTTCATTATGAGTAAAAAACCGCATCTAACTAGACAAACTACCGACAGGCCGGTTATCGGGCAACCTATTGATGTGAGTGAGTTTAATGTTCTGCCAACCAAGATGGATGTTTTGAAGTATTTTGAGTGGGTACGCATTGAAATGAAACAAGAGGGAATACATCAGCCTTAAAGAAGGTAATTGCGTTAAGAGTTGCTTTAAAACGTGAGGAAATATGGAAAAGAGCTTCAATTCCTGTTTCTGGCACCAAAAACACAATATTTATGGTTTTAAAACTGCATGAGCAGCTTGAGAAAATTTAAATGTATTCAGGGCCTAAAAGGAAGTATCCTAACTCCTACAAAGATGCAGTAACTAGCTTTCAGTCAAAAACTGAAACTGCATTGTTTGATATTTGTACTTGCAAATGTGACCTCAGCAACTGTATTTGATCTATTGGCAAAAAAGTCCCGGCACTAGAACACGAGTTTTTGCTCAACCAACGTGGTCCTAGATTGATGTCAATTGCAGAGTGTGACAAAAACGAGACTAAAAAGCTTAAAAAGCGATTAGAAAGAAAATCTAGGTCACAAGCTTTAATGCAGGTAGTTGTAAAAAAGACTGAGGATGAAAACTTAAAATCTGTTGATAACATTGATTCTGTTGATAGTACAGATGATTCAATGCCTCACACATCATGTCAAGATGGTGATTTTGAAATAAATGTACTTGATACGAGTCAAAAAAGTGTTTCAAGTGTAAAAGTAAAACAAGAACTGCCACAACGCTTGTCTTTGTTTTCACGAGCTTGTGACCGCAGGGGTATTTCTAGTAGAGCTGAAGTTCAGTTAGCTGCTGCACTTTTGCGAGACTTAAATGTCGTTACTCGGGAGAACCAAGAAACAGTAATCGACAAATCAAAAGTAGCAAGTGAAAGGCTTAAGTCTCGTAAAGAAGTAAGCTCAACTCGAACCTCCGATCTGTTGGCCATTTACTTTGATGGTCGTAAAGATGAAACAGTCTTTGATGAACAGTACACTTTCTTCTACAAAAGAAAGTGTAGCTGGTAAAAGTGTCCGAAAAACTTTAATGGAAGAACACATATCTATTGTTGAAGAACCTGGATCCAAGTATTTCGGTCATGTAACTCCCATAAATGGAAAAGGAAAGGAAATAGTTACATCACTTGTAAAGTATTGTGAAGAAAAAACTGTCGATCTTAAAAAAACTAAAAGCTATTGGTTGTGATGGTACGGCAGCAAACACAGGCACTTCAAATGGAGTTATCACCTTATTTGAAAATAAAATACAGCAGCTACTGCAGGCAGTTGTGTGTCTACTACATTTGAATGAATTACCATTTAGAAAAATTATGGTTGCTCTTGATGGGCCATTTTCTGGACCAAACACATTTAGCGGGCCTATTCGTAAACAACTTCTACGCTGCCAAAATGTCAATTTTGTTGCAATTGAAAGCGATATACCAGAAGTTGATCTTAAAGAGTTGAGCACAGACCAAAAGTATCTGTACGAAATATCTATTACGAATTACCAAACAATTTACATCGTTAAACTATCTTTTTTAAGGTATACAACATTTATATATTATTTATGTAGTATATATATATATATATATATACATATATATATATATATATATATATATATATATATATTGTGTCATTTTATGACTCCTGTAACAAAAATACACTGCGTGTTTTTAACGAAAAAAAATGGTTCATTTACACTAAAAATTACGAAAGTTTCATCAAAATTAACAAATTTAGGTCTTATGCGGGAGACCTAAATGTTGTGCTAAGTTTTTGAAATACATTTTCTATCGTTTTTCATGCTTATTGTTAGCGGAATTTTAACTTGCAATTAAAAAAAAAAAGTGTTTTAGGTTTTTTAAAAAAATTTGTAAAAATTTACTTTTTAAGTAAAATTTCTAAACTTTAGGCCTTGTGCGGGAGACCTAAACATTTTTTTAAAAATCCAAAATTTTTTGTGGTAAGTTGTGGTGTCTAGTAGCAACTTTTTATCAACTTGGAATTTGGAAACAAAAAAAAAGTTAAAAATCGATACACCCTACTGTAGAATTGCAGAAAATCCTTGTTTTTTCAAATTATACTTTTACTAATGAATTAGACATAAATAAAAAAAAATGATGATATTTGATAAAATAGAACACTTAAGATTAAATAAATAATAAATACGTTATATTATTGTAAAAAATCGTAAAGGGGATATATATAATATATACACTGCTCAAAACAATTAAAGGATATTCGAAGTTTTATATAAAATAAAGATATAAACGAAATTTTTTTTGCCGAAAATAGAAGAAGAGAATCACAAATGCAAAATTTTCTGGTTTTCAAACTGTGGAGTATGCAAATTTTGAGTTCGACGTCAAAAACGTCGCTTCAGCGGCAGCGAATGAAATTTGACTTTCAACTGGATAAAAGAGAATGAAGACAAGGATGATCGGAATTCAGTGATTGCTTTGTTTCGATGAGTACGATGTCTCAGCGAAGTCATTTGACAGATTCAGAAGCTTTGAGAATTGTTGGTAGGTTAGAAGGAGGCCAAACTCAAGCCGAAGTAGCGCAAGCCATTGGAGTGTCACAAAGTGTCATTTCCAGGATCTGGAACCGTTTTTTGGAGAGTGGATGTGCAGGCCGAAGACCAGGGCAAGGTCGTAGACGGGCAACAACGTCCAATGAAGATCGGTATTTAGCGTTAACAGCTCGGAGACACCGAACCATGAACGCTACTCTTCCCCAACAACACCTTCGCTCGGCTACAGGCACCACGATTTCAACTCAGACTGTCCGAAACCGGCTCCATGCTGTAGGTCTGTATGCTCGCCGACCGATGGTATGTGTTCGATTAACATCAAGGCATCGCGGCGACCGCAGGGAGTGGGCAACCGAGCATGTCAACTGGAGGAGAAATGAATGGAGCAATATTCTGTTTTCTGACGAGTCCCGTTTTTCTGTGCATCCGGATAATAGGCGTATTTTCATCTGGAGGGACCGTGGCAGTAGGAATAATCCTGCGTTCGTGCACGAAAGTGTCAAATTTGGCGGTGGAGGAGTGTTGGTGTATGGTGGCATCTCCATTGACGGGCGCACTGACCTCTACATCATTCGAGATGGAGCTCTGTCTGGTCGCCGATATAGGGATGAGATCCTCAGACCTATTGTAGTCCTTTACGATGCAGCAATCGGAGATAACTTCATTTTAATGGACGATAACTGCAGGCCACATCGTTCAAACCTGGTGGAGGATTTCCTTTTCGAGGAAGGAATCGTTCGAATGGAATGGCCAGCGTGTTCTCCAGACATGAATCCAATCGAGCACGTTTGGGACGCTCTAGGAAGACGAGTTTCTGGCCGCCAACAACCCCCACAAACTCTCCAAGAACTGGAAAGAGCTCTTCTGGAAGAGTGGGGCAGAATACCCCAACTCGTCATTAATAGCCTCATTGAGTCCATGCCTCAAAGGGGTTCAACGTTGCTGGCCGCCCGTGGAAACCATACCCCCTACTGAAAATGATTTTCTTTGAAGAAAACACCCTTTCTTATTCTTTTTTTCTCATATGCACAAATTGTGTTTTTTTTCCTTTAGTATACAAATGCGCAATAAAATGCATTTTTTCCTGCCAAACATGTGTAATTTATTCTCATATAACCTACTATGTCAGTCGACCATGTATCAATCAGCTAAACAGTTTACCAGATACAAAATCCACCTAAAACTGCAATATCCTTTAATTGTTTTGAGCAGTGTATATTCTATATTTCCCACCATTTAATTTACTTATCCTCATTTTAAAATACTTTTTCTTTACTTTCTTCATTTGAAATTTGTTTCTATGACTGGTACCTTAACTTTTCCCAATCCAAAGTCATTCCATTTTAGAATATAACATTTATGTAAGAAGAATCCTTGTCATATTCAAAAGGACGTATTCTACAGAACGTGTTTCAGGCCAATTTCTGTAACTTATTACACCCATTTTCCATACTCCGTAAATGAGTTCCGACAGGAGCAATGATTGCCTATGCCTAGCAAGCGACTTTTACCTGACTCTGTGTTCATACGTACTCACAGATAAAACTATATGCACGACTTCAAAGAGAGACATTTGGCTGTTTTCTTTTGTTGTTGGCGTGGGTGCGAACAATTCTGGAATTTATATGTTGATTGTGAAAGATTCTATGAATAATTATGGAGATGGAATTTAAAATGAGTTAGTATTTTGAAAACTCGTAACATTCAGTGTTAACTTCAAATATGTTTAAACAAAAATACAAATTCAGTTGAAGTTTTTATAAGAGTTTAATATGCTGGTGGGGAGTGCTTTTCTTTGCTACTGATTGTCTTTCCGTCAAGTTTGTAAGATGCTATTACTATATTAAGTAACTTGAATTGTACTGACTGTTTTTTGTGACTGTTGATAAACTTATTTCTAATCGCAACATGGCCTTATATTTCGACCTGCGATTTGCTATTAATTTGAAATCTAACAGATTCCTTCTCTTTGAAAAGTCAACTTCAAACGTAAAGAACATCTTGTCCTATTGCACTTGTAATATAGAACTCTCAAACAACGAGTTAAAATCTACCAACATTACAAAGCTGCTCTCTTGACGTAAAACGTCAATTCTTACAAAACGTTACGGTGAGGGCATAGCAGCTCACAGCTTCATGAGTGCTAAAATACTAATCGTCATGTACACAACTTAAGCATATAGATTATAATCTTCGTAAAATAAATAGGTATCATATAACAATAAAAAGTGCTGTGTTTATGTCTTTTACATTTTTCCCATGTGCTTCTAAACATAATATCCTTTTATCTTAATATATTCAATACTATTGTTTCTGGAAAGCCGAGTACACGAAAGCGGAAACTAGATATATGTGGTATATTCTTTGCACGTACAGAAAAAGAAATAGTTATTCGAAATGTCCCCTGAACTATGTGTATAAATTTGATTTTCTGTCACATAAAAATAGCTTGTTTAGAGATACCCCCCCCCCCCCCATTCATAAAACTGTCAGTTAACTTCTCTGATAAATTTAAGATTTTTTAAATCTATTTAATTAATTAATAAAATATTCTTCCATTTAAATTTATTTTTATAAATTTTAGTGTTTTGGGATTGTATATGGGAAATGAACGAGCTTTTGTTACACTTAAAATCTGAGAGAATTTTGTGTTGGTGTATCAAAAACTAGAAATTATTTTAAATGTAATTGTTACAAATTCATTTTTTATTTAGCACTTTTCGTTAAAATTTTAAATTGACCTATTTTTTTACATTTAAATGCCTTAAAGTTCTTAATTTTGCTCTCCTACACAATGTACGCCCCTACTCCATGGCCTATTTATATTTATGAGTAATCCGCCACAGGTGATAACATAATAGCATTAGAGTTAGCATATTTTGATTAATTAATCATCACGATGTCCATTACACTATGTTATTAATGTAATAACATGCGTATGAAGTTTCAGCAAGTGATAGCGAAGTGTTTGTATACAACTGTAGTGTTTTCCCAGTATCTTGAAGTTCGTGATTCGTGAATTTGGGACCGTTTGTGATACATTTTCATAATTTCTGGCGTTATCTTTTTTTTCAGATACTGCCCTACTGATAATCCAACAAATCCATGCTGTGAGTACTCTTTAAATGTTTACCAATGCTCCTCTCTACAGGTGAGCGAGATCAAGATGTTTCATACAGATTTTTACGACCTACCTGATAAGCAAATTGAAGATGAATTCATCCTGAAAAAGGCGATCCTATCATTATCAAACGTCCTCGAAGTAATGGGATGCATGAACCAAAAACAGTCAGCGTGAAGTACTTTATTTGTCCAAGATCTAAACAAGTTCCTGTATGCAGAGAGGCTTCCTTGGTGTACTAGGGACAACAAAGCATCGAGTAAATACAGTCGTGAAAAGGGTTTAAGGCATATGATATTGTGCCTAAAGAAAAGAGAGGAAGAGACCGTACATCCAAAAAGTTAATTGCAAAAAAAATGCTGTAAATGCGTTCAGAAAAAATGTTCAGGTGAATTGAATCTCACTACTGCCGTAGTAAGACTGTTGTGTGACATTATCTCAGCTTTGAACTAAACACAAAAAAATGTCGCGTATTTAAAATCGTGACCAAGAAGAGTCAACCCAAGTAACCCATTCGTATTTCCTCATGATATTCAACACCAAATTCAACATTTGCTTTGTGTCACCGATAACTGACGTGTGTTTCAAATGTTTGGAGCCGTAGGAGAGGATAAAAACTGTTAAGATAGAAACAGTAAAGCAGCCGCTTGTCGCTGAATGCACGCTCCTCAAAATGCAAGCTTCAGATTTTTTCCCTTCTTAAAGAAAAGAAGGCGGATTCAATTAATTTGAGCTTTGACTACCAGAGACACTTCCCATTGTCAAATATTCCCGATCAGACCGTTTATTACAGTAGACAGATGTATCTAAAGAATTTCATTATTGTGCAGGCCTCATCCAAATATTCATTGACGAAAAATAACGTGTTAATTTACGCTTGGGGAGAGCATGAATACCCAAAGGGTTCAAATTAAATTGCTTTAGAAATATTTTACAGGCTATAAACTGATTTAACTGGAATTACTGCCCACAGATATGTGGTTGATGGCTGTGGAGGGCAAAACGAAAATACTACATTGGTGTTTATGCTTCAATATTGGTTGACTCGGCGTGTCCCTAAGCACCGGAAGACGATAGAGGCTATTTACCTCTTCCCAGACATTTTTTTATCCCTCCAGACCGTGTTTTCACTTAAATTGAAAGGAGATTAAACAAAATCGAGTCCCTCGTATAGCCTGCAAAGTATTTTAAAATTTTGTCTTAACATGGAACAGTTTTAAAGTCGGAAAGAGATTACATCAACCACGATAGGAAGAAAAACAGCAATGCCTTCCTCAAAGCATGTCTCAAACCACCTGTACCAAGGTAACCAGCAATGCCTTCCTCAAAGCATGTCTCAAACCACCTGTACCAAGGTAACCAGCAATGCCTTCCTCAAAGCATGTCTCAAACCACCTGTACCAATGTACTCAAACCACCTGTAATAGTGGTATTTCAAATTTGCTCCGACGAAAAGATTTTTTATAAAAAAAGGTGTTGGTGCAAGGGATATCGTCTACAAATCTTAGGTAGGAGTCATAAAGTGTGCTTTGAAGCGTAAGAGAAGTATTATGAACAGCAAGCTTGAGGACGTGACTTCGTAATAAAGCGTCTAAAACTTCGGGATGTCCAAAACTTACTTACAAAACATTTCGCGCCAAATTCGGATGCTGATGACCGGTTATTATTTACAAAAATATCTTGCCATCAGCTGCTCAAGAAGCATAATGCAGAAATGATGAAGAAGACATGGTTGAAGAAAATGCATGGAAGGATCATCATGGCGAAATTTGTGTGACTGTCGAAAACTACGAGGTCATTTAAGTTTGAAATTTTATGTTCATAGTATGATTTTTTTTAAGCTTTGAAAATTTAATAATTTTATTTATAATAATATCATTACATACAAATTATTTGTTTAGTGAAATTTAAATCAGTTTAACAACGAGTCAGTTAGATTTAACTGTTAGTCAGTTAGGTTTATCAGTCAGTAACTGTGTAAAATTCCTTTTACGTTAATAATTTTCCTGAAATTCTTTTTGTTAAATAAAGTTTAGTTGAAGAAAACATTTTTGTGCATTTGTTACCCCTAAAGACCCAATGTTACATTAAATTTAGCGAAAATTAATTTCTGGTTTGTTGCAAAACAAAAAAATTCCAAATCAAGTTGCAAAGGTACCAAGTATAATACGAAAACTAATATAACCCTCCCCCCCCCCCCCTTGATGTGCTTCTGGCACCTTACTTCGTGTTTTCAAATACATTTTCCTTATGACTATAAAACTAAACAGTTTTGGTTTCAATCTTAGTTTGTCTAAGTGTGGCAAGTTGGGTTATTCGTACGGTTCCATCCAGCTTAATTTAACAAAATTTACATCAAAGTAAAATTGGATAAAATACTTAAAAATAGTTTTCAATAATATTTCCATTTATATACTTGATCATTTAAAACCTTGAATCAAACAAATAAGTTAGAATTAACTCCTTGCCTGTGACCCACGAACGCAGTTCGGGCAACGTAAATGCACCATTTTAAGAATGCTCGACTTGAGTTCGGGCAAGAAAACAATCGGTGTTTCAATTACGTGAAGCACGAACTTAATTCGTTCAATGAATAATATGTAATTTACCATTTTCCCAATAGTTGGCGATACTTTGCCGCAAAAAGTTCGGCAATTTTTGCGCCAGTTGCCATGGCATGTTTTCGTATATACCATACTGAAAAGGATTTGTGAAATTCAAAAGAATCTGAGTTACATGGAATTCATGACAGTTGATATAAATAATGATATTGTTGTATTAGTTTATTATATTTATCTTGAAAATTATGGCATTTGATTTATTTTGCTATAATTTGAGCAAAAATCACTGTAATCCATTAACATTTCCCATATATGTGAAAATATTGTATATAGTAGTAATTTCGTTTAAAATTTTGTTTTTAAAGAAATAAACTATTTCTAACATTTTGATGATAATAACGAACAAAATTAAAGAGATTTTTTTTTCGATTTATGGTACGTTTTTCTCAAACATATTCCACAGACATGGGGTTAATGTTCATCTATATACTTGTTATCTTATGTTCCTGTGACAATCGCTAATAAAACTTTCCTCAATTGCATCTGCTTCGAACACAATCATTTACTGACATTACGAAGTCTTCGATAAAAACATATGATATTTATCCTGTGGTCTTTGAACTTTGAAATAGGAGCATTTATTAAATTTCTGTAAGGTGCCGTGTGACATTCAAATATTTTTCTGGACATTTTATGTATTTCAGATGGCAACTAATCGCTGAAATCGGAAATAATACTCGTTCTTTCAAAGGTATTTGCGAAATCATCCTTTATCCTATATTCCATAAAATTTTAAATTATTATAGAGCAGATTAAAAAAGAAAGAAAATAAGAATATTTAAAATATATTGACAGTCTTTAGAAATGTGTAGATAGAACGTTTAAATCATATGGTCATTTTTATTCTCTCTATTAATATTCTTTTAACTGAAACTGTATCTAAAATCTCTGTAAAACTAAAGAAATTACACAAATAGTACACATTTTTTTCAACTTTATATATTTGTAAATTATTTCTACATTTTTTATTTTATTCTAACATAAATGTTGGAAATACAAATGCGTTTGTTGAAAAATTATTTAAACAAACCTTTATTTAAACCTGGTCGTATTATTAATTGTAATATTTATTATATTGTATATTATCGATTATGATAGTAGTTATTTTAACCTTACTTTAATGGAACATCCATAACTTAATAAATTGATTAGGATAAATTGTTACACATAATGCTTCTATATATATGTGTGTGTATGTATGAATGTCTGGGTGAATGTGGAAGTGTAGACAGAAAGACAATAAAACAAAATTTCTGTTGCGGATATTCTGGACAAATTCGTCAAGGATCGATATTTATTTTTGGACAGCATGATGCACAGTAGCAACTGTTGCAGTCTCTTACATAACCCATGTATATGAGTGTAGACAGAAGAAAGCGACATATAAGGCTTTTCGGATATTAAGGTCAAAATCTAGAAGAATCGCTATATTTATTTATATGTCGTGGAAGAAAATACACTGTTAAAAGTATTCCTGTAAAATTACGGACAGAGACCGGCAGCAGAGATTTCAGTCATATCCCGTAAATAAAAGTATAGAAATAAAAAAGTAGGGGAATGTGGCCTAAAATGATCCTAGCGTGCAAAAGGATCCACATAGGATTTCTTCCAGACAGGTCGCACTATCTGCAGGGTAATACATAAACTAGTTGTGCCAAGTGAAGAAGAATCAATGGTGGTATTCGAACGATCGCAGCATTACTCGTCTGAAAAGAATTCTTTGTAAAAGTGGTTTTTATAATGTCTGTTATAAGATAAGCACTAATTTTCATATTTATTTGGATATATAGTAATTCATGTACAGAAATATGCATTGGTTTACTTAATAGAGTATGTTTTTAGATGTGAATTACACTTGCTAAGTTTGTTATGTTTCTCGGCGTTATGCAGTTATATGACTTAAAATAGACGGCTATGTTGCCGGGTAAAATGATCCATTATGTGAAATCTCTTTACTACCATCTCATTGGCTGAAGAAAATCCGGTACGGCGCCTTAGACATCATGGGAGCCAAGTGTGTGACTGCCCCCAAACCTTTCTCTTTGAGTCCACACATTATCCTACCGATCATAATTTTCAAATATTCCATTTTATTGTTTTTTCTAAATTATTTGTGACGCTTTTTTATTTTAGAAATTACATAAAAGAAATTATGTATGCTATTTGGTTGCAAAATTAATTATATTTCATTATGTATTGTCATAATGACTTTTATAACCTTTATTTTGCCGATAAAAACCAATTTACAATTATTTTTAAATGAAGAATAATTTTGCCTTTGGGTGAGGGTAAACTGATATTTTGCACACTTTTTCAAAAATCTATATTTTGTTACTCAATTTGGATTTAAAATATTATTAAAATATGTTCATAATGCAAAATATAGTGTAAAACACATTAGCATAGGGCCAAAGTTTCATTTACAGAGTTATGTTATTTTATACAAGTTTTTCCCTTAAGAGGATCATTTTAGGCCACCTTCCCCTATGTATGTCCATCGTTTTGTGCAGCCTTTTAGCGGTAATTTTACGAGGCAAAGTAATACAATTCCTTAAAACAGGATATAGTGCACTTTAAAACACAATAACATTTAACTTACTGTTCTGTAGCACGTAGCACGTTAGATAATCATCACAGAATCGTTTTTTTTTTTTTTTTTTTTTTTTTGGCGGTTTAAAAAACATGTTACGGTCGCGGTTAAGTGATATTATTTTTCAAAATATGAGTAAAATGAATGGTTATATTATATCGGAGGAAAATGTATGGGGTCCAGTGGCGTGGCGTCCGGTCATCGCTGGATGCGGCGATGACCAAGCAATATTTTAAAACTCTTAATAAGCTTTTAAAACTCTACGATCCAGTTTTAGCAGAACATTTGGAATTCATGTATAAGTGAAGGTAATATTTAAAGTTTCTTTTTTGAACATTCAACCATTGAATTTTAGAGTTAATAATTTTTCACCACAAACTTAAATAATTGCGATGACCACCGAAAATATTCACGCAACGCCACTGATGGGGTCGTACCGTATTTTTGCTAACAGGTGGCCTAGAACTGTAAGAATTTGTGGATTGCCCTTAATTTTCTAAGTATCTAAGTGATAAGGATGCTTATTTAATGGTTCAGACCGTTTTTCATTAAATAAGGCTGAAAATTGAAAGGCAAACTCCAATAAATTTACAGTTTTTTCTGAGAGTGTAGTAAATAGTGCAATATCTCATAGGTATCTACTCTTATTTTAAATGTACTTTATAAGGAACAATAATGATTGTTATCTATTTTAAACAGCTACTACATTATATTTATGTTTAAAGGGGCACAGGACCTTTGAGCTTGTCGAAATGATCAAAAGCACGACCTTTTTTAAAGTACCAAAATACAAATAATATGCTTTTTTTTTTTTTTTTTTTTTTTTTTTTTTTTTTTTTTTTGCCTAAAGTATATATTCTCAGCTATATTATCCAGAGAAATAAATGTTGTATATACAAAATTAATACTTAATTTTTTATTTAAAATTTCATCTTACTAATGCGTGAATTACAATAATATAATAAGCGCTGCGCGCAGGATGGAACTCTAAATTATGCATAAAGAAAATAATTTTTGAACAAAATAGAATTATTCCACATCTACATCTAAGTTAGAATCAAAATATATACAAAATGTTTTGTTTAATATTTGATTTTATCACAAAATATGAAAAATTACAAAAAAAAGACAATTTTTTAAAGTGCAAAAAATGAATAACCAAAATATCTGAATTTTTTTGGTATTAGCATGAAGACTACAAAGCAACGCATATTTGGTTAATTTCTTAAAGCTATAGATTATATAGACAGTAAACAGTAATGAATATAGACAGTAATGAAAGTAACAGTCCGTGTAAACTCCAAATTTACTAATCTCAGAAAACGCGTTTTAAAGTTTCAATATCTTCGGATTTTCAATTGTACTCACCGTCTATAAATGATTGTAACTCAAGATATAATGCAGATTTTTTAATGGGTTTTTTGGAATACTGCTGAGAAACTCTTAAAAATTAAGAATCAATCAAAATCTGGAAACTGATTTTTTCAAAGTTTAAAGGTCCTGTGTCCCCCTTAATGATTTCGCCCTTATTGTCTGAAAAGCCTCACATTTCGTAATATATAGACCTTGCTGTAAATTTCTACATATGTACATAACGATGTGTGTATATATATTTTAAGAAAATACGTATTTATGAAAATTAATTTCTCTTATTAGTTTTAATTTTAGTGATGATTCTACTGTCAAAAGAAATAATAAAATATAATAATAATATATCAGCAAAAAACATGCTATTTCGTTAAAAGAAATCATGTTGTAAAAGATTAGCATTACTACGCGTAAAGTTACTGTAATGTTTATAAAACGGATATTTTCCTCCTCTTCACATACTTTTTATACTAATGAATGATATATTAGTGCATCACTGAATCTGAGGGAAAAGAAAAACAAACTGGATTTCTGAAATATTCTCTTTATGTACAAAGAAGTTACCGTACATTTCCTGATTCTATACGTGTATATATTTGTAATAACTGTATAAGACTGCGTTTATTCTATCTCAATAAATTTTGAAAAGAACAGAAAATGCGGAAGGAAATACAGAAGATACAAAATAAAAAGATTTTGCGCATTTTATTATTTATGCATTTATTACCTAAAAGAGTATAAATATATGTGCAATGTTTATTTAGAGGTACTACTATGAATTGATTTTTTGTATTGTTAAGCGAATGAAAGAATATATTACTGTGGACTTTCTACTTTTAACTAACGTAATTTAAAAATTAGGGTGAAAAAAAATAATATATATATATATGATATCGCAGCATATGATTGAATGAATTACTTATGCCGAAATATAATAAACAACGCATTATAAAAGTTATAATTCGTATAAAGTACTATAATCTAGTTCTTAAATAAATTATCAAAAATTTTTAAATTTTCATTATTTTGTTTAAAAAAATCATAAATTTTATTTCAATGAAATTATATTCTACACTTAACAATAAACAGGAAATGGAAAGTAAGGCAACAATCAAAAACGATTGAAGCAACTTCTTAAATTATTATAAAACGTAACGATATTTTACAAGATATTTCTCAACAAAAATATTTATATATTATAAAAGTCCAACACATTAAAAAATTGAAAATTAACTGAGAACACAGAATCATACTTTTGAATGTTACATTTTTATTAGCAAAAATATAACTATAGGTATGTAAATATAATATGTAACTATCTCTATTACTAATGGAAGTTCAGGAACGGAAAGTGCTGGAAAACATTTAATCAGAATTTATAAAGACTTTATAAAGACTATAATACTTCGAATAGCTATTGCGAAGGTCCATATAAAAAATGGCTTCTGACTTAAAATTTGGGCATTACTTTTAACATTCGCTGTACAAGTCATTCTCAAGTGTTTTTTTCGAAATCTGAACTAGCCTTTATTGAGCTGCTAGTACCATTTAAAATAGATCCTGCTTTTAGTTGGAGTGCCGGATTAAGAATGAGGAAGTTCAAAACTGGTGAAATATTTGGATTATTTTGAGCCTTTTTGGATTTGGAACTACCATACAAATATAAAATGACAAGTTTTCATGAATTTAAAAACTTGTCAAATACATTTACCGTATTTTTACAACCCACTATCAGGCATCCTTGACTTTCTTATAAATATCTACATTTTCTTTTTCTTTACCAAATAGAATGTACTCCACGATTTCCATTGTAAGTGGCGTCCGTATTAGATATAAGGATGTAAGACAGAGAATGAAATGCATGTTTTTTTCTAAAAACTCTCACATATGAATATGCGATACTTTGGTAACAGATCATAGATTGATGTAAATAAAGCTGAGATCGCTCCATAACACTCTAAAGTACTTAGGCAGACGTCGTTATGACACCTGTTGAAATCACTATATTTAATAGATCATATGCAATCGTCATTGCTATGTGTGTTGAGATCACCATATTTAATAGCTTATACACAGTTGTCATTTTTCTGTCTGCTCATCACCATATTTATTAGCCCATACGTAGTCGTCGTTATTATGCCTGTTGGCCGGGACGAATAAGTCTGGCTGTTTTCCATAAAAAAAAGAAAACAATTATTCATAACAAGGGGAATTTTATGGGTTTCTTCTAAAATAATACATTTGAAAAGTATCCACCACAACTCTTTAAAACATTAGACAATTACTAATGCAAACTTTTCACATTCTACATTTTATAAAAAGATGTTAAAATATCATTCTATTTAGGTGATTCTCTTCGAGACAGCAACTTAGTTTTAAAAAATAACAAATGCCACGGAAATCTGAACTCCGCTCTCATGTTTCAGGCTAAATAATGAGACGCGCAAAGTCTTCTGCGCTAATGCAGATGCGAGGAACAGCCAATCGTAGCCTTGAAACAGGGAAGAACTGTATCCAGCCGCGTAAGATATTTGGACACCTCAGTTGTTTACAAGAAAATGCGGGAAATTGTCTTTTGGAACAAAATAAGAAAAAAGGGGATGGGTAAGGGGATAACTTTAATGGAATAAATATCAGACCTTAAGATAGAGAAAAAAAGAAAAATTATTGAAGAAAAATTATTAAGGGGAAATATTTCTTAGAAATATTTTAAAGGAAATTAAATACTCGTTTTAAAATGGAATGATAGAATGTTATTTAAGATAGGGAATAATTTAAGAAACTAGGATGGCGGAATACTTTATAAAGAAAATTTTTATGGAATAACTTTGAAAATGCGCGGAAATTTAATTTTCGTAATAGGTATATGGTGTAAAGCGAATTTCTTTAATGCATGAAATGTTTCATTTTGCAAACGACAGACCGAGCAATTTCTGTTATAAGAATTACTTAATTTGATCGTCTATCAAATCTATAACATTTTACCATTTTTCTGGAAATGACTGCATATATCATAGTATTGTGCTACTAGAAATTCCAATTCCTCCCGATTAAATACTAAAAATTTTAGTCTATTATCAATATATCCTTTAGAACTATGCTTTCGAAATTTGGTAATATTTAAAACGCATTCCACTATTTAAATTTTACTAAAATATATTTTGACAGTTAAAAAAGTTTCCAATATATTTACATTTTTGATATATTTTGCTGTGGGAAAATCAGATAAAAATAAGAACACAAATCGAAATTCTTTGCTAGAAGAAAAATATTTTATTCCCTTACACATATAAATAAGGAATTTTGATACATAGCCACATATAAAGATTCTTTACATGTAGTTTATGTGGAAAACTAAACATTTGTATATAATATAATGGGAGAAGTGTTTGGGTTCTATACAATGAACGCTATTTAATGTACCTTTGGGAATAACAAAATTGGTATATTTTAAAACATGGTGGAAAATGCATTATAATCGATGGGATGTAGCACAAAATATTCATTCTAAAACTTCGAATAAAGTAGGATACTTTGCAGCCATTTAAATGGATTTTTTAATCAAAAATATGTATACACAAATATGTATGTACGTATGAATGTGTGTGTGTGTTTAAAAAATGTATATGTGTGTTGTATCACAAAAGGGCAGCATTTGTTGTTTTCAATTTATTAAAAAGTAGTGTTACAGACTATTTTTTTCAATTTTGAAAATCGTAGATAAAACAAAATATCACAATTTTCCTACTTAAACGCGGTTTCTTTAAATCAATAAAAGTTGATGTGAAGCTATAATAACTGCAACATTTCACATTTCCGTATGATTTATAAATTTTGCAATATTAGGGAACTACATTTCGTGTCTTGCAGCTAAAATAATCATGTTACAATACTCATTTTAAAATCATGTCTTTTTAACAAAATACTCTAATAAGAGAAATTGAACTTTGTTATGTAATGTGTATTATTTTTGTTCAATGTATCACAGTTTATTTATTGTAAGCTGAACCACACGGCATTGGCCGACCTCGTAAAATTAACAATAGATAAACCCCATATTCATATGATTATCTTTAACCGTTATGCATACCTTTAACCGGATGTTCTCTGAATTTATATTTTAAAGAAAAAATCAATATAAAATATTCCTTTTTAGTGGTAAAAGATTTTGTAAGAAGACATTTATTTTGACATAGGATAGTTTCACAGTTTGAAATAAATAAATAAATAAATAAATAAATAAATAAAAACTAACAGAAAATATATTTGGCCTGAAATAGCACCTAGGCAAAAAAGTGGAAGACCCCTATTTTCATGCCGAAAAACAAATGGGAGTGACCAGTAAATCCTCTGACCAGTCTCTTTTGTCCAGCTAGTCGCAGTAGGCAGGCACCACAAGCATCAGGGAGTAGCAACATATTTTAACTCGTTTAAAGCAATATACATTTAATTACTGTGCGATGTTTATAGTTGTTTGCATTGCAGTCGTTTTTAAGGGAATTTCTCTTGAGGTTTTGTGCATTTTCTCATCATCTTCTAAGATAATATATTGGTAAATATTTGAAATAAGCAGATAATAATATGAAATAAGCAGATAATCCATTCGACTTGTCTCTGAAGTTTCAATTCAAGCCTGCGAATTACACCATTAGACACACCTGTATTCACTACAGTGCCGTTAAACCCGAGAACTATAAGGTTGCTGAAATCATCCAATAAAGCACTTGTTACGTATTCGTAAATGCTATTAGATATATCAAGACTACATCTACTTTCAGCTGTAATATATCCCATGAACATTGGAGCAGGTTGCGATACAATACAGTAATGAGCTTCTACAATTGTTCTTTGGAACTGTTTGTTCTCGAGCATTTCTGATGTTAAAGTTTTGTCATGCCGTCCATCAAAATAAATGCTAGATACAGTGGAACGGTTTTCGTTTTATTTTGAGACCAATTTTTGCAAATTCTCGATTTCCCCCTTCATATTTTATTTTTGTCTGTGATGAGTCTGGTATCTGATTCCGATATTAAATCCAAATCTTGCATAACACTCCATGCTTTAGCAGCCGTGGCTCTCTTGAATATACCATATATTTTACCGACAAGAAAAATCAATCCGCAAGTTATCCAATTTTAAACGCATTTGAACACACCTTGTTGACTGCTATCTTCTATTTTATTTTCCCTTTCATTCTCCACTGAATGGCTTGAATCAGAAGCAGGAGACGCCTGTTTTGCAGATCTTATAGTATCTTGTTCTTTTAACATTTGACGTTTCTAGAGTCGTTTTTTTCTGGAAAATAAACACATTCAATGAACATTTTTCTTTCCATTCTGTGTCAATGAGGAACACCTTTTTTTGCAAGAACTTTGCTTTCTTTCGGATAGTTACACCCCTTAAAAATCACGCATTTACAGGCAGATATGTTTTTACTTCCAATTTAAAGTTCTCAATATCTTTGAGATTAGTTTTGCTTTTTCCAAGACGTTTTATATTTTTCAGGATTGGTCGATATTTTCTATGGTATGCATGTATCATATCACTAACACGTTTATGTAAAACCGAAGCAATGGATGTATCGATGTATAAATTTTTCATCTTCAAACCAACTGTTTCTGAAATAACTGAAAAATATGATTCTTTGTTTCCACCAGTTTTGCAACAAATACGCATCAGTTTCGTAACCATCTCTTGTGAGCGCAGCATCTTATAATGTCTTCATGCGCTGGAAACGTAAAAAATCCTTCGGTGTTCCAAAAAGTACGGTATTGCAACGTTTGTCGACTTGAAAACTGACTGCGATGATTTTGGCATTCCAAATAGTCACCAATATATCATATTAGAAAATGATGACGAAATGCACAAAAACACAAGACAAATTCCTTTAAAAACGACTGCAGTGCAAGTAACAATAAAGACCGCACACTGATTAAAAATATACTGTTTTAAACAACTTAAAATCGGTTGCTACTCGCAGATGCTTGTAGCGTCTGCCTACTGCGGTTAGCCGGACAAAAGAGAGTGGTCAGGTGATTTACTGGTCACCCCGATTTGTTTCTCGGCATGAAAATAGGGGTTTTCCCTTTTTTGGCAGATTGCCAAACCCTGTCGGCCTGGATTGTGCATTAAGCAAGCAGTAAACCATTATACCGAAACGACAAAATACATCAAAATTTTAAAAATTCGATGCTGATGAAACGGCAGAAGATATTAACCTATAATTCTAAAAACATTTTTGGCTGTTGCTGTTTAAACATAGTATCCTTTAAGCACTACCCCAAACCAATCAACGAAATCTGTGATCAATATTTAATATTTTTATTTTAATAATTTTTAGTCCAATTTTCGGAACTTTCGGCCAACTGAGGCAACAGAAGTTATCAACCCACTGTTTTAAGATTCCGCAAACTTTTTAATGAAAGTAGTTCACAAATTTCCCGCACTACCGCTAAAAGATTTGAGAAATTTCGATTTTTTCAATACGACCTACTACCACACCCCTCAAAGATAATAATATAAAAATAATATAACTACTTTTAAAACTTAAAAATTTCAACAAGAAAATATAGAAAAAATTAGGAAAAATGGCTGCGGCCTCATCGGCAGTGGTCTATATTTCAATAGCAGCCGAGCATTATATATATTTATATGATATGTATTAGGAGACATTGGATTTCGGCGAAAACACTTAGTAGCAAAATCAAATGTTTATCGCTCGTTGGCTACATATCAGATGTTTCCCCACCGGACCCTACGCCACAGTACTAAATGCATGCCTCACTTGCAACATAGCAAAAGATACAAAATTATATTCGTTGAAAAAACAACCCTCAGACAACTCAGCAATTGTGCCACATCCAAAAATATAAAACAATCTAAACATGGAAGAATCTATCTTCCAATCACCAGTCCAAATTCTTTCCTAGTTTGTTGCTAATCTGTTCTTGTTGGCGATTACTATACTTATTGCTTAAATATATATATATATGTGTGTGTGTGTGTGTAATAATAAAAATCTACTAAAATGTTGCAAACATTAATAGATAATATAATACTTTTCAGATTCGAAACATGCTGAATTCCTGGACGGAAACTTATCTAGATTTTATTTTAAAATAAAACTGTTAATCGATGATATTATTTATTAATGTTTGCAATATTTTAGTAGATTTTTATTATTGTACTGTTTAGTATTGTTATTAATATTGAGGGAGATGGATTATTTTATTTTTGTTGTTATTATTTATTAGAGGAATTGATCTTTACATTTGTCATTTAATTTAAGTTTTATTTTATATATGTTTATTATGTTTATACTATTGAATTCATATATAAAGTAGATATCCCTCATTCATATTCTTGAGATGTAAACTTGTTAAAATATCTAGTGACACAATGAGTGAAATTAATTTTGTACCTTTTGGCTTCGAGTGAGGTTGGCACATGCAAGCTTGGTTTTGATTTCATTTGCTAGTCTAAGAGGGACTGCTAAGACGAGGAAACCAAGTCCGTAGAGCATAATGTCCCTCCCGGATTTCTTTATTAAGGAATTAAAAAAATTACATTGATTAGCAAGTCATCGCACAATGACATCCCGCCAAAACCGCGACAAGGTGCGGGATAAAAAAATGGTGGGGTGCTCCAGTCTACCTAGAGAAACCAAACGCCGCACGGGGCGATGCGGGCAAAAAAAGTAAATGGAAAAAATACACAAAACATTTCCTTACTGCCGGAAAATAGAATTCCTCCGCGATACTGGGCAGTCACGTCATAACGGTGCCGCGCATGAGCAAGGTCAAATCACGACACTGGGCAGCACCACACGATAAAGGAACAGGGCACAGCCTACGCGACTAATTAGTTAAGTTAGAAAGGTCACGGAAAAAGTTGTGATTGTTTTTGAGCTTTGACAGTAGTGTTGAGCGTGTGATGATATTGTTTAGCCAGCTCTTAGGTACACAAGCTTTGTTAGCGCATTTTGAGAAATCTTGCACTGCCGAGAAAAAAAATGAAGCTTGGAAATTAAATAATATTTGTAAATATTTAAAGGGAGAATCTTTGAAGGTTTATATAAATGACTGTCTAGAGTGTTTTAGTTTTGAAAAAAACATTCTAAGTTTCTCACTGAGACTTCATTAGTGTTTATGTTCCTAGATTTTCTGAATTTGCAACTTTATAGTTAAATGACCTAAATGAATTACAGAAATATTTTCTTAAAAATGTTGAATTTGGTATAAAATCACAGTTGTGTGGAACTATCAATGTGCAGGGACTTACACATGGGCTAAAGCCAGAATACCAGAATTTTTTTTATAGTAAATCCCCCAAGTAACAACACTGGCTGGTATCGAATGGCAAAAGAGCTTGTATTCATTTCAAACTCTCCTGTAAATGTTGTCAGGAATAATTCACAAAACGTTAGGCATTTTTGACCTCAGCTTAATGTATCCAGATATTGGATTCGCCTGGAGAATCCTAATTTCAATACAAATAATCCTCGATTTATATATTCTAGAATAACATGTACGCATTTTCAGCAACGATATCCAAATAGACCTTGGAGGATTTGTCTTAACGCATCCCATTGGGAAAGAGAATGCATATTTAATGTTAACAATTTACATCATTTGCTCCTAATTGTCAACAACAATCATCTACTAATAATATATGACAATTGACAGTATCTGAGTATTCAAACCAAAAAGACATTTCGTTGTGTTATTGATACGAGATCCACTATTTCAATTTTGACTATTAAATTTGTAAATTTATTACATGCTAAAGTTAAAAATATTTCTCCTATTATCATTGATCACGCTAAAGATTCTATTCAAGTTAATCAATCATGTATATTATTTCTTAAAATTAAGCAAAATGTTATTTTTTTGTTATGTAATACTGATCTTGAGTATGCAATATTAGAATTGCCACATTGTGACCTTTTCAAATTAAATATTGATTGTACAGAATGTAATACTATGCATGAAGGATCATATTAAATCAATGTCTATCCAGTAATAAACTAATATATCTTCAAATTAAATAAATATGGAAAAACTATATTTTCAAAGAACGACAGATTCACCTTAAAATATAAATGAAAAATATGAATATCAAATTCACAATATATCTTTACTTAATAGGTGCTAAAAATACAAATGTTAAAAACATTTTAAAAACAATGCAGATGTTGAGAACATTGAGTCACATGATGTTTAAAATCCGAGCGCTTTCGATTGAACCATCAGTCGTCATCAGGGAAAAGAGCACTGTCGAATGAAAGACAAACAGCTGGTTAAATATCAAAGGGCGAAACCAAACGAACCACAAAATAGGAGGGTGGGAAGGATGGAAAAATAACAGAGAGGAGCAGCCAATCAGAAAAAGAGAGAGAGGGGGGGAGGGGGGGACAGGGAGGAAGGAAAATGGTTAATCAAAACCAAATTCCCCTGTAACCCCTAGAATTTTAAACCAGATTCTTGGTATGTTATAGGATAGAACATCATTACAGGTACTCTTGCCTTTTGCTAAAATTTCTAACGACTCTCTAATTATACAAATATTATAAAATGAAGCGTGTGCGATGATTTTAACTTCTTTGAATAAGATATCAATGTCTTTAACTTGACTTAGCCGGGATAGAGCTGTGGATGGTCTACCCTTTTTTAAATCTGTCATATGCTCCTTAATCCGTTCCAATAATTTCCGAGTGGTCATACCTATGTAAGTATACTTTTTTGAACTGCCTCCAATCCTAAAAGGGACAATATAAACTCCGGATTTATCAAAATTGTGTATAGGATCGACCTGTCTGTATACCAGTTGCTCTAATTTTGTCGGTGGTTTAGCGATAAGTGTAACATTATATTTCTTTAATGCATACTTAATTCTTTCAAAAAGATGTGGAATATATTTCATACTGCAAAATTTAGGTTTTTCTTTATTTTTGCTAACGCTTGTAGATATTTTGTTACTATTATATTTATAAATTAATTTGTTGATAAATTTATTCGAAAATCCATTTTCACAAGCTATCTCTTTAATTTTATTTAATTCATCATTTAGGTAAACTTCCGAACAAACTTGAAAAGCCCTTTTAACATAAAAACGATATGCAGCAGTTTTGTAGTTGAATGGAACATTACTGTCATAGGATATTGTATTGTTTGACCTGCAAGGTTTTCTATAGACTTTCATATCGATGCTTTTTGTTGAAATGTTTTTAACCAGTTCTACATCTAAAAAAGGTAACGAACCATTTTCTTCTATTTCATAAGTGAACTTAATATTGTTATCTATACTGTTAGCATGATTCAAAATTTTTGAAGGCGTTTCATCTCTATAATAATAGCCTAAGTCATGTGACTGTCATCAATAGTTCCGGGTTGACCGCTTCATTTTTTATATGCCAGATAGCCAATTTGATAATTTAATGTTAGCCGGGCGCAGGTGATAAATCGCCAAATATTGTTCCATCGCCATCACATCATCTGTATTATATTAGTCCATCGCATGCGACTGTCATTAACAATTTTTCGCGAGGTAAATTAAAACAAAGCTATGATGTTGAAATTAAATGTCATAGTTTATAGTATTATTTTTTACTTTTTTTTTTCTTTTCATTCTTTAAGAAGTAAGGGAAAATTGAGAGTCATAAATTTTAAGCATTTCAGTTTTAAATTAAAGTTATGTATTTTAAATAAAATGAATGAAAGTATTATATTTTAAATGAAATTAATGAAATAAGAAAAAATACGACGGGTACAATGTTTGGCGATTTATCACCTGCACTCGGCTAACATGAAAATACCGAGTTCATGATTTCTGTATCAGAATCTTTCGATTTGGCGAAGGATTGAGCAAGTAAAATAAATTATGAATAAAAGTAACATGATACAATGGTTAGGATAGATTTGAAGGAGACCAAACTGGTCGCCAAGGGCGGCTAGTTACCAATAGTGAATTACACACGTCAGCATTTTCGTAATCCTGCCGACGCACAGTGGGACGGTTTGACGATATAGGTGAAAAAAATTATTTCGTTGAAGTTTTATTATTTTTTGCCTTTTTTTAATGCATCACTAATAAAGTACTTAAAGAGCGATAAACATTTGGTCATTTAAGAACAATGTCTTAAAATAAAAATGCAGGGTGCCCACTAAAGCCCGTTCCCACCCTCTTAACTGCAGAACGACTGCATCTATTCATAAACACGGTGTCTAGGTACAGTAGAGAGGCTATGCGCTACTAGATGAGACCGCTTACAACACCACCTGGTGAAAAATGGCGGTATTAGCGTTCCTATCGGGAAAAATGTTCAAAATATGGGATAAAAAGTGTATGACAAGTTTGTAGAGCATCTTCTATTTAATTCGAAAGGACATCTTGTAAACATGAATGCTAAATGAATCTCGTTTCAGAGATAGGAGTACTAACTGAGCTGTTTTGCACCGGGTGGCTCTGGAAGCGGTATCATCTGGTATCACATAGCCACCATATTATACCTAGACACCACTTTTATGACTATAGCTGCAACCGTTCGGCAATTAAGAGCGTAGGAAGGACTTTGAGGACACCCTGTATAATGCATTATAAACAATGCGTTAAACATTCTTATTTTACAATTAAGTAAAAAATAATGTAATGCACACATGTAATTTAACATTAATTTCTTTTTTCTATTTTGCCTACTCAGAATTACTCGATATATTTGTGTAGTCATCCTGAGAAAAGAAATTTAAAAAATAAAATCAAACTAAGAAAAATGTTTTGTGGTACCCTATAAAACATATAAATGCTACCAAAATTATTTTCGATTGAAAAAATGCTGTTCTGTGAAAAAATAACCTATATAAATTTTATTCAATTTCCAATAAAATTTCTGCTTATAGACAGTAATGTGACCGAATTTTTTATGTGTCGCTGTAAAAGAAATAGAACTGCAACGCACTTTCTTTTCAATTTAAAAAATGCTATTGTTTATCTGAAAAACCTATAGTAATTTTGTGGAAATTTAATTAAAATTTCTGCGTTTAAGCAGCAATCTTTCCACGATATTTTGTGTGGCCATATAAAAAATGCATAATTTCTAAGTTCGTGACATTATAATTTAATAGAATTGTCATCGGAAAAACACACGTGGGCAAAGTTTCATCTCAATCAGATAATTGAAAGTGGCTTAAAATTGTGTTGCAAGATTTGAACTAATCTTTTATGTAGCCCTGTAAAAAAAAGCGTAACTGCTACGTTCCATAAATTATAATAATATTACATTGTCATCAGAACTACATATCCTGAGCAAAGTTTCGGCTCAATCAGAATATTGAAATTAATTTAAAATTAACTTGAAAGTCTTAATCTAAATTTTGTGGAAGCTCTGTAGAAACAGTATTTTAAACAAACTTATGCGTTCTTTAAATTATTATAATATTGTATTGTCATTCAAATTACACGTGTATTCATTGTTTCTGCTCAATAGTATAATTAAAATTTGTTTAAATTTGACTTCTAATATTTGGACTAAACATACATACATGCACAGTAAGTTAATATGATGTTTTTAATAAAAGCTTAATGATCTTCAGCTATCTGCAGGAGTTTTTTTTTTAATTTTTCAATACTTTAGGAATGACACTTTTATTTTTTTAAATACTTATTGCTGAATAATGCTGAATAATTTGTTAAAATTCAAGATAAAATTTGTAAACAACATCAAGGATCATCCAAAATTACAACTTTTGAAAAAAGCGGTTAAGAGGGTTTAATATCGCTTATTTTCAAATAAAAATGGCTTAAATCTGATCTTGAAAAACCTGTGGCATATGTTCAGCAAACTTGTGCTTTCAAGTAAAACAGAATAGTCACAACGTTGTAACAAACTTAGAGGAAGCTAGTGCAACTTTTGAAACTCCCTCAAACCAATAGCACAAATGGCTTCTTTAAGGTCATAATTAATCGAAACGTCTGATTTTTTTCCACAAACTCGTACGGATCTCGAAAACATAGACATTCAACTACCAGTAGACGCGGTTACGCCAAATTACTAGATAATCGGAAAATTGAATTTTGTCCAACTAGATCATCAAAAAGTCCCTCTGTTCGGCGGTTTGATCAGAAGGACAATTAGGGGGCCAACAAAAAATAAAGGAAAAGAATAATGTTTGGGATCACACTATAAAATAAAATACACTAAATGATCTATTGCTATAGCTTTCGAATATATGGACATTGTACAATATATGTATTCATTTGTGGAAGAATAGAACGTGTATTCATGGAGATATATAGATTTCTTTTTAACACTAGAACCGCGGTACTTTCGGTATACCTAGAACCGCGGAGCGGGTCAGTTTGACCCAAGATAGAAAAAATATATAAATATGCATAAATGTTTATCTTAATTAACTAAAATAGTATATTTTCATATAATAATCGATTTTTCAATACGTTTACATTATATTTAATAGATTTTTCCATGCATTTACATTACATTTGATATAAAAAATCAGCTCAGATTACCAGTTATTTCAGAAAGTGATTTCTTCCACATTGTAGTTTCTTAAGTATAACATACTTTACCCAAAAATAAACGTAGACTTCATAACTTTAACAGAAAATAGACTATCTCATTAAAATAAGTTTAGACATAATTTCTAATAATAAAGATACATAAAAAATAGATATACGAGTTAATTACTAGTTTAACAGATTTGTTTAATCCAATTTATTGTGTGCATCGCATGCAAAACTTAGCAATAAATTTTATATGTTTACCACAAAGGGGTGCATTATATTATATAAAAATATCGTCAGTTTTAATTTCACATTTTGAAGTGTGACACCGGGCTCGTTTACACTAAGTTTGAGGTTTTCCGTCGTTTTCAGTGGTTGCTTCTCACCCAAATGACACCTTTTTTTCACCTACAGAGAACACACTTTTCTGCTAATTATTCAACAAAGTCCTGAATAAATTACCGTCTACAAATAGAATGTCTAGTTACGACTTTGTATAGAACCCAAGCTTTGATAGCTGCAAGAATCAAAATATTATAAAATACGTGCACTGCCCACCTATGTGAAACAGTCTTGACAGTATACATCCTGGCAATCTGATAAATCACATCTACACCGAATATAGTTGCTTTGCAGTAATCAACTGCATTTTTAGAATTATCTAAAACCAATCTTTGAATGCAGTGTACTGTTCATCAACAAAACATATTTATATGCTTTTTTCTGGTAATCAGTATGGGTTAGTACAGTAGCCGCCTGATATTTTGATTTTGACATTTTTACAGAGAACTCGTATTTCTTTTCACGAAAGTTTTACAGTTCCTACAAAGTTGCTGTTTTTGGATTTCAATGCCTTTGCAAGTTTTATAAGTCATGGTGTATAATTAGTTTTCAGTGGCATGATTACAGATATCAGAAATCGTGTCAAATTTGTCTGTCTTTAGATGACTTGATCGGTTTGATTTTATATCGAACTATAAGGTTCCCATTATTTCAAGAAATTTGTCTTTTGGTATTGTAAACTTACGATTTCTTATCTATACTTACAATAAATGCAGGATAAAACTAACTACAAGAATTCTTATCTGTTGTAAATTTCCATTGTATTCGAATACTCCTTTACACTGAGGATATATGAGGGACTCACAGCCATTGTAAGACAAGTTCCCACTTTGAAAAAAAGTAAGATAGCCCATTTAGAAGGTGAATAAAATCTGTTTTATCTACTCCCACAGTAATCCAATTCTGTAACTAGATGACATATATGAGAAAGTATGTGAAAATAGACTTAGTTCACTGTGGGAGTGGATAAAACTGATTTTATTCACCTTCTAAATGCACGTAGATTGTTTTTTCAAAATGGACTTTGTTTACTATGTTTGTGAGTCCCTCATATGTCGTTACTTCTGAGAAAATGCATCTCTTTTTCCTCATTTATGCGAAAAAACTTATAACGGGTCAAATTGACCCGCTTCGCGGTTCTAGGTATAAATGGTTATAATTGGGAATTTATTTATATTATGCGTTTTTACATTTGATAAGTCGTTGCTTACCTTAAAATATTAAAAGTCAGAACAGGAAATGTTTTTCCAATTACTATTTTTGGCGCGAGGACAAACTAAACATCGATTCGGGTCAAATTGACCCGCTCCGCGGTTCTAGTGTTAAAGTTCAATACTTTTTTGCCGGTTTTTTGTTTATATCCTGCAAGGTTTTTTACGAAATTTTACACCAGTTTCAGCAAATTTGACAAAATGTAGTAGAAATAATATGGTCCAATTGGAATGTAAATATATTAAATATTTGATGAAATATGAGCAGTTGAATTAAGTATTTTTTCTCTGCGCACGCGCGCACGATGATTGTTTTTTTTTTTTTCCATGATTTGATAGTCATCTCTATGGAGCACTCATAAAAAAAAAAGCCAGTCAAATATCGTGAAATTTCAGAAAGATATAGGTGATAGACTGAACTGATTTTTAGTTGTTCTCTAAAAACAGTTAAATGATAAGGGGTTGCCCGTAAATTGTTGTTTTTAATTTTTACTTTTTTTTTTACTTTTCATTTTTTATGGATACGTTACATCTTTTTTGAAAATCACCAGAACGAGCCTATTACAAGAAAAAAAGATTTATCAAAATCAAAGCATTTCTTCTAAATCTTCTCGTTGACATTTATTAAGTACAAACTCCTTTGCTGAAAGTCAGTTAATAAAAAATGACAATTTGTGGAAAATCCCTTATCATTCAGCAGCTTTTAGAGATCAATTAAAAATTCGCCCACTATATTGCCGATATCTTTCTGAATTTTCACGATATTTCACTCGATTTTTTTTATCAATTGCTCCATAGAGTTGAAATCATAGCTAATGCAATACAGCAGACTATCACATCATGAAAAAATATATTTTTTACCATGGGCACATGCGCAGATAAAAATATTTTATTCAACTACTCATAGTTCCTCAAATATTTAATATATTTAGATTCCAATTACAGCATATTATTTCTACTGCATGTTGCCAAATTTTCTGCAACTGGCGTTAAATTTGGTAAAAAAAAAAACCCTGCATGATATAAACAAAAACAGGGAAAAATTTTTTGAACTAAGGAAAAAAAATCGATATATCTCCTTGAATAACTTCGGTTCTTCCACAAATGAATACATATATTCTACAATATCCATATATTCGTAAGCTATAGTGAAAGATTATTCAGGGCGATCTAAAACATTATTATTTTTCTTTGATTTTTGTTGGACCCCGAATTGTCCTACTGATGAAATCGTCATGTATAAACATGAAGTAAAACATATTCTTCATAATCCTGAATCTTCAGAAAAATCCGTTAAATATATCTTTAAATATTCAACAAAATGTCTAAAATTGAAAGTGTCCGATCATAAATGGCCATATAGTGTATATTCTAGTGAGAATTCTTAAATTTCTCATTTAAATTTTATTTGCGCAAACCATCTGTAAATACATAGTACATACTCTGCATTTACCATTTATACAGATATCTCTGGTTCCTGGGTTGCACTCTGTTCCATCTGCGACTGTATTCGACAACATGACACAGAAAAATTCCCCTTCTGGTTTGCAATGCAATTGGCAAGGAGTCACTGGAAAAAAAGAAAATTATTACTTGTCGAGTTATCGAAATCAATATCGTAACTACGGTAATAAAACACGTGGTAAAACTTAATTCTTTGTAGCAGTTCTACTTTTTCCTGTACACATGAAGACAAAAAGGACAAATTTTCGGGGCCATAGTATCGGTTACCTCGATCGTTCTATAGTTACGTTGGTTAGAATTCATAAACATTTTGGCAACTTGGTTGCCACATTTTAATTTGTTAATTTAATAATTATCTCTACTCGAACTAAGAATTAACACATGATCCCTATTTACTACTTGCCAAAACTTCTATAGTCAAAACAAAAATCTAATTATAATAATTCTAGTATTTCCCTTCAGTTGTTTTGTCCCGAAATGGATAATAGAAAAAATGAAATTTGTCTACCTACATCGTCTACCCGAAACGTCCCAATGTACGACAATATCTCTAGCTCCGATTAATTGAGTATTTTTCTCGTAAGTGTCAAGAGGAAGCATACGCAGAAGATTTTCATTAAAATAACTGTATAAGGATGAAATCTTCTTTTAGTTTTAAGTAAATATTTTGCCATATTCAGTATATCCATCAATAGTTTTTATTTTGAAAGAATGATCAGTCTTGTTTGCCTAAATATTTTGAAGTTTGAATGCAGTTACCACGGCAGATATTACAATGCTCCTAAAGTGACCGCTCCTGATATAAAAAACGACCAATTACCAGGTACCTGTTTACAGGAGAAATAAAAAAAATAAATATAGAGAGAATTCTCTTTTAAAATATTAATTGTACGTCAGAGTGAATTTTGAAAGCATAATTGATTAATGTGCATAAAGAAAGTTCAAAAATAAATTCTACTGCAGATAAACGTAAAGTACGCTGAGTTTTTTCTTCTTATTTAAAGATTAAAATAAGCATTAAAAAAAAACTTCTAAAAGTTATTTACTTTCTTTAGAAAAAGAAAGAATAGTTGATAAATATCCGATAAGTAATTAAAAAAGGTAGTGCTAATAATATTAAAAAAGATACTTCATTGAAAATGATTTTACAATTCTGAATGCTATAGGTGGAATAAAAGTTAATTTATTCCAACCATTTGCACAATTGGTATGATAAATGACCTTTTTCAGACTGCTTTTGCTTCAAAATAAATGTCTACTATTTGCAAACAGAAAGAAAAATAATATCAATTCCAAGAAATTTATGCGTTAGTGCAAGATAATATGTGTTTGATTTACATGTAATTGTACATAGTTTAAGATTTTCGGAAAACATGAAACTGGATAACCTTTTTAATTAACTAACATTAAGGAAATAACATTATAACTAACATCATCTGTCTAATAAATATTTATGACAGTGTGTTTTTATGGCAATGTTATAACAAAAATTGTAATTTTATCGAAGCATATATACATCATTATACAAAACTTTCTTCTGATATTTTTATATGATAGAATATATTGGAATTTCTATTTAGAACCGAGTAAAATTCCACTAATCTAAAAAAAATCTGTTAATCATTGATGCGCAAAACATTAGCACCGCAATAATTCAAAATGTAATTTTCATATGTGGGGTTCACAAGTGCATTAAAAAATAGATGGTTTACTTAGAGTGTGCATAAAATATGTTTTATCCACTCTCACAGTAAACCAAGTCTGAAAACAGATGACATATATGAGAAAGTATGTGAAAGTGGTTATGTTCAGTTTGAAAGTGGATAAAACAAATTTTTATGCACCTCCTAAATGGACTATCTCATTTTTTTTTTCAAAACAGACATGGTTGTGAACGTCTCATATAATATACCCCCAAAAAATCCACAAAAAAATCTTTTGCTGCAGATAAAAATCGAAACATCGTCATTCTTATTTCAAGTTATATCTGATATTTATATTTTTGCGAAATTTATTTTCTAAAAAAATATGATATGTAACCTATAATTGTTTTAACGGGAATCAATTTCCTAAAGATTCACTTAAACGAATTTAAACTTACAGTTCATTCTCAAGTAGTTTTTGCGTAATATTTAAAAAGCTTTCGGTAAACACTTCGCGCCCGTTAGCTAAGTAAGCATTCATAAATGAGAAATAAACAATGAAAATGATACTCATATATTTAAAGCTATAAATAATGATGATGGTAGTTGACCAGGTATCTTGAGACTAACAATTATAGAAATCAAAATCGAAAATCTAAAACTTGATTTAGGGAATGCTACGCTCAAAAAACAGACTGAATTCAAGCACCAACTTACAGTGAAATTGCTTTTCTGGTAGCACAAAGGAGCCTCAGAAAAGGTCGCTCTAGCTTACTAAAAAATGTCACTAATATCTCTGTAAATAGCGTTATAAAAAGTCATTGTTAATACTTCAATACCACTAAAAAAGGAACGCCGTTCGTTTCAATTCTCTATATTTCAAATTACCAAATTGTTACACCTTACAAGGAAGGTCTCCTTACTGGGCATACTCAGAATATTTTGAAAAAAAAATCAATTAAACTACTTATGTATGTAATAAAGGATCAGTCAAATTTAGCGGTGGAATTACAGTAGAAAGCCAGTAATAAAATAAAATACTTTCGAGTATTTGGCGCGAAAAGACGAAAGAGGCACGCGATTTGGCGAGCAGCACTTTGCCACGCCAGAAGCAAACGATTTTAATGCACCTGAAAATTGTTTGTTAATTTATTTTCAGAATACGTGTAGAAATTATTTAATGAATTTAAACATAAACAATGAGAGAGTTTAATAAATACATTTTTTCGTGTTACTGATTTATGTTGCTTGTTATTTAATTTTATTAATTTAAAAACAATTTAATATATAAAAAAAAAATACTTTAATATATTTAAGCCTATTCCAAAATAAAGGCAAGATTCATTTACCAGTTATTCATGTCAATATCAAAAAATTCGTCCTTTCCATAGCAACAAAATTGAATTGACAGTGCTCAATTGGACTTAATTTTGAGATATTGAAACAATTTTAATTTATTTTAATTTTGTTGTAATTCATAAAATTTGATATTTAACTTTAATTTTAAATGAATATATATATGACAAATATATACTTAAATCAAATTAAAACTGACAAAACTTAAGTTATTTACTTTAAATTTATTTAAACAAGTTCAATATGAAGCATTTTAATCTTAAACAGTATTCGACATAAAAAAGTATTTTTCGAAATTTTATTTCATCGCTAACCGATGATAAATCGCCAAATAAACGAAATTTTCATTATTTTTTTACGAACTTTCTATCGAGGTTTCGTCAAAAGAATTTTTATAAACATATATATCCACATGTGAAGAACACTCTGCAATTTTTTCAGATTTTTCTGAATATGCCCATATGGAGACTTTCCTTGTTAGAACGATACTTAACTCTTAACTGATGATTATATTCCTAACTCAACCAAAATGGAATGTCATTGACAATCAGAACGTGGACGACTCGGTGGAGTCCAAATCTAATCATAATTTCCACAATGGGCAAGATGCGCCCAAGTCCGCTAAAAATAGCTACTATAGCCTAATTTAGATCAGCAGTATTAACACAGAAACTTATGTAGCGTATCGTGTCACAAATTAACCTTAAAAATTCCGGTTCCCGGGGATTCAGTCAACTCTGATAAAATTAAAGGAATAATTTTCATTGAAAATTTAAGTACATTGTTTAGAACCTACCTCTTTGTCTATCAACTTAAGTGGAAAAACGCAATAAATTTTCATTCTTCTTCTGACTTATGTTTTTTGGGATTAAATTAATTTCTAATATTCATATTAAATACAATACATTTTGAAAAAGCTTTTAGAAATTCTTAAGGAATATGATAATATTATGATTACTATACATGCATTCTATTAATATAGAATGTAATTAAATTTATCGTTAATGATTATTTAAAAATAATAATAACTAAAATGTTTTTATAATCATTTTTAAACATTCAACAATAGTTTAAAGTACGAAAATATTGGTCATAAAGTACTTTATTCTAGATAAATTGTAATAACAAACAAATAACTATAATTATGATTTGTTTACCAATTAGAATAATTGTGTTAATATTAATTTAACTATAATTATCCTTTTCATTTTTGCAGACCTTATATTTAAATGTGTACCCAAAACTAAATAATTTTTTGAGTGGTAAAGTTTCTCTCCGCGGAAAAAGAGTTAAATATTTTATGTATATAACATAAAAGTTTTAGCAGTAATACGAATAATCTTATTTCTTGAATCATCTTTAACCAATTTACTTTGTATTTTTGTATCCAAAAAAGACATACTAACAGCCATTACTATAGCATTTAAAAAAATCTATACATAATTTGTAGTAATACTTCTACAAAAATGACGTAAAAGTTTATTCACTAGACTTTTCATGAAAATAGATTCGTGATAGAATTTATTAAATGAAAGTGTTGTAATTATTCTAAAACTTTCAGCTGTTTTTATTTTGTTACATGAATTACTTAAATGATAGGATTTCTTATTTCAAAAGGGTACGAAGCATGCATAAGAAAATAGCATTTTGGGTGAGGTTTATTAAAGTACCAAACATATATTATATTTTGAAATGAAATTTTTCAATATTATAAAAATATTTATATACAAACATAGATCATAATTTATATAGAAATATCTAACATAATTTATATACAACATTTAACGTAATTTATACGCAAATTTATAATACCAGAACAGATTTTTTAAAAATCTCTATAATATACCATCGACAGACTTCAAACTTTAAAAGTAATGGAATTAAAAAGCAAATATTTTTTTGAGATAGTTATAAAAAACTTTAGTAATTAATTATCTTAAATGATGTGTTTAATGAAACTAGTTTATTATTTCATAAATATTGCAGTAATATATTAGATTTCAGGAAGATAGTTTCCTTTTGAAACTATGAAATACCAATACTCTTTGATAACCATCGGATGTTTAGCTGTTTATATATTCCGGATTATCATAAATAAGAAATCCGTTTTTCTATAGACCTGTAATTAAAGTAAACTTCATTTCCACTATATAAGGGTAATCCTTAAGACTGTTTTGGCTTATATAACCGATTAACAGTTTTTGTTATAGCCGATGGTTTGTTGATATAGTAAAATGACAACACGTTACACAATGAGCAACCTAGCAGAACCAAATTCCGGGGACAGAAATCGTAAATAGAAACTAATAAAACATACCGTAAAAAGTTCAAAGATAAAATTGTAGAACATGATCAATTTAGTAACAAATGACACTTATACTGTAAAAAAAATGCTACCAGTTTTCCTGTAGGAATCGGAAAAATAATTGCCCTTATCGTACCGGGAAAATTTTCGACCCAGCTCGGAATGAAATCCGTAAAATACCGCTTTATTGACTATTTCCTTTTTTTACGAATTTTATTCCGAGCTGTGTCGGAAAATTTTCCGGTACGATATGGGCAATTTTTTTTTCTGCCGATTCCTATAGGTAAACTGGTCGGGTTTTTTTTTTTTACAGTCTATCTGACACGATTTGTTTGCGAAAGCATAAATCATTTCCGAAAACGAAAACATAATATTTAAACGCAGAAGAGCGACGATACACAAATATGTATGTAAAACTGTGATACAATATAGGCAAAGGAAAACATTGTATCGAAATTTAGATATTTTCATTTAGATAAAAGATTCTTTTTCATAAAAGACTAGAACTTGCTCTTTTTTAGGATTCATTTCTAAGTTTTGGACTTCCTCCACAGAAATTGTTTTGAGTGTTATTCTCTGTTCATTAATCTCCTCAGAATTTTATCTAATTAATCTTATAATACGTTAATATTTCTTCTATGGTACACTGTAACAAAAATAAAAATACTGCCAGATTTCCGGTAGGAATCGGAAAAATAGTTTCCCTTATCATGCTGGAATATTTTCCGACCCAGCTCGGAATAAAATCCGTAAAAATAAGGAAATAGTCAGTAAAACGGTATTTTACGAATTTTATTCCGATTTTATGGATTTTATTCCGAGCTGGGTTGGAAATTATTCTAGTACGATAAGAGCAACTATTTTTCTAACTCCTACCGGGAAACTGGCATTATTTCTTTTTACAGCTTATTTCTTTACTCTTCTAGCTCATAAATAGTTTGCTGCGTCTTTGGCTACTTGTTGTGTTCCAGCCTGTAAAAACTTTAGCTAGATGCTCATCTCTCCACTTTCAAAGATTCCCATACCATTTCAGTTTTTTTAGCTCGATAGTCTAAAAGATAGTTTGTTTTACCTCCATTATCTCACACTGCAAAAGGAATATGACCAGTTTTCCTAGGAATCGGAAAAATAGTTGCCCTTATCGTAACGGAAAATTTTCCGACCCAGCTCGGGATAAAATCTGTAAAATCGGAATAAAATCCATAAAATACCGTTTTATTGACTATTTCCTTTTTTTACGGATTTTATTCCGAGATATGACGGAAAATTTTCCGTTACGATACGGGCAACTATTTTTCCGATTCCTACAGGAAAACAGGTCGGACTTTTCTTTTACAGTGCACGTATTCTTGAAATTCTAATTTTTTGCAGCCTTGATATTCTTTCAGCTTTTCAGCAGAAATCCTTTTCCGCAGAAACCGATTATCTTTTGTGGGATATATCTGAGATCCATGTCTCAGAACCAAAAACTCTAACACTTAGCACAATTTTGAAGATATGTTATTAAACTAAGAGAAAATGGTGCACTGTAAAAAAATACTGCCGGTAGGAATCGGAAAAATAGTTGCCCTTATCATACCGTAATTATTTCCAACCCAGCTCGGAATAAAATCTGTAACAATAAGGAAATAGTCAGTAAAACGGTATTTTACGGATTTTATTCCGAGCTGGGTTGGAAATTATTCCGGTACGATAAGGGAACTATTTTTCCGATTCTTACCGGAAAACTGGCATTATTTTTTTACAGTGTGGAACATTTATGTAATTGCATAAATAATAATTTATTTTTAACGAGTACATGTTAAGCATTATAAACTAGTATAAAATAATTATTGATTAATTAGACCACGAAAATATCTCTATCAAACGAAAACATGTTAAGCATTATAAACTAGTATAAAATAATTGTTAATTAGTTTGCCCACGAAAATATCTCTATCAAACTTTTTCTAAGTTTAAATTTGTTAATATATTTAACTGAAAGTATTTCTATTCGGTAATAAGAAAAAAAATAGAGGGTACATCCCGGTCATCCCGGTTACAGAATATAAGTGAAAACCATTTTTTTTAAATCGTAGAAAACTCTAATAGATTTCTTTTTACATTTAATATAGTTATATAGATTGTCCCTAACAAAACCAAAAGGCATTTTTATGTGAAAAATATCGCGATAGATATAGATTAAAGAAATCATGCTTGAAAAATATAGTTTAAAAAAAAGTAAATTACGATACATTTATAAACTGCATTTGAAAGAACCTTTTTTTTCCTCCAATGCGAAGTGGAACTGGGCAATATTTAAAAGTAAAGCCAACATTTATTGATCAGATGTTGCCACCATCAATCAGACTTCATGAGTAAAATAGTAAATTTAGCCTCCACATTTAATGTTGGCTATCCATTTTAACACTTTCCATCAAACTTGAAAGGTGTTTTTGTGATTTCGGCTTGTCTGTCTGTATGTCCGTGTATATAAGTATGTGCTATAATTCGTGTAAATAAAGTCCGATTGCCATTAAATTGATAGATGCTATTGGGTATCACTATGGAATGTTCGGTATTGCGGATGAAGTGTATAGCATTTACGGTTCATTTACAGAGACACTAAAAATATTTTGTTACATTACAGAGTCTATGGGGAAAAATCGTTTTCGGTGTATTTTAATAATATTCCGCTATTTTTAACATACTGAAATTTATATATATTACTGAAGTGACCGACACAGAGCTTACTGTAGAATATCGGGTGCATAGATTCATTTTTTATGCGATTCATTCATTTACAGGAACACACAAAAGTATATGGCTACTGAATAAATTGAACTATTGAAGCCTATGACCAATAATTGCTTGAAATGCGTTTTCACTTGTGTTACGCATTTTTAACTTGAACTTCTTTTAATCTAAAATATTGCTTGGTGTAGATAAATTCTATAGATCATATCACACAAAATTTCTCAAGTACATTTCCGTTTATTCACGAAAATTTATAACTGTACTATTTCTTTCAATGAACTCATGAATGAACTTATGAAATCGAGTAACTTTCATTGAACTAACTAATAGTCAAAGCATACTTTGTAGTATTCATACAAATACATAGATCACATACAGGTCTGAAAAAAAAAACGGATACTTTTACGACTATTGATTGTAATAGCAAAAATTGTGTTTCACATGCGTTATGAGTTTTTAAAAATGTTTTTCTTACACATCATATTTCACAATAATAAACTGTGAAATTTTGGTGCAGTATTATGAAAGTGTTGAAAAGTGTTACATAATCTATGCTGAACGAATGATTTTTCGTCTTATTTTAAACTGTCATTCAGGTGAAAATTATATAAAAATAATCAAAGTAATGTATTGATAATAATTAGTTTGATATTTAAAAAATGAAATTTTGTAATTTTTTCAAATATTTTATAAAATTTATGACGCGAAATAAGAAACCAATAATTACCCCTTACATTAAAATTTTAGTCATTAAAATAAGAAAAAATATCTCCTACACTCTTAAAGCTCAATAATCCATCCAAAAGAAAATATATATTAAAGATAATCATGATGAAAAAAATATTTTACTTTCTTTTTAACCAATCTTTCAGAAAGATTACTTTTTCATTATTCAAAGAAAGAATTTTGTGCTTCAATTTCGTTTCCATTTAATAATTAATCTTGATACTCTTTTAAAAATCTTTCCGGGTTCTTAACATTTTAACAGTATAAAGAACTTTTGAATTTTTCTCGATAATAAAGTGTGTAAGGAAAAAAAAAGAAGTAGGCAACTTCTATTGCAGAAAAGTCTTTGATCAAAGAGTCGAAGTTCAGGTAAGAAGGCTTTGTAAAGAAGAGTGATTGTTTTTATTAAAGTCTTAAACTACTCTGAAACATAAATTGAAATGAAACCAGAGGAGGTAAAAAAGTGACCTACGCATAGCTTATGAAACACTTTCCAACGCTAACAGATAAATATTAAGAAATTTCATATTTTCAATGAAATAGTATAACTAAATAAGAAAAATAAATTAAATTCTCCACAAATGATTTTTCTCCGTAGATCATAAAGTAATGGAATAATTTTGCGTGGACCTCTAAACGAATATAAATGCTACATACTTAATTTTCAAACGCGAACATTCTATTATGAGCAATAGTAATATATAAAAATCAAATGTATGTCTGAGTATATTTACGAGAGTTAAAGCAGGGATAGACGTAAAGAGAACAGGACGCTTTGCAGCGAAGGCACTTTTCAATTATGTTGAAAATAGTTTAAAAGTACCTTATAATTGAAGAGAAAATAATACCTGTCTATTTTTTACATAAACTTTAATAAGAGTATGCCTGTATTGCTATTTTAATTTTTAACGTTATTATTTGTATTGAATAATAAGAAACACATTCTTATGATAATTTAAAAGCAAATTCTTATATAAAATTTCCACTAATCTGTAAATTAAATGCAATACTTAAAAACAAGAAATGTGAAACTTTAAATTAGAATATTTTCACTTCTGTTGAATATACGTACTGAAATATGGATTCAGCTTGGAGTGAGAGAATCAGTAGTTCAGGCAGAATAAAGGGATTTCTAACTTGGTTTTCTGTGGATTTTTTTTTTCATGAGTACTAAAACCTCTCTATTTTTGTCAAGACAACTTAAGACAACAATGCTTATTTCACGTATTCTTTCTAACTGTAATTAAATTTTGTTTTCATACTACTGTTAAATTAAAAGTATTTTTTAAACAAAATAGGGGAGAGTAGCCATATTTGGACCGGCGGCATTCTGCTGTTAATTACAGGAAGAGACGCCATCTACTGCTGAAATCTTACTCATCAGAATAACTTCATCTATGATTAGATGAAGCACCCACCTACCACGTGCTGTTGTCAGACAATTTAAAAAAATCTAAAGTTAGCTGTTTTGGTCTAATTTTTTCCTACTAAACGTAAGTGAATACTTTAAAACTAACGTAAGTTGTCATGTTTTCCTATACATATCTAAATTCATCTGTTTATTGCGCATATTTTTCATGCGGATTTGTTTGATTTCGTTTTTGTTCTCAGTATTGAGATTATCTGTTTTAAAAAATGGCGCAGTTGCCTTAATTGGCCCAATTTAAGTTGCTTAAATTGGGCCAAATATACGATCAAAAATTTGAAAAGTAAGTAATAAATTTCGAGGGCGGAACGCATTGTACACCATTTTTTATGCTTTGTAATCGATTACTATATCCATGCAAGAATTTTTTTTTTTTTTTGTATATCCGGATCAATTTCTGTATACAGTTTAAGCCTATATATATATATATTTTTTTTTACATGTTTATTCAATAAATTTTGTTTGCAATTTCTTTTACTTTGTATGTATTTATATTTATTTTCTTTGAATTCTTTATTCCTACCGCATATTTGGTTTACAGAGTTGAATTCGAACATTTTCCTCCTGGAGGATATTTGTGATTTCGTGAGGGGAGGGTGGGGGCATACTTTTTACATTTTACATTTCTGGAGGGTGAATTACATTTTCCTGCCATTAATACGCCTAAAATCTCTAACTTTCCGGCGGGAGTGGTTATTTCAAGCCTCCTCCCCGGGGGGGGGGGGGGGGGCACCTGAATTCAACACTGTTTGAATATATAATGTTTGCGTTTGATTCATCGTAGCGTATTTTTTTTTCAATAGAGCATATTTTTAAAACATTTTTTTTTTTTTAAATATAATGTTGAAAACATTGAAAACGACACAGACACACTGTCTGGAAGAAAAACATCCGTGATAGCAAAAGCTGTTAAAGGTATAGGAAACAAAAAGGAGAGCGCAAGTTGTGATAAAATTGACCTGCAAGAAGGCTGCAGCTACAAATCCCCCCTGCACCCCCCCCCCAAAAAAAAAGCCTAAAAATCTTTAGATATGCTATCTCCCTTGCTGAATTCAGTTAATTCAAAATACAGAGGGAGCCAAAACACAGTTGTGTTAACATTTTCGCCATATTAAGTAAACCCTAAAAAAAAAAAAAAAAAAAAAAAAAAAAAAAAAAAAAAAAAAAAAAAAACTGACGGCAAAAAATAATTTATTTTCTCTGATTGTTTCATTAATCGCAAACTTCGCTTTTAATAAAATCAGTTATATTCCCTAGTCATGAATACAACCTGATATTATTTGGTCCAAGTTAGGAGTCTGGAGGTCCAACTTAGGCGACCAGCTGCTAAATTTGGACCACTTTTGACAAATTTTTCAAATTAAAATAAAACTTAAGATTTTCAAAAAGTTATTGACATAAAGATTTAGTTAGTAGATTAATAGATTGACCTCGTGTAGTGAGGTTTTACAGATATTCCAAAAAATAAGTGAATTACACCTGAAAATAAGTGAAGTGATCCAAATTCGGCTTCTCTCTCCTAAATACATGGAAAAGCAAAATAATTTTCGAACATTTTAAAACAACTGCGAGAAAAAAATTCTATAATTAAAACAAGTTCTTCGTATTCTCAATAGAAGTAATAATTAAAGAGATAATTTGAAAATGTTTACCTCAAAATGTCATAAACATGCTTTTTTAAAGTATAAATTTTCCGAGAGATTTATCATCAGCTACATGATATTTTATATTCAATGTTCTCGTATTTAGATCATATTTACATTTTTAAACTGAACTTAATTTTGTGTATAATTTCACAAATTGTATATAATTTAAATAAAGGTGAATGTATTGTATATTTTTTTAAGCTTGTAACTGGAATAAAGAAGAACTTCAAGTTAAGTTTTTATATATAGATATAATTTATAATTCGTGAAGTTTGCATGCACAAATACTAATTACTTAGAGAGAAATCTTGCGTGCAATTTAGGCACATTTGTAACATACTGAAACATACTTTTTTAATGTTTTAATTGATTGCATTAAGCATTAGCGGTCTTACTGCCAAGCTTTAAAAGAAATCCCGCCGAAGAATTAAACAACAAATACACAACATGAGACTGCTACTTCTTATTATACAAGAGAAAACTTAACAATGCTACATATAGAAAACACTATCAAATATCAAAGAAATCGAGGATCATAAAATCGAGAAACAGAAAAGAAAATAATCTAATGAACACATACTTCTATTTTGGAATCAAACTCGTCTTCATAAGTTAATTATAAATAGAGATATTTAATTTTTTTTCAAGTCGAGAAACATAAAATCTTCATTTTCAATTATTTGTCAAACTTATTTCTTATAACATTATAAAGGCTGTTAGAAAGAGTAAGGATTGATTTTTTGGACAGCTAATTCCGTAAACTACGTGCTTTTTTAAACTTCAGTTAAAATAAACCATATATATATATTCTTAATAAGATACCGATCTTAATAAGATACCTTTTTAATAAGATACCGATATGTAAATTAAGTAATTTATCAAGGATAATCAAATTATTAAAGAGAGTAGCTTTGCACATTGATTCCTTAAACAGATGGAATAACATGGGCTTTTCTTCGCTTTAAATTTGTTGCAATGCAATAACATTATGCAATCGTTAATATAAAATAGCGAAAGACAATTTTAAAAAATAAACTGATTAAGAAACAGAGAACTGTGATTAGATGATCTTTAAATGTTTGCTTTTTATTTTACTTAAATAAAAACACCATTGAATTTTAACATAAAATATTAATTAGTTTAATTAATAATTCTGTTCAATCTGTTAACTCTTATTTAAATCATCTTCTATTATCTGGTTAAGTTTTAAATAATTATTTCGTAAAACCGTTACTTTTAAAACAACTAAAATTAAATTGTTTCTATCAACCAATTTGGCTAAAAAGTGCATTTTTAAACAGTGATATTTTTAAAAATAAAATCAAATATTCTAATGTACTGAAATGTATTTAATTAAAAATATGTAAAGAGTTCTTTTACATTAATCTACAAACCTATGTAAATCTGAATTTTAGCTGATTTTTGGTCAGTACAATGTAAATGTAAAAAATGTTACAATAATGTATAAACCGGAATAGTGAAGGGGCTACAATGAGGCATCAAATTTAGTAGAAAACTTTTTAAATTTTAAATGAATTAATAAAATTCTATACAGGTTTTCTTCGGTAAAGTCGTAAACCGTTATTTCGTAACACATTTACTGCTAAAAGACACCGAAAATAAAGCGACTAATACTAGGGTTGCCATTTATGTTTTTCATAATATATTCGTAAAATTCACATTTTTTTTTATCTTAGAATCAGGGGCATCTTAGAAACCATTTGCGTATTTTGTTTACAGTGGGTGCTCTAAAGAAACAAGCGAGTGAAAAAAAAATGGAAATTACTAGTGAAGGTTTCCTGTTGGATGATATTTTATGATTTTAAGAAAGGGCTCTCTCGACAAGAATGCTTAGTATCGCTTCGTGAAACTTTTGGTAATGAAGCACCATCAGAAAAGACTGTTTACAATTGGTTTGCAGAATTTCGACTTTGCCGTGCGTCCGTCAGTGAAGAATCTCATGAAGGACGGCCAAAATCGGCAGTGATTCCAAACAATATCGTTGTTGTGCGCAAGATGATTGAAGAAGATCGGCATGTCACGTATTGGGAGATAAAAGCATCCCTTGGCATGACTTGGCCACTGACTGCAATACATTCGATTTTTCACGAACATTAAGCTGTTAAAAAGATTTGCTCCAGATGGATTCCGCACAATTTGACAAAAGCTCTAAAAGAATCTCGTGCAAAGTGGTGTACATAAATGCTAAAAAACATATTAATTTCGAACTACAAAATCCGTATACAACATCGTTACAGTTGGGTATATTCGTATCAGCCGGAAAATAAACAACAATTCACTGTTTGGGGGTTTCCAGTTTAACCGAATCCTACGAAAGTTGTTCGTTCATGACGCACGTCAAGAAAATGATTGCTTGTTTCTTCGACCTTACAGGACATATCGCAACCATTACTTTAGAGTATCGAAAAACTGTTAACGTTAAATTGTATACAGAAATTTGTTTGCCAAAAGTCATCAACGAAATCAGTAAAAATAAAAAAAAAAACGCCGCATTATTCTTCATCCCGACGATGCCAGCTCCCACACACCAAGTGAAACAATTGATTCTTTGAAGGTTAAAAATATCGAATTAATGTCTCTTTGACCATATTCTCCTGATTTGTCGCCTAACGACTTTTTCTTGTTCTGTTATGCTTGTATATATAAAAAAAGTTTTGATTTAGAAATGGACCAATGAAAATCTGCGTAGATATTCCCGGCAGATCGGCATCCAGTTTGAATGCTTAAGCATGGCCTTTTTTCGTTAATATTAAAATAACAGTTGCATACCAAAATATGAAAATCGGTAGTATTATAGAGAAATGTTTGATAAACACGCTGATGCAGACAGTTTTCAAATCGATGAATTATTTTAAGATATATTTAATGCCAAAGTTGGACAAAATCGTTCCATTAAAAAAGTTTTATAGGAGCAAAAACTGTACATAGGAATTTAATCATTTTTAGATCATTTTATGCGTCAGAATTTTCCGGTGTGCAGATTGCATTTAGTTTTTAATTTGACTCATTTTTTTATGTTTTATTTCAATTTTAAATTAAAATTTTCAGCATTTCGAGAGATATTTTTTGGATATTTTGGAAAATTGTATTAATTTAAACTGTTGCCAACTGTATAAACAGCACAAACAATAATGTTTGCTTCAAATTAAAAATTTATTTTACACGTGACTATTATAAACAGAAAATATAAAACGCAGGAACTCATTGAAAATTACGTCATAAAAACTATATTTACACCTGAATTTTAAAAGAGAAAGAATATTGTAAAATAATAAAATTATTAACATGCGTTAGAAGTCTAAAATAGGAGAATTTACGTCACATTTACGTCTCATTACAATTATTACGTAAAATGAACAAAAAATAATATTGCAAAACAGTTTAAATTTAAAAATTGCGCGAGACATTTATTTGATATTTTAAGATGATCATAATATACCATTTCTAACAAAAGCATTTTACGTGAATATTAAAAAGAGAAAGAAAAGTTTGGTGAAAATTACTTCAAATTATAATTGTCAGATTCAAATTATAATTCAGTCTTCCGAAATCTTTTTAAAGCCGATCAAATTAGTCTGCGGTGCAAATGTCTGCGGTGTCTGAACGGTGGTTGACGAGCGTAGCTCGTAGTGGGCAGAGCCCCCTAGTGTAAAACAAAAAATTCGTAGATAGCGATTTTCAACCTCAAGAAGCTTTTGGTGCCCTCCAAAACTATGTTTCTGAGATATCAACTTAAGAGTGGAAAAACTGTTTCAAGATACGTTTCTAAACGGATGGAAAAGTGTATAAATCTTAAAGGCGAATATTTTAAAAAGCAATAAAACAGTTTTTTCCCAAAGAATTCTTTTTCTTCGTACATTTTGTAGAAAATTAAAAGGCAATCGTCACAATCTATATGCACAAAAAATCTACTTATTCTTTTTTATATTGTTTATAATATAGTGAAATAAGTTCTATGAAATTCTGAATTATAAATCAATCAATAGTTATCTTGCATAAATACACAAACTAATGTAAATATAGAAGGGAATTGATTCTTAGTAATCGTAAGTTGAAGTTTTAGTAAGTATATTGAAAGTGAATGTAAAATACAAGTAAAGTACTAAACACAACTTTTCAAAAGAAAAAATAAAGGATGTGAAAGTTGTGGTTTGAAAATGTTGTGATAATCACATTTCCAAGCTGATATTATGGTTCACTGTAAAAGAAAGCTGTAAATCTACAAAACTAGTTTTTGTAAAAGCTACATAATTCTATTACAAAATTGTAAACTTACTAAAATTGTATCTGTATATTGTAAAGAAAACAGGTGGAAATCTGAAATAAGTTAATAATATAAATAAGCTTACTAAAATTTTATCGGTTATCCGGGATAATTACATGATTTTTTTTTTTGTCGAAGTTACATAAAAAGTTCTAGATATCTCAGTTTTCTAGAAAAATATTAGTAACTTTACAGATATTTTTACACCGTTAACTTGAGTCTGTTACATGATTTGTTTGTGCAGTTACACAAAAAAGATCTAGGCATCACAGTTTCCTAGAAAATTTTTAGTAATCTTATAGAATTTTTACAGTGAAATTATTAAACATTTCCCATTAACTTAGTGTACATCATAAAGTGTTTTTCAAAATTCATATGTATATCTCTGATGAGTTTAGCGGCAAGCTTAAAACTAAAATGTACAATGTGTTGAAGAATTCGACTGAGAAACAAAGAAAGGAGATAGTACGCATGAAGAGGTTGAAAAATTGCCATCGAATATAAGCTCGCTAAACATCTTATTTGGCCACAAATAGAAAGTGTTTCATTCTAATTGAACTTGGGTTGACGGTAATAATTTTGTGAAAAATAAAAACGTTACAATGAAAATGCAACTATGTGTACCTTTTTTTATATGGAATGTTAATAATATCACGAAAGTTCTGGAATAACACGGTGCTCAAGCAGTCGATGACGCCGTTTTGAACTGGTAATCACAATCCAAAATGTTTAGCATCAAGTGCATACTGCTGGCGCGTATACCAAAAATAGAGTTGCCAGACTAAGGGCTTTTTTAATTCAGATTATTTGACTGTCGTTATGTTTTTAAAATAATATAATTCGCCTTATTTTTCAGAATTTTTAATCTATTTTTAAATAGGCCGAATATTTCTATTTAAAAAAGCGGTGACAGTCAACAATCTGGGGACAAAACAGTCCCCAATCTGCCAACACTGACCAGAAACTTCTACCACTTTTTTTTATATTATCACATTTAGAACAGAAGAAGTTTTATTATAAAATACTTCATTTTTCTGCAAATTATTACCGTCAACCCAAATTGTTTTAGGATAAAACGCCTGTATTTTTGATTAAATCCTCTTTTTGAGATTCTAAGTTCTACAGTAATTTTCTCCCTTAGATGCCTATTATCAACCCTCTGAAATGTTCAGTCGAATTCGGTAACACCCCATATAAAACAAGTGGGTAAGTGTGATCACAGATCGCACAGAGGGTTTCGTTTAATATTCCTTTCAAAACATTTTATCCTTTTGAAAAATCTGTTAGTTCCACATTTCGCAACCAGGGGCGCACTCTATTCTAAACAATCCTCTATCTGAACGAAACTTCGTTTTACAGACTATCCATATATATATTACTCGAAGGGATTGGGCCCATAGCACCCGAGATAAGTAGGCACCCCTGTCGGTAAAAAACGGAACTAAAATATGTAAGTCTATGGGCTAATATGAAAGAATGGTAAAAGGGGTGTCGGTGAAAGTTGGAAAAGTGCTCCCCGGGTGAAAAGTGCAGAGGTTAGAAAAATTGCTTAAAGTATACAAGTTAGAGCCCGGAGGAGTAAATAATATAGGACTTTCTGAAAATCTTATGATTTGTCGTGTGGTCTGAGGTATTCAGCTATACTTATGCAAAAATTCATGTCTCCAACTTAATTAGGGGCTCTCTTAGAAAGAATTGCTTAAAATACATATTTGGTAGCTCAAAGGGTTAAACTTAAGACTTTTTCAAGATTTTATGATTTGTTGCCTGGCTTCAGGTGCTCTGCTGCAAGTATGCAAAATTTCAAATCTCCAATTTAATAAGGGGTTCAGTTAGACAGAATTGCTTAAAATACGCATGAGGGAGCCCAAAGGGTTAAATGTACGACTTTTTCAAATTTTTATGATTTGTCGCATGATGGTGTTCAGCTATAAGTATGCAAAATTTCACACCTCCAACCTAAATAAGGTGTCGCTTAGAAAGAATTGTTTAAAATACACATGTAGGAGCCCAAAAGGTTAAATATACGACTTTAACAAAATTTTATGATTTCTCGTTTGATTTGAGGTGCTTAGGTATAAGTATGCAAAATTTTACGCCTCCAAACTAATTAGGGGCTCACTTAGAAACAATTGTTTAAAATACACATGTGGGAGCCCAAAGGGTTAAATGTACGACCTTTTCAAATTTTTAGTGTTTGTCACTTGATGTGAGGTGTTCAGCTATAAGTATGCAAAATTTCACTCCTCCAACCTAATTAGGGCTCAGTTAGAAATAATTGTTTAAAATACACATGTGGGAGCCCAAAGGGTTAAATTTACGACATTTTCCAAAATTTTATGGTTAGTCATTTGATGTGAGGTGTTCAACTATAAGTATGCAAAAATTTCACGCCTTGAACCTAATTAGAGGCTGACTTAGAAGGAATTGTTTAAAATACACATGTGGGAGCCCAAAGGGTTAAATTTACGACCTTTTTCAAAATTTTATGGTTTGTCATTTGATGTGAGGTATTCAGCTATAAGTATGCAAAATTTCACGCCTCCAACCTAATTAGGGCTCAGTTAGAAAGAATTGTTTAAAATACACATGTGGGAGTCCGAAGGGTTGAATGTACGACTTTTTCAAAATTTTATGATTTGTCGTTTGATGTGATGTGCTCAGGTATAAGTATGCAAAATTTTACGCATCCAACCTGAATAGGGCCTCACTTAGAAAGAATTGTTTAAAATACACATGTGGGAGCCCAAAGGGTTAAATATACAACCTTTTTCAAAATTGTATGGTTTGTCGTCTTATGTGAGGTGTTCAACTATAAGTATGCAAAATTTCACGCCTCCAACCTAATTAGGAGCTGACTTACAAAGAATTGTTTAAAATACACATGTGAGAGCCCAAAGGGTTAAATTTACGACCTTTTTCAAAATTTTATAGTTTGTCGTTTGATGTGAGGTGTTCAGCTATAAGTTTGTAAAATTTCACGCCTCCAACCTAATTAGGGTCTCACTTAGAAAGAATTGTTTAAAATACACATGTGGGAGCCCAAAGGGTTAAATGTACGACTTTTTCAAAATTTTGTGATTTGTCGTTTGATGTGAGGTATTCAGCTATAAGTAAGCAAAAATTCATGCCTCCAAACTAATTAGGGGTTCACATAGAAAGAATTGTTTAAAATACACATGTTCATCTATAAGTATGCAAAATTTCAAGTCTCCAACATGTATAGTTTCTGAGAACAGGCTCTGTGACGGACGGACGGACAGACAGACAGACAGACAGAGGAGCGAGACGAATAGGGTTTCGTCAGATGAACGAAACCCTAAAAAAAAGGTGTAAAATGTTTAGTAACAATTTTAAACTTTGAATAATAACTGTGGATTTTGGTGATTTAAAATTTGTGAAATGTATGGTAAGATAACCACCATACCCACCATGCATATTTAAAAAAAAAAAAAAAAAAAAAAAAAAAAAAATTGAGAAACACGTAATGATGCATTTAGTACAGGAGAAAAATTTCCATCAACATACACGTAGTCATTTGGCTTACATATGTTAACGTATCAAATGAAAATGTTAAATAAGTACCATGATATCGGCATAGAAATTTGATATCACAGCATCATTTAGTCGCCAATTTAAAATCCCATTTTTTTAGGCTGGTGCATTTTCAATTGTTTATTTATTTATTTATTTTTTTTTTTTTACTTTGGTAATTTTTTTTTAGTTGATTGCCTTCCCTTTTATATCTGTCATGACATGAGCAATTATATATTTACGTATTTGGTATTTAGGAATTATATATATATATTATATATATATACGTAAATATATGTACGTATATTGTTTTTCGGTGTTTTTTTAAAGTTAAAAAAAATACTGTTCTTTCAAAATTAATTTTTAATCGAACATTTTGAAGTTTTTCTTTTCATAACTGCCTTATTTTGAATATTTATGAAATGAAGTTTAGACTCAGATATAAAAAGTAAGCAATTTACAAAGTAAGCAATATTTCTAGCTATTTGTCGCTTTTAGGTTTTAGCCTGATAAATGTTGAGTTTTTTCAGTAATACTTATACATAAATATTATTATAAGTACCTTTATAGCTTCATTTTAGGAAAATGCACATCGGTGTAGGGAATAAGTCTAAGTCCTTAATTCTTATTTTCAAATCCTTTTGCTAAAAAATATTCGACAAAATCTACCATTTCGTAGCAAAATGTTAAATCGAACACAACAATAAATGTTGTTTTTTCGTTTTCTAATAATTTAATCTAAAATATTATTATAATTTGATACGAGAAATTGAAAATAAACTGTAATTTAAAAGAGATTTTATGAAGAACACTTACAAATTGTATTTTCACAGAATTTTTTGAAACAGTTAGCAAGCATTAACAAAGTTTTAAATTATGCCTTCTTACTCATGTATTAGATGAGAGTCAAACGTCTAGTATATTTTTTGCAAAACTTTACTAAATTTAATTATCTTATTACTGTTTTTAATATCATAGAAAAATGAATTTGAAAAAGATCGTATTAAAAATTTAATTACAAATTTTAAAGTACATATAACTTAATTATACTTTTGATCTACATCAACGAAAGTTTCTTTTATGTCAGTCAAGCAAAATATATATTAGAAACTGTTCCAATAGTAAACCGTAATGTTCTTATAATCTTAAAAGTTTTTCACTTCATGCTTGGGTAAAATACTTATTATTGAATTAAACTGATAAAATCCACTTTTATTATATTACATTTTTAAAGTTTTAATTTAAATGTATGAAGTTGCAATAAACTAAATAAAGAATGAAAAATCAGGCGTTTAGCATAGTTTATGAAGAACTTTCCAACACATTTCCGAATAGTGTAACACACATTTTATGGCTTATTGAGATGAAATATGATGTCTAAATAAAGAATTTCAAAAACACGTGACGCATTTAAAAACTCAATTTCTACAATTGCCATGATGAGTAGTAAAACAAAATAAATAAATAAAATAAAAAATAAATAAAAGCTATTTTTTTTTCGCAGCCTTGTATATGTTCAAAAGATTTGTGTGTATACGTCAATGTATTCTACAAGTTAATTCAATTATACGCAGAGCTCAGTTGAAAATTACAAATGAGCAACGTCCCTCAATAAACGGAAATGCACTCGATATTTTTTGTACAGCCCTACGCATCATTTACAGACTTTAACTTTTTAAGATCGGGCTGCTTTTTGATTTAAAAAAAAACAATCATATAACTGAAATTTGTAACTGATAATTCACTATCTGTTGACAAAATTCATTTAATATAGTTTCTGTTAACCAGCACAATCACTCGATTCCAACATTTATGGAATACATAACCCAGGGAGGTAGAATTTTAGTTAATGCCAAACCCTCACGATCTTGCGAGTCTGGTCTTAAAAAGTTAATCACAATATGTAATGTTCTAAAAATCTTAAAACACGTACCATAACTGAAAATGCACTCCTATATATTACTGTTCATGGCAATATTGCCGCCAAATCCTTCTTCAAGTCGAAGTAAATTAACGATAAATTATATTCACACCAAATTCTACAATAAACGACTTACAGAACACTTCATTAAAATAGCCATAATTCAATATGTTTAAATAGTATAATTTTATTGAAATATATCGCAAACGATTTTACCTATATACGTTAATTTAACGAAATTCTTTTGGATGTCCCTGTAAATGAAACTTAAATATTACATACTTCATTTTCAATACCGAACATGCCATAGTAAACAAAAATAACGTATCACTTTCATGAGATTATGACTATATTTACGCGAGTTACAGCACGGACGTACAGTAGACAGACCGGCAGACGGATATATAGATAGAACGACAAACGTAATACATAAACACTATTTAATTATTTTGGAAAGTGTTATAAAAAGAAAGTAAAAATAAATGTACTTAAAGCAAGCTTCTACGCGTGAATTTAAGGAATCTGAAATTGAATAGCATTTTAAAGAAATAAATAGTATTAGTAGTAGGTGTTAATTTTTAAGCAATTAAAAATTATAATAAAATTAGAAAAGGTAGGAATAAAAATCATTTCAAATGTTAAAAATTATTTGATATATTCATAATTCTCCATCTGCTTACATGTTTATAAAATATTTTTCTTGCAATAAAAAAAAAAAAAAAATCACTCAAAACAGGAATTTATATCTACAAGAATTATTTTAATTTGACTTCCCAAACGAAACATAAATCTGTAAACATTTTTAAAAAGTTCTGTTTTAGTTAAGAGAAATATCTTGTTAAATTCGAGAACTATTTTTAATTTCTCCATACTTTCATATTATTTTACGTACAAACTGAAACATCTTAATCTACCCTATATATATAAAATTCTAATGAAACGAATTTATGAAACGAATATATGAAACGCCTGAAATGAATCGATTCTTTGAATCGACCGATTAAACAACTGATTTTGTTTCACGGCGATTTCTCCTAAAATATGAAATATTTTGCAATGAAATTAACACGAAAAATCCGTGTTGATCCGCAGATCTCAAAACTGGTATTAGTATTTTTAAATTCGAATTAGTTTTCGAAATATTAATTTTTTTCTAATTTTAAATACATTTTTTCTAATGATGGAAACTCAAATTTTAATCATAACAGAATTTTTTTTTTTCATAATTCAGAAAAGGTTACTATTTTAAATTAATTCGGCGACAGTTGGGCCTCCTTTAAATCTATGCTAAGAACAATGCTTTTTTTGTATTTCGTTATCATTTTATTAAATACAAAACTTTCATTTAAAAATGAAACATTTAAATTGATGGCTTTCACTTCTTTAAAAAAAAAAAAGAAAGAAAAGAAAAATATTAGACACAGAGGTCATATATGCACCGGGGTACCTAATTGGCGCACAAATGGCATTATTTTGATAGACATGGTAACCCGGCTATTGTTGTTTATTTAATAATAAATGTATATTTACTTTTATTTCTTTTTTTAATTTATATAAATTATTTTGTTCTATCGTAATTAATTATTTTTTTGTTATTTCCTTTTGAAAATAATAGAAAATAATTAAAAAATACGGTACAATGTAGTAGTTATTCCGTCACCCAATTTCGCAAATTATATAAATCGCCAAACCACTCGCCAAATCGTACAGATTGACAAAATCTTTATTTTAAATAACGAAAGAACAAATAAATTAGTATAACATTAATAAATATAAAAATAAAACGTCGAAATAAAAAACACGTAAACACGTGTAACTTGCTAAAAGTCAAGTGAATGTGAGCATTACGATCACGATGATGTGAGTGATGTGTAAAAAACACGTAAACACGTGTAACTTGCTAAAAGTCAAGTGAATGTGAGCATTACGATCACGATGATGATGAGTGAGTACGATCAAGCATTATTGACATTTAATCCTATTGTTCGCGATAGATTTTTTGTCGACGGGATAACTAAGTAGTACCGAATTTCGCCAAATTTTCGTAAAAAAAAAAAAAAAAAAAAAAAAAAAAAAAAAAAAAAAAAAAAAAAACATGCCAAACATGCGGTGCGTATATGACATCTGGCGAAATATTAAATTATGTAACAAACCATGACATTTAATTTCAACTTCAAATCAATGTTTTAATTTACCACTCGAACAATAAAAAATATGCTAACTGGCGAGTTGATAAAAAGATATTGGCGATATTTGCACCCGGCTTTTTTTTCTTTTGGAACAGATGTCACATACGGACCCATATTGGCGCGATTTTTTTCTGACGCTAATGTCATATACGCAACGGGTACTTAACTGGCACCAAAGTATCGTTATTTTGCTTGATATGGTAAGCCGGATGTTGTTGTTTATGCTGTTGATGCGTTCCCCAAATTGGCGTTGGAAACAAATCGCGCCAATATGGGGGCGTATATGACATTTGTTCCAAACTTTCATATGAAAGGCGAAGGGATCAGATCGTATTTGTTTATGGCATTTGATGACTTGAACTATTATAATATAGATGAAATGATGGGGATAGAATAATATTTGGCGACTTATCACCTGTGCCTGGATAACATTAAAGTATCAAAATGGCACCTAGAGTATAAAAAGCAAAGTGTTCCGCCCGGAACTGTTGATGATAGTCACATGATTTAGGCTATTGTTATAGAGATTGTTTTAAAATATCGGTTGACAAAGACTCTGAATGCTTAATTCATTTTATTTTAGCTTCTTTTCAAATGTTTAACTGATCCTCTTTAATCAAAAACGAAAACATCCATTGGATGTCTTAACAGCAACTGATTCTCCATTAAATTTTTGCAATCAAAGGGAATTGAATGGAAACCCGTTTACAGGAAGATCTATACAGCTTTTTCAGTATGATTTAATCTTCTCTAATATTTTAAAAACCCATTAGATTTTTAGATTTTCAGATTCTGCGGTGTCTGAACGGAGGTTGGCGAGCGTAGCTTGCAGAGGGTTGAGCCCTCTAGCATTGTTATAGATTTATAGAACATGAATTTCCGAAATCAGTTATCTTATATCTAAACTCAATAAATTTAACATTGAAACCTATGTACAGTAGGGATAAATAACATACCAAATATTCCATTGTTAAATTTAATCCATTGTGAATGTACATTGAGACAATAACAAACCAGAATTTTAGTTTATCAAGTTTTGGTATGGAATGTTGTGAAGTCAGCTACATTTAATTCATTTTTTTTACACTCTGTTTTTGAAATTATTCAACTTAACTTGGCTTTTGTATACGCTGTAAAAAATATGGTAACGTTCCATGTAAAATCCAGGAACGTTTCGCCTTTTCTCAGGTTTTCAGAATAATTTAGCTCTTTCCTGTGAAATTCTGGTTTTCTTATCTGAAACGTTCCTGAACAAAAGTTGGAAATAGCAAAACGCTGCGGCCGCCATTTATTATTTTTTTGCTATAATCCGTTGCTCGCGCGCGAGTGTCGAAAAAGAATTCCTTAAATGAATGTAAAAAAATCAATATGGAATGCAAATAAATCAATAGACGACATAATCCTTTACGTCTCTATTGCCAAGACAATTCAGATGAAAATACAATACCTCCGTGACATCTCTAAGAGATTATCTCTCGTACTTGTTTGTGGAATGTTTAAGGAGCAGACCGTGTAAAAAAAATACACATATTATTTGGATCTCTATTAACCAGGGGACCATCAAACATGATTCTCACCGATTTTGATTAATTTAAAGTATGTTTTAGAGTTCTTATCTCTAATTATTCATTTGAAAGGATTTCTTCAAATGGGACTTAGATTTTCAGAAATTAGATGCCGAGGTTTAGCATACGTTTCAAATACCCGTTAGTTTGCAGCTCCCAACGTGTCTTTCGTGGTGTGGACGCAGAAAGCTCGCACTCCAGCCGTACGGCGCGAGTTCGATGCTACCTCTTGACTTTTTTTTCTTTTTTAATTAATTTTATATTTTAACACTTTATTACAATTTGATTTAAATTTGTTATATATTTGACACTTTGAATTGCTGCAAATTTGAATTTTTTTTTTTTTTTTTCGGAAAAAATATACAATTACGTTTAGGTTTTTTTTTTTTCATGAAAATTTATATGTATTTTATCTAACTTGTAAACTAACATAATTACTAACGAAAATCCAAAATATTTTATGTCTAGATTTTTTTTCTAATTATTATTTACATTTATATATTTTAAGCAAAGTTCAGAAACACTATATCATATATATATTTACTTTATTGAATTTGAACTGAAAATTTATTTTTTCGTGTAAATTATAAATAATAATTTTGATGTCAATTTCAAAATATTTTTTCATTCTAACAAATAATGATAATAAAGCGAAAATTGTCAACTGGAAATGTAAAAATCGTCTGCGGATCCCGCATACTGTGAAATGTCAGTAATGTTTTGCTGTCAACAGAAATATTCCTGGTATTTTGCAGGAAACTTACTGGCATTTCTGTAGAAAGTTTTTAACATATTCAGTAAAGTTCCAGTCATTTTCAAGAAATGTTTCTTGGAAATAATGGGCAACTCAGCTGCCCATTTTTTCCCAGGAACGTTGCGAAATTTTTTTAACAGTGTATAAAGATTGAAATTTGTAAACGAATTTTTACTTGTATCCTTATATTCCATTTTATCCTATTGCTGAAATGTATATATATATATGTAATAATAAAAATTTTCGCCTCTTTTCTTAGTAAAACTATTCCAAATTCTTAATATTTTTCCTTTTTTACCTATCTTTAATAATATCTTAATATCTTAATATCTTTTGTCTTTTATTTCATGCACTTAAAGTTGCTTATTCTATTATTATTATTCTAAAAACCTTAATCGATACGCCTAATCTTATAAAACCCATTAAATTACTTTTTCATTTTATTCTAAAACTAAATTCTCTTTTTTCGAATGTTTTAATATCATTTATTCTTTGGATACCCACAATTCCATGCATCCGCCAGCACTATTTGCACTTTAATTCTGATGCCGTATAAAAGAGTTCATTATTAATGTCATCCTTTCCCATCGAATCGTAATCTGTTTTATGTCCCATCCTTCCCCACCTCTCTTCTAGCATTGGTCTTTTACCTTTCTGTAACCGTCCGCGCGCTGTTTTTCGGAGTACAAATATCGTTACATCGCCGAAGGAGAGGAAGATTTTACGTTTTTCTGGTTGTCTAATTAACCTGCGTCGCTTGAAGTAAACGTTCTAATGTATAAATCCTATGCTTATAACATCTAAAATTTTGTGAATTGATGATAAATTTTTGAGAGTTGATGGAATAACTACTGGAAGTGTTTTACTATGTTTTTTGTCAATAAAACCAGTTTCAAATGACGATGACTCTCTATATTCATTACGTAAGGGAAATTATCTCAATGTGTCTCGATCCTATCTTTACTCGCCACCCTGACTGCAATCCGATATTTTCAATATAACGTATGGATGGTTTTGATTGCTCTACTACATTTTATGTCGAGGTGCAGTGGTGTCGCCTAAATACCTGAAAGTCGGTAGCAAAATTCTACACACACACACACACACACACACACACACATATATATATATATATATGCACAACATTGTTTCTGATGGAAATACAACATTTTAATATTTTAAGATCTTATAATGCAGAAATCCATTGAAGAAATAAGTCGGTCGTCATACAATTGGAGATTTACCGATTCTATCTTACTAAAAGGATTTTTTTGGTCCAAAATGGTCGCGAAATTGAAAAATGTTATTGATACTCAATATGGCATGTTCGCTATTTAAAATGAAGCGGTTAGCAGTTTTAATTCCTTTACAAGTACATTCAAAAGTCCCCATCCCATTACGGCCTATAAGGAGAAGTCTTTTGCGGTTATTTTTAATGACGTTTCGCAACTTAAAACACATTGAACTTTATATACATATCTCTGAAGGGTAGTACAAGATGATTGCTTTAGTATATGGCCTGGATAGCAATTATCGACCATTTACAGGGACAGTAAAAATAATTAGGTTACCTTACGGTCTGTGGAGAAAAACCGTTTGTGGTGTATTTTGTTCATGTTAAACTCGATTAAACATATTTAAATTGATAAATATTTCTGAGATGCTCTATAAAATCCTTACTATAACAAGTGGTGATCATATACTTGCTCATACACGGGAACACAAAATAATTTATTTATAGTTCTCAATATCAACAATAATTGCTGGAATTGCGTTTTCAGTTGTGGAACGTTTTTTTTTTTCATATAAAGAAATCCATTCTATTTAGTGCGTATAAATTCTATAAATCATATACATGGCCACACAAAACATCTGAAGTACATTTCCATTTATTGCCGGAAATTGTTGAAGGGGAATTTTCAACTGTGCTATGCGTTTCCTAACTGAACTTATTTTTAGCATACTATGTATTATATGATAAATGTATACATATACTGAGATTGCACAAACATTCCAGTTTTTTTTTCTCTACTTTTGCTGAAATTGTGTTTTCAAACATGTTATGTGTTTTACAAATTATTATTTATACATTGTTTTTCACCTTATTAAACTATGAAGTTTTATTATGGTATACTGAATGCGTTTCATAACCCATGTTTGACGCATGATTTTACGTTCTTGTTGAAAATTTTGGTGATACTTTCTTAACGATATGGAAGTTAAAGTGATAAAACTATTTGTCTATTATTATTATAATAAATCATAAAAAATATTTTTCCTAGAATTCTATTAAAATTTAAGATACGAGACAAACATTCGACACCTTTAATGAAAATTACTTACGAGTAACATTAAACAAATCATCTTCTGAAAGTCCTTCATAGAAAAGCATAGTAATAGCATAGAAAGACAATATAAAATATAAAAAACGGAATTGATTCTAAGAAATAAGCGGTTTTTCTTATGTATCTTGAAAAATTAACAACTAATTGGTTTTGTGAGAAAAAAAGAATAAAAAAGGAGCTGTTTTATTTTTTATTTTACCATTTTACTATTTAGAAAAACATTTGCAGCCAATAATATTACCATGATATATATAGTTCAAATAACTTTCGAAAATAAATACTAAAATACAATTATTTGCTTAAAAGACTTCCATTTCAATAAAAACACATTAAAAATATAAAAATTTCCATATTTCCAATCTTTCATTGCGTTATCATCAGAATATACACAAACGACAAATACAATCCATATAAAAAAGGGAAATAGTCATCAATTTAAAAGTTAACATACACAGCCCCCTATATTTTCAATAACTTAATAATATTAACTTTTCATCACTATTTTCTGTTTTTATGTGCATTGTAGTATTTGTGGCTTTTGTATATTCTGATGATAACTCAATTAAAGACTTAAAAAACGTCAATTTTAATATTTTTAATGTGTTTTTATAAAATGGACGACTTTTAATCGAATAATTGTATATTAGTATATATTTTGAAAGTTGTTTAGAATATATATTTTATGTTATAAGTAATAATGGACGCAAGTTAAAATTGTTTTACTTATATTTATGTTTGTCAATAATGTTTTATTAAGCATTTCGCTGATTAGGGATTTTCTTAAAAACTTTCTTCCATACTTAAATCTATAGACAAAGAAAAGTTCGTTCGCTGTGGCAGTTTCTAAATGTTGTTGTCCAACACACAGAAAAGCATTCAATATATATGTATCATGTATATGAAAAATAATTCTGTGTTGCATATTCTAATCTATATTTATATTTATCTCGTTATAGCGGAAACTTATATAAAAGAGGGGAAATCATAAGACTTATGATTGTTCTATGATATGTCTATATGATGTTGTACATTCTATCCCCGATCTGAATTTGGAGAATTAGTGTAGGTAAATCTTGCATCCACTCGAAATTTGCAGCTAGGTAGTACATATTACACCAATTTGTCAGGAGGTATCTACATAAAATTATTGGCAGCTATTGTTAAAATTGGGCAATACATTTAAACATTTCGCGCTTGTAAAACTCCATGTGTTGTTCATTTTAATCTTTTCACTATAAACAAAACATTTTCAACCAAATTCGCATTTCCGTTAATTTTTAAAACTTGCAAAAAGATTAGAGGCAGACAAATAAAAATGGAACCAAAGGGTAATAATCAAAACTATTTAATGATATCAAAAATGAGATTAATCTTGTTTTATCATATAACTTTTTCTATCTTCAAATTCAAAAATCGTAGAAGAAGGCAGAGATTTTGCGAAATTATATATGAAATAACAGCTAATATGTCAAAATTTATGCACATAAATCCGATAAAGTAGACGCTATATTTTGTTTGGAAGCGTTCATAATCCAGCAGTATATTTTTTCCGCTTAAAATTACAGATTAAACAACTATACCCAAATTCATCAATTCTTTCCCAACTAAGAAGCATCAAATTTGCACTAGTCTATGTACCATAAAAGTATCTATATATATATTACGCTATCGTGCGTGGCACAGAAATCGCGATTATTTGTTAATTGTTTAATGGCAATGCCTGATTAAAACGCTTCTCATTGGTTATTCTGTGAAAGTCCTTTGGCAGGATTTAGGCGGAAGTAAATCCTGTTTATTTACGTTTCCATTTTTCGCTGCAATTATGGAACTTCACAATATCGTTAAAAATACCCGTAAAAGATCTCGGTGAATTCTTGAAAGTGAAGATGAAGCGGCATTAAGAAGAGAAAATCGAAATAGCAGAAGCGATCGCCAAAATAGGCTTAATAATCGTCGCATGGGCGAACGCATTGCTTATGCAATCCATATTACTGATTTAAACGTTCCGGAGCATAACTGTGGGGAGCATAAACATCTATTTTGTTATGCTAATGAAGCCGACGTGAAAAGAAAAGAAAAGAAAAGATTTACGCTCCGATAGGGAACCTTCATTTACTACGTTGTTCGTAGAATTTGTGGCGTAGACGTTTAACGCCTTAGTTTTCTGTATGAACGTACTCTGGTTCGAAATTTGATAGGTCTAAGTTGAAATTTGAGTTAGTATGTTTTTGCTATTTTAAGGATTTCATTCTTTTTTTAAGGATATCTAAAGTGAAAAAAGTGGCAATAAGTAAAGATATAAGTATAAATTTAATGCAGTAACATTATACAAAAAAATGTTAACAGGTTTGTTTAGAAATTTATGTATAAATATGACTTACATCAAAGAATTTTTTTAAAATGGAAATATAATATTTTAAAGGAGCTAAGCAAAATATATAATAAAAATGTAAGACAGTCACAGGTGAATATTATAATGATATAAGTATTTCCATAAAGCAGCTTCAAAATTGTTTTATTATCACCTACGACGAAAAAAATATTACTTAACTACTGCTCGTTTTCGAAAGCCGCGCCCAGAACTTTGGGACGATTCTGCTATCGAAAGGGGTGTTATGCTAAGATGGGCATTTTCCGAAGTTCTACTTCGGCGTTCTGTCCTGCGTTGTCTCTAAGATTGGCACTTACTTGTTTGTTATTTTTATTTCCGATCAATGTTTAAAATTCTAATAATATCTCATTTTAATTCAAATTAAAACTTCTACATTTTGCATTCAAATGGCTAGTTTGAGTAGAAATAAATCTTTAAGGAGTGTTAATAAGAAAATTATATTATATAATGTCATTCAATTTTATCATCAAGAAACTGAAAAGGGAGAATTAATTCTTCCGATAGCTCATTCTAAAAAACAAGCCAGTCAATTTAGCCGGTGATTCTAGTGGTACTTTTAAAAAGGTTCGACAAAAAGCAGTATATGAGCGTAATCCTGTTTTTTTTCAACCGAAAAAAGACATAAAAAGACATAAAAAAAATGTCTTTGAAAAAACTGGTATAGATGATTTTCAGCAGATGAGAAGAACAACATTTAAAGGTATATTTTAACAAGTAAATTTTTTTTAACACAATTTGAAAAAAGAAATTGTTTTGAAAGAAGAAAAATGTTGTATAACTTCTTGAAAACTTTAAGCATTTTCATATTTTATAAATATTAACTACAAAAAAGTTTTTACCAAAATCGATATTATTTCCCCAAAAGTGCATACTTAAAAAATGCAGCTAAACAAACTCCGCTAACCCCCATTTTGATAAAATCAACAGAGACCTGACGCATGAGTAATAGCTCGGAGGGATTTACCATCCAAAAAAAAAAAAAAAAACAGTACGCAATAATATATAAAAAAATATGGACAAATTTGGAGGAAGAGTTATGGGAATAACGGAAACAATGATCTCTTAAAATCTCGAATGCAAGTTCGTGTAAGCAGGATCAGATCTTTCTAAAAGAAACTTTAAACAACGCAATAATGATCTGCCGTATCTTGTTCAAATAGTTCCAAAATTTCACAAAAGTCCCGAAAATGGTAAAAAAGTTATATGTGTTTCTTGTGGAAAAATGCGGTTATAAAGGAAATGGGTACATGTGTAAAAAACAAATAAAAAGTTTTTGAATATATTAAATTAAACAAATAAAACTGTTTCAAAAGAAAATTTTACGTGTGTAAATAAAAATAGTTTCGAATTAATACAAAATTTTTGAAAATTCAGAAATGTGGTTGAAATACATGCATATGACTTTGAAGATCTATACAATGGTATAGATTTGGAAGATTGTCAGAAAAAAAATTATAGGCCCTTTTAAAGAATTTAATTTTACAGATATGGGATTTGAAAAGTTCACTAATCATTACAACTTTGTTAATAAAGAGAAATATTCATATGATATGATTCAGATAGGTATTCATATCATACTTGCAGGCACCTCACAAAATACGTTAGTTCAATCTTATTAAAGAAAATTGTTTTACATAAGAAATTAAATGAAATAAATTCCATTCTATATTGCAATTTTTAAACGGTGAATTACGCTGGAGAAATAGTGAACAGAAATATTAATTATTGAACTTTAATTCACATTGCTAACAAGGCGTAGAGCCAACAGAGTAGAAAAATATCTAGGTCAGTTTTCGAACCTGGGTTAATGACTCGGTACTTCAGAAATATATATTTCTATATATATTTCTTTTTGTAATGAGATAACTTCCATGAGAAAGTACAGTGAAGAATACAAGTAAGGAAAATGTAGTAGATTTTTAAAATAAAGTAATTCGTCAATCTTGATATAATATACATATTTACGGGAGATTTGCAAAAATAGATATATTAGACAGATAGCTTATATAGACTGTTTAAAAAGTAAGCTATAGTGTAGGATAACTAGCAAATGTATACTAATATGCATTATTTTATTTTTTAAAGAAATTTAAAAATTGTGATTTTTTTTTAAATGTACCTTAATCTAAGGGAATCAAGGAATGTTTATACTTATAGATTTTTGTAAATGAAGATGGAACATTTTAATCGGAAATCTTTCATTAAGGACCACATTAATGTACACGCGGAACGTAATATATCACGAAAAATCACTTGAAATCGCACTGAAATCGCTAAAATTCAAAAATCGCGGGTGGAAAAATTAACTCTATTAGGCTAAAAGTTTTAAACCGAATTCCTTTTCCGAATATCAAACAATCATCCTGGGAGGCGAAAAAATACTAAAATGTTCATTGAAAATGCATTAAAAATCCCTAAATATTAAACAATTGTACGGGTCAAAATTTACTATAATGGGGTAAAACCTTGTAAATCGTAAATCTTTAATCAATGACAAAAATTCAAAAATCATATATAGAAAAACTCACGATACTGTACTAACAGTTTGGAAGCAAATTCCTTTCCTAATTAAAAAAAAATGCCAAAAACTGCGAAAAAACACTAAAAATCGGATTAAAATATTTCTAAAATTCAAAAATTACCGTGTGAATTATGAATAAACTTCATTAAAATGAGTAGAAAATTTACTCTATCGGCCTAAAAAATCAAATCGGCATCTTTATATTAAAGTAGAAAAAAAAAATAGTCTCGAAACCTAAATAATAAATGTTAAAAATCGTATAAAAAATTAAAAAATCGTATAAAAATTCAAAATCGGTCTTCGAGGTATTTAACTACATATGTAGATGTATCTCCTTCTTTAATTTTGTAGCTCTCGATGCAGCAGTCTATTTAGAATACAGCAGACAGACACACAAACACACAAACTTATTTCATTATTATTATTATTTCATAAATTGCATTTTTCATATTTTGGCAGGAAAAAAACATTTTCTTTTATACAAAATAACACGTAAATTTTCAAACAAAAATTATCCTCCGACTGTTGCACATACACATTATAGCATGAATGTATCAAAAAAACATTTCAACAATTTAATAAAAATGAATATATATCCCAGTCATCCCTTGCTTACCATTACAGAAAAAATTCCTTTTCTTGGGTAAAAGATTTGTGTTATAAATTTCTGTCAATTGTATCTAAGATTTCGCAGACCGAATTTATTGCAGTGATAAATAGTTAAAAGAATACATTTGCACAATTGAATATCTTATTCTATGTTTCAATTTTTTAACGCACTGGCAACATTAGCTATATTTTCAAAACTTTGCCAACTCTCTTCATATCATTTATTATTTCATAAAAGAATAAATATTTTTATATAATATTTAAAATTGTTATTTAGTAAATTGTTTTAAAAAGTCAATATTTTTCAAAATAAATGTAAATATTCTTGAACATGCTCCGATCCCTTGAGGAATTGGATTTATACAGTGTTGAATAATCAATTTAAACTACATTTAACCTTTTAAATAATAGGAAATTTATTGTAATATTATGTAACTTAACTGTAATATGATATTCTTTAATTTTTTACCCGACTGCCAAGAAGGTTATATGTTTCACGCGTATATGGGTATGCGGATTTCTTTATACCATCGAAACATCCCAACGGCTGGATGGATTTTAATGAATGAGGTTTCTATCGATTCGTTTTAACCGTCCGATGTTTATAGGCTAGAATATTTTTTTATAAATTCAAAATGGCAGCCATAAAATACAAAATGGAAGTAGACAAGAAAAACATTTTTTACGCACCCTATTGAGTTGCATATCATTGGATAGGTCTTGCAAAATGAATACGATGCTTCATTGACTATTTTAAAGTCAGAAGCTCCGTTTAAATATTACGCAACCTGGAAGTTGTGTAAGTAAGATCTCTATCCTTACTGCAACTCTAACCTTCATAGACATCTATAGGCCTTATCAAAACAATGTTTATAGATAGGAAACAACAATCAAACAAAACCTAAAAGTGATCAATACAAATAAATAAAAAAATAGGTATGTAATATAGAAAATAGTTTCACATTGATGAGAAATAATTAATTATTTCGCTTTTTATGCTGTCTGGTTTTTTGATTTTTTAAATTTAATTTTTACTTGTAGTCTTTTTTGTTGCTTATTCAAATAATTTAGATATATAATATAAATTAAATTGAAAATACGGGATTTTTTTAATTGAAAAAATGAGATGTATGAATTGTAAAAATCACTAATTAAATCCATATAAATTTCTAACGTAATTACACCATTTCTAATAATTTTGAAAATTCAAATTTACTATTCATTAAATGTTGTTTTTCGCACATTAATCCGGGAATGGGATAATCATTCTTATTTCCTTCATTGAAAGTATTGGGATTCATTTTGACTGCTCCTTGAAAATGAACAAACTCGGGTATCTGAGAAGAGCTTCTAAACAAAGCATAATTGGTAGAAGAAGGCATTCAATTGCAAGAAGCTTCTTGAATATGTATACAGCAGATTCGTGTCCAAATCAGAAAAAAATATGAGTTATATTCTTTTGAAAAGTGCTTGTAAAATGCATTTCAATAATTAATTAAAATTACATGCAATGCCCACGTTTGGTATCTTATGGGGAGCACATATTACAAAGGCTCGAATATTTCTAGGCACATTCAGCCGTCAAGGTGAATGTGTTTCTGGTGCATAAAGTAGTTGTAACTCTCGTTTATCCATCGTATCTACTTGATCCTGCTTTAACATTATACATTTATTATCGCACCTGAAACAAGCTTCAAAGGGTGAGGAATGTTTCAATCCATAGATTCTAATCAGTGTATTGAGTATTCTTCGTGCATTATCGAACACTGTAAAAAAAAAAAAAAAAATGACCAGTTTTCCTGTAGGAATTGGAAAAATAGTTGCCCTTATTGTACCGGAAAAAATTCCGACCCAGCTCGGAATAAAATCCGTAAAATACCGTTTTATTGGCTATTTCCTTTTTTTTACGGATTTTATTCCGAGTTGGGTCAGAAAATTTTCCGGTACGATGAGGGCAACTATTTTTTCGATTCTTACAGGAAAACTGGTCGGATTTTTTTTACAGTGAAAGTGAACTATCTATAGTTTTCTAGAACTAGGTAATAGCTTTCATTATAGTATTGCAAACGTATTTCGAATTAAAGATAAAGCTTATTTCTCTGTTAACTCAAATATTCACTAAATTTATTGTCACAACTTGTATATTTTAGTGTTGAAGCCAATCTTTTATTCTTGAAGAGTCACACTGTAATTCTTTAATAAAATAAATATCAAAAGGAAGATATCTACAAAGGCATATTCAGTAAAATTTAAAAAAAATACGGATTATTATTCGCATGAGGATATATATGTTTATAAATAAAAATCCTGCGAAATATCTATATATCGCCCGTAAGAAAATAATGAAAATTTTGTTTTTTCACGATTTATCGGCGGGCGGAAACACAATCAATTTACAAAAAATACGCTTTTATGGTAATTAATGCTGTTTAAGGTAAAACATTTTCTACTCATCGTAATAAGCTAGTTTAAATACACTGAGGAAAAATATGATTCTGGCATCTAGAATCTAAATTTTGTCGGTAGAAAAAGTAGTTCCATGTCATCCTTATAAATTCTAGTTCCCTTTGCTAGAGAGTTCTAGAGTCTCCTACTAGATTTCAAGAGCGTCTTCCTATATTCTAGCGGTCAAACGTATTTTAAAATATCTGCAAATAGATGGGGATACAAGAGGTTAGTTTTCGTAACTATAATTCTAGTTTATAAAACCACTAGCAAACCCCGCGGCCTTGCTCGCATAATATTTGAAATATGCCAAGTGATATTTATATGTCTAATTATTATTAAAAGGTACTAACTAAATTTTGATTTTATTAAAAGGTAATATTTTATTTTATTAAAAGGTACTTATTACTTTTAGGAATAATTAAAAAAATTACTATTTAAAACACAGTTTGATTAAACATCATTGTTACACTGCGTAAGGCAGAAATGAGACTTAAATTAATAAAACGAAATAAAACTAAATAAATAATTATTTAGAAAATATTTTGAAACTTTTATGCTCAATTAATACGCTCATTTCAGTATTCATTTGAAGTTTTGAATTTTTTAGAAACCTTCTTCTTACATCTTAAAATTAACCATCATGTCAAATTCCAAGTCCTATCACATCTCTCAACATAAAGGGCTATGTTGAAATAGGAACTGTCACCATTAATTTGCCAACATTAATTTTCAAATTGGTTTGTTATTACCTACTATTCCACAGAAACGTAATTTAGAAAGCTTTTAAAGGCCTTTTTTAGAGCGTTTGTTGTTCCTGTGAACCCCAGGTGGTAGAATCATTGGCATAAAATATAGCCTGTGTAGGATGAGAGACTGTTACCATTGATTCGCAACTATTACTTTTATATTTGGTTTACATTCCCTGAAATTGCGTAGAAATCGTAATTTAGGACTTTTTCAGAATGCTTTTTGCACCTCCCCTTCACTTCACCCCTTTTGAATTCGAATTTATTTCCGACAGTCCTTCGAGGGCATTCATATTTTATAAGTAACTACCATGCCATATTTAAAGTTTCTAGCCTTTTCAGTATCACAAAAATCGCAATTTAGAAAGTTTTTAGCTACTGCAACCCTCTCGTGGTAATGGCACAGACATAAAATATAGCTTATGTTTGAGCAGGTTCTATCACCAACAATTTATCATCAATATTTTTTTAATCGGTTTGGTATTTGATAAGATTACATAAAAATTGTAATTTATAACGCTTTTCGCTTACATCATCTTTTTAAATTTGAAATTTTCTTTCGACAGTTCTTAGAAAGTAGTTGCATCTTGTAAGTAAATACCATGCCGTACTTCAAAGTGTTAGACCCTTCAGTTATGCAAAAAACGCAAATTAGAACATGTTTTGCTTTTGCAACCCTCAGATGGTAGTGACAGCATCATAAAATATAACATATGTTATAGCAGGGACTGTCACCACTGATTTGCAACTATTATTTTTGAAATAGCTTTGGAATTTCCTGAGATTGAGTAGAAATCGCAATTTAGAACATTTTTAAAACGCTTTTCGCGCATTTTCACCCCTTTTTAAATTTCCAATTTTTTCGAAACTGTTCTTAAAGATCATTTATATGTAATAAATATGTACCTTGCCTAATTTTAAGTTGCTAGCCCCTACCGATCACAAAAATTGAAATTTGGAACGCTTTTTTGCTCCTGCAACGTCTAGGTGATAGTGATACCGACTCAAAATAGCGTCTATGTTAGAGCAGAGGCTGTCAGCATCAATTTCTTACCATTACTTTTGAAATCAGTTTGATTCTTCCTGAGATATTAATGACAAATCGACATTTAGAACGTTTTTAGAACGCTTTTCGCTGATTTAGCTCCTGCATCTCCTCTGGGGTAGTGGAAACAGATATAAAATATAGCCTATTTTAGAACAAGATCTGTCACTATCATTTTTACACCATTATATTTGAAATCGGTTCAGTATTTCCTGAGATTGCATAGAAATCGCAATTTAGAACGTTTTTTACAACGCTTTTTGCGCATTTTCACCCCCCCCCCTTTTAAATTTCGATTTTTTTAGGAAATGTCCTTAGAGATCATTGATATCTTATAACAAACTACCATTCAAAATTTCACGATTCAAGGCCCTTCCGTCACGCAAAAACCGCAATTTAGAACGTTTTTCTCCTGCACCCCCTTTGGGGTAGTGGCACCGACATAAAACATAGCCTATGTTGGAGCAAGTGTTTTCACCATCATTTTGACGCCATTATTTTTTAAATCGGTTTGGTATTTCCTGAGATTGTGTATAAATCACCATTTAGAACGTTTTTTAGAACGCTTTTCGCGCATTTTCACCCCTTTTAAATTTCGAATTGTTTAAGAACTGTTCTTAGACATCATTTATATCTTATAAGTAACTAATATTCCAAATTTCATATTTCTAGGCCCTTCAGTAACATAAAAATCGCATTTTTAGAACATTTTTTGCTCCTGCTCCCCCTTTGGGGTAGTAGCACCGACATAAAATATAGCCTATATTCTAAGTTGGACTGACACCATCATTTTGATACCATTACTTTTGAAATCGGTTTGGTATTTCCTGAGATTATGTAGAAACTACCATTTAGAACGTTTTTTAGAACACTTGTTGTGCATTTTCACCCCTTTTAAATTTCGAATTGTTTAAGAACTGTTCTTAGACATCATTTATATCTTATAAGTAACTAATATTCCAAATTTCATATTTCTAGGCCCTTCCGTAACGCAAAAATCGCATTTTTAGAACGTTTTTTGCTCCTGCACCCCCTTTGGGGTAGTGGCACCGACATAAGATATAGGCTATGTTCTAAGTTGGACCAACACCATCATTTTGATACCATTACTTTTGGAATCGGTTCGGTAGTTCCTGAGCTTACCTCCTACAAATAAACAATTTTTTCCTCTTTATAATAGGAGTATAGATTCCAGAAATCAAGCGATAATTTCTCGCTTCTGAAACGATTCATTATCGTTTCGCCACCTAGAAAACAAGAGAATAGAAATTCTAGATCATTTCTTCCATTCAGCTTAGTTGTTTACCCTATTCGCATAGCTCAAAAATCTATATTTCTAGTTTAAAGATACAGAAAATGAATACCTATTCATTCTAGGTGAAGGCGGTATATTATTTTTCTCAGTGTAACTTAAATGAATACATTTATATAGCTGCATATTTGTCATAGACTTTTATATATATGTATTTAATGAGATTATTAGTTCTATTATACGGTGAGTAGAAACATAAATTGATTAGAATTGTTTTAAATTTTTAAACTCAACATTAAATTAGGATTCTGAGCGCTGTCAATTCGACTTCCGTTTTGTTAGAGTCGCTGACATCAAGGGAAAAGTATTATTGCCATGGAAACAAACACTTCTACTGTATCAAAGCGCATAGTGACAGTGCTTTTAATTGGCTTTTTAAATTTTTAATACACTTAGAACGCATCCAACGAGTGAAACTCTAACAATTTAAGTAAACAATTATTGTAAAATAATTAAACATAGTTTAACTTTAAATTCATTAAGTACTGCGCATTTAAACACTCATTTAACAAGCAATTTACATATGCATTTTACGATGCTTGCCAAATTGCAAGGAAAGTTCGTCTTTTGGCGCCAAATACAAGAAAGAATTTCATTTTCATACAGGCTTTAAATTAGAATTCAGCAGCTAAATAAGTCTTATCATTTATTAAATGCATAATTACTGTAATTAGAATTTTTGAAAGTTTTTGAGCATGCGTATATTAAGGAGGACCTTGTCAACACTAAGCTAAATCTTCAGTTTCCTTAAAGCACTCACCATACGCAGATAGAAGTGACTTTGTTTTAATTTGAAATTTCAAACCAGGAATCTGCTACTTCCTTTATAAATTTCCAAAACCTTTATTAAACCGGATAATTAGATTACACATTTGCATAAAAATTCACAGCTTCGCAATCTAAACAAAGTAAACTATCTCAGTCAATAAATTTTGTTAACATTTTAAATCTTACGAGTGTTATACGAAACAAAACCCCTAACTTAAATATGTGTAGAATAAAATAAATATAAAAATACTTATGGCCGAGTTCACCATCTACTTTAATTTAGAATACATCGGATGAAGGATCAAATGAAATTCTCGATTAAGTTTAATGGATTTTACTGCGGGCGAAGTCAAATCTGATTAATGAAAAATACCAATTGAGCGCTCTATACAGGTTTTCGAGGTTAAGGTAGATTGTGAATAGGAGCATTAGATATTCATATGTGTTGGAAAATTTCATACACCAAATTCATAAATAATTGCAAGCAAATGAATCCATGTATAAGCGATGCAGGATGATGAAAAAATATTTCTTATAAAGTTTCATGTTTCTTAATTGTTTACTATATCTATAAAACGTTGTATAATATATAAGTTTCCAGAATTGCTAGAGAGATATTTTTATGGTGGATAAAATTCACAATTTTTATACTTGTTTTATTTTCTACTAACTATATATCCATACTTTTATTTTATCCACATTCCAACATAGTTTAACACTTTATCTATTGACGGTACTTATAAGTGCCGTTAAAATAACTTGCTGTAAAATTTATTTAATACATTGCAAAATAGTTTAGAATGAGTTATAGATGCATTATTTTATCTTGTTCCAAAAGCATTATTGATTATACAAAGCAAAAATATTTTAAAAAGGAATATTTCTTTTACCTTTGCATTTTTTCAGCTTTCTTGGCGTTGGGGGGGAGGATTATTCAATTTGGAATATTTCTATATTTCTATTGTAAGAACATTGTATTTGTTTATTTCCTAATTCTACAAAATGCTAAGAAACATATTTAAAATAAAATATTTGAGTGGGGTTATAAATATTGCGCAAAATCCCTATAAATTAAAATTTAATTAATCCTTCTAAATCCTTCAATCCTTCTAAAATCCTTCTAAAATTTATTAAAAGATTATGTAAATCTTCTAATGTAGTTTCAAAAATTCACGAAAAATGCTTTAGAAGATAAAATTTTCACGAATTCATAATTCAGTACATAAAGGGTTAAATGTGTTTAGGAATTCGGTTTGTTAGTCTATTAATCAGTCACTCTACTGTCTGACGCACAGTGGGGCAAAATCCCCAAAAGCTGGCCAAAGGTCAAAAAATAAAGTTACTATTTAGGAAATTTTGACTATGCAGATGACTAGAATAATGTTTGGAGGGTCAGGAGCTATATTTATAAAAAGATTTTAGTTTTGCGTTGGCAATCTATATCATTTCAAAAGTGAAGCTTGGAGGATTATCATATGAGGCGAACAAAAAGAGCAAAACAATGGTTCTTCTAAACACGTGCTATATTTTCCAATATAATCCGATTTTAATGCTTTAAAGTGGATTCACACGATGATAGTGTGTACTTTTTTTGCGCAGGTTACAAAAATTATATTAAGTACATAAAAATTAATAATTTCATGATTATTTAAAAAAAAAAAATTAAAAATTATATTATTTTTTTGCTTTTAAACATCAAAAAGTTTATAAGTTTCACGGTGTTCCGCAGCGACATATAGTGGAAACAATAGCCTGAACTATTATCTAATGAATCATGAAAAAACCAGCAGCCATAAACTGCCATTCTGAATTTCGTGCAGGTTTTTGTAACGACAAGTAAAAATATCACTTTTTTTGTCGCTTCAAAAGCTATGACATTTATTATTTTTCACAGTAATTTAGATGATAAACATTTTTGAAATTTTTATATTATTCAGTTTTGTGATAGATTATTATGTATTATATTACAAATAATTATAATAATCATAAGCATAAAGGAATTTGATAAGCGAAATTAGTAACAAAAAAATGAAAAGATTTCATTCTCTTTCATCGATACAATAGAAATACATTTTCTTATCTTTATAGATAATACTTTTATGTATTCTATCGTAATTAGAGGAACTATCTTGTCAATTGCAATCTTTGCTAGATCATACAGGTGAACGTATTTTATAAATGCAAAAAAAAATTATTAAGAATCTGACTTCCGAACCATTAGCAATCTAAATTTGATTTTCACGTGGGGATGTGACAGTACATCTGGTCAAAGTACTTTTTAACAAAAAATTAGCGTTGAGGATGGTAGAAATTAGGTTCATATAGCTTTTTCACTTCTCTAGTGCTACTAGAACTTAAGTGTTGCAAAAAGAAATCGTTATCTGGAAAAATTCGAGATCTTCATCTCCTCGATTTTTAGGCACATCAGAATCCATTTTTTGCACGAAAATACGGAATCTACTGCCAGTGAAACTGATTATATTACAGATCAGGAGAGTAACTTATTCCTTTTATAACAATGATTGATAGAAATAAGTAGGCGTTAATTACAAACTAGCTTTAACGATGATTGATTGTAACGACGATTGTGTGACGTCATTACTAGTAATTTGTCAACTCAACGTTGGCACCTATACCAGGCAAATAATACCTATATCAGTCAAACTATTTTTAAACTGAAAGTGAATGAAAATCCTTTACAATTCGGGATGTCCACGTCACATGCCTGTATAAGATCTTTTGAGTGTACCTTACATTTCGCATACAAACGGGATATAAAGGCCATTTTGTATTTCGGAATTTTAATTTTAGAATCGAGATCAGAATTCTGAAAAACACCTGTGTACGTAATTTCGTGGCATTTAAATAACTTTTTCATATTTTGGCCAGCTTTTCGGGATTTTGCCCCACTGTCTAGTAGTGCTGTAGCTCTAACTCGCGTAAATATACTCGGATTGGCATGGAATTCATGTATATTATTCGGTTTATTATGTCATGTTTGGTAATTGAAAATGAGGTTTTTGTCATTTATAGTTCATTTAAACATACTCTAAAAAGAACCCTCTGCATTACTCTCTATGGGTAAAAGTGTTTGCGGTGTATTTTATTGATGTTAAACTATTTCAAATAAATTGAAATTGATATATATCTCTGAAGTTCACTACCAGATGCTTACAATAGAATACGGTGCAAATACAATACATCGTCCCTTTACAGGGATACACAAAGTAATCCGGTTACAGTACTGTCTATCACTCGCTAATTCACACGCTTAATATGTACCGACTATTACCAGCTCAAAATTTTCATTAAAATGAGTAATATATATATATATATATTCAAATTATACTTTTCTGCTTATTCTAGAAGGCCGCTTAAACCGTCATTTTGAATTTTTTTGCATATAATTCGAAAACTACTTGTAAGAAAATTTTGAAATTGAGAATTTGAATAAAGGAAAACATAATAAAAATAAATCTATCAAAAAATTGTTGGCTGCAATTAATATTTTTTTCGAATTCAATTTCGTAATTCATAATTCATAATAAAACATTTTTAAAATTACAAATACCATGTATTTGTATTTGTGGTTTTTATGTATTATAATTAAACAAAAAAATATAATATTAGGATTATAACGTCAGGAGACATTAATAAAAATATGAAAATATAATTTAAAATTAGAAGCTGTACATTTTGAATGTTTATAATTCAAAAGCTTATCATCCAAATGGCTTGGAATTTCATTTCTAGGCATAGTTTGAACCGCAAATTAAAAATATATTGTCAGAATTGGGTATTGCCATTGAAAAAAATAAAGTTTGATCTGGTTTTTATTTGTATATGGCCCCCAAATCATATTTTACGTATATCAATTAAGTAGACTTAATTTCCAGTCCTTTGGTGCATGTCATTTTTCTGTATTATAATTACATTGGTTTCCAAAAATTAAAGAAAAACAACAAAAGTTGCGATTACTCAAAATCGTACAAGTAGATTTTAATAAAACTCAGACACAATTTACAACACATAATAAGGTATAAAATAACAGTAAAAGAAATTACCAGACGATTGTGGCGTTTCAGAAATTAATACAATTATAAAATAAACAAAATAAATGTCTCAGTTTGGTATAGGAAAAGTACCTTTAACATGGAGTATGATCAGCTCTATAAGCAATACAGAACATACAGTGAAGTGTGATACTGTCAATTATGCGATCGGTAAATTTGCTGGGAAGTGCGAGCCATTTCTCTTGTAAAGCAGTTGTAAGCGTAGCAAGGGTCTGAGGAAGGAGATTGAGAGCAGAGATACATCTTCCTAAAGCATCCCAAAGATGCTCAATGGGATTCAAGTTCAGTGACCGCGCTGGCCATTCCATGCGCTGAATTGTTTGGTGCTGAAGATAATCTTCTACGATGCGAAACCTGTGCGGTCTAGCGTTATCGTCCTGTAACAGGAAATCTTTACCTATTGTACCGGCATAAGGGTGACCATAAGCATCAAGAATGTCATCTCTATAGACATGAGCATTCACAGTTCCACGTGGAAAGACATGGGGGTCTGTACGTCCGCCCAAAGAGATACCATCCCAAACACAGACACTGCATCATCCATACGAATATCTTTTAAGAATGTTTGATGGATGATAGCGTGTTCCCTGTTCTCTCCAAATCAAACAATGCCTACTATCACTTTGGGTGCTAAACTGGAACTCATTTGTGACGAGAACACGCCTCCATTGATCAGCCGTCCAGCGGAGATGTTGACGTGCCCAACTTAAACGTTCCCTCCGGAGACACGAGGTGAGCGGCAAACAAATATCCGGTTGCATCGGATACAGACCACCTTCATGAAGCTTTCTTTAAACAGTAGACGTTGATACCAACCTTCCAGTGACTATAGCAAGGATTTAAGGTGAGAGAGGGTTGCTGTTCTGTACACACTGATTCCTTCGTACACAGAACCGCAAATATTGGTCATCGGTGCTTGTCGTAGCTCTTGCTCGTCCTTCGCTGAACCTTCTGGAGGCCGAACCAGTGGTTTGAAAGTGTTGCTAAAGCCTATGAGCAACAGAAGGACTCACATTTAGCCATCTAGCCACCTCTGTCTGTCTTTGGCCAACATCCAGTCTTCCAATAGTTCTAAATCGCAGTTATGCGGACAAATGATACCTCGAGTTCATACTAATGAATTGGCTATCTCAGTTTTCTTATCTCATAATCTCAGCGACAGCAGCAGCCATACTCTCTAGTATGCATTTTTATGCTCCACTCAGATGACGCAATCCGATTGCAGTGCCACTAATTTGCATGTTGTAATTGTAATTAGCGTCTTTCAGTTAACAACATATCCAAATTGCATACGGATAGGTTAATTTTGAACGAGTTATCGCTCTTTTTGTGATTTTTCCTTAATTTTTCGTAGTTGCAGATTTAGTAGGGAATGTTTACTTTTTCCCCACTACTGTACATATACAAATCTATACATCATATACAGGGGTGCACAAATAAATTATGATATGTTGCCGATTATTCATTATGTGAATCTCCAAATCTACACCCTCTTGCTCTGCAAACTGCTTAATTTTATGACTTCTCAAAATCTCCAACAAATCAAAAGATGAAATATAATTATCAAATTAAAACTGTGTGTTTTCGGCGATTATTCTTTTACTCAAATGCAACTCACTCTGACTGACCAAATTTGTTTTGTAGATCTTTATCCTTCAACTATCATTCTTTCCTGTAGAGATCGATAACGTTTATTTTACATCGATGGACCTAAGAAAAGTTTTGAAAAGAACATGAATCCATTTAAAAAATGCAGATAATTTATTATTATTTCGTTATATTAAAAAGGGGATTTCCAAACGGGTATTCATAATTTTATAAAGGTTGAAATTTCATTCATATTATATTTTATGGAAAGCTTATAGGAACAAACAAACAAAAATAATACACTAAATGAACTATACACAATAAAAACTAAACTAAAGCAATGAATGTCAAAAATGGCCGTATACTGATATCAACGCTGGAAATCATTTGTCCATGATCATGGACACGTGTTTTAAAATAATTCTATAACAAAATTATAATTACTTAGAGCTATCATAATAATAATAAACAAAAGTTTTTAGTTTTCTTAACAAAATAACAAACATATTTAACTACTACTTATACCTACCTTATATAATAAAAAATCCTAATGAAACGAATTTATGAAATGGACATATGAATCGACTGATTAAAAAACTGATTATGTTTCAAGCGATTTCTACTAAAATATGGAATACTTTGCGATGAAATTAACACCAAAAATCAGCAATGATCCGTAGATCTGAAAACTGGTATTAGAATTTTTAAATTCGAATTAGTTTTCGAAATATTAATTTTTTTCTAATTTTATATACATTTTTCTAATGATGGCAACTCAAATTTTAATCAAACAGATATTTTTTTTTTCATATTTCAGAAAAGGTGGGCATGCTAACCCGGCTATTGTTGTTTATTTGATAATAAATGTTTATTTACTTTTATTTCTTTTTATAAATTATATGAATTATTTTGTTCTATAATTATTAATTATTTTTTTTATATTTCCTTTTGAAAATAATAGAAAATAGTTAAAAAATACGGTACTACTTAGTTATTCCGTCACCAATTTCGACAAATTATATAAATCGCCAAAACACTCGCAAATTATACAAATTCACATAATTTTTATTTTAAATAACGAAAGAACAAATAAATTAGTATAACATTAACAAATATACAAATAAAGAGTCGAAAAAAAATCACTTAATGACGTAAACTCGTGTAACTTGCTTCAAGTCAAGTGAATATGACATTTACGATCAACCATTATAGGCATTTAATCTTATAGTTTGGCTATAGATTTTGGGTAGACGGGATAACTAAATAATATAAAAATGCATATGTAACTTGTGTTTGAAAACGAGGTTTCGCCAAATTTTCGTAAAAAAAAAAAGTCACGCGAAACCTGCTGTGCATGTATGACATCTGGCCAAATATTTCCACTCGAAAAAGACAAAAAAAAAAAAAAAAAAAAAAAAAAAAAAAAAAAAAAAAAGCTAACTGGCGAGTTGAAAAAAATCTGTTGGCGAGATTTGCATCCGACTAGCGTAACAGTACCAAGAATTCTTTGCAACCATGGCAAATTTTATGTAGTTTTATTCGAAAAAAAATTTTAGATTTTTTAATCCAAATGAAAAACTTACGGTCCCATATTGGCGCGATTTTTTTCTGACGCCAATGTCGCAACGGGCATTTAATTGGCGCCAAAGTATCGTTATTTTGCTTGATATGGTAAGCCGGATGTTGTTGTTTATGCTGTTGATGCATTCCCCAAATTGGCGTCGTTAAAAAATCGCGCCAATGTGAGACGTATATGACAACTGTGCCAAACTTTCAGATGAACGACGAAGGGATCAGACCGTATTAGTTTATGGCAGTTGATGACTTGAACTATTATAATATACATGAAATGATGGCGATAGAATAATATTTGGCGACTTATCACCTGTGCCTGTCTAACATTAAAGTACCAAAATTGTACCTAACGTATAAAAAGCGAAGATGAACTGTTGATGATAGTCACATGACGTAGTCTATTGTTATAGTGATTGTTTTAAAATACCGGGAGACAAAGACTCTGTATACTTTATTTATTTTATTTTAGCTTCTTTTCAAATGTTTAACTGATCTTTTTTAATCAAAAACGAAAACAACCAATCTATGTCTTAACAGCAACTGATTCGCCCTTACGTTTTTGCAATCAAAGGGAATTGAATGGAAACCCGTTTACAGGGATATCGGCACAGCTTTTTCAGTATAATTCAATCTTCTCTAATATTTGTAAAAACCCATCAGATTAGCGTGTTTTTAGATTCTGTGGTGTATGAACGGGGGTTGGCGAGCGTAGCTTGCAGGGGGCAGAGCCCTCTTGTTACATTATATCAAAATAATATGATTCTTAAAAGGTTTACCTGGACGACAGGTCATGTTTCCGTCCATCTTCATACACAAATTTCTATCTGCTGCCATCTATTGGTTTGATTTGTAAATTTTTGTTTTTCTGGTCGAAAAAATATTAAAAGTAAAGACAAAATTTGTAAATTTTTTTAAAATTAAATTAGACGTCTTAAAAAAAAAATTCTAAATAGTATGTCCATGTTCAAGGACGCCAGTAGCGAAAGGATTGAGTACATTCGATTAAACCTAATACCATTTTTTGCTGAATTCATATGTACGTATACTTTTAAATTATAATATCCAGATTTTTTCAATATCTTAAAATGTTTTGAAAACAAAAAGCAAGAAAATTAAAATGCTTTTTATAGGTTTTAAAATAAAATGTGTAATAATCTCCTTTGTAATACAGAAGATCAAGAACAAATTGGCACAAATACTACTTTATGCTATAGAATAATGTAAATATCATGAAAAGTCTTCATGTATTAAAAGTTTGTCTCGGAATTCATAGGTAAGCTTTGGAGGATGCTAGATCCCACTAAAAGATATTCCTTCTGTATGACAAACTGGAGTCGCAATCCATTTACTCTATCAGCTAGTTGGATGTCCCGCAAAACTTTCTTCTTTCTCATATATATTAATATTTCAAAATGTTGTTACAGATGTCAATATTTCATTTTTATTAGTTCAATACTATATCAACTTTGACTTTCATCTTAAATTTCTGCTTCAGTCAATTAATCGGAGTAAAAACGAGTTAATCTGGATCATGATATTTATTAAAATCACGAATAGTCGCAAATAGGCGGCTTATCAAGATGGGAAGTTCACGTTGATTCACGAACCACTGGTGTACAATAGAACTAAGAAAAATTAACAAGATTACACAGAAATCGCTATTTCGGCGCCCACTTCGGGGCGGTATTTTTTAAATTCAGCGAGGATCTTCTTGCCATGACCAAAAACATTCACAAAAAATTGGTTCAATTATATGCATAACTTCATGCACTTTTCGGTGGTACAATATCCAAAATGGCAAAAACAATTGCACAAAATATGCTATCACAGCGCCCCTACCGCGGATTTTTTCCAAATTAAAGATGACCTACTTGTCATAGCAAAGAACTAAAAAAAAAGTTGGTTCAATTCTATGCATAACTTCATACACTTTTCGATGGTACAAAATTCAAAATGCTAAACAAATTCGCACAAAAATCGCTATCACAGCGCCCCCTTCGGGCGTATTTTCTCCAAATTAAGGGAGAGACTGCTTTCTACAGCCAAAAACTTTAAAAAAAAATATTTTAATTCTATGCATAACTTCATACACTTTTCGATGGTACAATATCCAAAATCGCCCAAAAATCGCTATACAGCGCCCCCTTCCACCGTATTTTTTCCAAAGGAAGGAAGGCTCTGCTTGCCATAGCCGAAAACTTTAAAAATTTTCTCGTTTAATTCTATGCATAACGTATTAATACACTTTTAGATGGTACAATGGGGAAGAACAAACAGACAGACAGACATTTTCTATAAAATGTTTTGGGGATCTCTGACCCCTAAAACGTGTAAATTCGTCGAAACCCGGAAGATGAAAAAACTCTCAATTACAATTCTTTCTTCTATTGAAGATAGGATAAAATATAAATAGACTGTATCACACCATGATGTACCCAGATTTGCGCTAAAATTTTTAAAAGTAAAGGCGATTTAAGTACATAAAACAACATTATTAGCACAATAATTTTATAACTCATAACAGACTATTTTCTTTAGCATTCAGCTTACACAATCATCAAGGATGATGGACTTTTACTCATATCTTCTATATGGAAAAGAAGCAGGTTCGAAGTATGGGTTTATTGATGAACAGATTTACATGAAATTACGTTGAACAGCCAAATAGGAAAATATTATACGGAAGTAGAAAGTAGTAAGGAACAAAAAAGTTATTTATAAAATATTTCTAAAAATCTGATAATGGAGGATTACTCAAGTTACAGTTATCAATATTTTTATTATTTTTAGAGATATGGAATTCTTCAGGAAAGTTAAGTTCATCTATGGGAGAGGGTTTAGAAATAATTTTAGCTGAGTAAAATTCAAAAGTTTGGTTCATCGCCCAGCAATATTTTACAATGGCAGATTTGGTAGATTATTCTTTATATTACTTGCATTATTTTATTCGAAATTTTAAACCACGTATTCACGGACTTTTTTATTATTGCATTATTTTGGCATTATAAAAAGATTTTTTTCAGAAACATGATTAATGATACGTTTATTTGAATTAATAACACTGTATTGCAGTGAATTTCATCAAAAAGTTCGTAAATTTATGAACGATTCTCTATATGTCGTTCTTTTTCTTTCGGATCGGTTGACTATGTTTCCTCAATCCTCTAAACCAATCAAAATCATCTTCGTAAGAATAAAAACATTTTCTGTGGGATATACGGATTTCTTCTATAAACATGGGTAAACATTTTTTAGTTATGGGTACTTCGAACGGACTGGTTGACTACATCTACTGAAGCCTCTAAATAAAACAAACTCATCTTCATAAAAAAATGCATTCTTTTGAGGATTATAAAGGTACATCTTCTAAAAACAACGGAGAAATTTTTGTAGTTATGGGGACTTAGTACGTGTGGGTTGACTACGGCTCCTAAATCCTCTAAATCAAGCAGACTCATCTTCGTAAAAAAGATGCACATTCTTTTGAAGATCAGCGCTTCTATAAACGAGGGTGAACATTTTGTAGTTATGGGACTTGACTATGCGGGTTGACTATGTTGCATTAACTACCTCTACATAATCCTATAAATCAAGCAGACTCATCTTCGTATTAAACAAATAAATAAATAAATAAATAAAAATTCACAGGTGGATAAGTATTAAGTATTTCTTCTATAAAAGAGATTTAACATTTTAGTTATGGACATTTATTGCAAGTGGGAGAATTTGTTACTGTGCCCCGTCGAGATGATGAATTTTGTTTTCTTTTTTCTGCATCATCTTCTAAATCAGCTATTAACTGGTTGTTGTGATCTGGAAGATTCTACCTACTTTTTGGTTTCTCGCATCTACGAACACAGAAAAAGGTGCTTGCTTACAAAATATAAATTAAGAACAAGAAGCCTTAATTATTTGGAGGGATAAGTGAATGACTGGGACACTCGTTTAGATTGGTGGGGGTGTATACAATAGGGTGTCCCAAAAAAATCAACTTCTAAAATTGTGAACTCTCACCCACAAAAAATGTTCTTTCTATGAATATAAAACACCTTGAATTGTTTCAGAATTAAAAAAATATATTTAGGTCATTGAACATAAAAAAGGCCAAACTAATGTGAAATGTGGCATTTTTTTATTAGCTACATTAAAAACTATAAAAATGACCTAAAAAAATATATTTAGGTCATTGAACATAAAAAAGGCCAAACTAATGTGAAATGTGGCATTTTTTTATTAGCTACATTAAAAACTATTAATGTTCAAATGACATTTTTTTTCATTTATGAAAGTTTCTTAAGTATTGTTTCAAATAAATTTTGTATAAATTATGTTTTTGCTCTAGTAGGAAGAGATATAAAACTGAAATTAAGAAAAATGTGATTTTGTAGACACTTCTACCTTCTGTATAATTATATGTACAAAAAGTGAACTTAGGTAAACAATTATCTTACAATTGGTAAGACGGTGGGCGCCCCCAAAAAAGGGGACCGTTCTCCGGTCCCAGGCTCTTTCAAGCCCATTTGTCCATGCAGGGAACCACCCGCAAGACAAGCCCCGCGGCGACCCGAAGGTCGCCACCAGACAAGACCCGACGGAGCGGAACTACACGCAAACTCCGGCCAAGCCGACGCGCTGCCCAGCGCACGCAGCGACGGCTATTCCCAAGAAGAGACGAACGGCCGCATGCGACAGTCCTCAGCACCCAGCTAGAAAAACCAAGTGGTCCCTATACTCGGTTACCTGATCCGGTAGACCCCACAAGCCCACAGGAACCAGGCGCCTATAAAGACGCTGGGTCCACGAAACTGAACCGAGGCTTCCCGCACCGGAGTTACTTGATCACTCTACCAGGGAGCCAACCAAATAATGGCAAAGGCCCCGAATCCCTGGCAGAAAAACGTCCTCCACCATCTAACTCAACCGCAGCCGCCGAAACAGACCCGGAAACAGCGACAAATAATAAAACTAAAAAGTCACAAAAATATGGCACACTCTGCCTAGAAAATAAAATACAAAAAATAAAGTCATATACAAGTTTTAACATATGACTGTAACCCTAGTTACTATAAAATAAAAATAAAGCTAAAACTAAAACTAAGACTGAGTGAAACTGAAAATCAAAATTTTAAGTTATTTTCATTTACAAATGACTGTACGATTTACACTAATAATCAAGACAGGATAAAACATTAAGCCAATAACACATTTTAGGTCGATTCAAGTTACAAAAGACCATCAGACCCTGAAAGTCCAGAAACAACTCAAAAATGCGTGAAGGCAGAAAGATTAGCAAAGCACTATGTGGATAACAGTCCGGCAAAAGTCCACCAAAAATTCTTTAATTACACCAAAATAATCAAAATCTGTACTTTATGAATGAATACAATTTATTCAGTTCATTATAAATAGCTGTCAGTTTATAATAATTCGATCTCAGCAAGAGAACATTTTGCAAATTCCAAGACAGAGTTCTATTTCTCACAAAGTTAAGAACAGAGGCATCAGAGGACACTTGCCGAAAATAAAATGCTTAACGTCACCGACGTTACCGCAATCACACTTATCTGTTGGTCGCTTGCCAATCTTAAATAAATACACTGGAAAAGCACCATGCAAGGAAATGAAATAGGCTACTACCCTTGAATAACACAAATAAGAAACGTCCGGTGAACGCAAGATGAGGAAGGTATCCTTACTCTTTTCACTAATTTTCCAATCATTAGTCCACCTCGTGATAATGTTACTCTTATAAAAACGCTTGACGAAGGAAACAGGCATTGGAATATCCAACCTCTCATCAAACTCATCATCCAGAATAACAGACTTTGCCATATAGTCAGCCCTTTCGTTACCAGCAAGGCCAATATGAGATTTAATCCAACCCATAAAAATAATTTTACCACTCAACAGTCTCAAGTTAGAATATATGTTATACAAAATCTTACCAGTTGGAAATAAGTTCTGCAAGGCTTGTATTGAAGAAAAACTATCAGTGTAGATGTGGAATTCTCTGAAATCAGCCCTGCAACACCAGCCGATTGCCTTGTCAATGGCTGATAATTCAGCCTGATAAAAAGTATTATAAGCGTAAAGTTTAAAACGTTTTTCTAAAAGGATCTTTCCATCATTATAAACAACAAAAGCGGAACCAACTGTGTTGTTCATCTTGGAACCGTCTGTGTAAATTACAGGGTGGTTAAAAATAGGTACTACAGAAGTGACTGACTTTACAAACTGTATATGATGAGCTGACACAAAATAAGGATAATCAAATGTATGTAAATGTGACATAATATTTTCCTTAGTTACACAAATATCATTTATCCATACTAGATCTTCATGATGCACCGTGTTACAGTGACCAGACATCTGTTCCAACTCCAGCTCCAGGGGAGGTATACCCGAAATTACGCAAAGAGCTTCCGTAGATACAGATCTGCACCGGAGTTACTTTGCGGAATATAAATTATCCACACTTAAATTAACTGGTGTTGCCCACAAAATCAAGTACCATTTTCCGGCAAAGACATTTATGCGGGCCAGTCGATACGAAAGTTATTTAGAGGCCCCTAGCACGAAGACCCGGGAGGACGGGGAAAGTCCCTCCGGCTGCAAAGCGACCCTGCTCCCGGTTTTTCGCCCAGACTCGCCGACTCAACCGAGGGAACACCTCGCGGATCACGCCGGGAACCAGAGAGCCCAGACTAGGTACCGTTAGCGACCCCAGGCGGTCACGGAAAGCTCCACCTAGACGGAATAGACTGCGCCTTGCTAGGGGTTGGATGGAACGGAGTCCTGCTCTCCTCCGACGGCTCGACTCCGCCCGAAGACGGATAAGCCCGCCCACCACTACCTCTCCTCACGGTCATCGAGGGTACTCAGGCACGAATGCCCCTGACCCCGTGCAGTGATCGACCGCTACCGTTAGTTGTGTTCGAAAGTTAGGTGGAGACACCTCTAGGCCCTCACCACTGGACGAGGTAAACTCCAGTAGCGCATAGGCACGCAGGACCTAGGTCGGACCAAAAGTTCCCCCGAGGCTCGAAGTGCCGCCGCGTTACCGACGAGCCTCCGGCCTGTTTCCCTGCGGGAATAGTGTTCGATGGTGGACCTGTCGGCCGATCGCCTCCCACGGGTCACGGCACGACATGGAGCAACCAGAGCCATACTGGGCTCCCCACGCGACCACTCCTTGGCCAGCGGGGGCACTGCCAAACCCTACCCACCTTAGGGTCGGCTCCCAACTGCTTCAGCTGCGGTCCTTGGCGGAATGAGCCACCCGTCAGAAAGTAACTCGGGCGCTGTCCGAAACCTTCGCCCTAAGGTTGCTCCGGGAGTCCATGCATGGCGTTCCCGCGAGCCCCGTCGTCACTAGCGAGTCACCAAGGACTTTCCACTACAAAGCCGGCTCTCTCACCTCAGGCCCCCTCTTAGTCAATTGGTGGATGGTGTCCTATCGCTTTGGCTACCCTTTGCCCCGAGTCACCACCCGGTCTATGACCGGCTCTGGGATCAGGCTATGGAGCGTCGCTATCCGTCTTGCCCAGAGAACCTGGGTACCGGAGGTCGTAGCCATCCAAAGCCAGCTACAACCTATGCACAACGTCCGTTACCTGTGGCCACCAGACTCTTGGCCTGTCGGCCGCAAGTCTCTCGAGGAAGTAGCGACTCGTCCCCATCCGGCCCCCTGGCATTCGTGTACAACAAACTCGGCCGGGCTTCAGGTCTCCTCTCCCGCTCAAGGGATCGGTTCCGAACCACCCGGAGGGGCGGCCACTCTTACAGTTGGTAAATAAAATCACCGAATAAGAATGCTTTAAAGTTATCACATACTTATTTACACATTTTTTACACATTCACACATTTTTTATCATCTACATTTCAAAACGATTTTGGCGATTGCTCTTTACAAAATTTCTTTCTGTGCATCCCTATCTCTACGACTTGTAACAAAAACTGTTCTTGCTCTTCATTCTTTCTTGAATAACTAAAGTCATGCATGAATGCAACAGCTTGTTCAGCAACATCGTTTACAAAAGGCACGTTTTTAGCAAATACTACAGTTTTTTTTTTATAGAATGACGTTTTGGGCCAATGTTTGACTGGTACACTGAGGAAACAATCTTCAATCTTAGCTGTTTCAAAGAAACTATTAGAAATACATAAATTATGCAATTTTAGAGAAAGTATTTCTAATAGATGTGAATTAGAACTCCTTTCTTTTGTCGTGTTCAAAACTATCTTTGATTTTTGCTTACCAGAAAGAAGGTCTGAAAATAAGCTAAGTATTGCAGTTCTCCACTCACATACCATGAATGACGTAACATCGTTTTTAATCCAATATTGCTTATGTGTTTGACATCATATTCTTTCAACCTTATAATCGGTGAAACATCATTAGGAGGAGCATCAACAGCAGACTGGCAAGTATACCAAGACTGCAAATGTACACACACAATAAACCGTTTAAATTGTTGTATACCTTGAAATTCTTGAGCAGTCAATACCATTGTGCTTTCATTCCCATTAGAAAATAATTTCATTTGCAAGGAATAAATTGCTTTCAAAGGAATAAATTGCCATCCAGCGAGCTCGGTGAAGGGCACCTGGTTTTCGAATTTTAAATTTAATGTCTAATCCAATCATTAATGATGCAAGATTTAAATTTTCTTTGTAATCATCCCAAAGTAGTTTTATAGCAGTTTTTACCTGATCAGATGAAAAACGTTTTTAATCTGTCTGATACTGTTATGATGGGTACTGACTGCTTTTTTGGCTCATAGTAGTTGACTTAGACCAGTTTTCTCGGAATCTCTTAAATAAAAAGATTTCAGGCCCAGTAGATTGTCAAAACACACGCTAAATGCATCAGAAAGTAGAACCTCAAACATATGATGCCGACATGCTATACACAAAAGATTTCTGCATATTGTTTGCTAAAGAACTGTACATGCTCCTTTGAATCTTCCCCTATTTTTATGGGTTGTATCACAACACATGCCAATTACTATTAAATTCCACGATTTTACGAGCTCGAAAACAGCATCAGCTGTTTCTTGGTCAGTTCCAGACAATATCGTAGAAACTCCAAGAAGCTTAGTACGTTTATCTTACAAAAAAAAAAAAAAAAAAAAAAAAAAAAAAAGAAAGAAAAAAAACTAGTACCGCTAAATGATCAATATTTCCTATGCTTTTTAATGACAAATTGGCTATTATTTTTCCTCCTTAATGAACAACTTACTTTGATGTTTCAAAATGTATTTATAATTGTTGAACGGTTTCTTCGCGAAGATATTGGCGTTCCCGATGAACAGTATTTTTTAAAGCACTATGGATTTTTACAAGCCGGTCAGAAATCATGGTAGAGGAAGAGCAACCTTCTTTGTTTATTATAGATGCTATTATCATTGTGGATATTTTATGCTGCTCTTAGTTCAATATAAAACACCAGATTAGCTTAGATTTATTTCCTTCGGGCTTTGTATTACCATCTGAATGTATTTTTACTTCAACTTCTTCCCCAGAGGTTTCTTCAGAAGATTTTTTGGCTTCATCGATATCCAAAACCGAAGACTTATAAATAATCAATGACACCTTCCTTTAACACCTGCTGGAGCTGCCATGTATTCTTAATATTAGAAACATTGTAGTTCATGATATGAATTTAATGAAATCCAGTAGATTAATAAAGATTGAAGTGCATTACAAGTGTAATGATCAGAATAATGAAATATGGTCCTCGGATAGTAATTTTATAAGTTTTTATAAAAAAAAAATATTAAAAATATATCATCAAATTAAATCATTGTTAAACATGATAGAGTGTTCTTAAACAAAATTTAGGATAAAAAAATTTGCAAGAAAAGTGTAGTAGAATCCTGCAATAGCAATCCTGCATATTAATTAGAAATTAAAATTTGCCATAAATTCCTTATTTTCTATTAGCTTGGAGCACCCCTAAAACTTTGTGAAATGACTTGAGTTTTTTGTAATATCATATTATGATAGAAAGAACATTTTTAAAAGGTGAGACTTGGCATTTTCAAACTTTTTATATTTTTGGCCTCTCCTGGGATACCCTAGTATACAAGATTATGGGAGATTATCATTTTATTTTGACAACCATTTGTTCATTTTATTTCTTATCGCAAGTCGCTGGCCTCATTTTACCGGTCAATCGCCATTAATTCGCTTAAATGTTTATTGCATATTCTGTCAGGTTGTCAAACCCGGTGTGTAACATTGCACTGTCGTAACGACGATTATTTGTGCTATTGCTACCGTTTTTATCACTCAGTCACTCATTTCTAAATTTCCGATAACTACAATGTACCATCAAATAAGAAATAATTGCACTTTCGGATAAAAATTCTTTAATAACATTTGCATAATTTACTGTTTTTTTATTGGTTATATAATTATTATTAAATTAAATTGTTTTAAAATATAACAATAAACATTTTTTTGTTAATAAAAATGGAGAAAGCAACACAATTGACAATGTATTCCCTATGCCATGAGAACAAAAAAACAAACAGAAGTAATTCTCTTTCGATTTTTTGTCTTGTACATTCGAATAAATTCCTGTAAATGAGCCCAATGTGGAGACTTGTCTGCGGCGGCGGCATTCACCTTTAAACTGATTATGAATATGATTTAAAGTTTTAATAAAACCACTCTCGTACATAATCACTTGTTCACTTGTTCAGAATTTTAAAGAAATATATATATATATATATATATATATATATATATATATATATATATATATATATATATATATATATATATATATATATATATATATATATATAATATATATATACCATTTAATTAGGCGGGATTTTGCTGAGCTAAAATGGGATACTTGTTTGTGATTGTGATATGATCATAGCAATTCTATTGCTGGGCATGTCTTAAATTTAAATGTTACATTTTTTTTCATATTGTTCATTATTACGGATCTTGCATTGATTAATGATTTAATTCAATTTATATGGTATGGTAAATTTATACTTTTTGGTGTATAGTCGATTGGGTACATAATGGAATTCAATTTTTTAGCTTATTGCTGGATTCTATTACAGGAATCGACTATGTTTTTGCTTATATTTGTATTTCATGTACCCCTGAAGAAATGAAATCCTATATAAGCTTCCTGCTACATCCATCCAATTGATCTATTATTTGTTTACTATACGTCTTTTAATGTTTCAACAAAATTTTGCTGGTTATTTGTATCTTTTGTTGTTAATAGGTTATTGTATCAAAATTTGGTGTTTTTTCATATGTTTTATATGGATTAATCGTCCGCAATGTGCTATTGAATTAGTGGTATTATGCTTGATTTTATATTACATGTTAAAGGTTCCATCTTTATTTGTATAATGTCAGTGTTATGTATGGAAGCTAAACCTATTAATTTAATTTTAGTAATTGGAAATAGATGATGAATTGTAATTATATAATGATTATATATATATATATATATATATATATATATATATATATATATATGTGTGTGTGTGTGTGTGTGTGTATATAACGTTTTTATGGACACGATAACTTTCATAATTTTGTACAAATCTCTTCCAAACTGTTACATACTCAAGGGGCAGAAACACTGAAAATCTCGAACAATTGTCAAAAAAAAAAAAAAAAAAAAAACTTCTCAATTATAATACACATAAAATCGGTTTAAACTTTTTATTATTTTAGGAAACGGCCAAAAATCATGTATGGTAGATTATTCATATAATTAATTTTTTTATATCATTAAAAATATGCTTAATCGGCGAAAAAAATTGGGTTTTAAGAAGAAAAAAAAAACATAACTTCGTCAATTCACAAGATATCAAATCCACTTAAAAGTATAAATCTATTAAATAAATATATATTTAAATAAATCTTCTTAATCTTATCCACAACTTTTATATTCACAAGTTTTTGATATGACCAATTTTTACAGTAAATAAATTTTAAAAACAAAACATAATAAGGGGTGGGGGGGGGAGAAGAAAAAAAAATCATAACTTCGTCCTTTCACAACATGTCAAATACGCTTAAATTCATTATAAATCATCTTCATATTTTCTATAACTTTTATATTGACAAGTTTTTTATAGCACCAACCCTTATAGAAAAAAGAACAGTTACAGATAAATGAAATTCAAAACTCGTCAAAAACGGCCAGATAAAATTTTTAAATTATGTTTATCTCTATGTTGATCTAGTTTTTGTTGGTGGAATTGGTACTTAACTTCAAAATCTGCCTGTTCCTGTAGGTCGAACCGGCAAAGATTTTTTCGTTAATACGAGAAGTTTCGATAGTTATTTTCTATAAATTTTTAGATAAATAATATATAAAATATTCTTTTCCCGTACATAATCTTTATAATAGTCTTATAATAGTCTTTTATAATATAATAGTCTTTTCGTAAAATTGTTATCGGAACATAATACAATTTTAGATTTTCTTAAAGCCCTACAAACTTTAAATGTTACCTGCTAAAAAATGTAAAAGCTTCGATCATATCACATTCATAGCATATCACAGTTTAATATTAAAAAGCAATCTAGCTTCAACCAATTCATTTGTTACTGTAACTGAAAATCGATTACATTTTATGATATGAAATAATCCACATTTTTCTTTTACATTTCAGCAATCATAGTAAATGTCGTTAGCAAATCTGTTCTGTGTGGAAATATCAGAAATCAATACGCTGCTGAGAAATCATTGCTTCTCAAGCTCAGATATTTCCTACTATTCAAATCTGATTTAAAAATCGAATTTTACTTTTTATCGAACATCGGAATTTCAAAATATTCCGTTTCAAGGATTATGTGTATGGTATAGATATTCGATTTTATGGTTTGCGGAAATATATTATGTTTTGTTCTGAACAATTTTACTTTTCAAAACCATGCTAAAAAATCTGTCATGTATGATTTAGATAGCAAAATATATAAATTAGTTTTACAACGCGTATAATGTTGAGCGACATTTAAAAGTTATCATCTGTAAAACAGCTTATTTTTTTATGAATAATAAAAGTTTCGATGGAATGAAATATATGAAAAATATGCAACTAACTGTTTCCCTTTTGAAATGTACGGAATGAAATCTTTCATTTAAGTTTTCAACAGTTAAAGTCATATCTTTCATTTACGAAGATTTTATTATTATAGACAGATACGAAACTGAATCTAGAATGAAGTTTACTTTTGGTAAAATATAAAAAACAGGTGAAGATATAAATATTTAAATTTAGAAAAAAATAAAACTAAATTGGCTAAGATAGATTACCGTATTTTTTATACAAAACAAATCCAATGTCTTAATATATATAAATATATATATATATATATATATATATATATATATTAAATCAATTCACTTTTCAAATATATAAAATGAAATATGTCGTTTATTCTTCATACAGTTAAAATTATAAATTATAGACTGTTATATTTCATGATATATGAAACGTTTATTGTAGAATACAGTTTAAGTTTAGTTACCTGATGAAAAATATAACTATTAATTTAAAAATAGAAAATTAAATACAAACTAGTCATATGTGGCAATCCCAAAACTTTCTTCTATCTCATACATGTTAATACTTCCTGAAAAATGCAGCATATCAGTACCACCTGTTACATGATTTACACCAAAATCTAATTATCAACAACTTTGACAACTTCTAACTGAATCTGAAATTTGATGAAAATTCGTGCATTAGTTTCTTAAATAGAGTTATTGCGGAAGTTGTAAAAAATTCTGCAAAGCAGCGTCACTTGTTGAGCAAATTGCGCCAAAAACTAATTAGGACTAATTTATACCAGAAAGTAACTGAATCTGAAGCTTTATGAAAATTCATGCATTAGTTATTGAGATATAGCTATTGCGGAAATCGTGAAAAATACAGCGCAGCAGCTACACTTGTTAGGCGATTTACACCAAAAATTAAACAGCACTAATTTATATCAGGGGCTAATTGAATCTGAAATTTGATGAAAATTCGTGCATTTTTTCTTGAGTTAGTGCTATTGCGATTACCATGAATAATGCAGCATAACAGTGCCACCTGCTTTGCGATTTTCACCAAATTATAATCAACACCAAACTATATCCTAGACTAACTGAATCCGAATTTTATGAAAATCCCTGCAGTAGTTCCTGAGGCTATTGCAGAAATCGTGAAAAATTCCGCATAGCAGCGCCACCTGCTGGACGATTTTCACAAAAAAGCTAATCAGGATCAGTTTTTAACAAGGTCTAACTGAATCTAAAGTTTTGTGAAATTCCGTGCATTAGTCCTTGAAATAGAGCGAAATTGACAAAATGAAAAACATTTGACAAAATTTTGTCACATACAGACTAACAGAGCGACAAACTGAGTGACAGAGTGACAGAGGGACGGGATGACAAAATGACAGAGTGACAGACAGAGTGACAGGCTGATATTTTCCTAAAAATCATCAAATCGTGTTCAGGATATTCTAAAACGTATAAATCCGTCAAAAACCGGAATTCGAAAATTTTCACAAATCCAATACTTTCTTCTTGTAAAGAAAGTAAAAAGTAAAAACAAAACTTGATTGATTATGAACTTCAACTAATGTCGTGAAATCAACTGCTATGATTTTAAATAAAATATAATATAATATTTATGCATGTTACAGTATTGCATTTTTAAATATGATAAATATATATATTTGTTTCAAAAATAAAATTTGCCGTTAAAATTCAATAGAATCAAAGACTGATAATTTTATCTAAAAAAGTACCACAAAGAAAAGCATTTCCGAATATTATGCGGTTAGTGTATAACGGTAAAAATCTCTATAACATAAAAACTATCGATAAAATTTGAATAGTTTTATTCATTCTGCATAGATTTTTTTTAATATTTATATTTGAAATCCATATATTTAAGCCCCTCGTTACCCTGATCCTCATATAAGGCTCCTACTTCGAATTGCAATATTTGAAAGAAAAAAAAATATTTTTATTAATTCCAGAAACTAATAGTGATAGCATACGTCGATAAATTTACTGTTATGGCTTTACTTATGTTTCAGCATTTAACAATAATAATAATAAGTTTTATTAATTATTAGTGAACCGTTGGCGTTTATTTTAATTCAAACGTATGTTTCACTCTTTAAATTTAATTTAGGGACTCCTTTTCCGAATTAGTAACTTGTGATAAACGATAAAAAATACTACTAAATATTTTATGTTTGTTTAATCTGGCTGTTATACGACATTTTACAAACGTCTTAAAAAATTCTTCTTTAGACAATTTGTATATGAAAAACACGCGACATAATTACATTGTTTAGGTTGCTGTAAATAAACGCATTCGTTAAATTTCAGTAAACTGTAACTTCTGTGATTTCGATAGTTTCTTTTTATTTTGTTAGCATAAAAATAATTTTTCCCAAAATTAAAAAAAAAATAGTGCTGAGAATGTTAAATATACTACAGCACTTCGGCCAATTATTTTAGGAGCTATTAAAATGATACTTTAGGGACTTGCTCAAATAATGTTAAGTTTTATGGTCTTGGAAAAAATATATATAAATTAAGTGAGTAAAATATGATGGTTTAAATGTATTTTCAACATTTCTAATCAAACTTCGTATTTTGCATTAGTCTATAAATGAAAACAAAATAATAAACTGAAAAAAATGTAATAGTTGGTTAATTATAATTATTGGCAATTGCCATGATTCGTCCAAAACTTCATATTTTTTAGTTAAAACATTTATTTTTAAGAACCGAATATCTTTAAAACCAAAGCAATGATTATCTGATTGTAGGATAATTGCACTAGTAGCTGGCACTATAAGGAATTTATTTTTAATATTAAAGTATAAAAAATTCCTTTATTTTGACATAAGTTTCTAAACATCTCTATTGTTTTACAATTCAAAGCGACATGGCGACAACAACAAATAATATATATATTTAAAATATTTAATGAATTGAAACAATCGACCCATAAATTGCACAATTACCGTATACACTCGCTTTAAAGTTGAAGAGTTTCTGACAATTCTAGGCAAGCAATTTTTTTTTTTTTTTTTTTTTTTTTTGGGGGGGGGGGTCGACTTATAAGCGAGTCAATTAAAAAAGAAAAAAAAAACTTCGATTTCTACACATTTCTGGCTTTTAATGTGTATGAATAATAAAATATTATATAAAATATACAAATAATAATAATTTATCATAAAATTTTTTTTCAATGATTTGATTTTGTGTACTTACTACTTTTCGCATTAGCAAGAGAAGTCTTTGGTCTGTTTTTGTGCAGAATTGAAGTAAAACGTTAAAGGTCGACTTATACGCGGATTTTTTATTTTTTTACAAAATTTGCATTCGAAAGTTAGGGTGTCGACTTATACGCGAGTATATACGGTTGTTGACAAGATTGACCCTGTAGCTGACATTTTATATTCCAGTTGTGGCATAAGCAATAAATAACGGTTTATATTCTTAATGAACGTATTTTAAAACTGCAAGATTATAAACCGAAATTTAAAAGCTTATTTTGTTTCTGAATGTGTCTATTTCGTTATTAGAAAATAACATATATACATAATGCCAACTACAGTATGCCTTGTACAAGTGAAATACAGTTTATTTTAATAAGAAAACCAATTTCTGTTCGATATCTACACCACTGGAATATATGCAGAATGCATTATGCATTTTTGCTGGTAATACATGCACTTAACTTTATTTTCTTATTGAAAAACTGTTTCTCCCTTACGTGTGTTTGTTTTATTATTAAATGCACAGGGTCTATCCAGTAAGTTATGATATTGATTCCATAAAATTCGTTCATTTGAAGATAATTTACAGACCCTTAACATTCTTCAAAATAGCCTTCTCCTGCATTAATACACCGTTGTCAACGACACTGCCATCCATTAAAAATGTTTCACTGCGCATGAGCGAATGCAATCAAAGTATAATGTTTATAATGTATTAGCTAATTATATAGAGCAACTTTTGTGAAATTCTCAAAATCATAGCTTGAAAATTCTGAAAATTATTGTCGATAGAATAAGCTCGAAATCCGTTGTTCCCAAAAGGAAGAAAAAAAGATGAAAGGTTGTATCCAAATATCTGTTGATTAGTGCCATGATAACGTACATAATATTGCACGTAATACTATATTTGGATGCAACCCCTCATGTTTTTGCTTCCTTTTTGGGAAGAACGGATTTCGAGCTTATTCTGTCGACCATAATTTTCAGAAATTTCATGCTATGATTTTGAGACTTTCATAAAAGTAGCTCTATATACTTAGCTAATACATTATGCATATTATATTTTGATTGCATTCGCGCATGCACAGCGAAACATTTTTTAGTATAGCTGTTCTTTTTTCATCCAGTTTTTATTATTTTTTAGGTCTGATTGCAGAGTACTGGGTAGAATGTTGTTTGTAATATTTTCTGAAAAGAACTTTTTTTTTATATTTAGAACTCTGCAAATTACATGCAAAAAACTTGGCTAAATTTTAGAGTGTTTTATAAAAACCTTAATTTCTCTACGAGTATACATGCTATCCTTATAAAAATGAACACAGTATATTACACTAAGCCACTTATAAATAATCTCGGGCTTGAACGCTTTTGCTACATTAGTTTTTACAGGGTTATCCAAAAGATATTCGTTCTTTTTCAATTTGTTGTCGGTCCTCTATGGGGTTTTGGGAAAAAACTTCGCGGAAATATATGACCTATACTATACTGTTTACATACCTGCAGTTTCAGGTTAATTCCACATGTATTTTTATCGATATTTTACAAAACGTCTAAAATCGCAAGTGACCGGTCACCTTTGGCCCTATAGTGCATTTATTTTGTATACTAGGGGGCTCAGCCCCCTACGAGCTATGCTCGCCAACCCCCGTTCAGACACCGCAGTTTCTAAAAGCACACTAATTTGATCGGCTTTAAAAAGATTTAAAAAGATTGAATTAGAATTTAAAAAACAGTGGTGATCTCCCTATAAACGGTTTTCTATTCATTTCCCTTTGATTGGGGAATTTTAAGGAAAAATCAGCTACTGTTAACAGATACTATAGCTGTTTTCCTCTTTGATTAAATAAAACCTGTTAAACATTTCAAAATAAGCTAATATAAAATTAATTAAGCAAACAGAGTCTATGTCTCCCGGTATTTTTTAACAAAGCGAAAAGAAAGTTCTTTTAAATAAGACATTTTAAGCGGGCTCTCATGTCAAGCACACAAGTCGTATGTTTGTTGTTCAATAAGTAAATAAATAAATGAAAGACATTTCAAATGTTTTTAATCTCACTCAATTTTCAATAAACTTGTATTTCTCTTTTTAATATTCACGTGAAGATACTTTTGTTAGAAATGAAATATTGTTTGCGCTGTCCCAACAAAAATAGTTGAAAAGTTCATCTTGAAATATCAAATAAATGTCTCGCGCAATTTTTAAATCTAAACTGTTTTGCAATATTATTTTTTGTTCATTTTACGTAATAAGTGTAATGTGACGTAAATGTGACACAATTTCTTCTATTTAAGACTTCTAACGCATGTTAATGAATTTATTATTTTACAATATTCTTTCTCTGTTAAAATTCACGTGTAAATATAGTTTTTATGAATTAATTTTCAATAAGTTCCTGCTTTTTATGCGTAATTATTTAATTCTAATTTGAAAGGGTTTTTTTTCTGTTTATAATAGTCACGTGTAAATAAATTTTTAATTTGAAGCAAACATTTTTGTTTGCGCTGTTTATACAGTTGGCAACAGGTGAAATAGTAGAATTTTCTAAAACAAGTAAGAAATATCTCTCTCAGTGCTGAAATTTTGAATTTAAAATAGAAATAAAAGCTAAAAAATGAGTCAAATTAAAAAAATAAATCCTTTCTGCACATCGGAAATTATAACGTATAAATTGATCTAAAAATGATTAAAATCCTGTGTATAGTTTTTGCTCCTATAAAACTTTTTAAATGGAACGACTTTGTGCAACTTTAGCATTAAAATAATTCTTCGATTTGAAAACTGTCTGCATCATCGTGTTTATCAAACATTTCTCTATAATACCGCCGATTTTCATATTTTTGTATGCAATATTTTTCTTAATATTAAGGGAGAAAGACCTTGGGTAACAAAAAATTCAAAACCGGCGGCGGCGGTGACAGCGTAAGTTACTTTTTTTAGAATAGAAAGATACTACGTGGGTTCAAGAATTATTGTCCCTTGTGTATATAAAATATTTGTACTGCGATGGTTGTTATGTAATATCGAAGCCTAATGTCTTAGATGCCGTCATGCTCAATTTCGGACGTAACTTCTATATTCTTTCTAATATTCGTACTTTCTATATTCGTACTTTCTATATAGTTTTGGAAGGAGGAGTGACAGGGGGTGAGTGAGATGAAAGGTTGACTTTTAGCTTATGGGTACTAAATTTGTGACAGTGGATGAGACGTAACTATTGTCATTTAGACTCGGTGATGTAACCAGATCTCATGCATTGTCTCAAATGTAGCCTCATAAGCTCCAAACCAGCATTTCACTCTTACCCTCCTCCTTAAATACTCCCCCTAAAACATGTCTTTAAAGCTTCACCCCTCTCTCCAAAACTATGTTAATGTAGCACCTACTGTTCTGAAATTGAGCATATCGACATTTAGGAGATTAGGCTTCGATATTCTACATCAACCACCGCAATACAAATATTTTATATACATTAGGGACAATAATTATTGAACCACCCACGTATATATATATATATATATATATATATATATATATATATATATATATATATATGTATGTATGTATATATATATTATATATATATATATATATATAGTATATATATGTATGTATATATATATATATATATATATATAGTATATATATATATATATATATATATATATATATATATATATATATATATATATATATATATATATATATATATATATAGTCAACATTTCAAGGAAGGGTGGATTTAGGATCTAGGGGGTCGTGATCGGCAAAAATATAGCAAAATTTCCCGAATTGTTTTCCTTCAAACGGCTGCAGAAGGTAGCTTTTTCCTTTTTGTAATGAAAGCTACCTAAATGTGTCCACAATTTTGGTCACTACTGTATATTTTGAATAGAAAAATACGTTTAATTTTAAGCACTGATCGCTATCACTCATCCTTGAACTATAGTACCATTATTTGTAAAATATTTTATTTACATTGGAAACATTTTAACGGGATGTCAAAACTTTAAATTGTGAATATCTGTAGTAAAATACTAATATTGCGAAAATATCTACTTTATGTTGGAAATATTAATAGTGAAATTGCAAAATATTTTTTTGACAATTTACATTTTGTACATGTTTGCACAATATGCAAAAAAATATTTTGCAATTTCACTATTAATATTTCCACTATAAAGTATTTTTATAGTTTGCTTGTAACTTTTATTTTATGTATTACAAACCAATTATGTAAATTTTATTAACTTAAGTGACAATTTTAAATATCGGAAAAAATAAATATAAATTATAATGAATATAATGGCGTTTATTTATCTGTTCTGACGCAGACTTCAGTCAAACATTTTCACACGTTCATATTTGTGATGTTATTAGAATTATGATATTGTCATTATTATATACAGATAATAACAAAATTAAGGGTTTCAGATTATTCAAAATTTCATCAATACCGAGAAATACTAATGTCGAATTTGAAACGAGTAGGTATTGTGAATATACAAGATGCATGTTTTACAGCAATAGGAACATTATTTAAATTAATAGAATTCTACTCATATAATGTAGTTTTAAAATATTGAATTATAATTAATAATCTGAAGGCTTATAGTTCTATACTTAAGTTGTTGTTGGCTTTCTTGGGGGGGATCATGTTTTTTAAGCATATTCAAAACTACATGAGAGAAAACTGCTTTAGAATTTTTCCCATTTGATCGGCGGTCAGGGAGGTTCAATCGGGTGATCATTTGCCCTCTGAGAATCCATTTTCTGAACCTCATTTGACCTATGACCTGATCCTATATAAGAGGTTCATATGCATACTAGAAGCACCATTTCTCTAATTTTAAGTCCGAACTTCTTGTCTGAAAAATTTTTTCTCGCTAGAAAAATGATCTTTCCCTTAGATTAAACCACCATGAGATTTATGAAAAAAATATGAAACATGTACTTATTATTAACGAAATAACATAAAATGTAAATCATATATTACAACTCTATTTAATAAGCAATAATATAGAAAAATATTTTGTTTAAGTTGTTTCAATCTTGAGTTTCTTGTCTCAAAAAAGTCTTAGATAGTGAAATTTTGCATGCTGTAACAAGCAATAGCGTTTATTTTTGATTCATTATGTAAGAAACACTTCACCTCCTTGAAATAGTTCCAAAAGTGTGTTCATATTATTTATGTATTTTTATGAATTTTATAATTACTGAAATACATTTCTAGTAATATAACTTTGCTGATTGAATTAGAAAAAATGTTTTATACTGCTTTTACAATAAGAACACCAACATCTTACAATTGTTATAGTTTACTACGAAAATCGGCTTAACATTGAAACTGTCATTTCTGGGGCCAAAGCGTTTTGGATTTATTTTGTCAGGGACATAATAATGACAATTTTATACATTTTAAAGAATTAATTGCAATTCATTAGCACATATTGCCTTTATTTTGCTATATGGAAGAATGCGGGTTAAATTCGTGAATTAAAATTTAAAAAAAAATTCAATATTTTTTTTTAAAGCAAATCTTTAACATTACCTTAAAATAACAATTTAATGACTTTTTATGATTTATCAAATATCAGCAAACATAAACACTACAAATTATTAAAAATCAAATATGAGTAGGATACAACTTTTTAAAGATGGATAAGACCAATTATAAATTCAAGAGAAGGCAATATAAAGTATTCTAAATTATACATAGATGTACACACGATCATGAATATACACAGAATTCTTTAAACAAATGTTATAAAGTCTGCTTAGAATAGTAGTTCCTAAATTTGGTTGTTCAACCAGCCCCTTAAGTTTCATAGTATTTTTCTGTCTCACACTGTAATGGCTCAATCTATATTTTCAAGCTATAATTGTCTTACACTATGATGCCCATATTTTTTATCTAGTTAAAAATTGAATTTTTGGTTCTGGATACATTTTTCAAAACTCCTGTTCGTTGATCACCTTGTAAGGTAGTGTTTATGACGGCCAATTATCAACACGAGGGATATAGGCCACACCTTGTAAGGATTTTTGCTACCACTAACATTTTATAGAAAGTTCTGTCTAATTCAATCGCCCAATTGTAGTGAATGCTGATAATTAAATAAGGCATAAATTTCTGACAAATTTTAGTAGTAAAAAAATTCCGTACAAATTGGTAGCTATGCTTGATGAAGAAAAAATTAATCCACCGTAATTTCGCGCGTATCCGCCGCACCTCAGATAATTCGAATTCGTACCAGAATTTATTTTAGATAAAATATGACTTGCTTCTGCTTAGAACATATTTGACTTCTTTTTTTCAATAAAATTTCCGGTCTGAAAAAGTCTTACCTAAGCCGCGGCGGATACGCGCGAAATTACGGTATGTTACTTGTTCAGTAAAATCTAAAGTTAACTACCTAAATTAAATACTTATTTCGAATGCAATGTATAATATTTTAAAATATTCAGAAGAAACAAATTATGCTTCATAAACTTCTAAAATAAACCTTAAGAGAGAAAAAATGTGACGAAAAACGTTTCTTAATGTTCTTTTTCATGTTTTCATGTATAATGTGCGTTAGCCCTCTTGCTCTGGGTGGCATTATTTCATACTAACATTTATTTTTTTCAAAGTCGTACCGATAACTTCACAATTTAATATTTGTCTTATTTAATGATACCCCTTTTCAATTAAATAAGAAGACGATTGCTGAAACACTATTTAATTTTAATTATTTAATATTTGACTCGATTGATAAGAAAACTTTCAATTATATAAGAAGACGATTGCTGATACACTATATAATTTTAATTATTTAATATTTCTCTCGTTTGATAACACAACTTTCAGAATAAGAAGACGGTTGCTATTATACACTATAAAATTTAAATTATATCATGATTACAAGTTAAGTGTTCGATAAATGCATTTGCATTTATTGATTATGCATTTGCATTTATCACTTCTGACTACATTTATTTACTATGTAATCTTATATGCACAATATAAAGATTAATAGATTATTAAGGCATGCATGCATGTATATATATATATATATATATATATATATATATATATTATTAAAAACAGTAGCCATTTTAGCATTTTTATGATAATATACATGTTAAGCACAACGAATGAATTATGAAATGAGTATTTTTTGTATCAGGAAAAGGGCCTCTATCGATTTTTTTTTGCATTCTGTAATGAAATGCAGATTAAAAGTAAATTATCAAATAAAGACGTTTTTGAGGATACTAATACTGTAATTTTTTTAATATATGCTAATTAGCGAGACAAATAAATATATTTTTGCCTAGTAAAAATGTTTTGCATTCGTGGGAAAAGTTCAATAACCAATATGAAAATTTCATAATGATAATTATGAATGTGATATATATCATTGAATATGCATGGACGTGATGTATTGTTCATAATGAATATAAATATATATCCTAGTTAACAATATGCAAGAAAAATCTACCTAAGTATATTTTAGATGTTCTTAAATGTAAACAATTGCTTTGTTTTCATGTGTATTTCTATTTATATATTATTATTATTATTATTATTATTATATGCAGTATAAGATTTCTTAAATCTTTCTTTTAGAAATGTTTTTGTGAGGCGGAGTAAAATATTATCTGATTAGAAAACTGTTAAGAACTTCTTAAATTTTTAACAAAAAAAAAATAATATTAGAGATGAAGCATCGATAACAGCTGCGTTTTCTTTTTTGTAATAAATTAAAATATAAATGTATATCACGAAGTTACACATTGCTAAAACAATTACTCTGAATATTCTTTAAAGTAATATTCATTAATTATGATAAAGCTTCTGAAAGGATAGATGTATTTTTAGACGCTAATTTTAGCTACTGCATTAAAGGAAATATCTTAATTCAATAAGCTTGCATTATCAGTATTTATATTTATATTTAACTAAAATAACTCTCCCAACACATTACAAAAATAATCTGCCTTTTAAAAAGATTGACAAAATTAATACCACATAAAAGTAAATGTTTTAAGTAAAGCATGTTTACATATTATCATTAAATTTCAAAATAATATAAAAAATAATGGAATTCATTAGAGACTTTTTATCCACAAAATTTAAACAAATTATGCTTTGTTTATATATGTTAAGTAAAATTAAGTAAGTTAATTAATTTGTTTTCAATATTTGCGTTTGTACAAAAATCATTACATTATATATAGACTAAGAATATGTTAGTTTTAATGAAATTGTTAATATTTTATCATTTTTTGCATTTATAGAAGGTATTTATATTTTCGAATAAATTTACATGAATAGTGACTAAATAATTTAGAGAAATAAAAAGAGCAAAAGAAGGATGCATGATTAAAAATCACTTTTACTGGGATATTTTGATATATTTAATAAGAAAGCGTGATTGGGGTTATTTGGTCTCAGCCTAAAGTAGGTTCCAAAGAATCTCATTATTATGTTATCAGTTCACTATTCAATTTTTTAACATTTACAGTGTTAAGTAATATTCTATCTAATACAGTTGTTATATTTTAACGGACTATATGCCAAATGTAAATTTATCCTTACTCAGTGCATTACTGCACAGATGCGGAAGTGGACGATATGAGGCCTTGAAAGTTCATGCTTGTAACGCAAAATAACATACCATCACACAGAAGGCTGGAAGATCTAGAATGCAGTTCAGAATCTCAGATGTTTAGAAGGACTAAGTTGATATAATGCCGACTCACATCATAAATCTCAATATTTACCCCTCTCAGATCTAATTATGAACATATTTTAAGTCCAAGAAACACCCCATTTTTCAGATAACCGATTCTATAATTTAGATAAGTTTGATCTTACATAGTGTCGTGGTCTTCAGTTTTTTTTCTTAAAAGAAGAAACAATTTTGATTAAAACATGTAGAAATAACAATTAATATATAAAAAGAAAGGAATGACAATGGTTGTGCAGAATGTGCCTCTAAAACATGTTAGATAAATGTAGCACCTAATTAGAAAAAAATACGCTGTAAGAAACGCCTAACTTAACCCCTAAATGCACAATTCTTTATTTTGTTTCGAAAACATTATATATGATTCTCTGAAAGATTTGTTACACAGGAAAAATAATGAAAAATAACAGCGATATATTTTTCATATAATACGCCAATCTTTTCTTCTGTTGCACACCTGTAATATAAATTAAAATGACTGTCGTGTGACTGTTTTACGCTAAAACAATGCAAATTAGTAAATACTTTAAAAAGCATGTCTCCAAATACCTTATTTTATATAATTATTTATTTTGTAAAACTTAACTTAACCCTTTAACCCTTTAATTCCCAAAATAGAATACGTTCTAGAAAATACGTAGTTCAGAGAATCAAACTTCACATCAGAAAGTTTCAATAATTAATTTCGCTTTATTTAAATACGCACTGTTTTTTAATTAAAGCAAATAGTCCTATTTTAATTTTTTGGTGTGAATTGGGTATATGCGAATAAAAAAAATCTTTTACATTCAAAACTGTGTTGTTTGCATATATGAAAAGCTGCGTACTAAAGGGCTAAGTAAACACAGATAATTCCGTTACAGTTTGACTAAACAAGTCCCATTCACATATGTTTTAATCTTCCAAGAATGTCCGATAGAATAAAGACCCTATGGGCATCAAAAACAGCTTTATTAAAACAACAAATGCTTTAAAGATTTCTATTTAAAATGGGTCACTAACGTTATTTTGTTATCACTTTTTTGCGAAATTAAATGACTTAAACACTCCAGTTTAAATAAATCGTAATTTACTCGTTGACACCGAAAAATTATCTGACGAGCTTATTTGTTTGAATGCAGTAAGGTTCGCGTGACGAAACTCAAATGACCTAGATATAGCTTGATAATTTTATACCATATAAGCACGTGTGATAGCAATTAAAATACCCGCGGAAACGTATAAAAACACCCGAATCCACCTAGTCCTTTTAAACTTTTCGAAACTTAAAGCTAGAAAAGACAGGATTAACATTCATGCACATAAGTTAGTTCTGAAGAGGAAGTTTCGACCGGAAAATTGCTGTTGTAACGAGGATACGCAATGGTGTGTTTTTTTGTACGGCGACCATTACGGGTCTGAGCAGTAGTTTGGAAAGATCAGCATTGGGTTCGAGCGCTCTTTACGGATGAGAGAGGCGTTAATCTAACTAACGATTTTTGATGTGCACGCATTTGGAGAAAGTAGGAAACATGAAATCACTCTCAAACATATTAGAAAAGCAATTGTTTTGATATAGAGGAGTTATCGTTTGGGAGGTATCATGCTTAGAAGCTGCACTGGTCTTCACGTTGTCGAAGGATGTTCAGTCACTGTTGTTAGCTATTGTACAGAGGTTCATTTTTCTCAAGTTCGTCTTTTTAGAGGCACTATGAGTCCTATATAACTAACCGTCCTTCATATGGCGCTTGGTAGCGCATTCCCCGCCAGTAACATTCTCATTAACTATTCCAGATTTGTGATTGGCGCTACAATGGGTCGCGAACCCAGAAAAACTTAATGACAGCCTCTTAATCAGCATGAATATACGATGTAAATCCTACATTGCACTCAGGGGTCACCATATCTGCTACTAAAGACAAGATTTTTTTGCCAGGTACCAGTCACACGGAAGTTTCTGTAGTGTGTCCAAATTGCATTGGGAACTAATTTTTCAATAGAGTTCCTTTTTCATCATCAGGTTTCCCTTTTTTACCGTTCTGTTCAATTTTCCTATATTCTTACATCTTTAGAATCTTATGGTATGATTTGTGACACTCTAAAACACTACTGAATGACATTCAATTATAATGGTTAATTATTATCCTTAGTGTTTGTACACAAGCGGAGGTTTATGAACTAATGTAAAACTTTTAAACTATTAAATTTATAGATTAAATTTTCATGCATCCATGTGTAGAAGATTTTGCTGATTTAAAATATGTTAATTTCATGACTGTGTCTAAATTAGGTGCGGAGATATTAATTATTGTTTAATTAATATGGTCATTTATTTCAAACTGTCGTTTTAACATGCCCACGGGTTGCCAGAATGAGAAAAGCAGGGCTTCCAGATGCGGAAATTAAGCAATAAAGGGTAGCAAGAGTTTTAAAATTCGCCCCCATCTCAGATTCTAGGGGGCGTAAAAATTCGAAACTTGCACCGCCCGGCGCAAAAAAATACCCTTTCATAAATTCTAAGAAACATTCTTCTGTCTCAATTACTAGGTGAGATATTTATTATTTATTATTTATTATTTATTATTTATTATTATGAGACATTTATTATGTTTACTTCTATTAAATGCTCAATTTAAAATGCAGTAACGTGATTGTTTATAGTAGTATTGGTTGTAGTAGTTCAGTAAAGTGTCACATTTTTAAAAATAGAGCATACGTATTACTTCAATGTCAAAATTTCATAAGTGCTGATACAACTATTTTCGAACTGTCATTTCAACAAATATCTTAAATTCTTGCTTAAGACGATTTTTAAACTATAGCGTTCTCTACCATTTGCAGCTTTTTGACGGCGTGATGAGATAAATAGCACTTATTCAATATAAAAGAACTCCTAAGTGTTGTTACCACTATTTTAGAATAGTAATTTCAGCATATATTCTAAATTGGTGTTTAAGACCGCAAACCCCTCAACTAATGTGTCTACGGATAAGTTGTAGAAAGTAGTTTCGTTTAGATACACTCTTGTTAAGAATAGTGTGCGCTCCCTGGTAGTGGAATGTAAAACTATCAGACCGCGATTTTATTTAAATTAGGAAAACTAACAAGGAGACTCTTTGATAACTTTAAGATAGCTTATAACCTATAATACAACGTTTTAAAAAGAATGGCTCGAGAAATTTCGGGGCGGGGGGGGGAGGCGTTAATTTTTTTTTTCGGTTTATTACCATTATATGGTTTTTTGACGGAGTCCTGAGATAAATGTTTCTTATTCTATATAAAAACATTTATAAGCGTTGATACCACTGTCTTCGAACAGTAATTTCAGGGAACATCTTAAATTGTTGTTTAAGACCGTCACCCTCTCGACTAATGTATCTGCGGAAAGGTTTTTTTAACGGAGTTTCGTGCAAATTTGTTTAGAAGTTTAGTTTTGTTAGTTAGAGATTTTTTTTAGAATTGAGAGCGCTCCCTGGTGGGGGAATGTGGGAATAACAGAACGCGATTTTATTTAAATTAGCAAATCTAACTCGTCAATCTGCTTGAAACTTTAACATAGTTTACAACACATAATTAAAAGTTTTCAAAAGAATGGCACAATAAATTTCGGAAGGGGGCCGGGAAGGGCATCAATGTATATTTTTTTAACCCTTAGTATTTTATACCGTTTTATGTGCGATTTCTAAGGATTTAATAATTATCAATTATCAATTTTTGTTTATTAATTAAAGAATAAAGCGTTTTGAAAGGAATATTAAACGAAACCCTCTATGCGATCTGTTATCACACTTACTCCTTTGTTTTAATCTCCAAATAGTATAGGAGGCAAGTAGTGTGAAGTTCGTTAAAGACATTTTCGATGTATATCAGATTTTCAGTGCTGGATTCTTTTAACTTGTAAAAACGAATATTCTCGAATTAGAAACCTATTTATCTGGGTTTTATGATGGTATAGAACTTACTTTTTATAGAACACACGTATTGTGAAAACATTAAAACTATTTCTCTTTTTATGCATTTTCAGTGCCAATGTAATTTTAAAGTGTAGAAACGAATTCGCTTGAAACTGTAACTTTGCTAAATAAATTTCTCGTGCTCAATTTAGTATAATAAGCAGGTTCGTGAAAGTGGTAAGTGTATTTTTGGAATGGCGCGGACACCGAAAGATCCTTGCTAGTTTAATGTTTTTATCTAGTTACATGGTCTACAAATTTGAAGCATTTTCTTACAAAAATCTTACAATTTTTCTAAAAAAATAGAAATAAAAAAATTACGTATGTTAATGTATATTTAGTTGCTTAGAAATTTTTATTTATTCTTCGAAATTCTGTTTTATTGAAAACAAAATTTTTTAACACTTCCCAAGAAAGTTGAAAAGTGTTTATGCATTCGGTTTGTCTGACTGTCTTTCCGTCTGTCCACGCTCTAACTCCCTGAAATATACTCGAATTTTCATGCAATTGATAAACTTTATTTAGGGATGCAAAAGCATGTTTGGTATTGTATATGAAGTATGTAGCATTAATAGTTTATTTACAGGGGCACTCAGAAAAATTCTAATGCATTATGGTATATGAGGGAAAATCGTTTGAAGAGTATTTTAATGAGATTGCGCTATTCAAAAGGTATTGAAACTCATAAAAATACATCACAGAATTTCACTATAAGATGATTACTATAGAATAGGGCTTTCATAGCATTTGTCGTTAATTTATAGGGTCACACAAAAGAAATCGGTTACAGTACCCTCTTGGAGAATTAGTTGCAGGGAATGCGTTTTAAAATTCGGTATGCGCTTAAAGAATTAAATTATTTTTTTTTGCTTGTTACTTGTTGTATATAAATTCTTATATACAGAGCTGCACAAAAGAATTCGAGTACCATTCTCCTTACTAGCGGAAATTGCTGGATGTCAATTTTTAACTGATGTATATGTATTTCTTAACTAAACTAAATTTTGGCATGCTTGTAGTTAAAATCTATAAATCATATACCTAGCTGCTCAAAGAATTCGGATAATTTTCTGGTTGTAGATGGACACAGCTGAAATTGGGTTTTACAAATGTATTATGCGTTTCAATATGGTTGAATTAAATATGATAATTTAACTTATTAAATGGTGCGAATTGTTACATTAACGTTATACGGAATTTCATTTACAATGAAAGAGTTTCATAATCTATGCTTGGCGCATGAATTTTTCTTTCTTACTTATATCCTCAATTTTTTTATGCAAAAATTTTGAAGAAAAATAATCTAAAGAAAAGATATAAAAGTGCGTATTTATAAGTTAATAATAATTATACGAACATGTAACATTTCTACACCAAATATTTAAACATTTCTTAACGAAAATTTTCTTTAACATATTTACGGTAATTGCATTAATATATTTGATAATTATGTACCGTCATATAAAATTAAATTTACTATCATAATGGTGAAACTTAATATTCTCTAATTTATTAAAAAGTCAATTTTTTCAGTCCCTGTGAGATGAGATTATATTCTTTTGATTTTTCATAACATTTATTTTATAATTGCATTTCGAATTTATATTTTCAAGCTTATAAGAGCTTTAATAAAAATTAAAAGTCAGAATATAAGTGATAATAAATGAAATAATTTAAATAATGTGTATATACTGAAAAAAAAAACTTTTTGACTCGAGTTATATAAAATGTCATATTATATTTGATAATAATCAGTTAAAGAAAATTAATTTAATTTTAAAATGATAAATCCTTACATAATGTAATTTAAGAAAAAGTCAGTTTTTATCAGAATCGTTTAGATTAAAATGTATTATTTTACTGAATAATTGCGTTTCAGAATAGTTTTTTCAATTGATATCAATTTAGACATAATTCGTTCAAACTCTGCATTTTTCTACGAATAAAATGCTCGTATTTTTATTTTACTTTTTAATCTTGTATAAAATTCATTCTTCTAGAATAAACAAATTATTTTTTTAACATACATTTGATTATTCAATATTTAAGTAACGTTACTTGCTAAAAACACACTCTTTAATATTTTTCTTCTTCTAACGCACTCATACTCAACCTTTTTTTCTCGCGGTCACAAAAATAAGTTTGTAACGTTTGGCGGACCACTACATACTGTTATATAATGCAATAAAAGGATAATTAATATAGATAACAAAAGTAGCAGTGTTGAATTCAGGGGTGGCGCGGGGGACGTCCCCCCGGTACATTGAAATGTCTCCCCGGAGAATTTGAGATTTTATGCTTTTAACGGACAAAAGTGCAATTTCATCACTGGATCTCAAAAATGCGCCACACCCCTTGGAGTCTCAGAAACCCCTCCCGGAGAAAAACATTTGAACTCAACACTGAAACGTAGCATAAGAAAAGCTGTAAAAAAATGTAATATAATCAAGTTTGATCATTTGTCGCGAAAGAAATGTTATCAATAAAACTAGAAAACAGGAATTCTACTTTTTCAGAATTTAGTGTTACCACCGATGAAAAAAAAAAAAATATGTATATATAAATAGTACAAAACATATTTCAGTTTTAAGACTTAAAGCACACACTTTTATGTTATGCAAAATGCCATCATTCGCATCCGCTTAAGAATTCTACATTTACAATCCACTCTTATACATTTACAGTAAAGCATGCATAGGATGTCACTATCGCAAAATAATACACATATGAAGCAAAATGATGCCATTAATAAAGAAACTCGACAAAAAAAACGGCTATCTAATGATTCATAGGCCTCTATTTGTTTGTATAATATTAATATAGACGATTTCAGTCGTGGGGTCAATCATGACGTTTTGGTTGGAAACTGACTCCAAACAAACTGTTGCTATGTTGTATTTTCTATTTCGCTTGCTTTTTGCAGCTATACCTTATATCTATATCTCACATCTAAGTGTTTTAATACTTGATATGTATTGGTAACATTTTCCACGATTTATATTTATAAAGAAATGACGCATAGCAACCGTTTGTTTGGAGCCAGGTTCTAGCCAAAACGTCATGACTGACATCACACTCAAAGCGTCTATAGATACCACTGAACTCACATGAAAAGATGCAAAACGATGAAAAGATGCAAAGGCAAAATTAATCATCCTTTTAAAAATATTTTTGTTTTGTGTAACCAATAATGCTTTTGAAACAAGATAAAGTAATGTATCTATAACTCATTCTAAAGTGTATGATTACTAATCGATGTATTAAATGAACTTTATAACAAGTTATTTTAATGATACTTATAAGTACCGTCAGTAGATAAAGGGTTAAACACAGTATTGTATAAGAAAACAGAAAATTTAAAATTATTTAAATAAAACTAGAAAACAGGAATTCTGCTTTTTCAGAATTTAGTGTCGCCCCCGATGAAAAAAAAATGTATATATAAATGTACAAAACATATTTCAATTTTAAGAGTTACAACACATGATTTTATTTTATGTAAAATGACGTCATTCGCATCCGCTTAAGAATTCCACATTTGCGATCCACTCTTAAACATCTACAGTAAAGTATGCATAGAACGTCACTCTCGCGAAATAATACACAAATGCAGCAAGAAGATGCCGTCATTCAAGATACTCGACAAAAAAAAGGCTGTCTAATGATTCAAAAGCTTTCGTTTGCTTGTAATCTATACTAATATTATAAAGAGGTAAAATTGTTTATTTGTAGGAGGCAAGCTCTGGAACTACCGAACCGATTCCAAAAGTAATGCTATCAAAATGATGGTGTCAGTCCAACTTAGAACATAGGCTATATCTTATGTCCGTGCCACTGGCCAAAAGGGGGTGCAGGAGCAAAAAACTTTCTAAAAATGCGATTTTTGTGTTACTGAAGGACCTTCTAAACATGAAATTTGGAATGGTAGTTACTTATAAGATGCTAATGATCTCTAAGAACATTTCTTAAAAAAATCGAAAATAAAAAGGGGTGAAAATGCGTTCTAAAAAACGTTCTAAATGTCGATTTTTAGGCAGTTTCAGGAAGTACCAAACCGATTTAAAAAATAATGGTGTCAAAATGATGGTGGCAACCCATGCTCCAACATAGATTACATTTTATGTCAGTGCCACTACCCCTAAAGGGGTGCAGAAGCAAAAAACGTTCGAAATTGCGATTTTTGTGTTACTGAAGGGTCCAGATACATGAAATTTGGCATGATAGTTACTTATTAGATATAAATGATCGCTAAGAACATTTCTTAAAAAATTCGAAATTTAAAGGGGTGAAAATGCGCAAAAAGCGTTCTTAAAAACGTTCTAAATGGCGATTTTTAAGCAATCTCAAAAAGTACCAAACCGATTTAAAAAATAATGGTGTCAAAATGATTCTGACAACCCTTGCTCCAATACAGGCTACATTTTATGTCGGTGCCTCTACCTCTAAAATGGGTGCAGGAGCAAAAAATCGTTCGAAATTGCGATTTTTGTGTTACTGAAGGGCCCAGATACATGGAATTTGGAATGGTTGTTACTTATAAGATATAAATGATCTCTAAGAACATTTCTTAAAAAATTCGAAATTTAAAATGGGTGAAAATGCGCGAAAAGAGTTCTAAGAAACGTTCTAAATGGTGATTTCTACGCAATCTCAGAAAGTACCAAGCCTATTTTAAAACTAATGGATGGAAACTGATGATGACAGCCCTTGCTCCAACATAGTCTCTATTTCATGTCGGTGTCCCTACCACCTAGGAGTTGCAAAAGAATAAAACGTTCGAAATTGAGATTTTTGTGTTACTGAAGGGCCTAGAATCCTGACATTACGCAGGGCAGTTATTCATAAGATACAAATGATCTCTAAGAACATTTTCTAAAAAATCGAAATTTAAAAGGGGTGAAAATGAGTGAAAAGCGTTCTAAAATCTTTCTAAATTGCGATTTCTACGCAATCTCAGGAAGTACCGAACCGATTTAAAAAATAATGGTGGGAAAACAATGGTGACAGCCCTCGCTCCAACATAGGCTGTATTTCATGTCGGTGCCACTACCCCAAAGGGGGTGAAGGAGCAAAAAACGATCTAAATTGTGTTTTTTGTAATACTGCGCGTGCTAGCAACTTGAAACTAGGCATGGTAGTTACTTATAAGATATAAATGATCTCTAAGAAGATTTCCTAAATAGTTCCAAATTTAAAAGGGGTGAAAATGGACGAAAACCGTTCTAAATTGTGAATTCTACGCAATCTAAAAAAAAAAAAAAATACCCAACCGATTTCGAAAGCAATGGTTGGAAATTGATGGTGATAGCCCTTGCTCCAAATGTATTTCATGTCGGCGTCATTACTACATTGCGGTTGCATTTTAAAAAAAACGTTCTAAATTGTGATTTTTGTGATACTGTAGGGGCTAGGAACTTGAAATTTAGCATGGTAATTACTTATGAGATGTAAATACTCTCTGAGAAGAGTTCCTTAAAAATTTGAAATTAAAAAGGGGTAAAAATGAAAGAAAAGCGTTCTAGAAACTTCTAAATAGCGATTTCTACGCAATCTCAGGCAATATAAACCGATTTCAGAAGATTTCATTGATGCTGACAGTGCCCTCTCCAACATAGCCTATATTTTAGGTTGTTGTCACTAACCACCTGGGTGTTACAGGAGCAAAAAGTGTTCTAAATTGCATTTTTGTGTTACTGAGGGGGGTCTAACATTTTAAATTTGGAATGGTAATTACTTCAAAGATGCAAGTACTTTCTAAGAATAGTCGAAAGGAAATTCCAAATTTAAAAGGATGAAGTGAGTGAAAACCGTTCTATAAGCTTTGTAAATTACGATTTTTATGCAATCGTATGAAATACGAAACCAATTTCAAACATAATGCTTGCAAATTGATGGTGATAGAACCTGCTCAAATATAAGCTATATTATATGTCGAGGGTTTCAGGAGCAAAAAACTAAATTGCGATTTTTGGGGTACTGATGAAGCTAGAAACTTAAGTGTAGCACGGTAGTTACTTATAAAATATAAATGTCCTCTATGAACAGTCGAAAATAAATTAGAAATTAAAAGAGGTGAAGTGAAGGGAAGGAGCGTAAAGCATTCCAAAAGAATCCTAAATTACGATTTCTATGGAATCTCAGGAAATAATAAACCGATGACATAAATTATTGGTTGCGAATCAAGAGTGACAGTCCCTGATCCTATACGGGCTATATTTTATGCCGGTGTCACTACCACCTGGTCGGCAGGAACAACAAGAAAGCCTTTAAAACATCTAAATTCCGTTTTCTATAGAATATTGGGAAATACCGATTTCAAGGTTAATGTTGGCAAATTAATGGTGACAGTCTCTGTTTTAACATTTTTCGAGACATTCTATTTCAACTCTGTTTCGGAATTTTATGTTGGTCCACTAACACCAGAGAGGTGGTAGATTGTTAGACAAGAAGCTTGGAATTTGACTTGATGGTTAATTTTAAGATATAAATGTGTTAAGATGGTTTCTAAAAAATACAAAACTTCAAATGAATACTAAAAAGAGCGTATGAAATGAGCATAAAAGTCTCAAAATACTTTCAAAATTATCATTTAATTGGAATTAGTTTTAGTTCTTCTTATTAATTAAAATCTCCTTTTTGTCTATTGCACTTTTATAATGAAGTTTAGTCAAACCGTGACTTAATTTGTAATTTTTGAATTACTTCAAAAAGTGTTCTTCTAATAAAAAATATTCATGCAAATTTCACTCGGCATGTTTCAACTATTACGCGAGCAAAGCCGCGGGGTTTGCTAGTATTAATATAAATACTTTAAATCTATACACACGGCAGTGTGTCAGCCAAGTTCGCCTGGCATAGCCGTGTGTTATTTACACGAACCATTTCGAGCTGTCTTCGTCAAATTTCGATGCTCTACTACTGAAAATCTATGAGATCTACGTATTTGTTATACTAAATGTGTAGTAAGGCCACCCGAATTACCTAAAATTCAAAATTTTATAAATAACGCATAATTAGTTTCCGAGATAATGACATTTGAAAATGTCTGATAATCGATAATTTTATCACCGACTGACAGACTCACTCACTCACTCATCAAAAAGATCTCGTATATCTACTCCAGCTACAGACTTCAAATTTGGTGCGAAGTTCGTTTACACTATTAAACTAAGGAAAATATAAAAAAAATGTGAAAATCGATGAATTACTCACTTGGGGGTGCCCATTTTTACTTTAACATTACGTCTATTAGGCGAAATTTTAATTTGCCGTAGGAAGGGACGCTATTCTGTCGCCAAATACCGCCAAGTTTCTCGTCAACAAGGCGATATATCGCCAAATTTGTCGATCAAAATTAGTCGCCAAAAGTGACGCCATCTTGGCGATATCTCTAATATTTCGCCAAATTCCCATACACTTCCATTGTAAGCCTATCTATTTACTGGGGGTTTATCTGGATTTACTTGCTTACAGAAAAGCAACAAATTGAGATATTCTGTCCATCACAGAGCCCTTTCTCAGAAACTATACATGTTGGAGACTTGGAATTTTGCATACTTATAGCTGAACACCACACATCATACAACAAATCATAAAATTTTGAAAAAGTTGTAAATTTAACCCTTTGAGTTCTATCATGTGTATTTTAAACAATCCTTTCTAAGTGAACCCCTAATTAGGTTGGATTCGTGAAATTGTACATACTCATAGCTGAACACCTCACATCAAACGACAATCTATAAAATTTTGAAAAGTCGTACATTTAACCCTTTGGGCTCCGACATGTATATTTTAAACAATTCTTTCTAAGTGAACCCCTAATTAGGTTGGATTCGTGAAATTGTACATACTCATAGCTGAACACCTCACATCAAACGACAATCTATAAAATTTTGAAAAGTCGTACATTTAACCCTTTGGGCTCCGACATGTATATTTTAAACAATTCTTTCTAAGTGAGCCCCTAATTAGGTTGGAGGAGTGAGATTTTGCATACTTATAGCTGAACACCTCAAATCAAACGACAAATTATAAAATTTTGAAAATGTCGTTCATTTAACCCTTTGCGCTCCCACATGTGTATTTTAAACAATCCATTCTAAGTGACCCTAATTAGGTTGGAGGTATGAAATTTTGCATACTTATAGCTAAACACCTCACATCAAACGAGAAATCATAAAATTTTGAAAAAATCGTACATTTAACACTTTGGGCTCCCCCGTCTGTATTTTAAACAATTCTTTCAAACTGAGCCTCTAATTAGGTTGGAGGCGTGAAATTTTGTATACTTATAGCTGAACACCTCACATCAAATGACAAACCATAAAATTTTGAGAAAGTCGTACATTTAACCCTTTGGGCTCCGACATGTATATTTTAAACAATTCTTTCTAAGTGAGCCCCTAATTAGGTTGGAGGAGTGAGATTTTGCATACTTATAGCTGAACACCTCAAATCAAACGACAAATTATAAAATTTTGAAAATGTCGTACATTTAACCCTTTGCGCTCCCACATGTGTATTTTAAACAATCCATTCTAAGTGACCCTAATTAGGTTGGAGGTATGAAATTTTGCATACTTATAGCTAAACACCTCACATCAAACGAGAAATCATAAAATTTTGAAAAAATCGTACATTTAACACTTTGGGCTCCCCCGTCTGTATTTTAAACAATTCTTTCAAACTGAGCCCCTAATTAGGTTGGAGGCGTGAAATTTTGTATACTTATAGCTGAACACCTCACATCAAATGACAAACCATAAAATTTTGAGAAAGTCGTACATTTAACCTTTTGGGCTCCCAAATGTGTATTTTAAACAATTCTTTCTAAGTGAGTCCCTAATTAGGTTGGAGGCGTGAAAATTTGCATACTTATAGCTGAATACCTTACATCAATCGAGAAATCATAAAAATTTGAAAAAGTCGTGCATTTAACCCTTTGGGCTCCCCCATGTGTATTTTAAACAATTCTTTCAAAGTGAGCCTCTAATTAGGTTGGAAGTATGAAATTATCCATACGTATAGCTGAATACCTCAGACCACACGACAAATCATAAAATTTTCAAAAAGTCTTATATTATTTACTCCTCCGGGCTTTAACTTGTGTATTTTAAGAAATTTTTCTGACCTCCGTCCTTTTCACCCGGGGAGCACTTTTCCAACTTTTGCCGACACCCCTTTGACCATTCTTTCGTATTATGCACCATAGACTTACATATTTTAGTTCCACTTTTTACCGCCATGGGCGCCTACTTATCTCGTGTGCTATGGGCTCAATCCTCTCGACTAATATATCTACGGATAGTATGTAAAACGGAGTTTCGTTCGGATAGAGGTTTGTTTAGAATAGAGTGCGCCCCTGGTTGCAAAATGTGGAATTAACAGATTTTTCAAAAGGATAATGTGTTTTGAAAGGAATATTAAACGAAACCCTCTGTGCGATCTGTGATCACACTTACCCACTTGTTATTTTCAAAATCATCAGAGAAAAGGATATTTAGTTAATTATATTTGAAAATCCAGGGAAGAGCAATGTCCTTCCTCTGCACTGCCTCTTTGCCGGCACCCATGGATGAATAATACATAGTGTGGCATAAGCACATAACTTTATTTTTCACTTTCAGTACAAAAAAGCAGGCCCAGCTATAGGATATTTAATTGGAAAATTTAATGTAGGAATTTAATATGAATGTCGTTTCAGAAACAATCAAATTTCGAATCAATACATTTCCTTTCAAAACATGCATTCAACGTAGCAGTATTAAAATACAGATTTCTCCCGCAAATCGACAGCCAAATAGTTTCTTTTAGGAAATTTAAATTCAAATTGAATGTTGCTTGGTGAATAAAATAGTCACATGTAAACACATCAAAAAGCATTAAGTAAAGCGTCTAAATATATTGCAACTTTACAAAAAGTAATGATATCTAACAAAAACATAGCTGTGAAAAAAGGGAGCCAAGTTCCGTAAAGACAATGGCAAGAAAAGAAGTGATATCTAAGTCGGTGGCAAGTTCAAATAAAATTCACTCAAACTTACCTACTGAAGTATTGTAGCATTTTTTTTTAAATTGTTTAGAAATGAAATTATTGATAGCATATTAATAATAAATCTAGAACTTGGCAAGTTTTTGATAAATGTTATGCCTATCAATTTCATGTCTTAATAAAATGGTGATGTTAATATTAATTTCAATGGCATTACAAAAAAAAAATTAATATAGTTATTATTATAAACAAATGACTCATGTTAAATCATACTCCTATTATAAAGAGGAAAAAATTGTTTATTTGTCGGAGGTAAGCTCTGGAACAACCGAACCGATTCCAAAAGTAATGGTATCAAAATGATGGTGTTAGTCCAACTTAGAACATAGGCTATATCTTATATCGGTGCCACTCCCCCAAAGGGGGTGTAGGAGCAAAAAACGTTCTAAAAATGCGATTTTTGCGTTACTGAAGGGCCTAGAAATATGAAATTTGGAATATTAGTTACTTATAAGATATAAATGGTGTCTAAGAACAGTTCTTAAACAATTCGAAATTTAAAAGGGGTGAAAATGCACAAAAAGCGTTCTAAAAAACGTTCTAAATGGTAGTTTCTACATAATCTCAGGAACTACCAAACCGATTTAAAAAGTAATGGTATCAAAATGATGGTGTTAGTCCAACTTAGAACATAGGCTATATTTTATGTCTGTGCCACTACCCCAAAGGGGGTGCAGGAGCAAAAGACGTTCTAAAAATGCGATTTTAGCGTTACTGAAGGGGCTAGAAATATGAAATTTTGAATATTAGTTACTCATAAGATATAAATGATGTCTAAGAACAGTTCTTAAACAATTCGAAATTAAAAAGGGGTAAAAATGCACAAAAAGCGTTCTAAAAAACTTTCTAAATGGTAGTTTCTACACAATCTCAGGAAGTACCAAACCGATTTAAAAAATATTGGCGTCAAAATGATAGTGACAACGCTTGCTCCAAGATAAGCTATGTTTTATGTCGGTGTCACTACCCCAAAGGGGTGCAGGAGCAAAAAACGTTCTAAAAATGCGATTTATGTGTTACTGAAGGGCCTAGAAATATGAAATTTGAAATATTAGCTATTTATTAGATATAAAGAATTTCTAAGAACAGTTCTTAAACAATTCGAAATTTGAAAGGGGTGAAAATGCGCAAAAATCGTTCTAAGAAAACGTTCTAAATGCTGGTTTCTACACAATATCAGGAAATAACAAACCGATTTAAAAAATAACGGTGTCAAAATAAGGGTGTCAAAACGACGGTGACAACCCTTGCTCCAACATAGGCTATGTTTTATGTCGGTGCCACTACCCGAAAGTTGGTGCAGGAGCAAAAAACGTTCTAAAAATGCAATTTTTGTGTTACCGAACGGCCTAGAAATATGAAATTTGAAATATTAGTTACTTATTAGATATAAAGGATTTCTAAGAACAGTTCTTAAACAATTCGAAATATAAAATGAGTGAAAATGCGCGAATAGCGTTCTAAAAAACGTTCTAATGGTGGTTTCTATACAATCTCAGGAAATACCAAACCGATCAAAAAATATTGGCGTCAAAATGATGGTGACAACCCTTGCTCCAACACAGGCGATGTTTTATGTCGGTGCTACTACCCCAAAGGGGGTGCAGGAGAAAAACGTTCTAAATTGCGGCTTTTGCGTTACGGAAGGACCTAGAATCGTGAAATTTGGAATAGTAGTTAGTTATAAGATATTAATGATCTCTAAGGACATTTCCTAAAAAAATCGAAAATTAAAAGGGGGTCAAAATGCGCAAAAAAGCGCTGTAAAATACTTTCTAAATTGCTATTTCTGTGCAATCTCAGGAAGTACTGAACCGATTTCAAATATAATGGTGTGAAAATGAAGGTGACAGATCTTGCTCCAAGATAGGCTATATTTTATATCTGTTTCCACTACCCCAGATGATATGCAGGAGCAAAATGCGCGAAAAGCGTTCTTAAAACGTTCTAAATGCCGATTTGTCGGCAATATCTCAGGAAGAATGAATCTGATTTCAAACGTAATGGTAGGAAATTGATGCTGACAGCCCCTGCTCTAACATAGACGCTATTTTATGTCGGTATCACTATCACCAAGACGTTTCAGGAGTAAAAAAGCGTTCTAAATTTCGATTTTTGTGATCGGTAGGGGCTAGCAACTTAAAATTAGGCAAGGTACATATTTATTAGATATAAATTATCTTTAAGAACAGTTTCAAAAAAATTGGAAATTTAAAAAGGGGTGAAAATGCGCGAAAAGCGTCCTAAAAACGTTCTAAATTGCGATTTCTACCCAATCTAAGGAAATACCAAAGCTATTTCAAAAGTAATGGTTGCAAATCAATGGTGACAGTCCCTGCTATAACATAGGTTATATTTTATGTTGCTGTCACTACCATCGGAGGGTTGCAAAAGCAAAACATGTTCTAATTTGCGTTTTTTGCACAACTGAGGGGTCTAACACTTTGAAGTATGGCATGGTATTTACTTACAACTGCTTTCTAAGAACAGTCGAAAGAAAATTCCAAATTAAAAAAAATGAAATTAGTGAAAAGCGTTATAAATTACAATTTTTAAGCAAACTTATAAATTACCAAATCGATTAAAAAAATAATGATGAAACATTTTGGTGATAGAACCTGCTCAAACATAAGCTATATTTTATGTGTGTTCCACTTCCACCAGAGGGTTCCAGGAGCTAAAAACTTTCTAAATTGCGATTTCTGTGATACTGAAAAGACTAGAAACTTTAAATATGACATGGTAGCTACTTATAAAATATAAATGCCCTCGAAGGAACGTCGAAAATAAATTCGAATTAAAAAGGGGTGAAGCGAAGTGGAGGTGCGAAAAGCATTCTAAAAAATTCTAAATTACGATTCTATGCAATTTCAGGGAATATAAATCTATTATAAAAGTAATAGTTGCGAATCAATGGTAAGAGTCTCTGATCCTACACTGGCTATATTTTATGCAGGTGATTCTACCACCTGGGGTTCACAGGAACAACAAACGTTCTAAAAAAGGGTTGTTAAATCTTTTTACATTACGTTTCTGTGGAATATTAGGAAATAACAAACCGATTTCAAAATTAATGTTGGCAAATTAATGGTGACAGTTCCTGTTTCAACATAGCCCTTTATATTGAGAGATGTGGTAGGACTTGGAATTTGACATGATGGTTAATTTTAAGATGTAAGAAGATAGTTTCTAAAAAATTCAAAACTTCAAATGAATACTGAAATGAGCGTATTAATTGTGCAAAAAAATTTCAAAATATTTTCTAAATTATCATTTATTTAGTTTTAATTCATTTTATTAATTTAAATCTCATTTATTTCTGCCTAATGCAGTGTAATAATGATGTTTAATCAAACTGTGTTTTAAATAGTAATTTTTGAATTATTCCTAAAAGGAATAAGTACCTTTTAATAAAAAAAACTTTTAAATAAAATAAATTATTACCTTTTAATAAAATAAAAATTTAGTTAGTACCTTTTAATAAAAATTAGACATATAAATATCACTTGGCATATTTCAAATATTACGCGAGCAAAGCCGCGGGGTTTGCTAGTCTATACTCCTATTATAAAGAGGAAAAAATTGTTTATTTGTCGGAGATAAGCTCAGGAACTACCGAACCGATTCCAAAAGTAATGGTATCAAAATGATGGTGTTCGCCCAACTTAGAACATAGGCTATATCTTATGTCGGTGCCACTACCCCAAAGGGGGTGCAGGAGCAAAAAACGTTCTAAAAATGCGATTTTTGCGTTACAGAAGGGCCTAGAAAAGTTAAATTTGGAATATTAGTTACTTATAAGATATAAATGATGTCTAAGAACAGTTCTTAAACAATTCGAAATTTAAAACGGGTGAGAATGCACAAAAAGCGTTCTAAAAAACGTTCTAAATGGTAGTTTCTACATAATATCAGGAAATACCAAACCGATTTCAAAAGTAATGGTATCAAAATGATGGTGTTAGTCCAACTTAGAACATAGGCTATATTTTATGTCGGTGCCACTACCCCAAAGGGGGTGCAGGAGCAAAAGACGTTCTAAAAATGCGATTTTAGCGTTACTGAAGGGGCTAGAAATATGAAATTTTGAATATTAGTTACTCATAAGATATAAATGATGTCTAAGAACAGTTCTTAAACAATTCGAAATTAAAAAGGGGTAAAAATGCACAAAAAGCGTTCTAAAAAACTTTCTAAATGGTAGTTTCTACACAATCTCAGGAAGTACCAAACCGATTTAAAAAATATTGGCGTCAAAATGATAGTGACAACGCTTGCTCCAAGATAAGCTATGTTTTATGTCGGTGTCACTACCCCAAAGGGGTGCAGGAGCAAAAAACGTTCTAAAAATGCGATTTATGTGTTACTGAAGGGCCTAGAAATATGAAATTTGAAATATTAGCTATTTATTAGATATAAAGAATTTCTAAGAACAGTTCTTAAACAATTCGAAATTTGAAAGGGGTGAAAATGCGCAAAAATCGTTCTAAGAAAACGTTCTAAATGCTGGTTTCTACACAATATCAGGAAATAACAAACCGATTTAAAAAATAACGGTGTCAAAATAAGGGTGTCAAAACGACGGTGACAACCCTTGCTCCAACATAGGCTATGTTTTATGTCGGTGCCACTACCCGAAAGTTGGTGCAGGAGCAAAAAACGTTCTAAAAATGCAATTTTTGTGTTACCGAACGGCCTAGAAATATGAAATTTGAAATATTAGTTACTTATTAGATATAAAGGATTTCTAAGAACAGTTCTTAAACAATTCGAAATATAAAATGAGTGAAAATGCGCGAATAGCGTTCTAAAAAACGTTCTAATGGTGGTTTCTATACAATCTCAGGAAATACCAAACCGATCAAAAAATATTGGCGTCAAAATGATGGTGACAACCCTTGCTCCAACACAGGCGATGTTTTATGTCGGTGCTACTACCCCAAAGGGGGTGCAGGAGAAAAACGTTCTAAATTGCGGCTTTTGCGTTACGGAAGGACCTAGAATCGTGAAATTTGGAATAGTAGTTAGTTATAAGATATTAATGATCTCTAAGGACATTTCCTAAAAAAATCGAAAATTAAAAGGGGGTCAAAATGCGCAAAAAAGCGCTGTAAAATACTTTCTAAATTGCTATTTCTGTGCAATCTCAGGAAGTACTGAACCGATTTCAAATATAATGGTGTGAAAATGAAGGTGACAGATCTTGCTCCAAGATAGGCTATATTTTATATCTGTTTCCACTACCCCAGATGATATGCAGGAGCAAAATGCGCGAAAAGCGTTCTTAAAACGTTCTAAATGCCGATTTGTCGGCAATATCTCAGGAAGAATGAATCTGATTTCAAACGTAATGGTAGGAAATTGATGCTGACAGCCCCTGCTCTAACATAGACGCTATTTTATGTCGGTATCACTATCACCAAGACGTTTCAGGAGTAAAAAAGCGTTCTAAATTTCGATTTTTGTGATCGGTAGGGGCTAGCAACTTAAAATTAGGCAAGGTACATATTTATTAGATATAAATTATCTTTAAGAACAGTTTCAAAAAAATTGGAAATTTAAAAAGGGGTGAAAATGCGCGAAAAGCGTCCTAAAAACGTTCTAAATTGCGATTTCTACCCAATCTAAGGAAATACCAAAGCTATTTCAAAAGTAATGGTTGCAAATCAATGGTGACAGTCCCTGCTATAACATAGGTTATATTTTATGTTGCTGTCACTACCATCGGAGGGTTGCAAAAGCAAAACATGTTCTAATTTGCGTTTTTTGCACAACTGAGGGGTCTAACACTTTGAAGTATGGCATGGTATTTACTTACAACTGCTTTCTAAGAACAGTCGAAAGAAAATTCCAAATTAAAAAAAATGAAATTAGTGAAAAGCGTTATAAATTACAATTTTTAAGCAAACTTATAAATTACCAAATCGATTAAAAAAATAATGATGAAACATTTTGGTGATAGAACCTGCTCAAACATAAGCTATATTTTATGTGTGTTCCACTTCCACCAGAGGGTTCCAGGAGCTAAAAACTTTCTAAATTGCGATTTCTGTGATACTGAAAAGACTAGAAACTTTAAATATGACATGGTAGCTACTTATAAAATATAAATGCCCTCGAAGGAACGTCGAAAATAAATTCGAATTAAAAAGGGGTGAAGCGAAGTGGAGGTGCGAAAAGCATTCTAAAAAATTCTAAATTACGATTCTATGCAATTTCAGGGAATATAAATCTATTATAAAAGTAATAGTTGCGAATCAATGGTAAGAGTCTCTGATCCTACACTGGCTATATTTTATGCAGGTGATTCTACCACCTGGGGTTCACAGGAACAACAAACGTTCTAAAAAAGGGTTGTTAAATCTTTTTACATTACGTTTCTGTGGAATATTAGGAAATAACAAACCGATTTCAAAATTAATGTTGGCAAATTAATGGTGACAGTTCCTGTTTCAACATAGCCCTTTATATTGAGAGATGTGGTAGGACTTGGAATTTGACATGATGGTTAATTTTAAGATGTAAGAAGATAGTTTCTAAAAAATTCAAAACTTCAAATGAATACTGAAATGAGCGTATTAATTGTGCAAAAAAATTTCAAAATATTTTCTAAATTATCATTTATTTAGTTTTAATTCATTTTATTAATTTAAATCTCATTTATTTCTGCCTAATGCAGTGTAATAATGATGTTTAATCAAACTGTGTTTTAAATAGTAATTTTTGAATTATTCCTAAAAGGAATAAGTACCTTTTAATAAAAAAAACTTTTAAATAAAATAAATTATTACCTTTTAATAAAATAAAAATTTAGTTAGTACCTTTTAATAAAAATTAGACATATAAATATCACTTGGCATATTTCAAATATTACGCGAGCAAAGCCGCGGGGTTTGCTAGTCTATACTCCTATTATAAAGAGGAAAAAATTGTTTATTTGTCGGAGATAAGCTCAGGAACTACCGAACCGATTCCAAAAGTAATGGTATCAAAATGATGGTGTTCGCCCAACTTAGAACATAGGCTATATCTTATGTCGGTGCCACTACCCCAAAGGGGGTGCAGGAGCAAAAAACGTTCTAAAAATGCGATTTTTGCGTTACAGAAGGGCCTAGAAAAGTTAAATTTGGAATATTAGTTACTTATAAGATATAAATGATGTCTAAGAACAGTTCTTAAACAATTCGAAATTTAAAACGGGTGAGAATGCACAAAAAGCGTTCTAAAAAACGTTCTAAATGGTAGTTTCTACATAATATCAGGAAATACCAAACCGATTTCAAAAGTAATGGTATCAAAATGATGGTGTTAGTCCAACTTAGAACATAGGCTATATTTTATGTCGGTGCCACTACCCCAAAGGGGGTGCAGGAGCAAAAGACGTTCTAAAAATGCGATTTTAGCGTTACTGAAGGGGCTAGAAATATGAAATTTTGAATATTAGTTACTCATAAGATATAAATGATGTCTAAGAACAGTTCTTAAACAATTCGAAATTAAAAAGGGGTAAAAATGCACAAAAAGCGTTCTAAAAAACTTTCTAAATGGTAGTTTCTACACAATCTCAGGAAGTACCAAACCGATTTAAAAAATATTGGCGTCAAAATGATAGTGACAACGCTTGCTCCAAGATAAGCTATGTTTTATGTCGGTGTCACTACCCCAAAGGGGTGCAGGAGCAAAAAACGTTCTAAAAATGCGATTTATGTGTTACTGAAGGGCCTAGAAATATGAAATTTGAAATATTAGCTATTTATTAGATATAAAGAATTTCTAAGAACAGTTCTTAAACAATTCGAAATTTGAAAGGGGTGAAAATGCGCAAAAATCGTTCTAAGAAAACGTTCTAAATGCTGGTTTCTACACAATATCAGGAAATAACAAACCGATTTAAAAAATAACGGTGTCAAAATAAGGGTGTCAAAACGACGGTGACAACCCTTGCTCCAACATAGGCTATGTTTTATGTCGGTGCCACTACCCGAAAGTTGGTGCAGGAGCAAAAAACGTTCTAAAAATGCAATTTTTGTGTTACCGAACGGCCTAGAAATATGAAATTTGAAATATTAGTTACTTATTAGATATAAAGGATTTCTAAGAACAGTTCTTAAACAATTCGAAATATAAAATGAGTGAAAATGCGCGAATAGCGTTCTAAAAAACGTTCTAATGGTGGTTTCTATACAATCTCAGGAAATACCAAACCGATCAAAAAATATTGGCGTCAAAATGATGGTGACAACCCTTGCTCCAACACAGGCGATGTTTTATGTCGGTGCTACTACCCCAAAGGGGGTGCAGGAGAAAAACGTTCTAAATTGCGGCTTTTGCGTTACGGAAGGACCTAGAATCGTGAAATTTGGAATAGTAGTTAGTTATAAGATATTAATGATCTCTAAGGACATTTCCTAAAAAAATCGAAAATTAAAAGGGGGTCAAAATGCGCAAAAAAGCGCTGTAAAATACTTTCTAAATTGCTATTTCTGTGCAATCTCAGGAAGTACTGAACCGATTTCAAATATAATGGTGTGAAAATGAAGGTGACAGATCTTGCTCCAAGATAGGCTATATTTTATATCTGTTTCCACTACCCCAGATGATATGCAGGAGCAAAATGCGCGAAAAGCGTTCTTAAAACGTTCTAAATGCCGATTTGTCGGCAATATCTCAGGAAGAATGAATCTGATTTCAAACGTAATGGTAGGAAATTGATGCTGACAGCCCCTGCTCTAACATAGACGCTATTTTATGTCGGTATCACTATCACCAAGACGTTTCAGGAGTAAAAAAGCGTTCTAAATTTCGATTTTTGTGATCGGTAGGGGCTAGCAACTTAAAATTAGGCAAGGTACATATTTATTAGATATAAATTATCTTTAAGAACAGTTTCAAAAAAATTGGAAATTTAAAAAGGGGTGAAAATGCGCGAAAAGCGTCCTAAAAACGTTCTAAATTGCGATTTCTACCCAATCTAAGGAAATACCAAAGCTATTTCAAAAGTAATGGTTGCAAATCAATGGTGACAGTCCCTGCTATAACATAGGTTATATTTTATGTTGCTGTCACTACCATCGGAGGGTTGCAAAAGCAAAACATGTTCTAATTTGCGTTTTTTGCACAACTGAGGGGTCTAACACTTTGAAGTATGGCATGGTATTTACTTACAACTGCTTTCTAAGAACAGTCGAAAGAAAATTCCAAATTAAAAAAAATGAAATTAGTGAAAAGCGTTATAAATTACAATTTTTAAGCAAACTTATAAATTACCAAATCGATTAAAAAAATAATGATGAAACATTTTGGTGATAGAACCTGCTCAAACATAAGCTATATTTTATGTGTGTTCCACTTCCACCAGAGGGTTCCAGGAGCTAAAAACTTTCTAAATTGCGATTTCTGTGATACTGAAAAGACTAGAAACTTTAAATATGACATGGTAGCTACTTATAAAATATAAATGCCCTCGAAGGAACGTCGAAAATAAATTCGAATTAAAAAGGGGTGAAGCGAAGTGGAGGTGCGAAAAGCATTCTAAAAAATTCTAAATTACGATTCTATGCAATTTCAGGGAATATAAATCTATTATAAAAGTAATAGTTGCGAATCAATGGTAAGAGTCTCTGATCCTACACTGGCTATATTTTATGCAGGTGATTCTACCACCTGGGGTTCACAGGAACAACAAACGTTCTAAAAAAGGGTTGTTAAATCTTTTTACATTACGTTTCTGTGGAATATTAGGAAATAACAAACCGATTTCAAAATTAATGTTGGCAAATTAATGGTGACAGTTCCTGTTTCAACATAGCCCTTTATATTGAGAGATGTGGTAGGACTTGGAATTTGACATGATGGTTAATTTTAAGATGTAAGAAGATAGTTTCTAAAAAATTCAAAACTTCAAATGAATACTGAAATGAGCGTATTAATTGTGCAAAAAAATTTCAAAATATTTTCTAAATTATCATTTATTTAGTTTTAATTCATTTTATTAATTTAAATCTCATTTATTTCTGCCTAATGCAGTGTAATAATGATGTTTAATCAAACTGTGTTTTAAATAGTAATTTTTGAATTATTCCTAAAAGGAATAAGTACCTTTTAATAAAAAAAACTTTTAAATAAAATAAATTATTACCTTTTAATAAAATAAAAATTTAGTTAGTACCTTTTAATAAAAATTAGACATATAAATATCACTTGGCATATTTCAAATATTACGCGAGCAAAGCCGCGGGGTTTGCTAGTCTATACTCCTATTATAAAGAGGAAAAAATTGTTTATTTGTCGGAGATAAGCTCAGGAACTACCGAACCGATTCCAAAAGTAATGGTATCAAAATGATGGTGTTCGCCCAACTTAGAACATAGGCTATATCTTATGTCGGTGCCACTACCCCAAAGGGGGTGCAGGAGCAAAAAACGTTCTAAAAATGCGATTTTTGCGTTACAGAAGGGCCTAGAAAAGTTAAATTTGGAATATTAGTTACTTATAAGATATAAATGATGTCTAAGAACAGTTCTTAAACAATTCGAAATTTAAAACGGGTGAGAATGCACAAAAAGCGTTCTAAAAAACGTTCTAAATGGTAGTTTCTACATAATATCAGGAAATACCAAACCGATTTCAAAAGTAATGGTATCAAAATGATGGTGTTAGTCCAACTTAGAACATAGGCTATATTTTATGTCGGTGCCACTACCCCAAAGGGGGTGCAGGAGCAAAAAACGCTCTAAAAATGCGAATTTTGCGTTAATGAAGGGCCTAGAAATATGAAATTTGGAAAAATAGTTACTTATAAGATATAAATGATGTCTAAGAACAGTTCTTAAACAATTCGAAATTTAAAAGGGGTGAAAATGCACAAAAAGCGTTCTAAAAAACGTTCTAAATGGTAGTTTCTACATAATCTCAGGAAGTACCAAACCGATTTAAAAAATATTGGTGTCAAAATGATAGTGACAACGTTTGCTCCAAGATAGGCTAATTATTATTTCGGTTCCACTACCCCAACGGGGGTGCAGGAGCAAAAAACGTTCTAAAAATGCGATTTATGTGTTACTGAAGGGCCTAGAAATATGAAATTTGAAATATGAGCTACTTATTAGATATAAAGGCTTTCTAAGAACAGTTCTTAAACAATTCGAAATTTAAAAGGGGTGAAAATGCGCGAAAAGCGTTCTAAAAGACGTTCTAAATGGTGATTTCTACACAATCTCAGGAAATACCAAACCGATTTAAAAAATAATGGCGTCAAAATGATGGTGAAAATCCTTGCACCAACATAGGCTACGTTTTATGTCGGTGCCACTACCCGAAAGGGCGTGCAGGAGAAAAACGTTCTAAATTGCGGTTTTTGCGTGACGGAAGGGCCTTGAATCGTGAAATTTAGAATGGTAGTTAGTTATAAGATATCAATGATCTCTAAGGACATTTCCTAAAAAAATAGAAATTTAAAAGGGGTGGTCAAAATGCGCAAAAAGCGTTGTAAAAAACGTTCTAAATTGCAATTTCTATGCAATCTCAGGAAATACTGAACTGATTTCAAATATAATGGTGTTTAAATGATGGTGACAGATCTTGCTCCAAGATAGATTGTATTTTATATCTGTTTCCACCACCCCAGAGGAGATGCAGGAGCAAAATGAGCCAAAAGCGTTCTAAAAATGTTCTAAATGCCGATTTGTCACCAATATGTCAGGAAGAATCAAGCTGATTTCAAAAGTAATGGTAGGAAATTTATGCTGACAGCCTCTGCTCTAACATAGACGCTATTTTAAGTCGGTATCACTATCACCTAGACGTTGCAGGAGCAAAAAAGCGTTCCAAATTTCGATTTTTGTGATCGGTAGGGGCTAGCAACTTAAAATTAGGCAAGGTACATATTTATTAAATATAAATGACCTTTAAGAACAGTTTCGAAAAAATTGGAAATTTAAAAAGGGGTGAAAATGCGCGAAAAGCGTTCTAAAAACGTTCTAAATTGCGATTTCTACTCAATCTCTGGAAATTCCAAAGCTATTAATGGTTGCAAATCAATGGTGACAGTCCCTTCTATAACATAGGTTATATTTTATGTTGCTGTCACTACCATCTGAGGGTTGCAAAAGCAAAACATGTTCTAATTTGGGTTTTTTGCATAACTGAAAAGTCTAACACTTTGAAGTATGGCATGTTATTTACTTATAAGATGCAACTGCTTTCTATGAACTGTCGAAAGAAAATTTTAAATTAATAAAATGAAGTGAGCGAAAAGCGATATAAATTGCAATTTTTATGTAATCTTATCAAATACCAAACCGATTAAAAAAATAATAATAAATTGTTGGTGATAGAACCTGCTCAAACATAAGCTATATTTTATGTCTGTGCCACTACCACCAGAGGGTTTCAGTAGCTAAAAACTTTCTAAATTGCGATTTCTGTGATACTGAAAAGGCTAGAAACTTTAAATATGGCATGGTAGTTACTTATAAAATATTAATGCCCTCGAAGGACTATCGAAAAGAAATTCGAATTAAAAAGGGGTGAAGTGAAGGGGGTGTTGGAAAAGCATTCTAAAAAAGTCCTAAATTACGATTTCTACGCAATTTCAGGGAATATAAACCAAATATAAAAGTAATAGTTGCGAATCAATGGTAACAGTCTCTGATCCTACACAGGCTATATTTTATGCCGGTGATTCTACCACCTGGGGTTCACAGGAACAACAAACGCTCTAAAAAAGGCCTTTAAAAGCTTTCTAAATTACGTTTCTGTGGAATATTAGGAAATAACAAACCAATTTCAAAATTAATGTTGGCAAATTAATGGTGACAGTTCCTATTTCAACATAGCCCTTTATGTTGACAGAGGTGGTAGGACTTGGAATTTGACATGATGGTTAATTTTAAGATGTTAGAAGATGGTTTCTAAAAAATCCAAAACTTCAAATGAATACTGAAATGAGCGTATTAATTGAGCATAAAAGTTTCCAAATATTTTCTAAATTATTATTTATTTAGTTTTATTTCGTTGTATTAATTTAAGTCTCATTTCTGCCTTATGAAGTGTAACAAACATGCTTAATCAAACTGTGTTTTAAATAGTAATTTTTTTAATTAATTCTAAAAGTAATAAGTACCTTTTAATAAAATAAAAATTTAGTTAGTACCTTTTAATAAAAATTAGACATATAAATATCACTTGGCATATTTCAAATATTACGCGAGCAAAGCCGCGGGGTTTGCTAGTAATATTATAAAGAGGTAAAAATTGTTTATTTGTAGGAGGTAAGCTCTGGAACTACTGAACCGATTATAAAGTAATGGTATCAAAATGATGGTGTTAGTCCAACTTAGAACATAGGCTATATCTTATGTCCGTGCCACTGGCCAAAAGAGGGTGCAGGAGCAAAAAACGTTCTAAAAATGCGATTTTTGTGTTACTGAAGGGCCTAGAAACATGAAATTTGGAATGGTAGTTACTTATAAGATACTAATGATCTCTAAGGGCATTTCTTAAAAAAATCGAAATTAAAAAGGGATAAAAATGCGCGAAAAGCGTTCTAAAAAACGTTCTAAATGCCGATTTTTTCGCAATATCAGGAAGTACCAAGCTGATTGAAAAAATAATGGTGTCAAAATGATGGTGACAACCCTTGCTCCAACATAAGCTACATTTTATGTCGGTGCCACTACCCCTAAAGGGGGTGCAGGAGTAAAAAAACGTTCGAAATTGTGATTTTTGGTGTTACTGAAGGGCCCAGATACACGGAATTTGGCATGGTAGTTACTTATTGGATATAAATGATCTCTAAGAACATTTCTTAAAAAATTCGAAATTTAAAAGGGGGTGAAAATGCGTAAAAAGCGTTCTAAAAAACGTTATAAATGGCGATTTTTACGCAATCTCAAGAAGTACCAAACCGATTTCAAAAATAAAGGTGTCAAAATGATGGTGACAACCCTTGCTCTAACATAGACTACATTTTATGTTTGTGCCACTACCCCTAAAGGAGGTGAAGGAACAAAAAAATGTTCGAAATTGCGATTTTTGTGTTACTGAAGGGCCCAGATACATGGAATTTAGAATGGTAGTTACTTATTAGATATAAATGATCTCTAAGAACATTTCTTAAAAAATTCGAAATTTAAAAGGGGTTAAAATGCGCGAAAAGAGTTCTAAATGACGATTTCTATGCAATCTCAGAAAGTACCCAACTGATTTCAAAAGTAATGGTTGTAAATTGGTGATGACAGCCCTTGCTCCAATATAGGATTTACTTCCTGTCGGCGTCACTATCACCTTGCGGTTGCATTTTAAAAAACATTCTAAATTGTGATTTTTGTGATACTGAAGGGACTAGCAACTTGAAATTTGGCATGGTAATTACTTATGGGATGTATAGCTCTCTGAGAAGAGTTCCTTAAAAATTTGAAATTTAAATGGGGTGAAAATAAACGAAAAGCATTCCAAAAATGTTCTAAATAGCGATTTCTACGCAATTGAAGGAAATATAAACCGATTTCAGAAGTAATGATTTCAAATTGAGGGTGACAGTCCCCTTCTCCAACATAGCCTATATTTTACGTTGTTGTCACTACCACCTGGGGGGTTACAGGAGAAAAAAAATGTTCTAAATTGCGTTTTTTGTGTTAAAGATGGGGGTCTAGCATTTTAAATTCAGAATGGTAATTACTTCAAAGATGCAAACGCATTCTAAGAATTGTCGAAAGAAAATTCCAAATTTAAAAGGATGAAGTGAGCGGAAAAGCGTTCTATAAGCGTTCTAAATTACGATTTTTATACAATCGTATGAAATACGAAACTGATTTCAAACATAATGGTTGCAAATTGATGGTGATGGAACCTGCTCAAGCATAAGCTATATTTTATGTCTGTGCCACAACTCCTGGAGGGTTGCAGGAGCAAAAACTTTCTAAATTGCGATTTCTGCGGTACTGAAGAGGCTAGAAACTTTAAATATAGCACGGTAGTTACTTATAAAACATAAATATCCTCTAAGAACAGTCGAAAATAAATTCAAAATTAAAAAGGGGTGAAGCGAAGTGAAGGAGCGAAAAGCATTCTAAAAGAGTCCTAAATTACGATTTCTATGGAATCTCAGGAAATAAGAAACCGATTACAGAAGTTATTGGTTGCGAATCAAGAGTGATAGTCCTTGATACTATACGGGCTATATTTTATGCCGGTGTCACTACCACCTGGTTGGCAGGAACAACAAGAAAGCCTTTAAAAACATCTAAATTCCGTTTTCTACAGAATATTAGGAAATACCAACCGCTTTCATGGTTAATGTTGATGGCAAATTAATGGTGACAGTCTCTGTTTCAACATTTTTCGAGACATTCTATTTCAACTCTGTTTCGGCATTTTGTGTTGGTGCCACTAACACTAGAGAAGTGGTAGACTGTTAGACAAGAAGCTTGGAATTTGGCATGATGTTTAATTTTATGATTTAACTGTGTTAAGATGGTTTCTAAAAAATTCAAAACTTCAAATGAATACTGAAATGAGCATGAAAGTCTCAAAATACTTTCTAAATTATCATTTATTTGGAATTAGTTTTAGTTCTTCTTTTTAATTAAAATCTCATTTCAGTCTATTGCACTTTTATAATGAAGTTCAGTCAAACTGTGGCTTAATTTGTAATTTTTGAATTATTACAAAAAGTGTTCTTCTAATAAAAAATAGTCATGCAAATATCACTTGGCATATTTCAACTATTACGCGAGCAAAGCCGCGGTGTTTGCTAGTATTTGATAAACCAATAAATACACTGATACATTCCCGCTCGTCTTTGGTTATCACTCTAGCACCTACCCTCCAGAAACCTCAATGCAAACAGACTAAGATGCTTGACAAAGAGACAGATATACTTACGCTTGTTCTTGGTAATCACTCTAAAGACTGCACCCCTTTAACCCTTTCAGGGGCAAATAACTCTTATTCGTGAAATGCTGAAATGATTGAATCACACCAGAATTTAAAAAAAAAAAAATTCAAAATGGGTAAAACCTTCTTTTCACGTATTTAATAAAATTAAACTTTTTAGTCCTGAATTCTGGTGTCAATGTGGTATTTTGCAGTTAAATTAGGTGGGATATATTTTATCCCACCGCCTTTCAAGGGGAAGGAGCTCACTCAGATTAAGGCTCCCAATCATGGAATAACAAGATTTGCTATAATAATGTCATTATTAAAAATAAATGACTCGTAGGTAAAAACTTGCCAAGTTCTAGATTTATTATTAATATGCTATCAATAATTTTTATTTCTAAACAATTTTTAAAATGCTATAATACTTCAGTAGGTAAGTTTGAGTGAATTTTATTTGAACTTGGCACAATCTTAGATTTCATTTCTTTTTTTGCCATTGTCTTTACAGAACTTGGCTCCCTTTTTTCACAGCTATGTTTTTTTTAGATTAAATATAGTTTATCATAGCTCCATGTTTTAACAGAAATTATTCGTTTATATTTTTTTCAAAATAGCACGTATTTTAATTACATTTTCTTTCGGTTGTTAAGAGAAAATAGCAACAAGAAGGTACAGTTGCTATTTTTCAACTATTTTACCTTTTCGTTCTACATACATGGAGTACTTGAGTTGACAAAATTAAACAAATAGTGCTAAAAACTAAAAAAAAAATAATATTTTAAAAATAAATGGAGATTACAGTTTTCAAAGAAACTGCATTTACAAGTACTTTTTTCCCAATACGACGGTATAAAAATTGAAAATGTGCGATACTGAGAAATAAAAAAAAAATGCTAAGAGCATTTAATCAACAATGATACATCTGCTTTGTTTATTGCTGGCTTCTATAATGTAATGTTATTTTTTGGAGTCGACACAAAATAAGCTGGGAGAAAGAAATAGCATACAGTACCGGTGGCTAAAAAATGCAATACAAGTATTTCCAAACAATATTCTTTGTGGTATTTCCATTGTAAATTATCAAGAAATGTGCCGCGAAGAGTTTTGTTTTGAAATAAAGGTATAAATCTTTTTGCTGCCATTTTTTCATGCTGCAATCTTTTAATCCTAATAGCCATTACTATTTATATGACAAGTGTTATACAACTTAATAATGGATCAATGCAGATTTTTCAAGTTCTTAAAAAACACATCAAGGAATTTTTTTTAATAAGTCGGTCGAATTTTAAGTGTAGAATTTTTTAATTTAAATGTGGAAATGTATAGTGCAAATTTAATTTATTTGGAATAATGTTTTAATTTTGGGGGTAAATAAATGTGTACAACACTATAAAAAATAGAACCACATGTGAAAAAACTTTTTACTAGGGAAAAGGCATTTAACATATCTTAAGACAAGTTTAAATTAGTAATCAGAGTGAATAACAGGACAGATTTTTTTTTGCCATAAAAATACCCATAAAAGAACACTGAAGTGTTTAAATTTTTATTTATGCACATCTCAATTTTATAAATGTATTAATGATCTGTGTCTCGCGCCGCACATAACAGCTCGCCGGGCTGCAGGTTTAGTATGGCTGTATCTAACCGATGACAAGGCCCCTCGCTGCCGGGTTGCCCCAACTGAACGGATTATTCAATAATTTTATCTTTGAACGAGAGACTTGTGAAATGTACTTATTTATGGGTAAAGAAGCGAATTAAAAATTTAGAGCTCCTAAATTAAAATTACATTTTTTTTTTATATTTTTAATAATATATCCAGAAATTATAATCCTAATGCGCTAATTTTTTGTGCGGTTATAAAACTTAAAACCAAAACTTAATTACATTGCATTTACAATATTAAATTTATTAATTATTTATTACAAATTTATTAATTAAAAATTAAATTATTAATTTATTAAAAAATATTAAATCATGAATATAATATTCGAAAAAAAAATTAATTGCATCCTACAGTTTTTTTGATGCATTTATATTTATTATGTCAGCTTTATGTGAATTCTCAGTTTCCATTTTTTTTCTCCAAGTAGTTTTCGAATTATGATGAAGATATTAATTGTCCATAATGTTATCCATTATATATAATGCTTAATTTTGTAACACTGTGTGCTATTTTTTGAATTATTGAATTACGAATATAATATTTGAAAAAAATATGAATTGCATACTAATTTTTTTTTTTTTAAATATATCTATATTTATTATGTCAGCTTTATGAAAATTCTCAGTTTCAATTTTTATTTCTCCAAATAGTTTTCGAATTATGATTAAGACATTAGGTGTCCATAATGTTTCCATTATATATAATGCATAGTTTTGTAACACTCTGTGCTATTTTTTGTTCTGACAACACATTTTTCTATGATTAAAAAATGCACATGGTACAAACAGTGTAAAAAAAAAAAAAAAAAAAAAATGGAAGTAAAACTATCCGGCTAACTCAGCCCCAAATCGTCGTACAACAATGTGAAAGCTACTAATCGATTAGTAATGACATTTAATAATTAATATATTTAAACTTTTTTTACAGAGGTTGGGGGGGAGACTACGTTCCTTAATTGCATACTATTGAAAATCTACGAAAAATAAAGAAGCGTAATGAATGATAAAATTGACTTTTTTTTTTTTTTTTTTTTTTTTTTTTTTTTTTTTTTTTTTTTAACATATTAAATTTCCTCATCAATTTGTTTTAATATGTTACCAACATATTTTAATGCTTTTTCGTGCAACTCTAAAACACAGTTCTCAGAAACCTACAAGAACAATTAATGCATTTTAATAACTTTGCACCGAAGTTTTAGCTTTCGTTTTGAGTAATGATCAGTAATTACCATATCCAGCCTTCCTGGTGAAGTTTGGTACAAGACAAGAAATCATTATTCATCCTTTGTTTGAGAACATTTTTTTAGCTTGTTAAAAATGGCTAAATATATCTTTGAATTTTTCCTTTCAGCAGATTATTTCGCCGAATCTTTTCTGACCACATAATTTCAAACTAATTATTCATTCAAAATGGATTCGTTAAATGTAAACATTGATCTGCAGAAAATATAAGCTAAAACGTATTTTTCAGTATAAATAATCGTTCGGATAGAGGTTTGTTTAGAATTTTGTGCGCCACCTGGTTTCAAAATGTGGAACTAACAGATTTTGCAAAAGGATAAAGTGTTTTGAAAGGCATATTAAACGAAACCCTCTGTGCGATCTTTGATCACAATTACCCATTTGTTTTTTATTTATTTATTTATTTGTTTTTGTGTGTACGTATATTTATTTAAGTGAAATTCATTCTATGCTACATTGAATTTGTGAAAATAGTTTACCTGTCCAAAGTTATTACTTCATCACATTCATATGTATACATAGATTTGAAAGATTGTAAATTCGATCGAATTTTTATATCATTTTATTGAGTTCTAAAGAAAAAATAATGTTAAAATTAATAATTAAAGAAGATCCTACTTTTTTTACTATTTTTCATATTTTTCATTTCATATTTTTACTATTTTTCATTTCAACTTTAAAAATATATATAGAAATAAACAAACAATTATTAAAAATACATACATATTCCTCAGACTATGAAAAATTTAATAATTTTTTTCTTTACATTATTCTTCTTACTTTTGCTACTCTTTGAGAAAATAAAAAGAAAACAAACAAAAAAAAATACTTTTCTTCAGATATCAGCTTTATTAGAATTTTCTACTTCTAATAAAAGATTCCTATTTAAGCCCCGAAAAGTCTGTCATTCCTTTATTCTGTTTTATTTTATTTTTATTTTTTATAAGGCTGAATCTTACTGTGCTTTAGTCTAAAATGTATAGAAAAATCTATTATTTTAAAAGGTTAATTTCTTTGAACTATCAGATGTTGGATTATTTTAAAATACCATATACAACGTGTATATTATAGCAAAATATGTAAAAATGCATTTTTTTTTTAAAGCTAAGCGGAGAAAATTCAGAGATTTGGTTATTATTTTAATTATGGACAGCATTTTCCATAACTATAAAGGAGTTATTAACTTTCTTGCGCAAGATTTCAAAAATATCATAAACTATGAAAATTCTTTTTAGTCTCATCACGTCGTGCTACATAAACAGGAAGTTGATATATAAATATAAGTATGGAAATTTAAATAATTGTCTTTAATTATATGCATTTTTAAAATGAAAACAAATTTATAGAGAATTATTTTATAATTTTTTTAATTGTCAACTATCTTGATCGTTAACCTTTGTATGATGAACAGAGTATTTGAAATGTGAGACCTAAAAATTATCTGGCATTATTACTACTAATTTCTAACAGAACTACTCACTTAGTTTAAGGACAGAAATTTCACGATTAAATACATAAATTAATAAATATTCTAAAGAAAGGGTCAACAGTTCCGCATAATATATAAATACTTAGTCATGGTAAATCTGATACTGAGATCGCTTTTTGACCGCACTTGGTCATCCGAAGGTTAAGGAATAACGCAATTTTTTGTTTAAAAGTTCTAATTTTTTACAAATGTCTAATCTTTAAATCGGTATAAAATTTCTAGGCAATTTCTGTGATATATTTCAGTTTTGCTCTTCTAACTGTGCTTCTAAAACATACTGGTTAATTTCTGATTCGTTGCTTTATATAAAAAGTGTACTTAATAAGGAACATAAAACATAGAAAACGAATCTTTAGACTGAAGATCGATATTAAGTAAATAGATTCTTGAAATAATAAATTGTATCATCTGCCCCCATTGACTCACATAATATTTTATAGAATTCTGTAGAATAAAAAAAATAAAACTTTTCACGCTATGTCGAGTGCAAAACTTTTTAATCAATTTTTTTATATTTATTGCAACTGTTACACTGTGTTAACATTTAAATCGCTAAAACAGATTAATTGAAAAAAAAAGATCCTTTACAAATTACAGTGTTTATATATTTGATTATCTTTAAGAAGAATTAAAAATCTGTTGATTTTTAATCCTTTTTATTGGTACTATGTAACATGTGGATTTTATAACAAAAATCGATTTCCAAAAGCTTTAAACATACATAAATATACGAACCCAAAATTATAGCTTATTCCGCGTAGTAATTCTTAAGTTATGCTCAAAATGCTACACGCACCGCAATTTGTTTTTTAATTATTGTAAATGAATTTATGTGGGTTTTGCCTATATAAGTCGGAAAAAGGGTGTTTTTTAACATTTTTTTTTAATTTAATAAGTATGGCGATTTTAGCTCCGGGATTCCATCTTATTTGTTATTACTTGAAGAACATTTGAATTTTTGTTCAACTAATAGCTCGAGTTGCGTAAGTGAATGCGCGCCGTGCATTTCCAATCGAACGGAATCGGATAGATCGACACATTCGCTTGCAATCAATTTCCGTTAAGGATTCTAAGTAGGTAATAATGTTTGGAATTTCAACCGTTTTGAGGTTAAAAAGTTGAAAATCAACAAAGTCACAGCAATTTGCAAAAACAGATTGATTTCTTACTTCTTTTTTGCTCTTTGGCGTGCTTCTAAAAACAGTTATTTTTTTTTATAAAAATGGCTGAAAGTAGCCCAAGCTCCAATAAATTGTATAGACTTTAATGTAGAAGAAACCAGCAAGATCTGTTTGATAGTTTCTTTGTCGTGATCCCGCCCAGTTTGAAAAAACCCATTTTGCATGAAATGTGCTTGTAGTGCTCCTAAATAGTGTAAACCTCTAGACGCGTTGCGTTAAAGTACAAAATACGAAAGGATTTCGAAATCGGCCAAGTCTTTGCATACACACAAACTATAGGTTATAGGAAAATGTATAAATGAAAAATATATCTTTATGAAACGAAAAAAAGCAAATCCTCCCTTAACATTAGGATTTCAAATTTAAGCTTTACCGTATTTAATTTCGTGCTAGATTTTAATCATTTTCCAACTAATTGACTGAAAGATTCGCCATTCGGTATCCTTTGGTAAAATTTATTAAAAATTCCAAACATGTTATTAAATATCTAAACTTAATATATATTACGATGACTACAAATTCAATTCTAATTAATGTAAAGATAAAAGAATAGTACACTTTTTATTTGCATATATTACATTATAATTGCACACGATTAATTATGTCATAAAATTCCGTCCTCATTTTTAAAATTCAGAAACATTCAATTTTAAACCGTAACACCATTAAAACTTTTTATGCAGTCCTTGGATCAAAGGACCCGGGAAAATGCAATTTATGTCCATTTTCTTACATTTTAAAGGATCAGATTTTGAGGATGTTAAGTTCATTTAACGTTTAATATACATTTAAGGAAAGTTAAATCTTTCCAAGAAAATTAATAAAAATGGATTGTTTTCTTTAACCTGACATTGTATGGAACTAACTAGTATCCGTCAGGCTGAAATGTCGGAGCATGGAGGCGCGTAAACTTAAAAGATAATATTTTAAAAAATGTTTTATTTTCTAGATTGCTGTTTAATAGTATAAAAGTAAGTTTGAAATAACAATCGTCGATACCTCATTTTAAAGTGTTTAACTCAGTCGTCGGTTGCCTCGGGTAATGCACAAATTCTAATCTGTCAGCAAGTGCTTCCATACTTCTAATTTAGGTAAAGCCTGTCCTTAACGAAAATTGCTTCCATTAGAACTTACTCTAAAATGACAAACTACAGTAAAAATGATATAAGTTGTTTTATGTGACAACACCTTTAGATGGATATTCACAGCAGTTTTTGACAATGTTAAACTCGAGGATCTATGTATGGTGGCAAGGTATGCAGCAGTTAAAGGTAACTAACTTCGTGTGAATGAGGCTTTTACTTCTTTCCAATATTTACAAATAGGCTTGATTAAAAAAAATGCAGTTAGAAATGGCTCATGGTACTCAACAAAATGAACTATTATGGCCTGTGGGACAATTCGTGGTTGAAAACGTGGGCTATAGGCAATATCTTTTACCGTACTTACGTTTACCAATTCTCACTCCGCTCAGATATTAGTATGTAGCATAGTGCATAACCCTGCACCCAGCTGCTGAGGAAAGTCTAGACTGAAGACCAGACGCGTGATCATCTTCACTCCATCTTGCTATTTAATCATTGTGATCTGCTAAAATTCTTGTTTATTGGTCCCCGCTTTGATTTAAGAAGTACTTCTTGATTATATTCTTTAGCTTGCTTGGTTTTGAGAAAAAGACATATGGCACCTTCAAACCATTCAAGTCAGCCGAAAGCAGTCTTTGCGTCGTTGCATAAGGGGTGAGAGGTAGTCAAAAACTTGACTCACGCAAAGTGAGTTCATAGTCTTTCGGAACTGTGTCTGCTGATCGTCGTTTTGTCTCAATGTGTTTGTTAATGTAAAAACTATAAGCATTTTTTGTCCGCGAAGAATCAAAATGACTTTTAAGGAATGTCTCTTATATAGAGGGATGTCTTTTACGCGATGTAACTACATAATACGTCCAAGGATTTAAACAAATAAGCCTCTAAAAGGCTAAATGCTATCTATTTTACCTTCGCGATAACTTTGTTCAAGGTCAGCCATAAGACGACATCCTATCATTGAAAATTCGTCAATAATGAGAAATAACACTGTATCCATTCTGAGCTGTAGATGTATTGCTGACTTTTTAAATTAGCAAACTATTTAAAACACGTTGGTTCTTTAAGCACTTTGACCTTAAGACCTTGTCTTTGGCATTAAATGCAACAGTACCTGTTAGTGCCAAAATAATGATAGATTCTGATCCTAACTGCTCTATGATTATTTTACTAATTTCTTTGATTTTTGTACATTTTACAGCTCTTCTTTTTCCAATAATAAAAGTTGATTTAGGGAAATTTGTAACCTTTGTTTGCAAAGACAAAAGCTGTTCAGTGCATAACTGAAGGCAGCATAATTTGTTGTTCTTTATAATAATACAGAAATGTTTAAAGTAAAGAGAAACCATTGGATAAGAGAATCTACCGTAAAGATAAAGAATTACCCCAGATGTATTTGAGAGATTTCGATTTTTTTAATTTACCTCCGATCTTTGAGAACTTGGTCCATCGAGTTAGCGGCAGAAAACTTCAAAGCTCCTTTAAAGACTTGCACAGCCCACGTCTGGCACAGCCCACACTTATTTAATATGGAAACAGGTAATGTTTTGTAACACGTATGTTACACACACTAATAGATAGTCTGATATACTCCTCTATCAAACTTGATACCTTTATTCATCTGAGTTGTTGTTATATCGTTATTCTGAAAATATTAGGAAACAACTCGGTTATTTTTACGCGACTTTTCCACATAGAATTAAGCTGAATAACTCTATACATTTGAATTACTTTCTTTTAACCGTCATTTTCGAAACTTCTGTGTATAACGTTGCACATATAAAATATGTATATTTCTTAAAATGTACACTAAATCTAGGTAGCAGATTTAAAAAAATCAGGGATTAATTTATGACTTTTAGTGAACATGATTTCTCACGAATTATCTCTCATTGTTGTATTCATTTCTCCGATCTTAAGCATAAGCGATCATAGTCATATACATTAACATCGCATTTATCGCTAAGCTTCGCGACATTTGGCCGAAATATAGCCAAATTTCGCGACCAAAAATATGTCGTCACAAATTAAGCCAATTTGGCTGTATCTGACTAATTTGGCGAAATTTCCATTGAAATTCAGTACTGATGATTCTTCTCTAACCGGGTTCTTCGCATTTTAACTTCGTGTTCTCCAGTAAAATTAGCTAAAATCTTAAAACCAAGAAACAGGGAAGCTACCTTTTCCAATCCGTACAGGATTTTTTAATTTTGTAATCTACATATTTCTGTTTTCTAGTGTACATCTTGACAAAAAAAAATGCTTATCTCATTTACTTCAGAATATGCATTTCAGTTGAAATATGTTCACTTACGATGATTTAAAAAAAAAATGAGTAACCGTCAGTAAATGGGACAGCTACCAAATTGTTAAATTTGCGCATCACACAATGCTCAGTAAATTATGAATTTGTCTACAAACCCGATTACGAAAATTTCCCAATAGAAACATACATTCTTCTGAATACAAACATACATACATAAGAATACATACATATAAGTAATGCATGCATGACATTATATTTTTCTCGATTTCTTTGAGTATCACTCGTAGCCATTCGACTAATGCCCAAAATGGTGTTTTCCGTATTCGATTTTCTTTTCGTTTCTCTTAATTTAAAATTCAAAATGAATTGCATCGATTTGGAAGCTTACAAAGAATGAAAATTTTGAAAAAGAAATAGTGGTTGTTACATACGTAGAACGTAAAACTTCTGAAAGGGGGGGGGGGGCTTAATCTATACCTCAGGTCACCAATGTATGTACATCGACTTCAACATTCGACTCCATAATGATCCATATGAGGTTAAAATGCATAATTTACAGAATGGAGCTAATGTTTTAATTAATAACGGGATGAATCTTGTCGAATTTCGACGACAGAAATTGTTTAAAAACGAACTCATACATAGGTTACTACTTAGTCTCTTAAAACAAATATTATTTTTAACTTAAAGTTATCAAAATACTAATTCCATACACTTCGACTGTTCAAAATATTAAAAAATTAAACTGCATTATTTATTATACCTAATCAAGATATGTAATTTTGATGAAATTAACCATTGAGGCTATTATGTTTAAAAGACATAGATGTCATCATATTGGCGCGATTTTTTTCCCACGCCAATTCGGGGAAAACTTCAACAGCACAAACAATAACATCCGGGTTACCATATCAAGCAAAATAACCGACCCTTTGGCGCCAGTTATGTACCCGTTGCGTATATGACATTGGCGTCAGAAAAGAATCGCGCCAATATGGGTCGTATATGACATCTGTGCCGTTTAAAATTGCCGATTGAAAATTTAAATGGTACGTCTTAGTTATCCCGTCGACGAAATTACTGCCGCCAAATTGAAAGATTAAATGCCAATAACGGTTACCATTAATTAATTAATTGTAAGATTAAATGCCAATAATGGCCAATAAAACTATTAATTGGACGTTTTATTTGTACTTATAATTAATGTTTTACTAATTTATTTGTTCTTTCGTTATTTAAAATAAAAATTATGTCAATGTGTATAATTTGGCGATTTATATAATTTGGTGAAATTGGTCGACGGGATAACTAAGAAGTACCATTTAAAAATATGATTTCACCTTAAGTTAATCATGGAATTATTTTTAGTGTAAAATCTAAACTTTATGTTATTTTCACCGTCTCATAATTTGCATACGCATCTCTTATATTTACATTCACCATTTCAAAAATATTGCAATGTGCAATATGTGATTAATACATATATTTCTAAACTTGAAATCACGTTTGTCAACTACGACTTTTCATGTGAACATTCGCACTCTTGACTTGTGATTCTAATCTCTGTATCGGCGAGTAAAATTCCAGAAATTTATATATTTTAGAGGCGTTCGTAGTAAAATATTTACTTTTATTAGAGAAAATGATCGTTTTCATTTAAATGATGTCACTTTGCCTCGTTGAAGCATTTCAACAAGCATCTCAAACTCAATGAATGAAAAAGAATTGAATTATAACAGCTTTTTGCGGAAAACTTGAGTATTTTATTAAAGCATGACGTCATTTTCTGTTCAATTTCTTCAGAAAGTTTATTTTGAATTTTATGAGAAAATGGCATCAATAAAGATAAGCAAAACTTAATATTTTCTCTTTCTTTACAACAATGGAAGTAATCCAATTGCTACCATTTTGAAACAAATTCATAGAATTTTTTTTTTATTTTAAATTTAAATATAAAAATGGGAATATTAAAAAAAAATAGCTAGTGTGGGCAAATCTACAAAGAAACAGCTTTCATTAAAAAAAAAAAGAATTATTAAAATTGGTGCAAAAAAAAAGCTCAAGGTACATGACTAAAAATAGTAAGCCTTATTTTTCAAATATATAGAATTAAACTCGCAATGTTATCTCTATGGGAAAATTTTGAGCCGACATTTCAGGCTGTTAGGTTTGACGAGTATTTATGATTTTCAATACGCGCCGAGATTTTGTCCCTACCAACGTCCAGCTCATTTTTTGTGTCGATGCGTCAAATATTTTGGACGCTATCGTGTTAACAATAAGTGTAATTTTTGCAGGGAAGCCGGAGCTGTGCTCCGACAATTATATTCAGACACATATTTTTAAGTTTGAAAAGTATTTAAAAAAGTGATATTAAAAAGATGCACACATGCATCTATCGCCATTTTGCACTTTCATATTCAACACCTTTAACCCAAAGACATTCCAGAGCGAATCTGTCTTTTGGCGTATTTGATTTAGAATGAATATATGTGGACTGGACTAAGTAAATTTAAAATGAAAGCACCAGTAAACGTGATTTTTTCGTCGTCTTCGTGCACTGTTGCCTACAATTTCTCGCACGCTGTTTGTAATAATCTGGAAGTCTGGTGTTAAAAATTTTTCCTAGTAATATATTTTGCTTATTTTATATTTTTCATATTTTTGTTCTTCACGCCTTTTCCAAGTAATATATTTTGCTTATTTTATATTTTTCATATTTTTGTGCTTCACGCCTTTTTCCTAGTAATATATTTTGCTTATTTTATATTTTTCATATTTTTGTGCTTCATGCCTTTTTCCTAGTAATATATTTTGCTTATTTTATATTTTTCATATTTTTGTGCTTCACGCCTTTTTCCTAGTGATATATTTTGCTTATTTTATATTTTTGATATTTTTGTGTTTCACGCCGTTTTCCTAGTAATATATTTTGCTTATTTTATGTTTCATATTTTTGTGCTTCACGGCCGATCATTTTGCAAGGAAAAATAACGCGTGATACTTTCCGAAAGTTGTCACTAGAAAGTTAATTGTGAAATTTGGATTTCCCCTCTTCATGTCCTTGTCAAGAGTATGTCTTAAAACTCATGCATCCAAGATTTCAACGCACTTGCTTAAACGGATGAGTTAGTAAAAGACCGTGAAATACGTCGAGAAATGAAAGATACCAACATTTAACTTTTCTTATGTTGTCTAACACGAGCCAAACATGCTTTGAAGCATAAAAAATCTTAAAATAGTGTTTCGGAACAATGTTGAACATATCAAATAAGTACCACATGTTCAGAAAAATTACATAACATTTATGATTCAAAACATGTCTGAATTTATTCAGATTCTTAAAGAAAAACAATTGTTGGTATCTACGAGGCATGTTTCGTTTTTTCCTTATCTTAATCCCCTACTATATTTATAAGTGTGTTTGTTCTTACAAAATTAAGTAACGTATCACGGAAAAGGAGACTTGAGTTGAAGTTTAACAAAAAATATATCCTTAATAATTTTGTTGGTTGTGCATAAATTTCTATTACCATATTTATTTAGCTTACTTGACACGTGCTACATTTATGCTACAAATATAATTATTGAGATTCATTTTGAATAAAATATATTAATGATATAAATGTTTTTCTTGCGTATGGGTTTATTTTCTAGTTTAATGTTATTTTTTTTTTATTATTATTTATATAAATATTATTGAAAAAACACGAATTTGTAGACCGACCTCTAATAAATATTGCTCCATTTTAAAAAGATAAAGATTAATCTATATTAATATTATAAAGAAATAAAATTTGTTTGTAGGAGGTAATCATTGAAACTACCGAAACGATTTCAAAAGTAAAGGTATCAAAATGATTGTGTTAGCTGACGTTCGAACATAGGCTATATCTTAAGTCGATGCCACTACCCAAATGGGTTGTAGCAACAAAAAAGTCCTAAAAATTCGATTTTCGTGTTACTGAAGGGCCAAGAAACATGAAGTTTGGAATCGTAGTTACTTATAAGAAATAAAAGATCTCTAAGAACATTTATTAAAACATTCAAAATTTAAAAGGGGTGAAAATGCGCAAAAAGCCTTCTAAAAAACGTTCTAAATGGCGATTTCTACCCCTCATAGCATGCATGGTCACAGTGACGTCACTGTAAGTCACTGTGGTCACGTCACATCTGTGACCAAAATGCCACCACTCAGTGATGTCACATTGTGACTGAGATGTGAACTTCTTAGAAAACTTTAAAAAATTACAAAAATTATTAAAAACATGTTATTTACTGTAAAAAATATTTTTCTGCCGGATTAAAAATTTTTTTAAACCGTGGTCCAAGTTGCATCTGTGCCTCTAACAAAAACTTTTTATTTTCTTATAACATAAAATGTAATTAATTAATCAGCAACACAAAACGATTTCCTACTTATGAGAATTTCATATTATTAAAAAAATGTTTTAGGTAAGAAGACCTCGACTTATCTTTTATAAAGATTTTTGTAAATGATCATCTGTTATACTAGAAGTTTCTCAAAGAGTAGTCGAAACATTTCTGTCGTTTCAAACTAAAAACTTTCTATTACAGTTAAGGCTGCAGCTTTTAATGAGCACGCAGAAAGCGCCTTCAAAGTTTAGTCATATATGCATTTCTTGCTTTATAATTTGCATTCAAGTCATTTTTTTTCCTCTTAGTATTTCACTATTTTAAGTATTTTTTTTTTTTTTTTTTTTTTTTTTTATTCTACTTCTTTCAAACGTTTAAAATAGAATTGACATTTTCCGAATATAAAATTAATGTACAAAATTTAGGCAAAGCCCACGACATAATTAATTATTCATGTTTTATTTTTTGTTTTCAAAATATATCTTTAAAAATTATTTTACAAGTTTTATTCTACAGAAAATTAATATTAAGAGAATGACAGATTGACAAAGAAAAACTCATCCCTTCTCGATAATCTTGTTGTATTTTTTATGAAGATATTTTGTATATATTACCTGTGATACAAATTTTACTTTTAAGAAAAAGGAGGGAGTCATCATTATTACCATTAAATTAATTTGTATACATTTTGAAAAATTAAGCAATGTTTTATCTAGTAAACTCTAATTATGGATAATATTATTATTATAATTTACGTAAATGAAACTATACAATTCAATAAAACTGATAAAAATAAAAGATGAAATACAATAAAACATTTTCAAACAGGAAATTGAATTAGAGACAATTTGACAAAATTATTACGCATTTAATTTCCTTCCGAAACTGTGGTATAGAAAAACAAATAAAACCAAAAAACATCTGCTTCGAACTTCGAAACTTAAAAATCGTCTGCATCTGCACTATTTCAGTTGTTACCACTCGACCGCAGAATAAGGGATAAAAGTAACAGTGAAACTTTTTAGAATAAACGCGGGACACTGTACAGTTCTGTGGACACTGTGGACACTGAAGTTCTGTGGACATTGGACAGCATAGATGTGTTGACACGGATTTAAAAACTGAAACAAGAACGTTCTCAGGATCCAAGTTAGTTCAGCTAACAAAATATAAACCCGAGAAAATTACGGTAGCTTTAACTTGTTGAAGATGATTCAAGTCATTGCTATCGTACTTATAATCGGATTTAATTGGTTCCCCAAAATCAAAGTATCACGTACAACGTCAATGAAATTAGGTATGTAAAAATATTATTTTCCCTGTTTGCTTTTTTTTTTTTTAATTACAACAATTTTAGTTAACTTCTCATTAACATGCTGTAGAACATAAATATTTCATTACATTTATTTTTTATTTTGCTGAAATATCTAAAATATTATTTTCCTTGTTTGCTTTTTTTTTTTTTTTTTTTTTTTTTAAATTACAATGATTTCAGTTATCTTCTAATAAACATGTTATAGAACACAAATATTTCATTACATTTATTTTTTATTTTGTTAAAATATCTAACTTCCTTTTCAACAGCTTTGATCAGATTATTAAAATTAGTGATTTAAATTGCATTTTAATCTGGTTTATTTTCTTATTTAAATATTGGGTTAAAACCACATGGTGGCATAAATATAAAAGTATATGGACAAGTATTATCATCAATCATTAACATAATTAATAGACATTTAAAGATAATTAAATTATTTAAAATTTTTGGATGTTATTAACGTTTACCATAGCAAGACCCCTATTTGTAATGAAGTTTGTAGCATGTTATTTCATTTACAGGGACAGTCAATTGTATTCCATTACATTACGGCCTGTGGAAAAAAAAATCGTTTCAAATGATTTTTAATGATTTTACACGCTTTCAAACAGAATAAAATTGATATGCATTTATGAAGCGCACTAAAATGTGCATTCCATAGAATATGCGATGCAAAGAATAGTTATTGTTCAGGGCTAAAAAAGGAATTACAATACATAATGATATAGGGGTGGAGGGAATTGTTTGCGGCGTACTTTATTTATGTTAATCTATTTGATATGTAATGAAATTGATATACGTCGTTGAGGTTTACATACTATGAATTATTTCATGTATAATACGAAGTGTATATAGCATTTACAGGGATACACAAAATATTTCAGATACTATATTGTATCCGAAGTACTGTTCATTAGCGATGATTGCTGGAAATACATTTTTAATTATGATGTACACTTTTATGATTCACTACATTTATGCATAGTATATGGTGTATATATATATGCTATAATTCATATACAAGAATATACAAAAGTATTCGAAAGGGTTACTGGGTATTGCTTAAAGGAGGTTTTTAAATAAGTTATGCATTTTAAAGCTGCACTGTATTTAATTTACTAAGAAATGTTTGTAGTATATAGATAAAATGATATACAGGGTCACGCAAAGAATTGGATACGTTGCCATCTATGAATTATAATTTCTGGAAATGTAATTTCATCAGTTTTAAGAGTGTTTTAGCTTGAATAAAATTTTAACTAAATAGTGGCGTGTAATAAAGGTTCTAGGTAAACTACAGGGTTGTACAAAATTATTTAAGTATGTTTCCATATATTAGTATTAATTGCTGAAAGAGAATTTCAACCTGTTATGCGTTTCCTTGATAAACTAAATTTTTCCATTATATAGTATATATATATCAATCTACAGATCAAATACAGGACTGTTTAAAAGAATTAGAAAACATATTTGGCTGTGGATGGTAGGGTTTCAACGATTTTAATCGGTTGATTTAAATCAGCGATTAAATCATGATTTTAATCAACCGATTTTTAAAAAAAAATCATTGATTAAAATCAAAAATTTTCTAAATGTTTAAAATGTCAAAAAAAAAGTATTAAAATCTATCATGAACATAATTTGAAAGTTTCTACAGGTATTTTGACTTATTAATAGACAAAAAAAGAGCTTTAAATAATTGTTTCTAAGCTTAATTCATTAGTATTGTAAAAAAATTAAAAACAGTTGAGTTTGTAAAAAGCATTGTTTTTAAGTTTTTATCCAAATTAAAACAGTTTCATTTAAAAATGATATTTAAATCTAACATAATTTGCAATGTCATAATTTCCTTTAGGTAATCAATTTATGCATTATTTTATATAAAATACACATAGCCAGTATAATTACATTTCTACAAGTAAAAGAATAAACAGTAATTAATAGCAATCTCAAGTTAAAGAAGAATGAAAGAATGACATCTGCTCAGCAGCTAAATTGTAAATGAATGCATAAGAGAAAAAGAAATAATTGGTATAAAAATGCTAAGCACAGCAAGTGCTTCTTTGGTATAGGTTGAATAAATGTTTATTATTATTATTATTATTTTTTTTTTTTTTTTTTTTTTTGTAACTCATATATATTAAAAAATTGAACCATTGAAAGCTAATAGAGGTAATAATGCTGTTACTTAAATATTTTGAGGTTTTCAGTTATTAGTGGCTAACTTATATTTATTCTATATGAATGGGTTTAACTCATTTTCATTTTTTTTTTTTTTTTTTGGTTAGCATACACGTACATGTGTGTAAGTATAGATTTTGGTGGTTTACAGAAATTTTCCTAAATACAAATGGAAAATGAGCTGCAAATAATATTTGTTAGTTTTGTTATTTGTGCTACTAACTAATGAATTTTACTTATTTGCAGTTTTTATTAATTCTGTAATTACTTATACTGCTTCTTCTAGGCCATTTTGTTTAATGGTGCCACACCATGCCCCTTTTGAAATTGGCAAAATGCACCCTGCCTTAAAAAAAGAAAAAAAAAAGTTGAAATTTACCTGTAGTTGTAGCCAGAGATTTCTTGTAAAAAACTTCCCCATTCAACAGTATTCTAAATTCATGTGGAAAAAATCTTGCAAAAATATAGAACTTTATTTCTTTAGAAAAAACAGGATATTATTAAAACATGTTATTTAATTGTATTTTTCAATTTGTTATTCATAAAATTATTAAAAATTAAGGACACTTTACTTATAATGCTAAAAAATATTCTTTTTTTTTCTTACATCATTACTAAACACATTACTAATATATTTCCTCATGAAATAGTGCCCTTTTTTTGAACTAGCATCCTGTCCCTTTTTCTTTCTAAAATGAATTATTATCATTTTAATAATTAAGGCTTAAAAATGTATAATATGTTCCTAATTAGAGAGTTGATTGTTTAATAATTAATTTGAAGTAATGTTAGCTATTTAATATAAAATGCAGTTAATAATTTTCCTAAATGTTACGTATCTCTAGTATTTATAAAGTTTTACATAATTATTACAATATTAATGTATATAACATTATTGTATAACACTACCTAATGAAACTACTAATTTGCAGTTTTTATTTCTGTAATTACAAACTAACAATTATAATTTTATTAATTAAAGTGTAAAAACATAGATTATGTTAGCAATTAGTGGTGTAATTGTTTTGGAAACCTAAAACTCATGATAGCTATTCAGTATTTGAATGCTGAGAAAAAAATCATACAAATCTGATTTAAATAAAAAATATCTGATTTAAATAAAAAAAAACGATTTTTTTAATTTTTTTTTTTTAATTATGATTTTTTTACACCTTAGTGGATGGTAACTGCGTAAATCAGTTTTCAAATGTTTTACGCGTTTTCATGTTTACTTAGTTATCTTATTTACGTTATTTCCCCCGATGTCTTGATAAAACATTTAGGAAGAGTTGGAAAGTGTTTTATAATCTATGCCTAACGGATGATATATCTTACTTGTTGTTTCTATTTCCCAGATCTGTCCTTTCATATAAAACATACCAAATCTAATTAGCTCATATTCACAAAATACAATATATACGGGAATAAAAAATTTAAATAAATAGGGCTTAATAAGTAACAGTTGTATTAATGTCCGTTAGACTCCATGTTCGTATTTAAAAAAGCAATGACAAATCATAACACATTAAAAAGCTTACACATTCTTAATATTAAGCTTGAATTCAAGATCAAGCTAACTTAATAAAAAAAGATGTCAGTTAATAAGCATTGTTTTTTAAATAGAAAATTAAAAATATTTTAGAAGAATAGGACTCCAAAATAGCGATATCTTGGTAAAAAGATAAAATTTTATATTTCAAACAAAACTTTACTTTAAAATTATCGTAGTTTTTATGACAAGAATCATCACAGTATTAATACTTGGACATTTTCCCAGAGCCTTGGACATTTTCCCAGACATTTTCCCATTCGCCTTGCATACAATATTTCAAATGAAAATCAAATTTCAAATAAATTGCTTAAAAGGCGCAAAGGCCAACATAGTGAAAAATATCCACGCCGGGTCTCGATCCCGGGTCATCAGTATAGCGCACTGACATTCTACCGACTAAACCACATGGAACGATACCCAGCCTGGAAATTTTCTCCTTATTACATGTTGGCAAGGCTACAAACGCCGCACAAGATGGAATATTTATCGTGAGTCACCGTCATGGAGCAAACACGAAACTTAATTAAACCAGCATCGATTAAATCTATATTAATACTTGGAAATTTTTCCAGAGAGAAACATTCGCCTTGCATACAGTATTTCAAATGAAAATCAAATTTCAAATTAAAATTGCCTTTTAAGCTATTAATTTGAAATTTGATTTTCATTTGAAATATTGTATGCAAGGCGAATGGTTCTCTCTGAAAAAATTTCCAAGTATTAATATAGTTTCAATCGATGCTGGTTTTAATTAAGTTTCGTGCTTGCGCCATGTCGGGGGCTGACGATAAATATTGCACCTTGTGCTGCGTTTGTAGCCTTGCCAACATGTAATAGTGAGAAATTTTACAGGCTGGGTGTCGTTCCATGTGGTTTAGTCGGTAGAACGTAAGTGCGCTATACTGATGGCCCGGGTTCGAGTTCCAGCATGGAATCTTTTTCACTAGTTCGCCTTTGCGCCTTTTAAGCAATTAATTTGAAATTTGATTTTCATTTGAAATCATCACAGAGTTTATGACAAGTTCGTCACAAATGACACATATTTCACAAATTTGTCACAGTGTGACTTCAAAACATTGTCACTTTCGTCACAGGTTCGTCACAAAGTTAATGCCAAAATAATCACAAATGACACACTTTTCACAAATTAGTCACACCGTGCCTTCACAGAGTGGTCACAATGTGACGTCACAAACGACCTCTAAAACGGCCATAACGACCTCACATTCTAGTCACTGTGACGTCACATCCACGTCACGTGACGTCACATCGACGGTCACAAAATCACAGTGTGACTTCACAACGACGTCGCCGTGACGTCACCATGCCTTACGGGACGCAATCTCAGAAAGTACCGAAACGATTTAAAAATTTTTGGTGTAAAAATGATTATGTCAGCCCTTTCAGTAACATAGGCTATATTTTATGTTTGTTCTGCAATCCCAAATGGAGTGCAGGAGCAAAAGACTTTCTAAAAATGCAATTTTTGTGTTACTGAAGGGCCTAGAAACATAAAATTCGGCATGGTAGTTACTTAATAAGTATAAATGATCTCTAAAAACATTACCTGAAAAAATTGAAATTTAAAAAGGGTGAAAATGCGGGAAAAGCGTTCTAAATTGCTATATTTACGCAATCTCAGGAAATACCGAACCAATTTTAAAAATAATGGTGCGAAAATGATGGTGACAGTACTCGCTCCAAGACAGGCTAATTTTTATGCCTGTAAAACTATCCCAAAGGGGGAACAGGGGCAAAAAATGTTCTAAAAACACGATTTTTGTGTTACTGAAGGGCCTAGGAACATGAAATTCGGCATGGTAGTTATATATAAGATATAAATGATCTCTAAGAACATCTTTCAAAAAAGTGAAATCTAAAAGGTGTAAAAATACGCAAAAAGCGTTATAAAAACTTTTCAAATTGCGATTTCTACGCAATCTCATGAAGTACCAAAACAAGTTCAAAAGTGATGGTTGGAAATTGAGGGTGACAGCCCTTTTTTCAACATAGGCTCTATTTCATGTTAGTATCACTACAGCCTGGGGGTTGCAGGGACAAAAAAAAAACCGATCTAAATTGTAATTTATGTGACACTGCAGGAACTAGAAACTTTAAATTTGGGATGGTAATTACTTATAACATGTAAATGCTCTCTAAGAATCATCGAAAGAAAATTTAAAAAAATAAAGGGATGAAGTGAGTGAAAAGAGTTCTAAAAACGTCCTAAATTACGGTTTTTATACAATCTGGAACCTGCTCAAACATAAGCTATGTCCGTGCCACTACCACGAGAGCGTTATAGGGGCAAAAAACTTTCTAAATTGCGATATCTGTTACACTGAAAAGGTTAGAAACATTAAATATGGCATGATAGTTACTTATAAAATATAAATGACCTCTAAGAGCTGTTGAAAGTAAATGTGAAATTTAAAAAGGGTGAAGCGAAGGTAAAGAGTGAAAAGCATTCTTAAAAAGTCCTAAATTACAAATTGTGTGCAATCTCAGGAAATAATAAACCGATTACAAAAGTAATGGCTGTGAATCAATGGTGACAGTATCTGAACCTACAAAGGCTTTATTTTATGTGGGTGCTACTACCACCTGAAATTCGCAGGAATAACAAACGTTCTAAACAAGCCTTTAAAAACTTTCTAAACTACGTTTTCTGTGGAATATTAGGAAATACCAAACCGATTTTGAAATTAATGTCGGCAAATTAATGGTAACAGTCTCTGCTTCAACATAGGTATTTTATGTTAGTGCCACTACCAATAGAGAGGTGGTAAACCGTTAGTCAAGAATCTTGGAATTTGACAAGATGTTTGATTTTAAGATTTAAATGCTTACCAAGAACGATTTTTAAAAAAATCAAAGCTTCAAATAAATACTGAAATGTGTGTACTAAAGAAGCGTAAAAGCTTCAAAATACTTTCTAAATTATACTTTATTTAGAATTACTTTTATTTCTTCTTATTAATTTAAGCCTCATTTCTGCCTAATGCAGTGTAATAATGGAGTTTAGCCAAACTGTGGCCTAATTAGTAATTTTTTAATTATTCCTAAAAGTATAATATCTTCAAATAAAAATTAGACATACAAATATCACTCGGCATATTTGAACTATTACGCGATCAAAGCCGTGGGTTTTGCTAGAAATTTATAAAATATGATAATTTTCTTTAATGAATATGTATCCAATCTGATGTTACAATGATTGATTAAAGATTTAATTTAAAGTGAAATTGTATTTAACCCTTTCAGGAGCAGAAAAATTATGTTCGAAAATGATGAAAAGATTGATCGACAACACAATTTAAAAAATAATTTCTTAAAAAATAAAAGTTTGTTTTTCTAAAGTGTCATTACAAAAGCACAATTTTATTAAAGTATTTCTGGTGTAGTTTGCCAGTTTGGAATTAAAATTAGGTGGTCACGCCGTGTGACCATCGCCCATGAAAGGTTTAAAGAAAAATTGCCTGAAAGTCAATTCGATTCTAGTAATGAGATTTTCTTAGTTTCTAGCAGCTTAATTTATGCAACATCTTTTTATAAACATTTTTCATCATCGAACATATAATTTAAGGTTTCGACGTATTTTATGATTTGTTTTCATTTGTTGTTATATTGGTGGAAATTTACATTTGCATACATGTTTGATTTTTTTCATTTGTACATTTTGTGTTTCATGTTGAATAGTATTTCTAATTAATAATATCTTTTGTTTTTCATTTTACTCTGTTTATTTACATAAAATATTTTCTTTAATTTTATGAAATTTTAAATTTAACATACTTTTCCCTCTGCCTGTATTAAAATTCAATCTTAGTAGCTTGAAGTGTATTGCAGACACATTTGTAAAACGTGGTTAGCAACAGAATTTTAATTCTCCCATCAAGTCGCAATGAGTGTAGGGTACGGATAGTTGTCCTTTTAATAAAAGCGTCGTCAGATTCGCATCCTCGTCCGCCCCCCGTACCACATACCCATGTATGTGAGGAATCCCCTAGCATCTGTTCGCAAGCTTCATAAGTGCTTCATCCATATCATCTCCTAGTATGGACAATTTTAACTGCATAACTTCTGAACCGTCACAGGCGGTCCATCCTATCACACATTTGAATGGAATTTATGGAATTATCCTATCGCTCATTCTTAATTAATCGCTCTTTTATGGAATAACTCTACAACTACTGCAGACAATTCTTCCCGTCACCTACTTTGTGCCCATTCCCCTGGCATGTGCTCTTCTGAGAACTTGAGAGATAGCCTCTGTTTTTTTCACTCCCAGCTGTAGTAGTATTTCTTTATTATGTCTATAGACTTTCTCCCTTAGCTGTAAGAGAGTGTCGATGTCATTATATCTTAAATGTATCGATGTCATAATATCCTACATATATTTTATTAGAAATCCTAAAATGTTAATTTCTTTTTTACAAGTCGTCAGCTTAAATTCGTCTCTAAATGGTTCTAGAAGTCTTGTATTATAAAGAAGATGCATATTTACTAATAAAACTAACATATTTAAGCAAGGTACAATTTATTTTAATACATAAATCAAGTTAATTATGTTCAGTGTTTCCAGAACCGGTAGCTACACACATGCACTGACATGCATGCACATACTTGCAGAGAATGGTGCATTAAGCAAGCGGAAATCTTTTTCCCTATTAATATAAATTATATCATGCTTAAATCTGTTAGTTTTATCAGTAAATACCCATATGCCTAATAATTTGGTATTTACATACAGTCTAAAGAGAGATGTAAATTAAATTAATTGTAGTCATTATCACGCTTTAGAATGCATAAGTGGAAATTTTATATATTGTGCCCACAATGATACCCAAAGACGGAAAAAATAGATCATATATAATACCATAAGATCTTAAGATTCTAAAACAATCTTAATCAATAAATACAAGTAAATAAATCAAGTAATAATAGTACTTATAATTAAAAATATTTTTCTTTATCCATTTTACTTTGTTTATTTATATAAAATACTTTTTTTATTATTTTATGACATTTTAAATCTAACATCAATTTCCCTCTGCCTGTATTAAAATTCGAGCTCAGTACCTTAAAGTATACTGTATACATGTTTGTAAAACGTAGACTGGCAACAGAATTTAAATTTTCCCGTCAAGTCGCACACGGTAAGGATAGTTGTCCTTTTAATAAAGGCGTTGCCGGATTCGCATTCTTGTCCGCCTCCTGGACTACAGCCCCATGTATGTGAGGAATCTCCAAGCATCATAAGTGCTTCACAATTATCAGCTCCTAGTAGGGACAATTTTAACTGCATAAATTCTGAGCCGTCACAAACGGTTTATCCTATCCTTAAGTTGAAATCGTTTTTTTACGGAATAACTCTACAACTACTACAGATAATTATTGCAGCACCTATTTTGTAGCCTGGTCTCCTGGCATATGCTCTTCTGGGAACTTCAGAGATTGCCTCTGTTTTTTTACTCCCAGCTGTAGTAGTATTTCTTTATTAGCCCCCGGTATGGTATTCTATTTCATTCTCCAAGCTTATTTTGTGTCGACTCCAAAAAATAACGTTACCTTACAGAAGCCAGCCGTAAAATAAAAAGCAGTACGATTAAACACTCTATAGCAGTTTTTTAAACTTCTAAGCATCGCACATTTTCAATTTTTATACCGTCGGATTGGAAAAAAAAGTACTTTTAAATGCAATTTGTTTGAAAACTGTATCTCCATTTATTTTTGAAATATTAATTTTTTGCAGTTTTTAGCACCATTTGTTTAATTTTGGCAACTCAAATACTCCATTTATGTAGAAAGTAAAGGGAAAATAGTTGAAAAATAGAAATTATATCTTATTGTTGCCATTTTCTCATAACAACCGAAATATAATGTAATTAAAATACATGCTATTTTGAAAAAATATAAACGAATAATTTCTGTTAAAACATGGAGCTATTATAAACTATATTTAATTTTAAGTATCTATAGACGCTTTCGGTGTAACGTCAGTCATGATATTTTTGTTGGAAACTGACTCCAAACAAACGGTTGGTATGCGTCATTTCTTTTTAAATATAAATCGTGGAAAATATTACCATTATATATCAAGTATTAAAACACTTAGATGTGAGATATAGATATATAGCGATATAGATATATAGATATATAGATATATAGATATATAGATATATAGCTGCAACACAGAAACAAAATAGAAAATACAACATAGCAAACGTTTGTTTGGAGTCAGTTTCCAACCAAAACGTCATGGCTGACGTCACAACTGAAATCGTCTATATTAATATTACAAACAAATGAAGGCCTATGAATCATTAGATAGCCTTTTTTTTTCTCGAGTTTCTTGAATGATGGCATCTTTTTACTTCATTTCTGTATTATTTCGCGATAGTGACGTCCTATGTATACTTTAACTTAGCTGTTTAAGAGTAGATCGTAAATGTGAGTAAATTTCTTAAGCGGGTGCGAATGACATCATTTTACATAATAAAAGCGTGTGCTTTAAAATTTAAAATTGAAATATGCTTTGTTCTATTTATATATACATATATTTGTTTTTTATCGTAGGCGACACTAAATTCTGAAAAAGCAGAATTTCTGTTTTCTAGTCTTTATTATTTGTTTATTATTAAAAACGGTCAGCTTACTAAAGTCTAGGGTTTAAAATGTGAATATTTTAAACCTACTACGGGGCATTCCATATCACGTGTGGAACAGCTTTTCAATTATTACTGCAGTTTTAATAATGCTATTGTATCCTCAAATTAAAATAACTATACAAATATGAAAATATATGAAATGGCCCTCTTACACTAAAAACTGCATTGTTGCTAACGTTGCTCGTGCATGATGTCAATCCTTACCGCAAACCTGAATACGGAGATTTTGACTATGTATAAATTCATGCATGTACGTAACGTATATACACTATGACGCAAAAGTTTAGACAATGACGTCATTCAGCTTTAAAATGTAGAATTATGACGTAAGAATTACAAAAACCTGTAAATATATTCAAAAACTGATTCAAAATGCTATGTACAAAAGACAGTCGTTTTATTTGCTATAATACTAATTTTTTTCATAAAAATTCAAATGTGCTCGTCGCAAAAGTTTAGACACTATTCTAAATTTCTTTGAATATTCGCTGGCATATGCAAATTTAGAATCGATGATGTCACAAATTTGGAGTACTTAAGTTCTGCAAACGATTGCGCTTCATAGTCGACATGCCAAGAGCTAAAGAAATTCAAGTGAATGAGGTTTCAAGGATTTGGCAGTTGAAAGGTGAAGGGAAGAGCGTTTCTGAAATTTCTGCTATTATTAATAGGTCAAAAAAATCTATTTATCGAGTTTTATCGAGTGGTTCCGAATATAAAGCAAAATGTCGGTCTGGGAAGCCACGTGTGACAAATGTACGAGAGGATCGCCTGATACAAAGACTAGCGAATACTCAACAAATGAGCGTACGTGGAGTTCAAAGCTCATCGGGACTCTCTGTATCAAAGGATACGATTCGTAGACGAATTTTGGAAAAAGGAACAATCGTTTATAGCAAAATGCAGAAGAAACCAGCTCTGAAACCACATCATAAGTTACAAAGACTTATGTGGGCTCGAAAGCATATGTCATATGGAGAGAAATGGCAGTCAGTCATATTTAGCGATGAAAAAAAGTGGAATCTGGATGGTCCAGATGGTTGTTTATCGTATTGGCATGACTTGCGGAAGGAACCTCGACGTTTTTTTAGTAGCAGACAAGGAGGGGGCTCGGTGATGGTTTGGGCAGCCTTTTGCTATAATGGACAAGTATCTCTGACCTTCACCAGTGGTCGTCAAACTTCACAGCATTATACACAGACATTAGAAGAAAACCTACTGCCATTTGCTGAGCTTCTAGGGGGTCCTCAGTGGGAATTTCAGCAAGACAATGCTTCAATTCACACTGCAAAACATTCAAAATCTTGGTTTAATTCCCATAATATAAAAGTTCTCGACTGGCCAGCATGTAGCCCAGATCTTAACCCTATAGAAAACCTTTGGAGCATCATGTGTCGCAAAGTTTATAGCAACGCTAGACAATACTCTTCTGAAATGGAACTTAAGATATCTATTGAGAATGCATGGTACGATATCGATCCACAAACTATGCAAAATTTAGTTTCTTCCATGCAATCTCGTGTATATGACGTAATACATAAGCATGGATGCGCAACCAGGTTTTAAAAATTGTTTATTTCGATTTTATTTAATTTGTGTCTAAACTTTTGAGACAGCAGTTTATTTTTGTTACCATTTAATTTATTGCAATATGCACAATTCCACTTTTCTTTGTTATAAATATTGTTTATATGTACAGCACATTAATTTCAAGCAGTGATTTGAAAATTGAATAAATATTTTTCAAAGTATGTAAGAATTTCTTCATTGTCTAAACTTTTGCGTCATAGTGTATGTATTCCTTTTCTAATACTAAAATTAACTTAATTTGTAACATTTTGGACAAATTCATATTCAGAATTGCGTATTTCAAGGAAAGTTATGGTAAAAAGAACTTTCACTATCATTGTACACAACAAACGTTAATGCCCATATATAGTAGTTATTTTAATTAAAACAATTTTTTTCACTTAAGTGCACAATTTTGTAAAAATGGCTAGCTATATTTCTTGTTATGTCTATATATTTTCCCCCTTTAGCTTTAAGACAGTGTCTATATCATTATATCTTAAATGTATCGATGCCATAATATCCTACATTTATTTTATTAGAAATCCTAAAATGTAAATTTCATTTTTGCAAGTCGTCGATTTAAATTCGTCCGTAAATACTTCTAGAAGTCTTGTACTATAAAGCAGATGCATATTTACTAATAAAACTGACAGATGTAAGCAAGGTATAATTTATTTTAATACGGAAATCAAGTTTACTATATTCAATGTTTCCAGAGCCGGTAACTATACACATGCACTCGCATGCATACACGTAGTTGCAGATAGTGGTACATTAAGCACACGTAAGTTTTTTTTCCTTATTAACATAAATTGTATCATGATTAAATCTGCTACTTTTATTAGTAAATATCCATATGCCTAATAATTAGGTATTTACATGCAGTCTAAAAATAGAGAGAAAATTGGATTGTAGTCATTATCATGCTTTAGAATGCAGATGAGATAATTTCATATATTTTGCCCACTATGATACCCAAAGACAGAGCACGTTAGATCCTACATAATACAAAGTATATAATCATATATAATACAAGATCGTAAGATTCTAAAAGAAATCTTAATCAACTTTATCTTGTATCTGTTATTTTTTTTATTATTCAAATTCATTTTTAATTCAAGAAAATATTAAAATGAATTAACATGAATTAATTGCCGAAACGTCAGTGAAGGCTTACTGTGGAGACCAGAAAAGTTTTTGGTTTCCGTCTGTCTGTTTGTTTGTTAGTTGGTCTGTCTGTCCCGCGATAACTGCCGTAAAAAGCCTCCAATTAGCTTGAAATTAAGGATGCATGTTGGTGAGGTCCCCGGATTTAGCTGTATAATTTTTGGTTAAATTTGGTTCATTCGTTCGGAATATATAGAACATTTTATTTTGCTCTATAATGCTTCTCTATGGCAAGTCAGACGATTTTCAGATTTTCATTTGTTGAAAGAAATGGCTCATATGAAAAATGGATTTAAATGATAGATTTTAGATGCTGAAATTTTTAAATAAAATTATTATATTATTGCAATTAGTTTGAAATTTGTCAATATATTTGCGAGATTTTTTTAATTATGTTTGTAATTTTGGGTGGAATTTTATGCATGTTTTCCAATAATATAAAGCATTTTGTTTTATCAATTTGACATGATACATAATACATATTTCATTTTTTTTCTTTTCTTTCATCTGTTGCCTAGCAATGTATTTTGTCCTAATAATATTAGTATAATTGCGTGTATAATGTTTGAGAAAAGCCAACGTCAAAACGGAGGAATTAATGCATTTGTATCTTTGCATATAGATGGATTTTAGCACAGAAATAAAAATAGGCAATATTTTATTTATTTTATTCAAATATTTTGCTTAAAAATAGAAAAGTTCATTATTTTCATGGAGAATAATGTGGCATTTTCCCATAACATTTACCAATATTTATTTAATAGTTGCCAAGAGAAAATCAAAATCCGGAATAATATTTTCTCTTAAACAATTTTCAATTGAAATATTTTGACGTGAAACAGGAAAAAAAATTAAGAATAGAAAAATTAATATGGCGGCATATTAGAAATAAAAAGAAAACTCCCGAGTATTTCTTAATATAACAAGATGAAAAGTTTTGAGTAAGTACGAATAGCAGGTGAATTATACGTCATTTTCGATAACAAAGATGCTGGAATAAAAAGTTCTTGAGTAAAATAAAATTTACTATTATTCACGGAGGGAAGAGATAGATGGGGATGTAGTATGCCGTAAAAACAGTTTGCAATATCATGTACGTTATCGCTCAGATTTAAATGCCCTCATTCGGCCCAAAACAAGAACGTGGAACAGGGACCGAATTTTTTGACTTCATCCGTGCCTTTTTTCTGTAAAATGAAAATGATCTGCTTATATTTAAGCATTCTAAGGTAGCATTTGATTGTATCATGAATTAAAAATTATATTACTAAAAATAGTACTTTTTTTTTATAAGAACGTCGTTGTGTTTGTGCCGAATGTAGCGGATTTTAGGGTTACATTTTTGGCGTCACTTCAAGATTTATTGTCTGCGTACGGTTAACATGAAGATTTTATTTTAAATTTAAATTTTATTAATTTAAAAAAAAAAAAACTTATGCTTATCCTTATAAATCACAGCGTAAAAAAAAATCTAATATATATTATAACCATCCGCACAATCAATAGAAAATTATGAATGTAAATTTAAATAGACTACGGGGGGTTCAGGGGGGGGGGCAGAGCTCCCCTGAAGAAATGCAATTTTTGATTTAAAAAGTTACCAGAATAAGTAGCTCATCAGAATTTCAGAACATCAATGTATAACCACTTGTTTAACAATTTTAATTTCTGAAACTTTACGTTCAATTACGTTACTGAAACTACATTCAATTACGTTAGTGAAACTTACGTTAAATTTTGTTTTCTTATAAATATTTATCTAATTTGAAAACTTTAAAAAGCGATATGTAGGAAGTTGAATATTACGCAATGAGTGTTAAAAAACAATGACTTGCAAAGATGACGTTGAGGCTCCTGATCTGCAGATTTACTAGTATTACAACTTAATGTTGAAAAGATATATTTGAACTTACCATAATTATTTAAATATATATGGATAGAATTACATCCATTTTATGAAATTAAAGATTAAAATTTAATTTATATTGACACTAACAGGAATTTATTTTTATAAATATTTACAGATCACAAAATGCCAGTTGATATATGTCAGCTCATGTGACATGAACTAGAAAAAAATAATAATAAAACAAAAACCCGAAAGAATACAGTTTTGCTATAGGCATCTCCTTTACTGAAATGTATTTATGATTATCAAAATAATAGAGTGTTTTAAAGACTAAAATATATTTGTTTCTAAACCCAAAACTATCATTGCTCAGTTTTCATAGTTCGCTACCCCATACACACCAACGTTTTTTGTTGATAAACTTAAGATACTTTCAGATGACTTTCGTTTATATTCTTCATAATATTTAATGTATGATTTTAAAGTTTTTATATAAAATATAAATAAAAAATTAAAGTACTCATTATTTCCATATCCACTGAAATATTATTTGCTAAAAATCAAAATGGCATGAAAAATATATAAATAGTATAACACTAGTATATTTCATGATATACTTTTAAGCTTATCCTAATTTTACATACATTTTTCATATTATTTTAATAATATAGTATATTAAAAAGTGTTTAATTAAACAAATTAAATTTATGTATAATAATATATATAGATAAATAGTTTAATTTGTTGTACGATACTTTAGTAATATTTGATTTCCTTTTTCTTTTTAGTTAAAATAATTTAACTTTAACTGAATTATACCTTCTTGAAAATTTTATCTTCTAAATCATTTTTCGTGAATTTTTTAAACTACATTAGGCGATTTACATAGTAAATATTATAAGTATTTTAGAAGGAGTAATTAATTTGAATTTATAGGGATTTTGTGCAATATTTATAACCCCACTCAAATCTTTTATTTAAAATATTTTTCTTAATATTTTGTAGAATTATGAAATGTACAAATATATTGTTGTTACAATAGAAATATAGAAATATTTCCGAATTGAATAATCCCCCCCCCCTCCCCCGCGCCAAGAACGCTGAAATGATGCAAGTGCAAAAGAAAGCATCCTTTTAAAAATATTTTTGTTTTCTGTAACCAATAATGCTTTTCGAACAAGATAAAGTAATGCATCTGCAACTCATTTTAAACTGTATTACAACTAACCGATGTATTAGATGAATTTTATAACAAGTTATTTTAATGGTACTCAGTACTCATAAGTACCGTCAATAGATAAATGGTTAAAGGGATATTTCGCTTTGTTGGAACCAAAACTTTGATTTTTTTAAGTGTGAATGATGTGTCTAAAATGCATTTAGAATATTCAAATTATTCACGATGTTATGAGGTTTGTACTGAATCATGAGGGAGGTAAGTTTTCATAAAGTAAAACATTAAACTTGTTTTTCTGAAAAAACAACTTTTTCAACACGCGGTGCACCATGGCCTTCGAACCGATCAATCGATTAACAAAACAATTAATCGGGCTTGAAAAATAATGTTATTTTGGGTGGCATGAAACATTTGAATATTAAAAAATTAACTTTTGAAATTGTTTTTCAGCAGTTTAAGGATGAATAAAAACCGTGAATTCGGAAGGTCGACTTCCAAATACGCGAAATTAAAATTTTTGTGGGCCAGATTCAGTTAATACTGATTAATGGCTTTGCAAATGTAATTAGGTTTTATAACTCGTTTCGTTTCTCTGGTTTAGATGACTCTGTGAGACATAACACTGGATCACGTAATGTCATGCGAGCATTTTAAAATAAAAATATCATCACTATTTTTTATAATTTAACATAAAAATAATTGGCAAAATAGATAATAAATTTTTTTTTGGCGATAAACGATTCCGTTTCGTGGTATTTATTTTTCGATGATAAACAGAATCTTTAAATAGGTCAACCTATGCCTTTGAATGTGAAACCTCCACTTAAAATCTATGTAGGTCATTTTTTTCTTGTTTTTCTTAAACAGATTATAAAAATATTTTAATAGCATCAAAAAGAAAATGCATTCATATATATTTACCGAAAATGTAACTATATTAAGTAGAAAGAAAAAAAAATGAGTGGAGATTTGGCTGACGGATTATTCTTAGTCACGTTTAGCATTAATTTTGGTTCTTCATGCACATTAAGCTAAGATGAAAGCTGACAGATTTGTTTATCTTAATTCTAACACTTTTCTTTGGTAAGAACGGAAGAAATATCTTTCGGTCAAAGTAAAAAAAAAAAAAAACAATAAAGGAAACATTGTTACTATTAAAGTTTTTATTGTTTCTATTTGCAGTAAAAGGTTTCAGAAATAAGCTTTTTTATAAAAAAGTAATATACTTATGAATAAAAAGTATGTAAGGAAACCTTCGTATATCAATTTATAGCATATAATGAAAGTATTTTAAAAGTAAAAATTATAAATGTTTAAATAAAGGTAGTTTTAATAACATTACAATCATAATAACATGCAGAAAAAAATTGTTCTTCTATGATAAAATTCTAAATTTTAAATGTTCTCTTAAAAGAATTATTAAATGTTTATTATTAGGATATCAGTGTAAAAATAATAGTATTTTCGGCCAAAAAAAATCAGGTAATTTAATTTTGCTATATCTCCAGGTAAGTAATAATCCTTAATAGATGGTTTTTTCCTTTATGAATTGCACTTTACTGCAGACGTCTGGAGAAAAACAATTCCTTAAACATTAGGTGTACACCGATCATGACACCCTACCACAAAACCACCGACTAAATGTTGCTTTATATATACACACACACACATATATATATATACCCTATATATCTAAAATCATAATGAAACGAATTTATGGAAATATTTTATGAAACCACTGATTATGTTTCAGAGATATTCATCATAAAATATGAAAGCTTTGGCGGCGAAATTAGCACCAATTATCCATATTGATCCGCGTATATTAAAAGTGATATTATAATTTTAAAATTTCAGTTAGTTTTTGAGATACTAATATTTATTCTAATTTTAACAATATTTCTGTATGGATGGCAACTAAATTATTCCATTAAAAAAAAAAACAGGTAGTAAAGTAAAAAATACAGGTTTATTAGTTTTTTTACGTCATTTTCAAATTAAAATTGAAATTATCATTTTTTTTCAATCGAAACTGAAGACAATATTGTTATTAAATTGATAAATCTTTTTTAGGAAAATTTGAAAAAAAAATCATTAAATGATAATAATAATAAATAAATAAATAAATAAATAAATAAATAATTATTTCTTATTTATTTTAATAAAATTTTCATTATTTCAGAAAACTTTTTTTTTCCTATTTTAGGAAGGGTTATTATTTTAAACTATTGACCCTTTTAAAAATACCGCAAAGAGTAATATTTTCTTACAATTAAAAAAAAAATTACTAACACGTGACCATTAAAAACAGAAAATAACTTTCAAATTAAAATTAAATGATTATGTATTAAAGGAAGAACAATATTAAAATTACTTCTTTTTTTTTTTTTTTTTTTAAACGTGACTATTACAAGAAAAAGAAAACTTAAAAATAATAAATTCATAATAATATCCTAAGACGAAACGCAATATTTCACCTTGACTCAAGCATAAAATATATTATATGAACTTCAAAAAGTTCACTGTTTTACTTAAAAGGTAACTAAAATAATAAAAGTGATGTTCCATGTTAAAAAATATACATTTTATTTAAAACTTCTTAGAACTTTCAAGCTTTTCCAAGCTCGTCATCAGAGAATGTTTTAAAAACTAATTGCTGTTTATTTATACAAATACATTAATCGTTTTGAAAATCAGAGAGCCAATAATTAATAGAATTGAAACTATTCTAAAAATATATTAATGTACTTCTCCATCAACACAACAAAAATTTTATTCTAAACAATTTTATGATTAACTGCCACAATGAACCAAGCCTGTTTTTCAATAATTTCTCATATAGGATAACCTCGGGTAACTGGACCCACGAAGTATCTGGGGCATAGGCTATTTTAAAAAAAACAACCGTTGATGCCTTTTAAGTTTTAACTTTTGTGAACAAAGCACTCTAACCTCTACTTCCTAAAACAACGAGTGTCAACTCAATCATAACTATGTCTTTGCTATGATAGGTTGTCGAATATTTGCGTTTCTTTTTTTTTTTTTAAATCAACGTCAATTTGGTTGAACTTCCACGACTTTTTATTAAAATACTGTAAGTACTTGTATTAAACAATATATTTTTTTAATGATTAGGGATATAACTACATTAATATTATTAGTTATCTATACATATTTACTTCATATTTCAAATGTAAGGCCAATGTTTAAGGCCCATAATTTTTTCAAGAAGGGGGTAACTCGGACATGTACCAGGGGTAACTGGACCACGCTGGATTCAGTTATCCCAATAGATATAAATATTTCTTTTCAGTTTCTCTTGAAACGGGAAGTTAATTTTTCCATTAAATGTTGCTTAAAATAAAGAAAATTATAGACATACCTTATTGAAATTACGTAATACAATTTTTAAAAAGCATAGTGGGGGGGGGGGGGTATCAAACCAAATTTCTTAAGTGAGATAGCCAAATCTTAAAATTTTACGATACAGATAAAGAGTGTACGTAAGACAAAGAAACATTATTAGAAAATATTTTAAACAAATAAAAATTAGCTCTGTTCGACATAACAATATGGTCACATTCTCCACAGGTTTATAGGATATATTGAATTTTTATTGTGGTAAATAAAAAAAGAGAATTAGACACTTAAGTACTTACGTAGCCATTTGTTCATCGATTTACATTGTTATTTTCTCCCTTAAAATACTCATGTAACGTTTATTATTTTTACCTATACTAAAGTACATAAGTACTTACTTAAATTTTTGATATTGTGTATAAATAAATCTAATATTTTCACTTTTAGTGCTATTTTTTTAGACACATTGACAGCAGAGGTTTCCCTTACAATGCTCTTAAGTTGATGTCTAATTTACATGATCTGCCTGGTTTAAATTTTTTTAAGTTGATTACACTTTTTCAAACAGGACCTGATACCCCAATATAAAAAAAAATAAACCCGTGTGGAACATAGACCCTCCTGGACCATTTGCCCCTTTTTTATAAGGCAAGTGGACCCATGAGGAAAGGAAGATGAAATATATGTATTTTCATTTTTATATATTAAAATGTAATTTTGAGCATATCTGTCTGATAGAGGAAACCTAACTGAAGACATTTACAAAGTTCAGACTTTAATTCAAATGAACATAAGCTTTTTGAAGTTGAATTGCCAGAATCTCCAGAGACACATTGCAAAATCATGGCCCAGTTTCCCCACTTAACCCTATGTCATCTATTTATAGACTTGGTTTATTGTTGTAGTGGATATAACAGATTTCAAGCAATCTTTTTTGTTATGAACTTGGTCTACTATGACTGTGGGCCCCTCAATTAAGGGTTGAGTCATTTTTAGAAATGCCTTAGCGGCTGGTTTTTAAGTTCAAGCTATTACTTCTACACTAGTGATACATTATCCAGTATAAGTGCATTTACCTTACACCATACACAGAATTTTGTGTGCATTTTTTAAAAATGTGGAGTGGTTGTTTTTTAATTAAATATTGAAGCGTTATAGTTAATCAACATTTTTATATAGTTACACGATTTGAAAATACTGATTTAAAGTTAAATTTGTATGCTCATTTTTTTACGCGAATATTAACATTTTTATTTGTGTAGGAATACCTTTATCATTATGGTACTATTGATACTGCATTAGTGCTTATCTTCAAAAGTACTTGAAACAAAATTATCCTTAATAATAATTATAAAAATTATGCAGTAGGGAATTTTCAATGAACAATTTCTCAAGAGCATAAGTGTACTATTATCTCATTTTGTGTTTGTGAGAGAAAAAAATGCGTAATACAATGTAATAACATTAAATCTTTGTGCTATATTTAGTATTTGCATTATTCTTACAGAGTATCATAAATTCAATAAATAATACAATTTTTCTTGCAACATCCGAATATCTTAAATCAAAAAAGGGAACCTGTGGCTGTACAATCCATGAAGAATCAGGTTTTACTGTGTCCAACCTTGTTTACATGAGCCTGAGCCCCGAGGTAATGTGTAATATGTCCCAGACAGATGCCAGTCTAAAACGAGACCCTGGGTGTTTAGTTCCTAAGAACGCTTGGTGCTCACTTTATCTACCACGAAGTAATAAAAACTAGACATCCAGGAGTCAAATTCACCACCTGCAGAGTGCCAGAGAGGCCTTCTGACTACTACGATACTGGGTTTTGATATAAAAAATTAAGGCTTTTATTTTTCGTGCATTCAATAATTCATAAAGGGGAGAAGAGGTTTGTACTTTGTGTCAATGTATTAAAAAGAGAGAAACAACGTATTTAAAACACAAATGTAAATATTTTTAAAAAGCATATAGCTATTTCGAAGCCTCTAAGGACTCATCATCAGTGCTTATAAATAAAAGATAAAATTAAAATAAACTGTGGCATAAAAGAGGGGGTGGGGAGAGATACAGCCAAAAAGGCGCACCTCACATCCCGACTGTCCAAGGTGAAATGAAAAACAGTTTATTTTAATTTTATCTTTTATTTATAAGCACTGATGATGAGGCCTTAGAGGCTTCGAAATAGCTATAAGCTTTTTAAAATTATTTACATTTGTATTTTAAATACGTTGTTTCTCTCTTTTTAATACATTCAATAATTGACTGTGAAAAATGATTTAATTTTAAGCAAACAAAATAAATCTCTTAATAAAGAGAAAAGACAAATTTTGCAGTTTATTTTAAATTATATCTAAGCAGTTTAAATCAATTCCAGAAAAACAATGATGACGGCATGATTTATTGTAAATGAAGAACGATTAATCTCAAAAGCCTCCCAATACTTTTTAAAATGAGTATTCCATTTCTCATTTAAAAACGAATTATTAACGAAAATTAATGTTCTTTAACTGAATATTTTCATCCGCTGCCCATGTATGGTACATATAAGGAAGTGAAATTAAGTAAACTATTAATCACATTTCTTAATCGGAGAATAACCTTTTACTACAGAAATTCACATTAACTTTATTAAACCCAGAAAATTTATAAAACTAGATTTTTGTACTTATTTTATTAAATATGTGAATCTTAAAATTGTTCGTAGAAGTTTTAGTCCATGATCTTTCTGTAGTTTAAGAAATCATTCGGAATATGTGTATGTTATTTTCTATTCTATTATGTGTGTATACCATATTTTAAGTATTGATTTTGATACGCCTCCTGAGACTGATGCAAACTTTAAAAGATTTAGGGAGATTACTGCAACGTCCTGCCTTTTTACGTGCAGGTGCGGCAAGAAAGACAGAGTTGAGTTGAGCCTGATAACTAAGTATCTTATTGTTGGGAATGATATTATGGAGTTGCCATCAATTTTAAACACTGTGGGTCTTTCTAAGTACTTAGGACGACGTAAGTTCAATACTGAGCATTTGTTGTATGAAATGGCTATGTTATGTGAAGATGTCCATCTGCTTACCAGATCTAAAGCTAAATTAACTAATTCTTTTAAGAGATTCCGTGTGAATACACATATGACCAGGATGGCATCATCCGCATATGCTACTGCTGTAATTCCGTGTTCTTGAAGCAACGTTAGTAGTACGTTTATGAAAATTCTCCACAGGAATGGGCCGAAGGACTATCCCTGTGGACATCCTCCCAGAAACCAGTAAATCGCCTCATACAGCCAATGGGCAAACGCTTCTCTTTTTGACAGGAAGGAACGAACTGTTCTAATGTATAGTGGATCTATCTATAGGTCTTAAAGTTCTTCAATTGTAGTGTTCTATGGTAGGTTATCAAATGCGCTTTTAAAATCTAGCGGGATTAAGGACATATATTTTCCTTCTTATGTGTACTGATCTATGTAAAACATTATTTCTTGAATGGCTGTTTCTGTCAACTTGTGCTCGACGAAACAATGTTGTGAAGGAAGACGTTTTTGTGTATCGTTTAATGCATGGTTCATTCTGCGAAGATGAAACTTTCCGAAAACCATGCTGAACGCTGAGAGCAATGAAATAGGTCAGTATGAGCTAGGATCTTCTGGTGGTTTGTCTGTTTTTAAAAAGTAAACCAATTCTTCTATGTGCCATCTTTTTGGAATATAATTTGTGTAAACATGAGTAGTGTATTATACATTTCTATCATTAATGCACTTTGGTTATTGAAGATATTTCATAGTATTCTGTGGTTTATATTGTCCATACTTGGTGCTTTATTTGTATTAACCCCTTGACCGCCGAGCAAATGGGCAGAATTGTAATGTTGTTTTATCTGTAACTTTTTAAAAAGTTAAAAAAATAAATTCTTTCTAACATGATATAAAAAATTTGATTACCTATTGGAGTATAAGCCTTGAAAGTCTTAATCATAACAAAATATTTTAAAACTGCATTATATTTGTAGAATTATATTAATGTAAAAAAAAAATGATTCTACTACAGTGAAACCTACAGCTTAGTGAACGGATATATTAGTTTGCGGCGGTGAGAAGGTTAAAAGGTTAAAGAGAAAATAGCTACTATAAGTTCTTGGAAATTGAACGGCAGAGCAGTAGTGTCTGGATCAGTGTTTATGTCTTCTGATTATTCTGATGCGCTGAAAGAGTTATCCATAATTCTTAGCAGAAGTCTAACTTTGATTGTGTCAGTGATGTTGATTCCGTCAGGACATATATTTCTGATCAGTAAAAATCTTGAAATACTACATTTTTTATCTTTCCATATGGTCCTTTTGATTTGAAGCTGAAGTTTTGCTAGGCTTTCCTTTATGCCTCCATTATTGATTTTTTTAATATTGATCTCTCTCTTGTATTTTATATAATCTTACCCTTTGTTTTTCTGTATAGTGCTTTATCAAAATTTCTCTTTCTCCGGAGATCATTAATCCACCGTCTAATTTTCAGGGTTTAAGTACTTGGTCTTTTCTTAAAGTTCTTCTTTGATGTTTGTGTTAAAATTTGCAAAAATTCTTCATATCGTTTGTCAAACTCTATGGAAATGTTTCTGTCTTGGAAATTAAACTTACATTCATTCAGTGATTTTGAAAGGTCTTTATTAAATTTCTTGAACGATACATCTATTGTTCTATACCTTCTTTTTGGTAGTTGTGGTATTTGTGAAACTATTTCGATTGTTGTTAAACGATGGTCGCCATATTGTAGATTATCCTCAATTGATCTATATTTCATTAGGAGGAAGAAATTCAAGGATGAAAGAGATTTATTTTTTAGAAGACTAGGGGACTCTGCCCCCTACGAGCTACACTCGCCAACCCCCGTGCAGGCACACCAAAACCCAAAAATCACGCTAATTTGATCGGCTTTAAAAATATTGAATTAAAAATTTAAAAAAAAATAGCGATCTCTCTGTAAACAGGTTTCCATTCGTTTTCCTTGGATTGGGGATTTTTAAGGCCAAATCTGCTGCTTTTAAGAGATACAATGGCTGTTTTCGTATTTAATTAAAAAAATTAGTTAAACATTTGAAAATAAGCTAATGTGAAATGAATTAAATAAGCAGTGTCATTGTCTCCCGGTATTTTTTAACAGCGCTATAAGATAGTTCTTTTAAATAATTCATTTTAAATGTATCCTTTCAAATCTGATGTAATTTACACCAAAGTTTTATTTCTCTTATTAATATTCACGTGAAAATACTTTTGTTGATAGAAGGAAGTATTATTTGCGCTGTCTTCGAATTTACGATAATAGTTGAAAAGATTATCTCAAAATATCTCGCGCAAATATATTTTTCAATTTAAATTATTTTGCTATATTTTTGCCATTTTAAATATGACGTAATTTGAGGAAAGTTTTAACGCATAATAATGATTTCTTTTTATTTTAAGATTTCGTTTCTCTTTTAAAATTCAAGTATAAATATGGTTCGGCACAGATGTCATTGACGAACTTTTTTTCTTTCGCCAATTTCATATACGCAACGTGTCGTTTTTTTGCTTGATATGGTAACCCGGATGTTGTTGTTTATGCTATTGATGCTTTCGCCAAAATGGTGCCGGAAAAAAAATTGCGTCAATATGGGGATGACATCTGTGCCTATGTTTCTTATGACGTAATTTTCCTGCTTTTAACATGTAATCATTTAATTCTAATTTTAAAGTTTTTTTTCTGTTTGTAATAGTCACGTGTAAATAAATTTTTAATTTGAAGTAAACATTATTGTTTGCGCTGTTTATACAACTGGCAACAGTTTAAATTAATAACATTTTCTAAAATTTGTAAAAAATATCTCTCGAAATGCTGAAAATTTGAATTTAAAATGGAACCCCCCCCCAAAAAAAAAAAAAAAAAAAAAAAAAAAAAGAGAGTCAAATAAGAAGAATAAATGCAATCTGCACATCGGGAACTTATAACGTATAAAATGATAGAAAAATGATTAAATTCTCATGTATAGTTTTTGCTCCAATAAAACTTTTTTAATGGAACTATTTTGTCCAACTTTAGTATTAAATATCTCTTAAAACAATTCTTCGATTTGAAAACTGTCTGCATCAGCATGTTTATCAATCATTTCTCTATAATACCACCGATTTCATATTTTTATATGCAGCAGTTTTTTTAATATTAACGATGAAAGGCCATGCTTAAGCATTGAAATTGGATGCCGATCTGCCGGGAGTATCTACGTATATTTTCACTGGTCCATTTCCAAATCAAAACTTTTTTTTATATATCGAAGAAAAACGGAAAAGTGGGGCAGTCGCTGACTTAAACTTCTGAATATTTATTTGAAATACTATGAACGCGATCAAAATGAACGAGTATCGGCAAGTTTCATTCTGTAGTATTGATGCGACTGGTCGAGGCAGTGTGTGATATGTCGAATTTTTGACCATCTGATTGGTTTGCTCTTATGCAATTGATGCAACTGTGTTTGTTTTCTTTGTCTTTCAGGATGCATGCTCTTGAGTCATGCTTACTTGCAAGGAACTTGTAGCGTTGATGAAAGTTCCTTTTATTGCACACTGTCCCAACATGCCTTATCCTTTGGCCCTCTTAGCTACGTAGCTAAGAAATGTATTTTTTAATTGGGCAGCTGTGAATGTTTACTTAACAGACGCTATTATTACTTAGTAACATTTGTGCTGAGTTTACGTCGAGTTCAATCGTTTGGTGATATGCCCCCTTTGCTTCTTTTTAGCAGGTTTACGTCTATGGCTGATGAGTTCTTTTTTTATGACCTCTGACAATTCCGTGTCCTGAACATAATTTGGAATACTGAAAATTATCAATCTCTGTCTTTCTGGGAACACTTGCAGACGGTCTTTTAGCTCTGGGTTAAGTATTCTTTCTTGTATGCGCTTGGCACTGCATGATATACGAAAACCTGAAAACTCATTTTGTATTATATATTTAATTAAGGCTATGTGTTGCCAGCCCGCGAAAACGCCATTGCCAGTGACTTATAACAAAACTGCAAGAGGTATTAAAGCAAGCGTAACAAACAAAAAAAAAGAGAAAGTAAAAGAACAAGAAAAGGATTCAAAATAATTAGAAAAACTAGAATTTACAATAAACAAATAAGATCATGAGCAGAATCCTGAAAACATGGACAAAAGATCCTACAGACTAGTCATTTCTATGAGAATTGAAGGGGAGACTAGAAGAGTGCTGGAGAGTGAATGGCCAGTCTCGCAGTTTGGAAATTAGAAATGAGCAATGTTGGTACGTACCCGAATTTCCCGAAGTCCTTGAACACTTGAACATTACTTGACACTTGAACATTAACAAGGCTAAGAAGGCGGTTAAAGGAATGAGTTGAACAAATGACGCTCCATGCCGGGAAATGAAATGAGTAGTGGGGGGAAAACAGGTGTCAGAGAACTTGTAGGAGCAAAAGGTACAAATGTAAGAACAGAAGCGATATTGACTAGGGAAAGATAATGATAAGTGAAGCCAACAGTTCTTCTAAGTAAGGAAAAAAGGAAAATGTAGCACTTTTTAAGTGAAAAAAAGGGGGGGGGGAAATAAATGAGGGAGACGAGACTTATAGAGTGATGATTTAATATTAAGATAAGAAGAAAAAGGAAAAAAGTCGACTATATTAGCCCCAGAGGCCCCTAGTGGCACGTGACTTTTGTAACAAAGGATCCAATAACGGGAAAAATAAGAACTGGCGTTAAAAAAATAAAAATAAAAAATGACTAAGCCTATAGAGAGAAATAATGGAAAAAGAATACTGACCTAGAGAAAGAAAATGGAGCAGAAATGGGGACCGCGATTGAACAGTAAGTGCATATAAATGGGGAGACCAAGACCCATAAAATGATATACTGTGAGTGAAAAACTAAAAATTAAGAAAAATGTTGACTATGATAACACCAGACGCCCCATGTGGCACGTGACTCCTATAAAATAGACTCCATTAAGGGTAAGGTTGAAAACTAATGTTAAAATCTGTAGACAGTTTAGAGAAATACTGAAAAGTAAGAGAAATGGGGACAGTTTAAAGGATTAAAGCGCCCCCTATTGGCAGCAAATGGAAGCTAGAGAAGAATAAGCATGCGAAATGGAATCCTGGGTGTAAGGCCTTTAAAATGTTATGTAACATGACACATATGTTTTGACAATAGAGAGAATTTGAAAAGAAATAGAAAAGGGGGCAGTTTAAGGGATTACAGTGCCCTCTGTTAGCAGCAAACGGAAGCTACAGAACAAAACGCATGCGAAATGAGAACCTGAGTACGAGACATTTAAAATGATATATCGCATGACCAAATTGGGGAAGAAAAAGAAAACGTACCCCCTGCCCCCCCAGAACCTCCCCTAATTGAGCTAGGACAGAATGGAGTGAACCGTTGGATCGGGTATGTCAAAAATATTAAGAATAGAATTCACACCAGAATTAACTCTTTTTTTTGTAAATGTTGTATATTACTAAAGTTTTTTTGTTTTGTAAATGATGTACATTACTGTAGATACACAATTCTTATGCTTATTTTTTAAGCTTTTATATTTATACCGGGCGTATAGCGTACACATTCAAAGTGTGACCATTTTTCTTGTTTCAAAAGTACGCGTTACGCGCTAGAAAATACAGTATAATATTAACTTAACTGATTGTTAAAGATATTATTAAAATCAATAAGCTATATTTAAAACAACATTATTCCAATGAAGTAAATTTTAATAATAAAACAAAAGAAACGATTCTTAATACTTTTTTGCTAAAAAAAATCACTAAAAAGAATCCTCGTACAGGGGGAAAAATATATCTTTTTTGAAAATCAGAAAAGTAAATTTGTTGTTTCATGTCAAGAAAATTTCCATACTAGTTTCAAAGAAACTTTAGGGGAAAAAATTACAGATTCATAATTTATTATAAAAGAGTCATATTTCATGCACGGCTTTCAGTACTTTGTCATATCGTAGATTCCGTATATTATATTTAGAATAAATTATGTGAAAAGCGGATATCCTTTAATCTTAAAAGATTCAGCCCCTGTATATGACTGGTGTATATAAGCAAGTAATCAAAATTAATATGTCAAAATCAGTTATTGAATATTAATTTCTTCCTTAAGACAGTTTTGTTTTACGTGATAAGCAGATGTTATCTTATCATAGTTAAGAAATGTATCGTATTTTATTTTATAATCGTCTCGAACATCTTATAAAAAATACATATTCAACATTTTCACTTTTAATGGCTGTTTTACTATTTCGTTTTTTATATAACAATTTGTCAGACATCATTTCACATTTTCTCTTCAATGAGTAGTTACCCCTCTGTATTCATAAATCTAATTCCTTAAAAAATCAATATACTTTCCAAAATATAAATGTTTAGGGTTCCGAACTCAAAAAGTAAAAACGGAATCATTATGTTATCACTCGAGTGTCTGTATATCTGTCAGTCTGCTACAATCGTTTTTCTCGTAAACTTTAAAACGTGGAAAGTTCAAATTTGGTACCAGACTCGGCTTTTCAAATGGTGCTTTTCCCATTAATGTCCATCCAAGATATGTTTCCACTGCGACTAAACCAGAAGACAATACTTTTCTTTGACCAGCTAACATTTCCGTCATAAATTCAGCTCCAATTAAAACTTCTATACTACCACAGCATTGACTCACATCACTTAACATGATGTCACTTTCCTTTAATTCTTGTAACCATGGCCTCTGTGTAACGGGTTGAATATCTCCGCATATGCTAACTTGATCTCTTACTTCTAAATTACACCTGAATTCTTCATTCAAATATCTAACTCTTATTTTGTATCAGTTGTGTTGGCATTCTTGTGTGGTTATGTCGCCAAAAAGAGAATGTATAATCTTTTATTGCCGAATAGGCTTGTAATTCATTTCTTCCGCCACACTTTTTAATATATACGATTTCTGTGATGCTGAATCTAACAATAAACGAATAATCTTTTGTTTACTTTCAGAAACTAGCTTCACCTTCAAGGTCTGCAAGAACATTTTGGCACTCTTCTTACTAATATTTGTCATATTCACTTCATCTCTTTTAGACTTCTCCTCAGCTCCCTCTTGAGTATCATTACCGGATGACTTACGTTGATCGCACAGTGATGGCACATGACGCTTATTACAAATAATGCATTTCACCATCACTCGGCATCTTTTAGCGGTATGTTCTGGTACTAAACATATGAAGCAGCATCTCTTCTCCTTGGAGATTTTTGTATTTCCGCCAAGTTTAATTTTCTCACAGAAAAGCATTCCGAATTGCATGTCTTCCCTGGCAAAGAAGGCAGACTCCTTTTTTCTCTGTTACGGAAGAGGTAGTCAACAGACCTTGCGCTGTCAAAGTCTTACCGGTTTTATGTTCAAAATTTATGTGATTCTTTTTTGCGACATATTTACGATCTTCTCTTTTAGCTAATCCAAAACCAGCTACGGCGAGTGACACCCTTTCTTCACCTTCTACTTCAGTTCTCAAAAACTGCATCAGACTATTTAATATGTCCTGCGCCTCAGTTTTCTCAGACGATATGTTCGGGCTATTCCACGCGTTTAGAAATTCTGCTGGAAAACAGGATTCAACTAATGGATATAAAATTGATGCACATTTGTCAGTTGTGACATCTAATGTATCTAAGGCCCGTAAATATAATTCCAATTTATCATATAACGATGTCAACGAGAATTTCCCCTTCGTTTGTACTGATATTATTAATTTGAGTAGTTCTCTCACATAGACTTCTACCAATATATCTTCTCTACCAAAACGGGTTTTTAAACTATCTATTGCTTTGGTGTAAATAGTTCCACTTGGCGGAAAACTCTCTACCACTTCTCTTGCACGGGAGCCGGCAACTGTTGCTTGCACCAGATACTGAAATTTATCTTCTGGTGCTATTTCTGTATCTTCATCAATTTGTATAAATTGACACCAAAACGGTAACCAGTCTATTATTTCACCGCCAAACTTTCTGAATTCTAACTTGGGTAGCGAAAACTTTCTTCTCATTGCATAACTATCAATAATTGGATTAAGATCTCCACCTTGGCTGTTTACTGCTGCCTGAAGTTTCGCCGATTCTAACTCGTGCGCCAATTTTAACTTTTCCAGTTCCAATTTCTCTTTTCCATATTAAATGCTTCAGCTTTTTCCTTAGCTTGTATTTCTATTTTTTTTTTTCCATATTCAATGCTTCAGATTTTTCCTTCGCTTGTATTTCTATTTTTTCTTTTTTTCCTTATTCAATGCTGCAGCTTTTTCCTTTGACTGTATTTCTAATTTTTCTTTTTCCATATTCAATGCGGCAGCTTTTTCCTTTGATTGTATCTTTGATTTTTCCTTTCCCTTTCTTTCTGAAACTGCATTTTCTAAAACGCTCTGTACAAATTCAGGGTCATCTTTATATGCCTTAGAATTCAAAATTAGATATTTAAGTGTCAGAAGTGAAGCCGTTGGTACTGCTATTTTACCTAATTGCTCGGCTACGAAGATCAAATCTTCCTTTTTAAAGCCTTTATCCAACTTAAACATCATGGAAAATCTTTATTTCATTTAATTTTTATTAACACCTTTTAAACTACGTATGATAGATAACCTTGTTTAAACTCAGGTTCTGTCGCGGACGTCACAAATGTAACAAATCCACTAAACGTACCACGCAAAGCAGATTTATGTTTACTCTAATTTCTACGAATGAAAGTCTTTTACTGAACTTTAAATTTTAGACTTAAACAATACTCACATTAGCACATTTGTGCTCGCATAGTTGTACTATCTATGTCACATGTCCTACAGTGAGATAACTTCAAAGTCTTAGTAAATAATAACTCATAAAAATTAAGCTACCAACATTTTATTTTATTTTTACTGGAATCTACAAAAATAGGAAGTTGCCACAGAATACATCAAAACTTGTCCTTTTTTCTCTTTAACCCGAGAGAATCACATGTGAACGCGCAAAAACAAAATAATAAATGTCATTTCAAGTCAATTGTTTTTCTTTGCATTTTTTCATCTTTGATCGCGTGATTTTGAACAAAAATAAATAATGCCGATTCCGTAACAGCTGAAATGCTACAGAATGATTATGTCGCTTCCATTAATATATTATTTCTTGTCAATATGACCATTTTACTGGCGTAATATGTTTCGACTACTACCAGCTAAAATGTTTCAATAAAATGTGTAAAACCAGATTTTTTTAAAAAAAATTATTCTTTTCTGCATATCATATACGTACTGCCCCTTAAAGCATCATTTTGACGTTTTTTAAACATAATTCGAAAACAACTTGTAAGAAAAATTCGAAATTGAGAATTCTCATAAACCAGGACATGATATACATACATATATATAAATTGCAGTCTGCAGTTCATTTTTTCGAATATTAATTTCATAAATCATAATTCATATTGTAATTTTTTTTTAATTACAAATTGAATATATTTACATTTGTGTTTCTTAGTTTTACAACAAACCGAAAAAAAATATCACATTAAGATTATAATTTCAGGAGATATTAATAAAAATGTGAAAAGGTAATTTAACATTAGAAGATCTAAATTTTGAATGTGGATAATTCAAAAACTTATCATGCAAATGACTTGAAATTTAGTTTCTAAGTATATCTTGAACCGAAGATTTAAAATATATTATCAAAATTGGGTGTTGCAATTGAAAAAACAAACACTAATTACTCTGATATTTTAGTTTCGAATTACATAGGAAACAACATCATTTCTAATTACATAATCTACAGAGCTTCCAAGTACATACAAAACACGATTTAATGATACTGAAGCACATGAATGAATTGAATGTTTGAATGTTTGAATGAGAATGTTTGAATTCATTCTTCATTAAAGGTACATATATTAAGACAGACTTAAACACATTTAATAAAATAACCCAATGGAAGTGAAAAATTATCCGTGTCAGGACTCGAACCTGGTTTCACAGCGTAATGTGCTGTTGCTTTTACCACCAAACTACCCTGGCCGAGACGTCCCAACACAGCCGGGGAACCTCATTACCGGCAAACAGACTGCGCTGGACGACGGATTAGGAAACCTCCTTCTGTTTGCCCGCCGGTGAGGTTCCCCAACAGGGTTCATTAGTGAGGAATTGGTGTGCTAGGTCGTTAATCAGGAGAGTTAGAGATTAAAACAAGAGTTGCAGTCCCAGGTTCGAGACCTAGACCCGGATAATTTTTCACTCCTGTTTGGTTATTGCATTAATTGCGTTCCTCTCTGTCTTAATATATGTAACTTTAATGGTTTAATGAATTTAACATTAGGAGTGCCAAACTCCAAACCTTCATAATTATTAGACTATTCGAAGAATGACTGCCCGTTTCGTACCTCAAGGTAACATTTACCGCAAAAGCTAAATGCATTTTCAAAATTAAACGTCCGTATTTGAAATGTCAGATTCTGGTGCAGATTCAGCATTAAGATGATCCCCAAAGCTCATTTTGTTTTTAAACACAAATTTATAGAAGACGCAAATTTCAGTTAAAAGTTTTTTTTTTTTTTTTTTTTTTTTGGGGGGGGGGGGGGGGGGAGGGTGGCGGGTGTGGAAATAATTTGCAGATTAAAAGACATGGGATGTTATTTTGGAAGATGTGCACATTATATTTAAGAGAGTTGTATAATCTTTACAAAATTTATGGTGTGCATTTTTATGTTTATGCTTTGATTCAATACCATACATAATAAAGGTTTTATGTGACAAAAAAACAAAACAAAAAAAAAATAATAATAACAACAGTCTGACTTAATGACATGATTGAAGATAATCAATGGTCCTTTGCCATATGTTAAATTATTATTTGAAAAAAACTTGTACTCACCGTGACTTTTTTTTTAAAAGAAGAGTTTTCATAATAAAGACAACTAAGACGTGTAAGTTTACGGCTAATTTTGTCAAACTGATGATTGTGACACTTCCCAACTTTATCTTCTGAGTTCTTTTATTTATTAAGCTAACGAAATCTTCTAACATAAATTTCACTTTAATGCACATGTGTGAATTTAATATTTCCATGCACTTATGCAAGAAAATGTTAATTCCATTGCTATTATAATAATTTTTGTATAAAATTAAGTAGAATGAAGTATGAAATGTTTTTAAAATAAAACATTTGTCTTATTTTAAATTATATTAAATGCCTTAATTTATTAATATACTAACCTTGGAAAAGATGTTATTGTAAAATTCAAGTGGGCACGCATATAACACCCATAAAAGCTTTTTTTGTTATTATGGCCCTATTGACCAATAAGAAAGTTATTAGTTTTGAAGTTTGTGTTTCCAGGCAAAAACATTATAAAATTAAAATTTAGAAATGACAGTAAAAAGATTTTACATACTGTGTTTGAATTGTTAAGTATTTTCCAGTATCACGTAAAATTAACAAAAAACGCTCTAATCATAATAGTATAGAAACAAATATGCACGCAAATATATCAAAATGAATTAAAAGAAAAAAGTGAATTAATAATATGTAGGTTATATAAAGAGAGAATTATTTATCTAAAAAATTAATTTTATGAGTTTAATCTTGATCAAATTTTGTCTATTTTACAAAATTTATTTTTAAAATGAAACCTTTTTAAACGCACTATTATTAATCAATTTCTATATCACGGATTATAGAAACATAAGTTCTTCAAAATAACCAATTTATATATTGATCTTATCTTAATAATATTGTTTTAAAAATATATAATAAAACAATTTAAAAAATATATAAAAAATATATATAAAAATATTTAAAAATATATAAAAATATATATTATATATAATTTTTTTTAATAATGTAGATGAACTAAATTGCCAAAATTATTCTATAAAAAAATGAATAAAAAAACACTGATAAATGTATTTCAAAAACTTTCAAGAAAAGAGAGTGTAGAAATATGTTATCAAATGCCATGCCAAATAAAAAGAACGAAAAACTATAAATAACATCAAGAGAAACATTTCATTTTGAAACATCTATGTCATTTGTGTAATAAACAATTAATTTCCTGTAAACATAATGTATTACAGGCCATTGGAAAAGAAATTTCTTGTTAAAGTATAATTTATTCGCAAGCATGTCGAAATTTCTTTTTGCCTACTGAAAAAATATATTTTGCTTTATAATTTATTAGTCAGCGTATTATGTTGCCAACACAAATACGTGAGATGTATTACGTTAGCGAAGTTCTTGAATTTTTATTTCAAAACTGATATCTTTATTTTAAGATTTTCTTTAAAATTAAGAAACCCATTGTAAAGTAAATATACATACATACATACATACATAAATACACACACACACACACACACATATATATATATATATATATATATATATATATATATATATATATATATATATGGAATGCTGAAAAAATTATAAAAATCATGCACACAAAAAATTATATGTATATATATGTGTATACATATATATAATATATATATATGTATATATATTCTTTAAAAAAAAAAAAAAAAAAAAAAAAAAAAAAAAAAAAAAAAAAAAAAAAAGTTTGGTGTATGTGTATGTTTTTTCATACATTATACACTAAAAACATAAAAAAACACAAGAAAGATAAAAATACCATTATGGAGGGTTGAGGTCGGGAATTCTAAAAAAAGATTAAAACTTTGTATGTTTTTATGTGTGTGAGCGTGTATAAGTGTATGTATATATGCTTATATATTGTATGGACATATAATTTAAAAAAAAAAATACGGGGTATCATGCATTTAACACAATATATTTCCACATATTGATCATCATTTAAGGATATATTTTTCTGTCTCAATGTTCCTCATTGCTTTTTAAATTTTCAAATTTATTTACATAATACAAGGCTAAATTTTACTATCTCAAATATTCCTCATCTTTTTAAATGTTATTTATATTCTCATTTTTTTATATTACAATTTTTTGTCTTTAAAACGTTAAATTAATCAATTGCCCTTTTATTATTTTTTTATTTTTTAATTTTTTAATTTTTACTTTTTAATTTTATAATTTTTAATGTCCTGTGTGTGGTGTGTCTTTCTTTGGATCTCTTGGCTTTTTATTATCTGTGTTTTTGTAATGTTTGCGTTATTAGGAGCTAAATTTTGTCATTTTAGGCTTAATGCCGACAAAATTGGATGAAATAACGCATCTTCTGTGAATGAACTCACAAGCTCCTCTGATGATTCTGTGAGTCATTCATAGTTTCTTATATTGCATACTGGTTTCATATGTTCATTTCTGGATCATCTTTAAAACTTTATCCATTTCTTCATATATTTGTGATTTCAAATTTATTATATATATATATATAGGGGATATGGGGGCGGATGTGAACATCACAATTTTCAATAGTTATTATAAGTTTTTTTTTTTTTGAAAAAAAATTACTAAAGATGAATAGCACCTGTAGAAATACGGTAAAAATTTTTTGAAGCTTTTTGACATATAAAGCTTCGTTAAAATGATACTGAAAAATGTGCTTAATAAAAACAGGATAAAATTATTATTTAAATTTTATTTTATAATATTTAATTTACTATAAAATAAAATTAAAGTGCTGGCTGAAAATGATTTTTTTTTGTTTCCTGATGCCAAAACTCTGTTTATAGATCTCAAAAGTAAAATCTTTGTTCCAAGTTGATAAGCGAATAACTTTATTTATTCATTTATTTGAATTTCAGTGTTTTAACATATACTATGAATACTAATAAACAATTTTTATAAAGTTCTTATTCTTCGAAAAATTAGAAATGTTAATGATTTATCAATTTAACTCTAGCACCCATGTGGGGCACTTGTGAACAGACTTGTTGGGGCAGATATGAACACTTTATAAGAGTACCAATAATCATTCTGTGATTCTGTTCCTTTCAGTTAACTTCATGCGAACATATCTCAGTTCCATTGTCTATAATTTTCAGGAAATAGAAGATATTTTCCTCGCACAAAGTGGATTTTGTATTGAAGCTGCCACAAACACATCTTTCAGTAAGTACATAAAGAGCAACAAGCTCGTATACGTTCAATTTTCTAAAATGTTTTCTAAAATGTAATAAGTGTTATGTATTATTTTACTAAGCGGTTTGCAACAATAGTTTTTATGTATTGTAAAGGGGACGAGGGGCCTTTACAATTAGTTTATTTATTTATTTATTTTTTTTTTTTTTGTAAATTTCCTTTTAAATATTATTCAAGGGTACATTATATGCATTATGGCATACATTTACCACAAAACAATTTAAGAAAAAAATTTTTGAGGGGAAAAAAAAGGAATTTTAGGTAATATTTTAAGACTTTTCAAAATGCCCCCTGCGAACTCCATATTGATGAAAATACACAAATATTTTATATAAGTTTGGTTTATATATATAAACAAAACTGTGCATCGAATTTGATATATTTGAATACAGAGGTAAGAAAAAAATATATTATATATATATATATATATATATATATATATATATATTTAGGCAAAAAAATTTAGAAAATATTTTTGTTTTTTACCTTTATATCTTGCCTTATTCTTACCTTTCTTCCTTTATTTTTTTATGTCATTGCAACAAAACTTAATAAATCATCTACTCCCTCCCTCCATCAAATATACTTATTTTCATTTTATATTCGTCTTTTGCTTAAACATATCACCCAGAAACTAGAGAAATATATATATATATATATATATGGGGCATTCTCACAACCTTTTGACTTTGGGGAATAAAATCTGATAAAATTAAACTTGCTAAAATAACATTTTAATCTCATAGACGAATGCCTTAATGATTCAAAATAAAGAAAGAATGGTCAGCAGCGAAAAAGTCTTCACTTAATTGAGGTTTAAGTTAAACTTGCGAGTTTAATTTTCCATACCATTTTACCCCTGTAACTTTTTATTTTCTTCTAAATTGTTAGTAATGACGAATTTGCATAGTACCTACAGGACATTCAAATAAGAAATAATAACAATGTAGTACTTTTAATACAAAATTTTTGTATAACATTGTCTTAAAGGGGTGTTAAAGAAGGGACGGTAAGATAAAAAAATCGGATGGTATTGGAAAAAAAGGGACGAAATCGTAAAAAAGGGGACGGTAAGGATGGAACGGTAAGGAAAAGTACCACCTATTTTTAGAAAATTATGTTAAGACTAAGTGATAGTCACAATGTTCATTGATTTTTAGAAACAGTTGTTAACATTGGATTATATTAATTTTTTTATTAATTTACCACAAAATGTTCAGGAAAAAACCTTGGGGACGGTGAGACTACCAATAAAGCCACGATGCCTGAAATTGTTATTTAAATGCTGATTTAAATTCTACAGTAAATTTCCTGCCAAAGAATTTTGGACATTATTTCTCTAGTATACTTCGGCATGAGAAAAAAATTGAAAAAAATTATGTGGCTGCATCTGAAATGATTTTCTGTATAATTTTAGAAGACGGATGGTAAATAATCTAAAACCCAGGGACAGAGATTAAAAAATAATAACGACCCTAACAATGCGTGCAGGTTAATTTTTTGCTACATATTTATATAAAACAATTGTCCCAATTTCGGAAAAAAATTACATAGACTTACTTTTATTGAAACAATTTTATCAGACAGCTCCAAACTTAAAAATCAGCATCAGGGACACGGGACGGTAGATGAGTTTTCCTGGTATTTGGACCCCCCAATATCGTCCAAAACTTATTTATCTCGTTAAGATTGTTATGGAGTCATGCAATGGGATGTTCCCCAGTATATGAAATTTAAAAAAAAAACAAAAACAAAAACAAAAACAAAAAAGTGTATTAAATAAAAAAAATATTATTCAGGGACATGAAAGCCAAAAGATTGTGAAAATGTCTCATATATATTTTTCTTTATGGGGAATTTAACAGTAAATAATTAATGAATATGATGACAAATGAATAAAAGAATAAAAAGCATGTCAAAAGCTATTTTTTCCTTGTGTTCGCATGTGCCTCACATGTTTTCGCAACCACCCCGCTGATGGTGCACATGGGAACAATTTTTTAAATTTAACTATTAAATTTGGAACTATTAAAAAATGGAAGAAGAACTATACAGGCGATTTAAAAAAAATCACCATGTGAAGAAAGTTCTGTTTACTATATTGAGTAGTTTTTGTTTATAGAAATTAATGCAGTTATGAGAAAAAGCTGTATTTACGGGAACTGTTAACATATGCATCCATGTTACCTACCGATACCTGAGTAAATATTTACTCACTTTTATACTATCTGATGATCAAAACCAGCGAATAACACCATTATGTGATATATTCCGGCATTCAAATTGTTTTTATAAATATTCAACGTACTGCATATAAATGCAATGGTAAGTACCACAAGGGTTCTTTTTTCATGTTACAGCATACGTTAAAACCACCATCAAAACGAAATGTTCAGTACGACTAAATTCATAAAAATTGGTGAATTTATCATACAGTACTGAATTCATGAGTTTTCACATGCCATAATATGTAAACAAGGACATAGGTATTATAAGAAAGTAAATTATTAAATTAAAGCCTTAGGCAAAAGAGATTTTTTAGACAGTTTGAATAGTCACTTTGTTTTAAATTATAAAACTTTCAATAAAGGCTACGCATCTATATGTTAACTACAACGGTAAAACTACTCGTATAACTTTAGGCAAAAAATTTCAGTGACTTCGCTCTCACTAAACAGAGAGAATATTCGGACCTAAAAGATATACTTGGGCCAGTAACTTGGTGGAACCCTTTCCCCGCTTTTATGTCCTTAAACCACACCACACTTCAAACGTCTTCATCGAGAGATGCGAACTCTCAGGGGATAACGTGAGCTTTTGGATAAATAATGAACGGAATTAATCCAATGTGTCTCCATTCACTTACCGGAATTACGCAACACTTGAACACAACTTTCGGTACTCTTCATAAGTTTTTAAAGACCCTATGGTTCATCAGTCTAAGTAAAAGAAAGTTTTGCTCTGTCTATGTGTGTGTGTGTCTGCGATGGCTAGAAAATTCTAGCGCAGCAACAAGTCTAAAAATTTCGGTCAGGAAAGTACAAGTTAATTCACGAGGCATTTGAGACTCGGAATTTTAATTATTTAATCATTAGCCGAATTATTAATTAAAACCTTATCAAACGGCACAATTAAAAAAGAATTTTTCCCCCCAAAACGCAAAGTGAATTGATTTAGAACTTTCGTGCGATTGTCCAATCAGACCTCGCTGTCCTCGGGACCTCGACTGTGAGGATACCTTTTCAGAATGACAAAAAAAAAATAACGAAAATTTTCATTAATTGTCTAAAATTAAGAAAACTCATCAGTATATCGATTTGAAAATCTCATGGAAATTGTAAAAGAATTTTTCATATCCGAATAACAAATTAAAAAAAAAAAATATGGTGCTCTGCCCCTTACGAGCATCGCTCCCCAACCCCCGTTCACACTCTAAAAATCCATTAATTTGATCGGCTTAAAAAAGATTTCAGAAGATTTATTTATAATAATAAAAACAGTGGCGATATACCTATAAACGGGTTTCCATTTATTTCTCTTTTAATGAAGGATTTTAAGGCCAAAAAATCTGCTGTGAATTGCTGTTTTCAAGTTTGCTTAAATAATTTTAGTTAAACATCTGAAAATTAGCTAATGCAAAATGAGCTATGTCAACAGAGTCTTTGCTTCCAGATATTTTTTAATACAGCTATAAGAAAATGATTTTAAATCACACATTTTAAATCTGACGTAATTTAACCAAACTTTTCTTTTTGTAATATTCATTTGGAAATATTTCAATTGCTAGAAAGGAAATATTATTATTTGCGCTGTCTTTGGAAACAGTAGTTAAAAAGATTATCTCCAAATATGAAATAAATCTCACGTGTACGTGTAAATATATATTTTATTTTAACCATTTTTATGCAATATTATTTAGCTGTTTGAAATAGGACGTAATTCGCCCCGCATTTACTGCTTTTAGCATATATTAAATAATTAATTGTTTTATAGGTTTTTTTCTTTTTAAATAGTCACATGTATAAACAATTTTTATAGTGTAAATTTTAATATTTTGCTGCTTTTAACCCGTAATTATTTAATTCCTATTGCATAGGTTTTGTTTCTGTTTATAATATTCACGGGTAAATAAATTTTCTGTTTAAAGAAAATGTTATTTTTTGAGAAGTTTTTACAATTTAGGCAACAATTTAAAATAATAACCTTTTCTAAAATATCTTAGAAATATCTCCGGAAATGCAGAAAATTTTAATTTAAAATGGAAATAAAACCTCTAAAAATGAGTTAAATAAAAAAATAAATGCAGTTTGCACAGCGGGAACTTTTGTTGTATAAAATGACCTAAAAATTATTAAGTTCCTATGCATAGTTTTCACTCCTATAAAACTTTTTTAATGGAACGATTTTGACCAAATATAACATTAAATATCTCCTAAAATAATTCTTCGATTTGACAACTGTCTCAATCAGCGTATTTGTCAAACATTTCTATGTAATATCACCTATTTTCATATTTTTTTAAACAGTAGTTTTCTTAATATTAACGAAGAAAGACCCCAGGTAAAAAAAAAAAAAAATCAAAATCGGCAGCGGTGACAGCGTTAGTTTCTTTTTTTAGAATAGAGAGATTAGTCTGGTACTTTTCGTGATATTTTGCAAAAAACTGACGTCAATAGTTCAAAAATTTAGAAAGAAACAGACAGGGACGGGCATTCAATAAAAACTGGAATAAAAAGATTTGCATTTTAGCTCATAAGCCGACACCCCATTTAATTTGTGATAGGTCAAGAAATTATTAAACATTGTCAAATGCTAAAAATATAATTTAGAAGGATTTTTTCAACTTCATTGAAGATTATTAGTATGTTCTGTGACCAAAATGCCTTGATATGAGTTAAGAGTTTGTCCAACAGAGCTTCTCCCACTTTGTTTACATTTAAAAGTACGTTTTCCCAAGTATAAATTTCATTTACCACCATTTTCGAACATTAACGCGGCATTCCTTTCTGCGCTTCTATTGGCTGAATTTCAACGGAAACCAGTTTATTCAACTTAACTTACAATACATTTATGGTTTAAAGTTCATTCTTCTACAGCCACAAGTCACATTCTTATCTCGGGTTTTATCGACTCTATTTCAACGGCGTTTGGCTCGTTTAACTTGCTTTTCGATTGTCGAACATTTTTCAATCTCGGGACATTCATGTCTCGGATTTTATGTGCCCGGTTTAAATGGAATTTATTTCTTTCAACTCAGCTCAAATTTTCTGGCTCAATTCTCTATTGTATGCTGCCATAAACAATTGGGATGCATCACAGAGGTTCATTTTAAAAGAGAAACATATTTGAATCAGATTTTCTAATATGTATAGATGCATACGTAGCACTCCCGGTGTAAACTTTCAGAAGTTTAAAGGACCGATCTCATTGATTCTGTTTGAGCGGTTTTTTTTTTTAATTATCTATTTATTTATTTATTTTTAATGGAAGTCGAAATTTTGATCATTCACAGTTCGTTGTGATAAATCGAAAGTTTTGGGCTCTGCCGGTAGGGAAACTTAGTATTCAATAAATTATGTTTCGTATGACTATATTAAAGATTACGATGATATGTTATGGGACTGTAAGAGGAGTAAAATAAGTTCAATGAAGTTGTGCTGTTTCATAAAGTGTGATATTCCACTTTTTATTGTTAAAATCGTCGTAAGTCTGCAACAATTGGTCGTATCGTCTTGCAAATAATGTTATTCGATTCAGCATGAATCGTAAAAGCATATTACAGTCGACATAGTTAAAAAATATATTTCCTCCTCATTATGTTTAACCCTGCCTCTGTTTCTCCCTAAACCATAGTAAAACAACTTTATTTTTTGGAGAATCATCACATTTTCGTTTCTTGTGTAAAAATGAAGTTCTACCCAAATTTTTGTAAATTGCCACCAGATGTCGTCTATTACTCAATTTTTGTTATTTTTACCTGTACTTTATAATCAAACATCGATTTTATAGGGCTGTTTTGTGTAATTTATTTTAGGAGACTCCTGCAATACAATTTAAGTTCCTAATTAAATGACAAATCCGGTGTTTCACACGGTGGTACTTCCAAGAGTTAAAAAAAAAAAAAAAAAAAAAATCCCTGCGGGCTCGGCCTACAGGCGGAGGTAGATTTCGAAGTTAAGTACTAATTTCACTAACAAAAACTAAATCAAGATTAGAGATAAATCCTGTTTAAAAATTTTATCTGGCTGCTTTTGAAGAATTTTTAATGTTATTTTTCTGTAAGAGCTCGTTTTATCAAAATATATTTTTCCCCGCTCAACATCTCGAAATTTTCTCATACGTTTTCATATTTATTTTTAAAGTAAGAACATGAAAATTGCTGACGTGATTTTTTGAAGAGATCTATAAGCGACATGTGTTTTTATTTTCCGTTTTATTAATTAGCACTTGATATACATTTATTTTTTCAGTACGAGAATTTTTTGGTTTCCAGCACTATCGCTTCGGGAAATTAGGTTCAAAATGTCTACTTTTACAGCATTTTTAACATTTTCCAACAAAGTTGAAAAGTGTTTATGCATTCGTTTTGTTTGGTCGTCAGTCCGTCAGTTCGTCTGTCCGTTGGCCGTCTGTCCGACATTCCACGCTCTAACTTCCGTAAATATACTCGGATTTCCGAGAAATTCATAAATCGGATCACCAAAGAATGTTTGGTATAGTATATGAAGTATGTAGGATTAAGCGTTCATTTACAGGGGCACTCAAAAGTATTCCATTACATTAAAATATATGGGGAAAAATCGTTTTCAGAGTACTTTAATGACATTATGCTAATCGGTTACAGTACAGTAATGACTTTGAGTAATAATTGCTGGCGTGTACGGTTTAAAATTGGGCATGTGCTTTTAAATTTAATTATTGTTTTGCATCTTATTCGTTATATATAAATTCTATACCTTAAATACAGGGCTGCACAAATATATTCACGTACCGTTCTCCTTATTAGAGAAAATTGCTGAAGGTAAATTTTCAACTGAAGTATATATATATCTCTTAAGTGAACAAAATTTTGCCTGCGTGTAGTTAATAGATTCAAATCTATATATAATATACAGGGCTACTGAAAAAATTCGCATTCCGATTTCCAATTGTGTATGGGAACAGCTGAAATTGGGTTTTAAAATGTATTATGCGTTTCCATATGGTTGAATTGGACGTAATATTTCTTTTTTTAAGCATTGCAGTTTTGATACATTATTCTGAATATGTTTTAAAGTGTTTCATAACCTATACTTGACGCATGATTTTTTCTTACTTGTTTGAAATATATTCTGCCTTTATATAGAAAAAAAAATAAACCAATACAGTACATTATATACTTTCTGAATAAGAGAACATGCCAGTTGGATGCGTTTGAGAGCAAAAAGGAATTAAAAAATGAATCAGACAATAAGCCGTTTGGATTTGAGTACACCCTTAATACGATAATTTTTTCGTCTACCCGTATTTTTTTTATTTATTATTTTTTTTTTTGGTTGTAGTTGTTGTTGTAAGAGTTGACCCTATCAAAAAATTCAAATGGGAAAGTTGTAGATAATATTGATAAGATGTATAATAAATTTAAGCGGATTGGATATCTTGTGAATTGCGGATTGATATCTTGTGAAGTTATGAATATTTTTCTTCTTCAAACCCCATTTTTTTTCTTTTTTTTTCTTTTTTTTTTCTTTTTACTTTTCTTTTTCTTTTTCTTTTATTTTTTGCAGTAAGAATTGGTTCTATCAAAAACTTGTCAATATAAAAGTTGTAAATAATATTAAGAAGTTTTAAAATAAGGTAAAGTGAATTTGATAGTATAAGAATTGACGAAGTTACGAATTTATATCTCCCTAAAACCCTATTTTTGGGCCTTTTGAGCCCGTTTTTATTTTTATTAAAAATCGGTGATACTACATAAATTTTTAGTCCTTTTCCTAGAAGTAATAATAAATTTAAACTGATTTGATAGATATAAAAATTAAGAAGTTATGTGGGGTTTTCGGTTTTCACCAAACCCTCTCACTATTTCCACTCCCTTGGTACATATATGTATATATATATACATATATATATATAAATATAGATAGATAGATAGGTATGTAATTTTTTTACTGACGGTGATTTTGGGTTCTAGGTGTCATGATCGATGTAGATCTACAAAAATGTTTCAGAAATTTCAATATAGGAAAGATCGCGAAAGGTACTATTTCATACGAAATCTACTTAAAAATCATATGCCAATGCAGTAGAGTTTGAAGGCTGTATTAATTTTCCCTATATGCTTAGGTATTTATATGTTTTCATTCTTCAGTAAAGCGTTTTTTGTAGATTAGAGGGTATATGGTAATTTTTTGTAACTGTTTATAGTGGTAGAAAATATTTCTGTTTGGTGGTGTTTGCTGCAGACAAAATACGGTGAGCCGTTTAGTTATGCATACTAGAATACAAAGCATTAGGTTTTCTCTTATAAACATAACATGACTAGTGAAATATAAATTCCAATACAATAGAAAGTCATTGCTATTGCTAAATCTTGTATCGGTTGTAATTTCAAAGTTAAAGACTGATAGAATTTGAACAGGGAAATTTCAAGCTGCATAAAAAGCATACCAGCATCACAATTTTTCCACATTCTGCCTTTTATCTCTTATTGAAATAGCGCTGTAACAAATCTAATTAATTCACCAAAGAAACCCTTTTAATACACAGAAATTGGCTGGTATATCAATACTAATGTATTTATAAAAACAGCCAGAGATTATAACTATGTCTAACTATGTCTATAACATTTTGCAGGGAAGATAAAATGAAAACGATTAATCTAAATTTATCACCGCAGATGACACTACTCAGACAGGCAGTTGAATAAAAAACGTGTAATGGTATTCGTGTGATACACCGCCAAGTGAAACTAATGTGCGGGAGAGAAAATATTCCCACGAGCCAAGACGAAAATGAAACTGATCTCCCTCAAGAAGGCAGGAAAATAAGCAAACTATTAAACGATAGCTTTAAAATGACCTCACGAAACAAACGCTCTAAGTGGCTAAAAAGTACTATTGTTTTTATCAAGATAACGAGTAGATATGAGATCCATGATGAGAAGAGATCATTCAGTGTTGAGTTCTCATCTCGAGAGGTACAAGTTTGGAACCTGGTGACCGAGGTATTCTCTCAAGTTATACGGAATCACTATCTCGGTAGTTGTTCCGAGGGAAGAACTAATCTTCCTTCGGACCCAGTAGTGAAGGAAGCTAAACTGGATGTCAAGTCGTGCGGTTCTGTAGGTAGTAGAGAAGGAATTAATATTAGTCGAATTAGACTAAGGCTGCATCTTCTTTATTTAAGGACAATTTAAATTCATTATTTGAGACTTAGAACTTATACTGCAATTCGTCATTAATTGTTGAAAGTTCCCATCATCAACTTATTTTATTTATTATAACTTGTCAAAATAAACCAATATATATACTTTTGTTATTCATTTAACAAATCATTTTTTTTATAATTTTGCCATAGTCTTTGAAGAACGAACACACTAGCCGTCTTTAATAAAAGGTGCGAATTTTCATACAATGTAACTCAAACAGGATTATTTGTAACAGTTCAAAATTCTACCCAATGATGTATAGAATTAAACTGGGTAATAAATAATAATGCAAATTTATCTATTTTGTGTTCACGTTAAAATTTTAAAATGTAAAGTAGTTTTCGCAAATCAGAGACTGTTTTTCTTCTTTAAGGTATGGTTCTTCTGCATTTTATGTTTTCTGCAAAACGTGTTTGAAATATGTAGTTAAATTTTGTAATTTTCGCTCTGTTTCTATTATACCAATAAAGTGACAACGACAGGAATATAATTATATGTAATTAAATATTTACATTTCAGGAAAACTCAATGTAAATTAAAAAGTTCCCTTTACAATATACTTGACAGAAATGTCAATTAATTAGTTCAAATATAAATTATGAACTGCTACAGACAACTAAAAATTTTGAAATGTCTGCAAATTTTATTAACATAACTAAGGAACAAATTGTTCAGTAAATTTCTTAACTAAAATATCGGTGTCTCTTTTGCAATTTCATTACCGTAATTATCTCTGAAATTTTTACAGACAGATAGAATATATTTAGATACCTAAAGTTTTAGCTTAAAAGCTTTATATCTTCACATTACTTTTAAAAATAACTCAAATGTCAGTTGTGGGTGTCAGTATAATTAAATTCACTCTATATGCCATTTAAATGCATTAAATATCAAATGTTTTAATTATAAATACAGCTCTGAACACCCTTGTGCTAATTAAAAACGCTTACATTTAAGGGGACAGAGGACATTCAAAAAGAAATCCTTCAATTTTCACTGGATTCATTTGAAAATTGGAACACTTAGTAATGAAAAGCTCAAATAATTATATTTAAAATTTGGTGTTAAAATAATTAAAGGTTTTTAGGTTATTCATTATTTAAAACTTTTAAATTACGATTAATTGTCATAATTTTAAATGTCCCATGCGCATTTCTTTTGCATAAAACATGACAAAATATTTATTTATGCGATACAACTATACTCATATTATAAAGAGGTAAAAATTGTTTATTTGTAGGAGGTAAGCTCTGAAACTACCGAACCGATTCAAAAACTAATGGTATCAAAATGATGGTGTTAGTCCAACTTAGAACATAGGCTATATCTTATGTCCATACCACTGGCCAAAAGGGAGTGCAGGAGCCAAAAACGTTCTAAAAATTGTGATTTTTGCGTTACTGAAGGGCCTAGAAATATGAAATTTGGAATATTAGTTACTTATCAGATATAAATGATGTCTAAGAACAGTTTTTAAACAATTCGAAATTTGGAAAGGGCGAAAATGGGCGAAAAGCGTTCTAAAAAACGTTCTAAATGGTGGTTTCTACACAATTTCGGGAAATACCAAACCGATCTAAAAAATATTGATGTCAAAATTATGGTGACAACCCTTGCTCCAACATAGGCTATGTTTTATGTCGGTGCCACTACCCCAGAAGAGATGCAGGAGCAAAAAACGTTCTAAAAATGCGGTTTTTGCGTTACTGAAGGGCCTAGAAATATGAAATTTCAAATATTAGCTACTTATTACATATAAAGGATTTTTAAGAACAGTTCTTAAACAATTCGAAATTTGAAATGGGTGAAAATGCGCGAAAAGCGTTCTAAAAAACGTTCTAAATGGTGGTTTCTAGAATTGGGCTTAGAATTGTGAAATTTGGAATGATAGTTAGTTATAAGATATCAATGATCTCTAAAGACATTTCCTAAAAAAATCAAAATTTAAAAGGAGGTCAAAAAGCCTTGTAAAAAACGTTCTAAATTGCGATTTCTATGCAATCTCAGGTAGTACTGAACCGATTTCAAATATAATGGTGTAGAAATGAATGTGACAGATCTTGCTCCATGATAGGCTATATATCATATCTGTTTCCACTACCCCAGAAGAGATGCAGGAGCAAAATGCGTGAATAGCGTTCTAAAAACGTTCTAAATGCCGATTTGTCAGCAATATCTCAGGAAGAATCAAACTGATTTCAAACGTAATGGTAGGAAATTTATGCTGTCAGCCTCTGCTCTAACATAGACGCTATTTTATGTCGGTATCACTATCATCTAGAAGTTGCAGGAGCAAAAAAGCGTTCTAAATTTCAATTTTTGTGATCGGTAGGGGCTTGCAACTTGAAATTAGGCAAGGTAGATATTTATTAGATATAAATGATCTTTAAGAACAGTTTAAAAAATTGGAAATTTATAAAGGGGTTAAAAAGCACGAAAGCTTTCTGAAAACGTTGTAAATTGCGATTTCTACTCAATCTCAGGAAATACCAAAGCTATTTGAAAAGTAATGGTTGCAATTCGATGGTTACAGTCCCTGCTATAACATAGGTTATATTTTATGTTGCTGTCACTACCATCTGAGGGTTGCAAAAGCAAAACATGTTCTAATTTGCATTTTTTGCACAACTGAGGGGTCTAACACATTGCAATATGGCATGGTATTTACTTACAAGATGCAACTGCTTTCTAAGAACAGTCGAAAGAAAATTCCAAATTTAAAAAGATGAAGTGAGCGAAAAGCGTTATAAATTAAAATTTTTAAGCAAACTTATAAAATACCAAACCGATTAAAAAAATAATTATGACAAATTGTTGGTGATAGAACCTGCTCAAAAATAAGCTATATTTTATGTCTGTGCCACTACCACCAGAGGGTTGCAGGAGCTAAAAAATTTCTAAATTGCGATTTCTGTGATACTAAAGAGACCAGAAACTTTAAATATTTCATCGTAGTTACTTATAAAATATAAATTCCCTCGAAGGACTATCGAAAATAAATTTGAATTAAAGCGAGAAACTTGCATTAGCGAACATATTAGCGAGAAACTTGGCGGTATTTGGCGACAGAACAGCGTCCCCTCCTACGGCAAATTAAAATTTTGCCTAATAGACGTAATGTTAAAGTAAAAATGGACACACCCAGGTGAGTAATTCATCGATTTTCACATTTTTTTCATTTTATTACTTAGTTTCAATGTGTAAACGAACTTCGCACCGAGTTTGAAGTCTGTAGCTGGAGTAGATATATGATATCTTTTTGATGAGTAAGTCAATCAGTCAGTCAGTAATAAAATTATCGATTATCAGACATTTTCAAATGTCATTATCTCGGAAACTAATTATGCGTTATTTATAAAATTTTGGATTTTAAGTAATTAGGGTGGCCTTACTACACATTTCGTATAACAAGTACGTAGGTCGTATAGATTTCCAGTAGTAGAGCATTGAAATTTGACGAAAACAGCTCGAAATGGTTCGTGTAAATAACACACGGCTATGTCAGGCGAACTTGGCTGACACACTGCCGTGTGTCTAGATCTTAATGTAATACAAATGTGCGACTGCTTTTAATTCAGAAGCACCTCCAAATGTAGACAATTGAGTTCTTCCACAATAATCCATTTTCATTACCCGTCAGTTGAGAAAAATTTCGCTAAGATATTATATATTCTCGTGGCCGCCATCTTTAATTTCTAGGCGATGTTTTGTTTGCGTTTATCCATAGGCAACCCCGACGAGTGACGTGTTCTGGCAACCCCATTAAGCTTAACATGCGCATAAATCTTGTTGGCGAAATTTACTTAGCGGAAAAGGGGTTTTCACGCCAAGAAAAAATCCAAGAGGGCGTATTAGAAAAAATCCAAGAGGGAATATATAACATCTGGGGACAGATGTTATATACGCCTGATGTCATATATTGGCGCTATTTTTTCTGACGCCAATTTGGCGAAAACATCAACAGCATAAACAACAACATCCGTGTTACCATATCAAGCAAAATAAAGACACTTTGGCGCCAGTTAAGTACCCGTTGCGTACATGACGTAGGCGTCAGAAAAAAATCGCGCTAATATGGGGCGTATATGACATGTGTGCCAACATCTGTTCCAAAAATTTTTCCACTTTGAAAAAATATAATCCGTAATTGCTAATCTAATATGATTTGATCTTTGGTTATCCAGCGAATCGTGCAAAGAAAAATCTATAGAGCCAAACAAGCAAATTCCATCGCCTCGCATGACAATAATAGGTACTACTTAGTTATCCCGTCGACCAAAAATCTATCGCCAAACTATAAGATTAAATGGCAATAATGGTTGATCGCAAATGTCACATTCACTTGACTTTAAGCAAGTTACACGTATTTAGGTCATCAAGAGATTTTTATTTTGACGTTTTATTTGTTTGTACTTTTATTAATTTTATACTAATTTATTTGTTCTTTCGTTATTTAAAATAAAAATTATGTCAATTTGTATAATTTGCGAGTGGTTTGGCGATTTATATAATTTGGCGAAATTGGTCGACGGGATAACTAAGTAGCACCCAATAATTTTATGTTTTACCATTACAGACTCATTAACATATAAATCAACACTCCGATTCATATTTACAAATAAAATGACGAAGCTATCCAAATAATATCAAACAAATAGTATAACATTTAAGCAAGCACTAACAAGAAAGTCCGAGTAACTTTTAGCCCATATTAATGTAGGTTTGTAGTCTGGTGAAAGAAAGTATTGGCTCAAACTGTAATTAAAAACAACATGCTAATGCACCTTTTGCTTAATTATAACATTTATTGGACACACAGCATATAAACTTGAGGTACAGATGTCATGCCCCATATTGGCGCGATTTTTTTCTGTCGCCAATATCATATAGGCAACGGGTACTTAACTTGCGCCAAAGTGTCGTTATTTTGCTTGATGTGGTAACCCGGATTATGTTGTTTATGCTGTTGATGTTTTTGCCAAATTGGCAACCGAAAAAAATCGCGCCAATATGGGGCGAATATGACATCTGTTCCAAACTTGAAAGTATACAGACAGCAATTATTCAAAAATGTAAACAAAATAATCATCCTTATGATTCAAATAAATATTGATGCTGGATGTGCGGCTACCATGAGTCTAATAAGCAATAGTCGGCACTTTCAGAGGCAGAAACGTCATTTACTATTCCAAATTCAAATATTTCAGTGCTACATTCTAATTTTGTTTTAATATTTCCAGTTTTCTTTTAAACTGACGTCATTTTCACCGATAGAAAGAAAGCTGATGTATTTCAGGGCGTGCTATAATGAAAGTCGCCACTAAAATCAGAATAAAATAAACTAAATTAAAAATAACGTTCTTTCAATTGTGTTTGCTTAATTAAATTTTACATGTTCTGTTTATTCCATTTGATTTTAGTTTGCAAGAGTTTGCTCATTTCTTTAAGTAAGTGTTTATGGGATTTTGAAATGATGAGTTTATTTGAAATTTATCATTTTAGTTTTTGTGTTAAACAATTTTTATGATTAAATCATCCCTAAACGAAAATTTTATATTGGACGCAATGCAAGAAATAGAAAAAAAAAGCGAAAGTCAGGTGTCCACAGCTAGACAGCCTAGACCCATGGTGATCACACATCCATGATCAAAATTTATTTGAATCATAGGAATGACTCTCTTTTGTTTACATTTTTAATTCTGGGATTGGACGAATTTCAACTACGGATGCCTCGAAAGATATGCGGATTTCGACATATTTTTTCTTTCAAGATGTTTTTGTTTTTTTCACAAGGGGTATAGAAAGGTAAATTTTATGCACCATTATTCAAAAAATTAATTATCTGAAATTAACGGAAAATTGCTGATATTCAGGTGATTTTGCTGCATGGTCAGCCCGGATTCAATATTTGCCGCTTTTATTGGCAGATTAAAATTTCGCCTAATAGACATAATGATAAAGTAAAACTGGACACCCCCAAGTGGGTAATTAATCGATTTTCACTTTTTTTCGATTCTTTAGTTTTACAGTGTAAATGAACTTTGCACGAAATTTGAAGTCTTTAGATGCAGTAGATACATGAGATCTTTTTGATGAGTGAGTCAGTCAGTGATAAAATTATCGATTATCAGACATTTTCAAATGTCATTATCTCGGAAACTAATTATGCGTTATTTATAAAATTCCGGATTTTGGGTAATGAGGGGGATCTTACTACGTACTTCGTATCACAACTACTTAGGTCAAATAGATTTTCAGTGGTAGAGTGTCGAAATTTGGCGAAAACAGCTCGAAATGGTTCGTGTAATATAACACACTAGTATGTCAGACGAATTTGGCTGACACACTGCCGCGTGTCTAGATCTATAAATCTATAAATCTAATAAATCTATATTATTAGAAAGATCTTTGAAATAATATGCCGTTATATTATTTACACATTTAAGATGTTTCATAATATTGACCAGTTGATAGCTATTTTTTATACGATGTGTATTATCAGTGGTTGTTGTCAGTATATATAATTGATTGAGAATTTTTAATAGAAGTTTATTGGTTATATTATTATATGTATTGCATCCAATATTTAAGTCCTAAATTTAATTAGTTTCTTATAAAATTTGGGTATAAGAACTAAATAAGGATAATTAAAGTTAGTCGAGAAAATATTTAATAGTTTATAATGACTTTGAATTTTACGATTGTTTACTGTTACATTTTCATTAGTTTTTGAAATATTTTATTGGAAGAAATACAGGATGTAAGAAGTTGGTGATAATAAGATTTACATATGATTGCATAATTATTAAGAGATTTGTCTACATATGTAATAACGTAGTTTTTTTGTAATTTAGTAATTTGCTGGAAAAATGCTATATATATACAGGGTGCAAAAGAAAGCCCCTTTAACCTGAAAAGTCTTGCGAACGAAGAGAGTTACAGCTATGCAAATGAGGTAACGGTATAGTAAAGCGACTACACCCGATTTAATGAAAACGATAGCAACGCCCCTTGTGGCGAAATTTGGAAGAGAGCCATTGCAAATCGAAAACGAAAAGAGATAGAGCAAAATTTCCAATTACAAAGTTTTTGAGCATCAATTAACTAGTACGAAACGGCATTTGGTTCACACTGATAGGATAAATCGTACATGTATATCCACAAGTTTCCGAAATCGATGAGCGAAGATTCTACTTTCCATATTCACATTTCGGAAATGTAGCAGTACGCAATTGCTAATTGTGACGCTGTACTGCACTGTTATGTCTGTAAAAATTTAATTTCCAATGCATTTAAAATTTTAGTTTAATCTTTCCAGGGGCAGAAGAATTCTGTTCGTAAAACGATGAAATAATTGACTGATACCAGAATATTCAAACGAATTTCTTAGAAAATAAAAACCCGCTAATTTGCACTTTCATTATAAAAGCAAAATTTTATTAAAATATTCTTGCTGTCATTTGTCAGTTTTGGAATTAAAATTAGGTGGCTAGACTATCTAGCCACCGCCCTTTGAAGGGTTATATCTATGACCTCGTATTGAAGAGGCTCGCAATAGACGTTCCGTGCTGATAAATGTGCATGCAGATTTACTCTCACGAATACAAAAGTGTATCTTGAGCAATGGCGTACCTTTCGAACATACTGTATATATTAACTTTTTTATCATTGTGAGAAAATTTTTGTCTTTTTTTGTCTTTTTTTTTGTGTGTGATGTTATCAAAATTTATTGCTATAAGTACATATTTATACAATAAATTGTGCGTATTTCTTCATACTTATGGCTATTCCATTCAAACGTTTACACAAAAGAGAGTGCATCGATTTCTGACATTTTTGGGTATGCAGGCGAAGATTTATCTTATCCATGTAAAACAAATGTCGTTTAGTACTAATTAAATGATCCTCTAAAACTTTCAAATTGGAAATTTTGCTCTATCACTTTTCGTTTTCGATTTGCAATGTCTATATTCCAAATTTCGCTACTAGGAGGCGCTGCTGTTGTTTGCATTAAATCGGGTGTAGTCGCTTTACTACACCGTTACCTCACTTGCATAGCTGTAGCTCTCTCCATTCACAAGTACATATTTTCAGGTTAAAGGGACTTTCCGTTGAACCCTGTATATATATAAATATGTGTGTGTGTGTATATATATATATACTTACATAGTTCCTTTTAATTTATTTTTTATTTGATTTTCCCATTTTTATGAATTCTATGCCGTCTTATAGTTGTTGTAAATATATATTAAAAGTTTTAAATTACATAAATTGGATGTACATATTGGATGTACGAGTAATATAGTATATATGAGTATTGAGCATATAATGTGTTTCTTTATATTCCAAATTACTATAATACGTTTTTAGTGAATTTCTTTCTATCTAACTGTTTCAAACATTTTCAATGGGAAAACACAAACAAAAAAAATAGGTTATTTTCTAATAAATAAGATTTATACGTTACAATGCATAAACATGCTCAATGGTACATAATAAAAAGATTTTATTTTACTATTTTATTTATTATATGTTATGGTGAAGTTGTCCTACATATGTTAATAAATGTTAAAATGTTATGATCTGTTAATTTATACAAATTATAGTAGACTTTTTGGTTGATTCTGTAATGGACTTTTAGCATATACTAGTATTATTGAAATCTCTTTGGATTTATGTTATTAATTTCCTTATTCTAATATTTAACGAACGAGCTACTAAACATTTTATAAATCCTTAATATATTATACAATTTATTATATATTAATAAAGGTTATGATCTTTTACTTTATACAAATTTTAATAGACTTTTTGATTGATCCTGTAATGGACTTTTAGCACATTCTAGTATTACTGAAATCTCTTTAGATTTAGGTTATTAATTTCCTTTTAGCACATGCTAGTATTACTGAAATCTCTTTGGTTTTATGTTATTAATTTCCTTATTATACTATTTAACGAAAGATCTATTAATGATTTTATAAATCCATAGTATATTATACAATTTAGTTTGAAGATTACTTTTTCATTTTTAATGAAGTAACAGTTATATCACACAATAAAATTCAAATATAGTTATTTTAGTTTTATAATCAAAAGCATGATTTATTTACCTATAAGTTTAAAACAAAGTTCTAATTTAGTGAGAAAAATAATATCGATCAAATTATTTATTTTATGATAATATTTTGTAAGAAAAATTTCTAATCACACAGCTTATGTGAAAAATAATAGAACATTTTTACAATTTAATTTGTAAAAAAAAAATAATCAGTACCTTTAACTTCTTTTCATAAAAAAATAATAAGTTTCTCATCATTCCAGGTTCTCATCTCTTGAATATGGTCATTGCGAGAATAATCTGCTTACACATCAAATATTTCTTATAATTATGCTGGTATGATATGTATCATATTGCAGTCATTGGTTTGAAATGCTTCCATTAACGCTTTGGAAATTTACAAAAATATTTTTTATTATATTTACGAAGATACCATGTGAGTTTACGACGCTATATAAAACTCATTACTGTTGGTACTTTTTGGAAATTACTGATGCGTAAATAAGCATAAATGAAATATTAAAAAAAAAGTTCTTTTTATCATGTTAATATTTCAATCAATTTTCATTTTAATAAAATATATTTTGATAGCTTTATTTTCTTCCAGATTTTCTATCTCAGGAATATGGTCATCACGAGATCAATCTGCTGACACATCAAGTATTTTCTATAATTATGCTGGAATGATTTGTATTATATTGCAGTCATTGCTTTGAGACGCTTCTGAAAAGATTTTAAAATTTATGAAGAAAAGTATTTTTTTTTTTTTACTGTACATCACTTAAGCTACCCTATAAGCTTTACGAAACATCATGAGATTACAAATTTCTCTACTTATTATTTTTTCGATTATCAATTACCGTTATGTAAATAATTATATTATCATAAAACGTTATATTTATTATGTTAATTTTCATTCAATAATTTTTTATTTTAATGTTATTCGATAGCTTTACTTCGTCATTTACTTCTTCAATTTGTTTTATTTTCTAATATTGCAATAACTTGTGTATCCAGATGTCTTATTTGAAACTTTTTAGCAAAACTATTAAAAAGCTTTTGACTTCCCATGCCATAAAATGGATAAATTATGCTCTTATAAATCAAGCAATTTATATAAAAGTCTCTTGCTATAAGCGTATCTGAAATGCATTAAAATTTAACTAGCTATAAAAATAGCTTATTATATTCTTCATATTTATAAAAGGAAAAAGATTATTCAAGAGTTAATACTTAAACCGCCTAATTCAAGAGCATTCAGAGAGTAAATGAGATTCTGAATTTTTATGCGAACTCTTAAAGAGCATTTGAGATCTATTCTGCTGAATAAAATGGATAAATTTCAGTAACATAAATAGGACAACGGAAATTAAAGTCGTTTGCTTAAAAAATAATATCTTGAAGATTTATTAAAATTGGAATAAATAATGATATCTTAATTTATTCAAGCCAGCTACTCGTACAAAAGAAATTATAAAGAATTATTATTTAAACTGATTTTTATATTCTATAAACTGTAACAAAATTGTCTGTAACTTATTTGAAAAATTCTCGATAATGTAGCCCGTTTATTTCCTGTGAAAACAATTGAACTGTTGTTTTCAAAGGACTTTTCATATAATTTTTAATTGCATTAAATTTAGATAGAAGAAAAGGCCATCGTCATTTTTTTTAGACCAGAAGGTTATGTGTGCAATGCTTTTACTTATAAGACATTTATCCATTCTGATAATAATTTGTATTAACAACAACAATAACAACAAAAACACTGCTGTATACCTGACATACATTCAATTAATCATTATCAAAATATTATTTTCCCTGTACAAGAAATTAAAATAATTCTATACCACGTTCAATAATTTTGAGCTTAAAAATATTTAATAATGTTAAAGTTATAATTTAAGAAGATTCAACAAACTTTGAATTTGTTTATGTTTTAGATATTAATCAAAGTATTATGAATCAATTAATCAAATTATTAACTGCGTAAATACGGATTAGGATCTCTACGGAGGGCACTCCTCCCTCCGGCCTATATCCCTCGTGAAGAAAATCGGCCGTCAAAAATCAACGCACTCAAATTATCAACAGTAATTGAATGCCTAATATTTGAAATTCTAATGAATATTGTCGATTAAAAAGAGAAATTGAAAAATACTTTAAAAAATTAAAAAAATCATTTTTGTTCATAGCACAAGTTCATAGTAAAAGAACAAGGAGTTTTAAATTCAAAATTAATATTAAAATGAGGAATCGGAAATACACGAACATTATATTTTTCAATCACAACACCATAAAATTAGTGTTCTACTTTCATATACAAGAAATTTTCTACACATAATATAGTAAATAACGTATTAAAAATAATTTATATGCCACTTAAAAACATATTATTTTTTTGAAAGCACAATCTATTTTTAATCTTCAACATGTATCTTTTCTGATTACACTGGACAACAATGAAATGTATCTTGAATGAAAGTGTCGAAATATTTATTAATTTAACTTGCTAATCATGAAAATGGCAATAAAAAATGGAATTTGCTTCTTGTTATTTTGTTATGTTGAGATTTTACATTGTATGATAGGAATAAAAAAACACATTAATAATAATGCATCGTATGTCTTGTTTTCAATTTAATTTATAAAGAAATTAAGGTGACAACATAAAGTACAGTCTTACCAATTTTATTGAAGAAATCGCTTGGTCTTTCGCTTATATTCCACGTTCTGATTATCTTTAAAAATCGTCCAGCAGTTGCCTGCAAGCATAGACGCAGACCATTTTCCTTGATAACGTTGTTCTATCCCTGACATATCCTGGTGGAAACGTTCACCATGCTCGTCACTGAATTTTCTGCTGTTAACAGGGAAGAAATCCAGGTGAGAATCTAAGAAATGTAGCTTTAAAGACATTCGAGATCCAAATTTCTGATATAAAGCAAGCATTTCGTTAACAAGATCTTCGTAATATTCGGATCGGACGTTTCCAAGAACATTAGTGCAAACGTGACAGGCTGAATCCCATACTTGTTTTACATCATGATTTAACAGGTTTTCAAATTTCGGATCCTTGACAGTATCTCTAATCTGTGAACCCACAGAAATTCCCTCTCTAAATTTTTCCTCACTCAGTCTGGGAAATTTTGTACGCAAGTAAGCAAAAGCTGGTTTTTTGTATCCATAGCTTTAACCAACTGCTTCACAATACCCCATTTTATGTGTAGAGCAGGTAAGATAATTTTCTCTGGAAAAAGAAACAATGTTTCTTGATATTAATTTTTTCAGGTGTCAAATAGAGCCCCGGAGACCAGCCTTTCTGGATATAGTGTAAATCTATAGCACGACTGCTCCATTCACACAGGAAGCAACAAAATTGTGTAAATCCCAGTTCAAGACCCATCAAAAGCACAACTATTTTCAAGTCAACACAGACACACCATTCATTTTTAGTCTATTTAATTAGGTGTAAGAGCTGTTGCAGGTGTTCATAAGTCTCTTTCATGTGCGCAGAATATGCAATAGGAATGGATGGTAGTTCATTACTATTATGAAGCAAAATCATATTTAAGCTTATATTGGACGCATCTATAAATAGACGCGACTCGTTTGCATCAAGTGTTAATCCAAATTTATTCATCAAGCCTTTAATATCCGAGCAGAACACAATATTATCATTTTTCTGAAAATAATGTAGAAATTTTATATGTCGGTTACGAAATGAAGACACTCTGACATGTTCTTCGAAAAGATTCTACTGTCGTAGTCTTGATGCGAGTAGTTCTGCTTTGTCTTTCGACAGATCTAAATCACGAACACGATTATTTAGATCATTCGATGTAATTTTATGTAGAATTAAAGGGAGATATAGAGGACAAATTCTTGCATTTAACTTATAATATTTGTTTATATTATTTTTGGAAATTCTTTTTTTTTTTCGAAAGGTTTATTTTATTACACGTTTTATTAATTCATATATGCACGCGAACATCTAAAAATGAAATATTTCTTATTATATCGAGCAATAAATCAGTTTATGCTTTAAAATGTTTTAGAAAAAGTGACATTTAACATTTAGGTTCATTATATCTTTGCACCCCTTAATCTCAGAAACAAGAGCCAAAAAAAAAAAAGTTTTCATGGTGATATTCGTGTTCAGCACGTTGAATTCATTAAGAATTGGGCGTTTTCAATTTTGATACATGAAATTTGTTAAAAATTGTTGCCCAGTGTTATTGTTTTGCTTAAGCAAATTCACAAAAAACATTAAGATATTTATACTATTAATAATATATTTTTATTATACTAGAATTATGCTTAAAGATAAAAAAAATATATTGGTCAAATTCAATGCATGATTTGGAAAACAAAAGCTATTCCAAAAATAAAAATCTATTTTTGTTACCAGATTTTATTTCGGCACCTGGAAGAAATCAGATTAATAAAAATATTTCAAATGGCCCGTATAAGTTGTGTTTTACTGAACAATTTAAAACAAATTCATATTTAAAAACTACATAGTGACCAAAGTTATTTTTATTTCAAATTTCTATCGACCAGATGAGCTATTAGAAACGAGTATCATTGTTTTGTGATTGACAGGATTTACCATGTAATGATTTCATTAAAAATGTCAAATATTTCTAGAATATATTTCTACCTTGGTGCATGATTTCTTTATTAATATAACTTGTACAAGATGTAAATTTCCAACTGGGGGGGAAATGTCCAGACCAGGACTTGAACGAGGGATCTGTCGGCTGAAGCCGTCAATGCTCAGCCAAGAGATCCTGGTTCGAATCCTGGTCGGGACACTTTTCGTCCAGTTAGAAATTTACATGTGATATTATTTATTTACCAACTAAAATAATTGTGTTAATGTTAATCAATCTAGTGTAATTACGTATTCAGCGATTTCTGGAGTTCCATTACCTGCGATTTATTCTCTTGAGCTGAACCATATTTTAGACCAGATGCTATAATCATTAGAGTTGCTGGATGAAAAAGTTCCACCAGATTCGTTAGAGATAGCGCAGATGGTAGGGCGGCCTCCACCAGTGGCTGAGAGGTTCTGCTCTCAAAGCTGGTAGACGGGAGGTGCTGGGTTCGAACCCAATCGCGCCCGCCAGCCTAATCGTTCGGAGTTTTCGTGGCTTCCTTCGAACATTTGATTTCCAAGCATAAATACAGGTTAGGTAACCTTAGAAAGGCCCCCCATGGAGGGCACTGCCACCCTCGGGCCTATATCCCTCGAGTCGATAATTGGCCGTCAAAAATCAACCAACCATCAACCAACCAGATGGTAGGACATTGGCGGCTTCAGTCAAGAGATCCTTGGTTCGAATCCTCGTTCGGACATTTTTCACCCAGTTGGAAATCTACATCTGATATGATTCATTTACCAATTAGAATAATTGTGTAAAATTAATCTAGTGTAATAGAAATTGTTTACTCTTTTAAAATTAGTTTTTAGTTTTTCGATACCACATAATGATGTATCTTCTCAAACTCTATGTATGTATTCCTACTATTTTAAGTTTATTTTTTTCACTCTAATTATTGAGGACACCATCAGAGTCCAATTCAACGACGAAACATAAATTACTACATCTAATTTTGATCTTCAAAACTTCTCTCCATTTGCATGAAAAAGAGAAAAGATTTTCTAATAAAAGCGTATATAGACTTAAATTTTTCAGTAATTGAAAACATTGTGGCGTAGAAATTTTGGGATAATAATATTTTGAACAACAGATAAACATATCTATTTATTGTTATATAGTTATATCTCACATCACATGAAATTTCATTAATAAATCAAAGTTATATTAATAATTTTTAAACTTAATACATTTTTGGATAAATATGTCGTGATTAAATAAAGTTAATATTAGAAATTTATAAGTAAAAATTAAAATTTTAATTTTTAGTTTCCGTTAAAGTATTTTCAATTTCCTTTATTGAATAAATCATTTCAAAATCAAATCATTCACAAAGCATTAACTTTCACTAATAATCAAAGCACTGAACGAAGAGATAATTAATTTTAAGCATAAAAATCTATGGTTAATTAAATTTTATCCTCTTATTGTAGGGTGATGTGGTTAGCTTAGTAAGTCCCATTTGCATTATAGAGAAAATAATGCACGTTATTTGTGTTAAAAGGGCACATTTATTTAAAAATATATAGCTTCGATAAAATATATGTTCTTGTTTACTAAAATTAAATATATGAGATAAGAAATCGTCGATTAACTGCGGGAACTGTATAAGTGTATATCGTTAAACCGGACTTGCACATAATGCTGTTAGAAATGGCGAAATTAGTTTTTTTTTAATTTTTGAACATTTAAGAAAGTATAATTACTTCTTATAATAAAAAAGTCATTTTTTAACAACATACTGTACGTCTATACCTATTTAATTAATACCATTAGATCATTTAATTTAAGTATAATTTAAGTATAATTAAGTATAATAACCTAATTTCTTCCCGGGGACGAAATTAGGAATGCTTTTCAATGACATTTTTTTTTCAATTTTTCCTCATGTTTGGGTGGCTAATGTTTCGTTATGTCATTCTTCCACTGATAATTAGAACATTTTTTTTTTGCCTTACTTTAATGCAAATTTAATTACTTACTCATTTAGAAGTTAATTTTGATTTAGTTATAAGTTAAGCCTCGGCGTATTGGAGTTTTTGAGGGGACGAAATTGGGGCCATTTTTTTCTTTTGCATTTTTTAGATGCTTCTGAAAAATCAATTTTTCACATTCTTAAAATTTTTTTGGCACATTTGCCTATGTTTTTATGTGCGCGGGTAGTTAGTCTACGTAAAATCCGAATTTGGAAGATTTTCAATGAAAATTACAATTTCCAAGGACCTAAAAGTGACTGGGGGAAGATAATAGGGCACCTTACCCTACCTTTATCTGAAAACACATTTGTGACACGCTTAAAATCTACTTCTATTCCAATCTGTCTAGTAACGATTAATAATCAATTTAACATTATAGCCCAGGCAATAGGGAATTTTACCTAGCAAAATTAATGGTAGTTCTGGAAATCGACTTACTTTATGTTTTTTGGGTCGCTGAATTCGAATTTGTAACTTCCCACCAAAATTTCCTCCGCTAAACCCCCAAATTTTGGTAAAAAGCCCCCCCCCCCTCAAAAAAAATAAATGTTTTTATTAAAAAAATCATTTTATTTTTCAAAAAAATTTTTTTATTGTTTTAGGGGAAAAGTATCTAGAAATTCAGAAAGTAGACAAAATTTGCAACAAATTAGATATATGACCTTATGACTTAGGATGAAGGGGAAGGGAGGATCTGCCTCGGAACCTGCGCGAGGAACCTGCGTGGACTAAGTTGCGCAACTTCAATTAACCATTCACACGTTTACTTTCGCCCTCCCATCTCCCCTCCGAACTTTCCTTATAAGGTTTACTTTAAGTTTTTTGGGTCGCTGAATCCGAATTTTTAACTTACCCCCAAAAATTTCCCCCCGAACCCCCCCCCCCCAAAAAAAAAAATGTTGTTATTAACTTAAATTTCTTATTATTTCAGATGAAAAGCATTACGAAATTCAGAAACTAGACAAAATTTGCAACAAATAGGATATATGATATTATGACGTAGGATAAACGGGGAGAGAGGAGGCTGTCTCGGAACATTGCCCGCGCGCTTTTCTCAAAAACCAAATTTTTTCAAAAAATCAATTTTTTTTTTTGGTGGTGGTGGTGGTGGGGGGGGGGGGCTTGCCGGGTGAAATTTTGGTGGGAAGTTACAAATTCGGATTCAGCGACCTGAAAAGCATAAAGTGAGCCGAAATCCAGATCTAGTAATAATTTTTCCAGGTAAAATCCCATATTGCCGACTTCATAACTTAGCGCACGTAGCGCCGCAGTGCATATTCAGAGGCAGCCCTCCCCCTACTCGTTTATCCTATGTCATAATATCAAATATCCTATTTGTTGTAAATTTTGTCTAGTTTCTGAATTTCGTAATGCTTTCCCATAAAACAATAAGAATTTTAATTTAAAAACAGCTATTTGGGGGGGGGGGGGGGGTCGGCGGGGAAAATTTGGGGGGGAAGTTAAAAATTCTGATTCAGCGACCCAAAAAACTTAAAGTAAACTTTATATAGAAAGTTCCGAGGGGAGATGGGAGGGCTTGTAAACGTGTGATTGGTTAAGTGGAATTGCGCGTGGAGTTCACGCAGCACCGCTCGCATGTTCCTAGGCAGATCCCCCCCCCCCTTCCCCTTCATCCTAAGTCATAAGGTCATTATCTAATTTGTTGCAAATTTTGTCTAATTTCTGAATTTCTAGATACTTTTTCCCTAAAACAATAAAAAAATTGATTTTTTTAATAAAAACCTTTTTTTTTGGAGGGGGCATTTTACCAAAATTGGGGGGGGGGGGTACCGGGGGAAATTTTGGCGGGAAGTTAAAAATTCGGATTCAGCGACCAAAAAAACATATAGTAAGCCTTTTTCCAGATTTACCATGAATTTTGCTAGGTAGAGCCCCTATACGGTCTCTATTGCCTGGACTATTAGATATTCAAAATTTTAAACATCATAATTCCTGAACTACATAAATAAATGACATATCGTTTTGAAAACGAACGTACAATTTTCCGGAGAATCCAAATATAATGTTAAAAATAGTTCTTACTATTAAAATTTTAATGCGCTCTCACATTTTATATGGTAGACTGGCTCTCTAAACAAATTTAAGTTTAGCAATTATAAGCAAACTTTATTATTATTGGGATAATATTAGTCATTCATATACTTTGGTTTGCGGCATAGTTAAGGAAGCGGGTGGGAGATTCATTTTTTCCAGGACTGAAAACATTATATTTGAACTATTGTCAAAACATAAATGTTATATTTGTAAATATACATGAATAGTTATTTTCATATTAAACTTAAACCAAACATTAATTTTTCAAATAGTAATGCCAAATTCTAATATTATACATGAGAAATCATTTCACTTAATGTTTGCTTTTACAACGTTTTTATGATTAATTCAAGAATTAGTTATTATTTTCGAATGCACAGACATCAAGTTTTGTCTTTTTACGGATATACAGTAATTAGATTTTTAGATTCTAGTAGAGTATCACAAGTGAACAATTAAACAGATACAGTTGTTTTTTATTATAAACATTATAAATACGTTTATTATAAACGTATTTATAACGTCAAATAAGCATGTACGATGATATAGATTTTTAAATATTGTTTTTGATAAAAGTGTTTAAATTATTAAAAATAATATGGGTTTTGAGCATATGTTTTTGAATCTAAAAGGCGGTACATTTATTATTTTTTTAAATATTACATGGCACATGATATATTTTGCATGAATATATGGCATTGATATATTTCGTACATAGATGCATAGTGATAATTCATTTCAAACGAAAAAATAGTATTTTATGGTCAGAAAAAAAAAAAAAAAACTTTTACTGTAATTATAATTATCTGCAAAAACTCCTTATTAATACTAAATTATACATGTTTTCTTTGAGAGTGCACAAAATACAGAAATACAGACATCGCGAATTTTTTTATATATGTGAGTAAAACCCTAATAATACCTTAATCTGAATTTGAGCATTACATTAATCCTTAATCCGTATTTATAATACTTTTGAGATATTTGGTGGGGGGGGGGGGGGGGAGGATTTTTAAGGATTTTTACATTTTGAATACGAACCTAGTATTTATTTATAAATCATAGCAAAATTTACAATTGTGTAAGTTATTATTTATATTTATCTTATAGTATTTTAATAATTCCTGCTTCACATAGTAAACAAATTCAAATATAACAGTATTTTTGCATGAAATGAGTATGAATTTTCCAAAATTTCATGAAATATAATTTCAAATAAACATATTTAATTTACTGTTAGAAGATCTCATTAAATAAGTGATTTCTTATTTCCTTTCTCACTATATAGTTAAACATTTATTAAAAATTTGTGTATCAAAAATGTTTATTGTTGCTGAAAATTTAAAACTTCATACAATTTTTATTTTATAGCTGAATAATGGAATATCGACAACTATACGAAATGATGAACAAATATCTTTATTTATTTATCTTTTGTTCTGAATAAGCGGATTTAAAGATTTTTAGGTTACATTTTCAAAATGTGCAATGTAAATAATGTTCCTTAATGTTCATGTGACTTACTTCTATATTTACAAAATTTATCATTAAAAATATTAAATATTTTAGTGTTATTTATCCGTATAAGATATTTCCCAAATTTGTTTAAAATTTAACTAAGTGGACTGCGATAGAACATGGGGGTTTGAGTATGAGGCCAGAAAATATGTACAGGGCGTATGCTCAGTTTATTATTATTTTTTTGTCCAAACCATATAAACTCACAATAAACAACTTGATGATGCTTGCCTGACGAATTTGTTAAGACGAGTTAGACAAATATTAGTGAATAAACTAGCTTTGTAAGCAAACATTAGCTTAGCAATAACGGCAACTTATGAACATTTTATCCAAAATCATTTGAACTTACGGAATTTTAATGCTCCTATGCCGGCATTAGATATAGGATAGAGTAGCCGAATTTGGAACACTTCACTTATTTACAAGTGTAACTCACCTCATTTTTGGATATCTGCAAATTATCACTACGCTTGGTCAATCTATTCATCTATTAACTAAATAAAATTTTAGAATTTTTTTTGAAAAACATAAGATTTATTTTAATTTGAAAATAAATGTTAAAAGTGGTCCAAATTCATCGACTGTTCACTTATGGTGGACCCCCAGTCTCCTAAATTAAAACAAACAATATTAGGCTCTTTTAATGAATAGGGAATATAAGTATTGCATATAATTGCATTAAAAGCAAAGTTTGCAATTAAAGAAACAATAAAACAAAACAACAGCAATGAAATATAATGAAATCAAATGTCTGAAAGTAAGAGTAATGGCTTTAAATCAAAATGTATTCAAAACATAAAACGGGGGTACCACCTCTCACTCCAAGTCCCTAGCAGGCTCCTGCAGCTCCGGTTCGCGATGACTCGAAGGCAACCACCCGAGACCACTTAGAGGCCGCCTTCGAAACCGTAGGCCACCACTCCACTTCGCCCCGGTCTAAAACACCGCGCTGCCCAGCGCAAGCCACGCATGGTTACCTCCCAAAGCAAGGATGTACAGTCGACTGCGACAGCCCTCACGACCCAGCACGATCAGAGCCAAGTGGTCCCTTCACTTGATGTCCTATCCGGTTTAACCCACCCGACACAAAGGAGCAGAACACCTATAGAGGAGTCGGGTCCATGAGCCAAAACCGAGGATTCTCGACAGGAGTTGCTGTACAGAGGTCTCTCAAGTACAGATAACGTTTTCTGGCAGAGACATTTTTGAAAGACAAACGGTATGAGGGGAATGTGCCCCTAGCCGGAAGCTCCGGAGAGGTGGGGAAAACTCCTCCTGGTGCCAGAGACAACGTTCGCTCATGGGATCATGAAGGTGCCTTTAGCTGAACCCGGAGAGTCGAAGAAACTCCTCACCTGACAACACAGTCATCGTCTCACTAGGGGTTTTCGCCCGATCTTTCCGCTACCGCAAGCAAAACCACTCGAGGCTCAACGCCAGGAAACATAAGAGATTAGACTAGGTGTGGTTAGCGACCCTAGGAGGGCACGGTAACTTTCACCTAGAAGAGATTTTTCAAAACAAAAATCAAAGTTACAAGTAATTAAGAATAGAAATTATTGAACTAATTGTCGATTATTTCAATATCATATAAGAATTGATGCAAGGTTTACACCTGAATTTCATTTGTTCTTTTCTTATTCCAGTTCACACAACACAGAATCATATTTGACAATCTGAAAACTGAATCCATTCTGCTATTTTACGTTTCTCACAAATTGGGCAAAACCAATCATTATTGTCTTGATTTTTCTTTTTAGAGTCTGAATAATTAGACTTTATTTTGCAACACAAGTTTTCTTTACCTTATGTCTATAGTACATCCCTTCCATCAGTTTTCTTTACAATTGAATTACGCCTATTTTTTAAAACTTGATATTCCAATTGATTTTGTCCTTTGAGAGCTTCTTTTAGTGGGTTTTTTTGTTTTTTTGTTTTTTTATTTCAAGGTTTACTTTACATGGCAAAAATGTGAACACGGCTGTTCTTCGGCTTCATCTGTACTTTGACTTAACTCATTTTGGCAAAGGGAGATAACATTATAATAATGCTTTGACTTTCTGGGGAATTTTGTAAGCTGCAGCCTTTTCGAAATATCTTACTTATTTCAAATTTAGTATCGTGTATATGGTCCAATTTAAGCAACTCAAATTGTTCCAATTAGGCAACTGCGCCATTTTTTAAAAGAGATACTTTCAAGTCTAAGAACAAAAACGAAAGCCAACAAATCTCCGGGGAAAGTATACGTAATAAAGACATGTATTTAGATATGTATATATGAAAACATTACAACTTACCTTATTTTTATGGTATTCGCTTACGTTTAGTAGGAAAAAATTAGATCAAGACAAATAATTTTAGTTTTTTTCAAAATTATCTGAAAACAGTACGTGGAAAGCGGGTGCTTCTTCTACTCATAAATGACGTCATTCTCATAAGTAAGATGTCATCGGTAAACGGCGTCTCTTTCTGCAATTAAGGGCAGAATTGTCACGGTCCAGTTAAAGCGACGGTCCAAATATGGCTACTCTCCCCTACTATAATTCCATCTCAATCACGTAACTTTCAAATGTGATTTTATCATTTACATTTTAACATTATTGCATGGTTATAATAAGAAATTTAATAAAATTAATATTACAAATCCTTTCTAAATATAGAATTATTTTAGATTTCTCTCCCACAATCCGAAATTGAAAACTATAATGCTATTTAAATGAAAAATATCCGGCTGGTGAATTAATATAATAAAGGTATTATTCGGTACATGTATGTTTGTTGTTAGCGATGGCTAGGGGAATCTATTGCACAAAGAGTTCTATAGATTTGGTTCCGTATAAAAAAGTTCGAATGCACCTGATACACAGACTTTTGATTTTCTGGTAAGATATTTTGTTATTTTATATTCAAGGGGGGGAAATGCGCATTTTCTCGATATTTAACGAATTCTGATGATTATGAGCCAATCAAAATATCAATGTAATATAAAATGTATTATTTTAGCCAAAAGTAGTATATTTTGTAGTTGATCAGATTAAGTTTAATTGTAATTAGAAAAGCGGTATTCGGATTTTTTCTTTTACAATTTGCTCCCTTCGCCGAATGTGAGGCCATTGTTTTATATAAGACACTTTCTATTTCATATCTTATCCATCAAAATGTTATATTTTTGTCCATATATAAGAAAAACTTCTGCAGCATTAAAAAAATATAGCAAATTATTAATATGATTTTATACGAATTTTTAAACACTTTAAGAGAATAAGATCTTTTCGAATGCAAAAAAGAAGATCACAGGTGATTTATCACTGTTTGTTTGTTATGGTATATTCTTATCGCCAAAGCCTATTGCTATGAGACGGACTTTCTTTGTAAGTAAGCTCGAATCTTTTTTCCACAAAGATAAGGGATACCGTTATTAAAAATCACATAGTAATGGTTTTAATAATAATTAATTTTCTTTTTTGCGTTGGTTATGGTATATGCAAGGGACTGGGCACCTAAAACCCCAAATTTGAGAAGTCTGTGGACCGGTCTCAGTCCGAATTTATCTCATTACATTCGAGCTAGGCTTAGGCTTATTTTTGCTTTATCTTGGAGTGTCTGCTAGTAAAGTGATAAATTCGAATCTACGTTACCTTTTAAAACAGTTAAGAAACCAATCTGTTTTTTTAAAAAATAAATAAAAACACGTGTAATTACTTGTAAACTTATTTGAAGAAGCGATAAAAGTATTCTTAAACAGAGTCATGCTATACCAATAAATTTTGTTATAAATATCTATATTTCAAATTCAAATTTCTGATAGTAAACTTAATTAATTTGTTTTCAAAAGCAAATAACATATTTAATAAAATAAAGCTTGGAAAAGCAACTGATACTTTGTCGAAGGACACCAGAAATAAGTAAAGTAAAAGAAAAAAAATGCGTTGTAGAAAAAGGTTGTGAAGGAAATGATTTTATTATTGCCTTATTAAGACACAGAAATAACAATTAACTATGGAAGAAAATTTTGATTTACATCTTAGCTTTATATTTTGAAATGTAGGTTATCTGAAACATATTTGTAAATACCATTCATAATTGCTTATACTTTAACATCCCCTCTAATGCATGGTGACAGAAAACTTGTTCTTATATAGCCTAAATAAATTCTTGAGAATATTTAAATAGTATAAAATAACAATGTTTTGCTTATTGCATTGTATGGAATGAACACTTTTTTCTGAAAAAGTTGTAAAGATATTGCCTGTGTATAGCACAACTTAACTACGTGAAGATGCATTTACGGCCCTTCTTTAAATGAAAAGTAATTCAGCAGAATATTAAAGAGTAAAGACCTGAATAACATTATCAAATGTTAGGACTGAGTATAGAAGTTAAACTCGTCCAACATGTTTATGTTTAAGAATTAAATATTTTTATTGTACCACAGTAAATATTTTTATTCTATTTTGTAAATTATAAATATATGCAATGCCACGAAAGTGGGAAAGTAAAAAACAAAGGAGTTATTTAAAGTGTTATTTTATTAATATAATCATAGATTTTTAACAGAGATTGATTTATTTACTTGAGGACCCTTTAGATCGATTTTAGAGTTTACGGTCCTCTTAGATGAAGGGGATTCAGGATATGCACGCTTATTACCCAGCTCTAAATGTAACTTGTTAATATTACCTTAGTTAACTGTTGCAAGGCAAAAGTATAAATTTAGACATAAGAGTAATACAGTTTACATTTTTTGGGAAACCCTACTCCGTATCCCTGTATAAGTATAAAATTTGCCAGTGACATATCTTAATTTTTTATGTAATACTTCACCTTATTTCTTTTTAAATTACATTGTTTAAGAACATGTCTTAAATCAAACATTTACACCGTCAAAGTATCTCTTTAAATATTATTAAAATGTTTTATGATTTATTTTCTTTCAAATTTGCTTTAGAAATGAATGCGAATGATAAATCTTTCAATTATAAGCGCTTCCACATGAAGCAATTGTCAAGAGACTTATTAAAGTTCAATGATCTTCCACTTCGATAAATTCACTAATGAATATAAAGGACTTAAGCTCGTTATTATATTAGCAACTGATTAATAGCACGAATTTTATTTTATAAATGCTTTCTGAAATTACTTATAGTTCGGAAATCTGCGAAAATTTATTAGTTATATCACTAAATTTATATATTCACTAAATGTATTATTTATAATATTTTAATGCGTTAAATAAACATTAAAATAAAAAAAGTAAATTTGTATTATTCTGTTACCAATTCAAACTTAGAAATATAAAAAGCCAATTTTATACAAGGATATCAATATGTATGCAATATATATATATATATGTATGTATAGTTTTGGGATATTTTGCAGAGTTTATTTGAAGTGGCATTAAAACAAAATTACACATGTATAATAAAAATAGTTTTGAGTTCCTTAAAGGATTGAAACGTTTGAGTAATATAAAAGGTTTATATGTTTATGATTTTGAAGATTTCTATAATAGTATTGATTTAACGGATCTTAAAAATAAAATTTTTGACTGTTTTAAGCGGTACAATACTTTGGGTATAAAATTGGATCATTTAACAAATTTATTTAATTTTGTAGTTAATGAAAATTATTTATTCGATGGTAAGCATGTGTTTCAGCAGATATGGGGTATACCTATGGGAGGTAGTTGCAGCTCGGTACTTGCAGATATATATTTATTTTCATAACAGGTTAATGAAACATTAAGTAAGGACTTTTTAAGTTTTAGATATATTGATTATGTATTGTTGGTAAGGATTAACGTTTCCAATAGTGATTTAAATTTGGATTACTATCCCCAGGGTTTGACATTAAAGAAAACTTCACACGACGTAAAACATGTAAATTATTTGGATCTCACTATCGACTTCGAGAGGGGTAGCTTGAGTACTTGCATTTATGATCAGAGAAAGGATTGTAATTTTGAAACAATAAAGATATTAAATTTTAATTCCAATGTACATATTTTCCATTTTCAGAAACATCATTATCAATTGTTTGATAAGGATTGCAATGTTAAATTCTAATCATAATAGTATAATAAATGACATTATAAATCTCTATCAAGATTCAATGGTTCAGAATTATCCTATTAGTTTGATAAATAGTTTGACAAGCAATTTCGCCAAGGATAAATATTATCGAGATGAATTACTTTTGGCGATTAAAAACACCGCCAATTAATTGTAGGCTTTACAAGGAGCTCTGTCTGGATGTGGCGTTCTTTTTGAATTGGGTTACTGCTTTCTATGGCCGGTTTAATGCTTTCTTTGATCAGTTTGGTCTCGACAGACATGGGGGAAGTTTCATGAGTAATTACCGGCATAACCCAGCATGCAAGTCTTTAGCCTTCCAGTCTGTATCCATTGGATGTTTCCTTTCCTTTTCGTTCATGGTTTTGTTAGTAAGAATTTTCCTTTGTTATTTTGTTAATTTTTCTCAGTCTTTAAGGAGTTTTGGGACTAGAAGTATAGTATGTGTCTTTGGTATTATATATATATATATGTATACAGGGTGTATCTGAAAAAGTGAGCAAACCCCTCATAGCATGCATGGTCACAGTGACGTCGTTGTGACGTCACTGTGAGTCACTGTGGTCACGTCACATCTGTGACCGAAATGCCACCACTCAGTGATGTCACATTGTGAATGAGATGTGAACTTTTTAGAAAACTTTAAAAAATTACAAAAAATCTTCAAAACATGTTGTTACTGTAAAATTTTATTTTTCTGGCAATAAAAAAGAATTGTTATGTCACTGCATGTAACGTAGGTCACGACACACTCACAAAAAAAGTCCCCCCCCCCCCATATTGTAAGTCACAGTGTGAGAAAAATACGAACTTCAAAAATCTTCGAAAATGAAGAGAAATGTTTTAAAAAGGCCCGAGCTACAGCGGCATAAGGAATGAAAATATATTAGTGGGTAGCAAGTAGTAAATTCAGACACGAAAAGATGGTGGTGGTGGGGGGGGGGGGGCATGTAAAGGAAAATGCACGGTACAAGTATCAGCAAACTAAATTTTCATGCTATATTTTATCAATTTGATATCTAAGGCTGTGAAAGTATACTTTTTTTAAGATTTCAATTTTATCTAGTATTGCAATTTAATATAATAATCCTTCTCTTATTCTTATTATTATAAAAGTGTTTCTCGGAAATTATAATACAGAAAGAAGATAATATTATAATAAGAAATAACATATTTAGAATTAGGAAAATTAAATATATACACTTTACATATTTAGTTTGCAGGAAGGAAAATTTTCAATTTATTTTTACCGACCACTGGTATTAGAAACACTTTTGTGGCTTCAAACTAAAAAAATTCTATTATAGTTAAGTCTGCAGCTTTTAATGAGCACTTAGAAAGAGTCTTCAGAGTTTAGTCATACATACATTTCTTGCTTTATAATTTGCATTCAAGTCATATTTTTTCCTGTTAGTGTACCTATTTTAAGTAACTATTTTTAAAAAAAATTCTACTTCTTTCAGACTTTTAAAATAAAATTAGCATTTTCCGAATAAAAAAAGTAATACAAAATTTATGCAAAACCCATGATATAATTTATTATTCGTATTTCAAATTTGTGTTTTAGAGATATGACTCTAAAAAAAAAGTTATTTTACGAATAGTTTTATTCTACAGGAAATTAACATGAAAAGAATGACGATTGACAAAGAAATTTCTTTTATCCTCGATATTTATTTATATATTTCTATTTTTAGGAAGATATTTTGTATTTATTATGTGTGAAACAATCTTTACTTAGAAAAAGGGAGGGGGGGGGGTTAAAACTGATAAAAAGAAAAGGTAAGATACATTGGAAAATTCTTCAAATACAAAAATTTAAATACAGACAGTCTCATAAAATGATTGCACATATAAGTTCCATATCAGTTTATATAAAAGGAAATAAATTAACACCTGCCCCAAATCGTCTGCCACGATACCGCAGGGTAAACAGAGAACTTTTTGTTCTAACAGATGCGGTAAGTTACTAGTCTAAAATGTAAGCTTTTGCGTGTGCTTTTTTTAATGGAAGAAAAAGACGTCGCCATTTTCGGATACACACGGATATTAATAATTAATTTATGGAGCTCAAAAAGTAAGTCTTATTTAATTTAAATTGTTTGTTCCTGTTTTGTATATTTGGTGAGATGAGTTAAATAGTTTTATATTATACCTATAGAAAGAGACTGTTCTGGGATTGTTTTTCAGATTAGAAATTAACATTATACTGAATGGAAAATGCCGTTTTACATACTATAGTAGTGAAACTTTTGAAAGACTTTTTTTCATTGCTAATAATATTTTAAATTATTATTTAAAATCCTAAATCTTCATATCAATGTTTTCAGATTTAACATTTGCCAAAATTATAAAATAACAGGAATTCCTTGTAACATATGGAGAGATTTTTGAGAAATTGTTAAATCTAACAATACATTTAATTCATCTATTGTACTTTGTTGTTGTTTAATAGTACAATTATAAATACTAATTATATAGTGTTTTTCAAATTGGTATATTTATTTTTTTAAATTGTATGTAAGCACGTTTTTGCTGTTCGTGATTTTAATCAAACATTTAATTGTAGACATTCAGAATCAGTTATTAAATTTTCTTCGATTGTAAACTCATTTTCTACGTTTTTGATACACGTTCGATACTTCGCATTAAAAAATAAAATATGACAATTAAGCATGTTTTAAGAGTGTTTTAATTTGAATTAAATTTTAACTAAATAGTGGCGTGTAATAAAGATTCTAGGTAAACTACAGGGTTGTACAAAAGTATTCAAGTATATTGTCATATATTAGTATAAATTGCTGAATGAGAATTTCAACCTGTTATGCGTTTTCTTGCTAAACTAAATTTTCACATTATATACTAGTATATATCAACCTACAGATTAAATATAGGGCTATTCAAAAGAATTGGAAAACATATTTGGCTATGGACGGTAACTGCTGAAATCAGTTTTTCAAATGTTTTATGCGTTTTCTAAAATATTTACTTAGTTATCTTATTTACGTTATTTCCTTAAATTACGATGTATAGTTAAAGCATTCAGGAAGCGTTGGAAAGTGCTTTATAATCTATGCTTAACGCATGACTTTTCTTACTTGTTTTTTCTATTTCCCAGATCAGTCATTTCCTATAAATCATACCAAATCTCTTTAGCTCATATTAACAAAATACAATATACACGGGAATAAAAAATTTAAATAAATATGGCTTATCTTATTCTTCTTTAAATAGGAAATGTATTAATATCCGTTAGACTCCATGTTCGTATTTAATAAAATAATAACAAATCACAACACATAAAAACTTACACATTCTTAATATAAAGCTTGAACTCAAGATCAAGCTTAGAACTTAATAAAAAAGGATGCCAGTTGATAAGAATTGTTTTTTTTCAGTGTAAAAATTAAAAGTATTTTAGAAGAATAGGACTCCAAAATAGCGATACATTGCTAAAAAGTACGGTAAAAAGATAATATTGTATATTTCAAACAAAACTTTATTTTAAAATTCATCACAGTGTTTATAACAAGAATCATCACAGTATTAATGCTTGAAAATTTTTCCAGAGAGAAACATTCGCCTTGCAAACTATATTTCAAATGGAAATCAAATTTCAAATTGATTGCTTAAAAGGCGCAAAAGCCAACATAGTGAAAAAAATTCCATAACGGTACTTGAATCCGGGCCATCAGTATAGCGCACTGACATTCTACCCACTAAACCTCATGGAACGAGACCCAGCCTGGAAAATGTCTTACTATTACATGTTCGCAAGGCTACAAACACAGCACAAGATGGAATATTTATCATGAGCCACCGACATGGGGCAAACACTAAACTTAATTAAATCCAGCAGCAATTCAAACTATATGAATACTTGGAAATTTTTTCCAGAGAGAAACATTTGCCTTGCATACAATATTTCAAATGAAAATCAAATTTCAAATTAAAATTGCATTTTAATCAATTAATTTGAAATTTGATTTTCATTTGAAATATTGTATGCAAGGCGAATGGTTCTCTATGGAAAAATTTCCAAGTATTTATATAGTTTGAATCGATGCTGGATTTAATTAAGTTTCGTGTTTACCCGATGTTGGCGGCTCACGATAAATATTCCATCTTGTGCTGCGTTTGTAGCCTTGCCAACATGTACTAGTAAGAAATTTTCCAGGCTGGGTCTCGTTCCATGTGGTTTAGTCGGTAGAATGTCAGTGCGCTACACTGATGGCCCGGATTCAAGTCCCGGCTTGGAATCTTTTTCTCTATGTTGGCCTTTGCCCTTTTAAACAATTAATTTGAAATTTGATTTTCATTTGAAATCATCACATTGTTTATGACAAGTTCATCACAAATGACACATATTTCACAAATTAGTCACAGTGTGACGTCAAAGCATTGTCGCTGTCGTCACAGGTTCGTCACAAAGTTAATGCCAAAATAGTCACAAATGACACACTTTTCACAAATTTGTCACACCGTGACTTCACAGAGTGGTCACAATGTGACGTCACAAACGACCTCTAAAACGGCCATAACGACCTCGCATTCTAGTCACTATGACGTCACATCGACGTCACGTGACGTCACATCGACGGTCACAAAATCACAGTGTGACTTCACAACGACGTCGCCGTGACGTCACCATGCCTTACGGGACATTTACGTGATGATAGATGGCAGCTATAAGAGCAAATTTTGTCATAGAATGTATTGTCGGAATGCAGGAGGTGAGAAATTAAAATGTAGTTTTCCATTGTCCCTGGGCGATGTATTAGTCGAGGTGGTCTCAGAGCTTGTCATAACAAGATCGCCTGATCTCTCGTGTTTGGACTTTTTACAGAGGGGCCATATGAAACGTCAAATCTACTAGTGCCCCATTGTTCTAGTCACCAGGTTTGAAGTTGTTGCCCCTGATATTCGGGAAATACATGGTGTCTTCACTAATGTGCGTCAGTCCCTATTCCGCAGGTATTAAGCGTACATTACAGCTGGCGAATGCTCTTTCGAACAATTTCTTTGAGCATGTACATTAATTACATTTCTGTTAAAAAATGTTTTCTGAAGTATGTTATCTCATTTTTGTGTTAATTCTTTAACTGCGACAGTGAAAAACTACCTTTTAACTTCTCACCCTTGCGTTCCGACCATAAATTCTATGACGGAATTTGCTCCTATAGCTGTGTTCTATCACCCTGTAAAGTTTTGCTACCGTTTTCAGATACACCCTGTATATAAATTAAAAATTGTAAATTATTTATAATCATAATACACGAGTACATAATGAACCGTTTTGGGGCTATAATTTACATTCATTAAGTGTTGGACCAATATTAAGACGTATTAAACATTGGAACAGGGCGCAATGATGTAAGCACTTGCTAGTACAGGAGGTAACAATAGACTTGCGTTGAGAAAAGGTCATGAATAAATATTTCCTTGTTCGATGATTTTTCCCGTTCCTCGAAATGAAAGTACGCTATAAAACAAAATAGTAAATAAATACTTAATGGGATTTGCATCAAGTGTTGAAAGGAAAGAGGAGTTTTTCAAGTTTTCAGTGTTTGGTAAGAAGTTAGTTCTTTGTGCAGAAGTGAAGAAGTTACGGGGTTATAATAAATTTCGTTAAACTTTAAGTTATCATTAAATGAAATGCATTTTTATTGAAAGAAATTCTGCGTGGTAAGGTGGTAAGGTGTAACGCGAAGGTTTATCCCTGAGATACACCACAAAATATTGTACTATTTTGTAGCTCCTATTGTATTATTTCAAATTCCATATGATTGTAATAATTCAGATATTAAAAGCACAACGTTAAAGTATTACAGAAAAACCTTCTGAAAAAGCTACAAATAAGTACTACAATCATTTCACAAAACCCGCATAGAGAAGCTGTAAAATTCTGATATTCACTTACATTTAAAGAACGTAAACATAATTATGGTGATTGTGGTCATAATATTACTTTATTGATTAGTTAATTCAGAAATTATTTGGAAAGAATTAAATTTCAATTTTAAACAAATCTGTTGTTTATCAGTTTTATACTGCTTTCTTGAGAACTTATAGTTTTTACTGGACAATTATGATTCAATATTTAGTGTTTTTATCAATGCTATTGTTTTGAAACTGCACCAGAAGTCAAATAAATATTTATAACGTAAACCGAATTTGTAATTAATTTTATTTTGTAATAAAATTATTTTAAAAAATACAATTGTAACAAACTTACATATGAAACAAAAACAATTATATTTCTTACGTTCAAGCACACAGGATTTAGTTATTGTTCAATATTTTGAATTTAAAGTGTATCAAAACATTACAAGAAACAATATTTTGTTGTGGTGTAAATCTTTTTCGATTAAAAGAAAAAAAATATTAAATTTCTGATTATTTCATACTGATTTTTTACTATCAAGTGTGTTTATAAAAATATTTTTTGATATATGACACATTAGAAATTTCTATTCTTGGATGCCGGATGCAATCAGTGATATAGTCAACGATATATAGCGGCCCGCCAGTGGCTGAGAAGTTCTGCTCTCAAGGGTGCTAAACAGGAAGTGCTGGGTTCGATCCCAATCGCTCCCGTCGGCCTAACCGTTCGGTGTTGTCCGTAGTTTTCATCAACCCTGGGTAACATTGCGTAAACACAGGTTAGGTTCCCTTAAAAAGACCCCCGTGGAGGGATATATGTCCGTTCAATGGTCTATATCCTTCGTGTAGATAATCGACCTTCATAAACAACACCAACGACAACACCGACATATAGCGATCTACTTACCGATATATAATCGCGACAGAAAAAAACCCAACATTAATTAAGGTGGAACGTGTAGCACTACAAATGGCGACTTAACAGAAAGGTAAAGAATTTCATTGAATGCTCAAAAAACACATTGAAACCTATAGACATTCCACTTTTTCACGGTGGCTATAGGTGACTGAATATCAGCACAATGTGTTCTTGTCTCTTGTCTTATTTAAAATAGATGGAATGCACATCGTATTCTGTGAGATCGTATAGCACCAAAAACACCATTGTATGTGAGATTTTGCATAGTCTTCTTGCCATGACATATGTTAATTAAGGCCTTTTGCATGCGACGTCTTATTGTTTTAGAAGGAGGATATTTAAAATTTTGTATTCAAACTGTAATGTTTTCAGTTTATAAACTATTTGGAATCATTCATTGTTGCTACTAAACTTTTTGCATTTGCTTTTAATATCATAAATACTATTTCAACTTTATATTTATGGTTTTCAAACGTGAAAATCATTTCGTGGTGAAAAAGAATAATATATGTCAAAAGATTTCACTGCAACCCTACTTTTAAGTTCTGGATTATTGTTCTTTAACTTCTTCTCGTGTTTATTCTTTAAAACACCTGCATACCAGATTTCTTTCCAATTTTTGAACAGTGCCGTCGCTAGGGGCGCATATACTATCTTTTTTTTATATATATATAACACTCATATGATTAATAAGATATTTAATTCAGAGACCTCAAAAGCATTTGCATACAACGCAAATTTTACTCTACTATATTTAATATAGTAAATTCTAATTTTAGGAAATCTATTTTACAACAGCGAAATTGAAATTAAGATTGCGAGTAATTTTCATGAAACATATGTTTGTTGCGAAATAGATACAGTAAGCACAATTACATACATCTACACTCAGTGTTGAATTCAGTGAGAGGCCACGTGGAACCCCCCCCCCCCCCCGGAAGCAAAGAGATGTCTCTCCCGGAAGATTTCAGATATTGTATTTTCAATAGTCAAAAACTGCAATTTCCACCCCGGAACTCTATAATGCGTCCTCCGGGTCCATAGTAATCCCTTTCGGTTAAAAGTGTCTGAAATCAATATTGTCTACGCTTCAGCGCGCTGATATTTTAGAAGGCTTATTGAAAAAGTGCAATTCCTTTCTGTAAAAGGTTAAAGCTTTTCTACTTCTCAACTCCTTATTATTTCAATAATATGATACACTATTCTTTTAATTTAACAAAAAATTGGCATTCTACAAAAAGATCAAACAGTTGAAATAAAATATCTAAAAAAATATTATGTATTATAAATGACTTTAAACTAATAAACAAATTAGCATAACAAATACTGCCACTTTTTTTTTTTATTATTTCTTCAAATGGGCCTTAGATTTTCAGAAATTAGATGCCGAGGTTTAGCATACGTTTCAAATACCCATTAGTTTGCAGCTCTCAACGTGTCTTTCGCGGTGTTGACACAGAAAGCTCGCACGCCACCCGTACGGCGCGAGTTCGATGCTACCTCTTGACTTTTTTTTTCTTTTTTAATTAATTTTATATTTTAATATTTTATTACAATTTGATTTAAATTTGATATATATTTGACACTTTGAATTGCTGCAAATTTGATTTTTTTTTTTTTTCGGAAAAAATATACAATTACGTTTAAGTTTTTTTTTTTTCATGAAAATTTATATGCATTTTATCTAACTTGTAAACTAACATAATTACTGACGAAAATCCAAAATATTTTATGTCTAGATTTTTTTTCTAATTATTATTTACATTTATATATTTTTATATTTTGAGCAAAGTTCAGAAACAATGTATCATATATATATTTACTTTATTGATTTTTAACTGAAAATTTATTTTTTCGTGTAAATTATAAATAATAATTTTGATGTCAATTTCAAAATATTTTTTCATTATAACAAATAATGATAATAAAGCAAAAATTGTCAACTGGAAATGTAAAAATCGTCTGCTGATCCCGCATGCTGTGAAATGCAATGTTTTGCTGTCAACAGAAATATTCCTGGTATTTCGCAGGTAACTTACTGGCATTTCTGTAGAAAGTTTTTAACATATACAGTAAAGTTCCAGTCATTTTCAAGAAATGTTTCTTGGAAATAATGGGCAACTCAGCTGCCCATTTTTTCCCAGGAACGTTGCGGATTTTTTTTTTGGCAGTGAAAAGCTGTCGTCTATAATATGCCATAACAAAATTAAAACTTCATCGATAAGTAAATATAATAATATAATAATATTTATAAAAGACAAATCTAACATCCACGTAATCAAATAAAACTCTTCAAATTGTGAAATTACCTGAACTAAAAAGCATGCTTCAAGTAGCGAAAACTGTGAAGATTTTTTTTTTTTTTTGTCTACTTACTCCTTACTGTCTACTAATATGAAGCTATCTCTTTTAATAAATTTCATTTTTTTGAATGAATTATTTAAATTGTATGTGTGGAAATACTTTTTGATGTTCTTAGTGGGCAATCAAAATATATATATATATATATATCTTAAATGTAAAAAAAAAGAAAAAAAAAAGGTTAGAGTTTATTTAAAAGCAAATGTATGTCAATTGTATTCTGAAACCTGGCTAGAACATATTGGACCGTTAGGCTAATGTCAGACGGACGTCTTTTAGCACGCTTTATTACTTACGTATTATCCCTACGCAATGCCGCTAGTATTGTGAAGGGATAATACGTAAGTAAAAAAGCATGCAAAAAGACGTCCGTCTGACATTAGCCTTATTATTATTAATTTATAAACAACTTTGTAAAAATATATTTTATAGAATATTTCACGCAGAGAAGAATCTCGAGGTACAAATTAATGTATTTTTGCACATACACACATAACCAGAGACAATGATTTTTTTCTTTGCCTACAGAAACTGTTTTCTTAAAAAAAAAAAAAAAAAAAAAAAATTAAAAAAAAAAATTAAAAAAATCACGCAACTTCTTAAAAAAGAAAAAAAAACTGCTTCATTTTATTTTATTTTATTACCGTTTTTCAATCCCTGCTGGATTAAATGTAACGTAAATGCCATTTTCTTTTTGTTTTCGCATCTAGTATATTTATAGCATAAGACATATTTTCACTTTTGTTATACTAAAAAACCTCTTAATCTGCAAAAATATACGGGTATTTTCTTTACTTTCTTTTTCATTTTTATTCGGCTTATTGAGTGAATATTATTTTGTGATAAAACCATTTGATACTGAATAGAAATATTTAAGCTTATATTATTGGTGGTTATGTAAGAAATTTTTATCTGCATGTAATATATCGCACGATCGAAACCAGTAAGGGAGTCACGGCCCGTTCACTTGCCGACATGTGTCCGTACAGCCGGCTTTAAGATGTAAGTACATCTTGGAATTAACAGAACTGGTGAAATAAATAAATCGGACTCAGTAACATCTTGGTGGATCGAACTCATTTATTTCGTGCTTCATCTTACAGTCCGATTCTCGAGTCCGATAGGAGGTCCCTCGAGCCACTTACGTCGCTAATACCAGGAGTGCTATATATAGCCGTAGGTTTGACAGGCTTCTCAAATCTGCAAAATCTCCTTTTTTGGCACGGGTTCTAGCTAATATGTTGGGGCTTGTCATATTTTCTAGCAGAAGGCATAGTTGTAAAATTGGGAGGAACATTTGTTTAATTGGTTGATTAACTTTTGATTGACTGTCCAGGCTCATATGCCAGAACTGGGCTTGGCTCGCCCGGAGCATGAGCAAATCATACATGGCTACAAAATTTGCAACTCAGCTATTCTTACTCATAAAGATCGTCCGAAAATGATGTCTGAAAGTAATAAGATGTATTGCTGGGAAACAATGATACAAGGGGTAAACCAGGTTTTTGAATGAGATTTAAAGTTAGAAAAAAAAAGCTTCGGATTTTAATTAAATTTTTGAAATTTAATTTGAATTTTGAATTTTAAAAGGGGTTTTATCCTTTCATGCATATAGAAAATTTAACGGGAGAAACATGGTTTTAAAAAAAAAAATCCTTCTTTCTATTTCCGAGAGCTTAAAATGTCCAGAATACTGTCTAAAAACGATTTTAATAAATTAGATTTTTACGCACGTCACCGCTTCAAATGTGACATCTTAACTAATTGCTCCTAAACGAAATTTCAAATACTTTTTTTTTTCCAAAACGACATTATGTTTACATGGCCACTTGAAATGCTTGATTAGCGCTCGTCCGATTTCAGTTATAGATTAATAGAAACTTATACAATTAAATTATTAATCATTGTTACATCAGATAGTTTATATATATTGTTGATTTTAAAGAAATTTAAATCAATTTTTATGGAGCAAAACTGATATTTTCTACAACTATTTTCACAAATGTTTAAATTAAGAAAAATTCCTACGCAACACTGTAATTAATAGTCTAAAGTTTAATATTATTAAATTTATTATTATAATTATTTTAAAGTTTCAGGAGGGCTCGGCGCAAGCAAGCAGCAGACACTACATTATGCGGACACTCTCTTCTACATGGACAGTAAAAAAAAAAAAAATAAAATAAAGAGAGTTTCTTTCAATATACAAAAAATCGCAACATACTCTAAACCAGACCTGTCAAACAAGTTACTCGGTGGCTACAACTGACCCACCGGTAACATAACAGTGGCCAGCGAAGTCTTTGGAATTTTCTCTGTGTTTAATTAAGTTATTAGAATGCGTATACGGAAAATATACTTTGCACGAACACATTTAATCAACAGTGATCTTAGAGATGGCAAATATCAGAAATATATGTATATCCGTGATACCAGCAAGGAAATTAAGCAGTAAGAAATAGCTTAGCCACGCTTTTCACAAACGTGCCTAAAATACCCATTGGGATAATGAGAAATTTTACTTCAATCCTTTATCTGAATAAATAAACGTACACACTATGAATGACCCACTTAAGCTCCAAATAAATGTATCAGTCTACTCGTGGTCTGTTTGTTCTGGTCAGGCAGTGCTTTCTTGTGGTTACATGCGCTACCATCGAAATACTCAAGGCCAGAGGACGCGAGTTGTGACGTCATCACTAATCTACCAACTTCTCGGTAGGGTTGGAATTCACACCGCAAAATTTTGAATAGCAATTTTCTTTTATTTTATTTGTGGAACATCTATCATCTTATAAAACAATAATAACTATTTAAAATTACTGGTGAGAATTTGGATTCCCCCAATAAAAAATCAGCGAGATCCGGAACGCCACACTAGTGCCGCATCTGTCTGAATTTTTATTTAGGGATTTCGAATTTTCACCAGTACGTTTAAATAGTTATTATTGTTTTATAAGATGATAGATATTCCACAAATAAAATAAAAGTTAATTGCTATTCAAAAATTTCCTGTGTGAATTCTACAAATTGCTTTAATCCGCACTTGAATTGGAGAAAATAACGATGAGCTATTTACAATTCCGTAAACCCTTCACCTGAGAAAATTGCTGCAGACGATTAAACAAAGATGGCCGCCATGCACAAACAATAATTAATAAAATTAAAATAATATTCAATTTGAACTTCCATCATATTAGGGTTGTTGTACAAAAAAATTCAGATTTTATAAAATGGTCAAGCAACCACTGCTGGACCGCTTGAAATGGATTGACCCTTAGTTTAACCTTAACACTAGAAGTGCCAGAGCAGTCATTTTGACAGTTTTCACCATTTCAGTTTTGAATCCTAAAAAGCTGTCTATCTTAGGAAGTCGCAATTTTTTGAATTTTCCTAAAATACCTCGAAAATTATTGCTACAAAATATGAATCGAATAAAAATAACATTAACGAAGTTATTTGTAGTTATACCTAAAAGCGCCATGAGCAGCCAAATTGAATGCTAATAAAATTGGGTATACGCATTTACCTAAGCATTCTTTTCATTCACTGTTTTCATACAACAGGAAGTTTTTACCTTCCTTTTCTACTGTCCACCCCTTTTTTTGCTAACTGTGAGGCAGACCGGACACTGAGGCGATACATGGAAAATGTTGCTCGATATCCGAGAAAAAACAGGTTTGAAACGGCTTTCTTCTTTCTTTTGACCTGTTTATTTCTCAAAAGCCGCACTTCATTTTCCTCGTGTCGCCTCAGTATGCGCCCTGCCCAGCAAAACACGAACCCCCTACAGATTACTTTCATTCACCGTTTCTTTTAAACAGGAAATACTTTACACACACACCTCTACCATGCTTTTCTTGCGAAATGTAACAAGTGGGAAATATGGAGCACAGAATGTGCTAAAAAAAATAGCGTTTTCAGAGCCATATGCAAAAAGAAATGTCGTGGACAATGTGTCTTGTGCTTGGAAGTTGTTGATGGATGAATCCATGTAACGCCATATAAAAAAAAATACACGGAAGCAGAGGAAGTTTTGAATAATAAATAAAACTAGGAACTATCTTTGTAAGAACTTGATACATTTATTGCTATTTTTTATGCAAGAGGAGCATGTGATTGCAATGATATGAATTGCGATTTTCTGTGGAACAGTATATGGAGTCCTGCTTTTCTTTAGAAACAATGTCGCGTAATCGATTTCGAGATATAATGAAAAATCTGAAGTTTGCTTGAAGTCAACTAGGACTCAGCGTTTAGAAATTGATAAGTTTTCTATGTTTTCAGATATTTGGGATGCATTTATAGAGATGTGTGCTATTTCCTGTAAGCCAGGAGAAATTCAAGTTGTGGATGAGCAGTTATTTCCATCCAAACTGAGATGTAACTTTATACAGTATATGACAAGTACACCAGACAAATTCAGTATCAAGTTTTGGATGGTAGATGACATAGAATCGAAGTTTATGCGCAATACTTTTCCATTACTTGGAAAAAAGATAAATCAAGAAGTGAAACTGAAAGCCTTCCTGAAAATAGAGTAATGCCTCTTTTAAACCCTTATCTGAATATTGGTGGAAATGTGAATGCGGACAACTATTTTTCCTCACTATCATCGGCTAAAAGTCTGATAATTTAAAAAAAAAAATGTTTAGTTGCACAGTAAGAAGACATCGATGAGAAATCCTGCATGAAGTAATGAATTGAAAAATCCAGCTGTATAAAACTATTTTACTAAAAAACGGAGAAACTACACTTACGGTCTATCAGAGTTAAAATTAAAAATGTACTGCTACTGAGTACCTTGAACCCAATGTAAATGTTGAATTATAAAATAAGAAGAAACTTCCAGAAACAGCAGAGTTCTACAACAGAACCAAATGCTGAGTTGATATCGTTAACTAGATGAAGCGTAAAGTTTCTATTCGGCTGGTTTACGTAAATGGCCAGTGCATGTTTTCTATAATATGCTGGATTTAGCAGGAATAAATGCGTACGTTAGCTACCGAGAATGTAATGCTAAAAATATTTCAAGGCATAGCTTCCTATTTCAGTTAGCGGAGGAGTTAAGACACCTTCATTTGAGTAGAAAAACAAGTTCAAGATTTCCCAAGAAATTTTCAATATACTAGCATTTGACTCTGAAAGGAAAGACTTCAGTGACAGATTGGACTTTTTAACAACATCAAAAGAAGACGCGATGCATATGTAAAAATCCTCCTATTATGTATGTGGAAAAATGCACTTCCAGCATTGAAAAAGTTTTGTTGTGTAAAAATTGCGAATAGCAAGAAAATGTGTTTTATTAAAGGTGAGTAGAAATTTATTTGAAAATTATGTATTTTTTTAAAATAAAATAATGCTGTTTTCTTTTAAAGAAGTACTTATAAGAAATAAAAGTAAATTAACATACTATATATAAAGCAGTCTAAAGCATTTACAATTTAATATATGCATTTAATTCACTGAGCAGTAAATTTGACTGTTGTTGGCGCTTTTAGGTTGGGAGAATTCTTGGCAATTTCAGTGTTAAGCAATGTTTTTTTGTGATGTCTTTCAAAAACAGAGAGAGCTTGGACGACCCCCCTTCCCTTTTTTTCGCCCTAGTGATCAAATTTTGAAAAATTCCGAATCACGTGTTTACTAATATTAGTGATAGAATAGGCAGATCAAGTTTCATGGTGTTACACTTATGTCCAAAATTATCTTTACATAAACAAAGATAATGATATTTCAGGAAATATACAATCGATGTAAGCCATTTTTGTAGGAAATGTGTGAAATACAAGTCTAATTAGCATTATCAAATCAAAAGTGATCAAACGGTTTCTGATATACAAATGATGGCGAAACGTCACGCGACGGTGACGGTGACGGAAGCGCGTTGCACAAAGTGAATATCGGAGTGAATTTCTGCAATATAATGTTTAATTTTAGTGTGTAAGGACTGAGAATGACTTGTTATATCTTCGTAGTATCATTTGGAAGAATGTATGTAGTGGCGAATCATCGGCCGTTTAAAAGAGGGACAGACAATCAAAAAAGTAGCGAGATGAGTGAATATTTCAATGCAGGCAGTCTCTACGTTATGGAAACGATTTCAGAACTCCGGTACTATTGTGATGGCTTGGAAAAGGTCGTAAACGAAACACAACTGCTTCGGAAGACGAATATCTGGCAATAACTGACCGTCGTAACAGATAGTCTACTGCTTGGCAGTTAAGTTCAGAGCTTTCAGCCAGCACTGGAACAGTCATATCCCGGCAAATTGTGTACAGAAGGCTTAATGAAAAAGGCCTTTATGCCAGAAGGCTTAGGATATGTGTGTCATTTTCTGAACAGCACAAGAGGGGTCGCTTGAATTAGTGCAAAGAACATCAGAAATGTGGTGAACGCCATTGGTACAATGTTCTTTTTACTGATGAATCGATATTTATTTTAACATCCTATTCTAAATATATTTACAGCTGGAGGGGGTCAGGAACATGATTTAACGTTTCAGCATTGCAGGTGTGATGATATGGGGCGGAATAATGATCGATGGTTGTACGCCTCTACACATTTTCAACAGCGGATCTGTAACCGGCCAGCGATATGTAGATGAGGTCTTCGAAACTTTTATCCGACTTTTCAGAGGTGATTATGGAATTTTTTTATTAGTTATGGACGATAATGCTCGTCCGTATCGAGCACATTTCATTGGCGACTATCTTGAAAGTGAAGCTATTGAGCTAATACCGTGGCCAGCAAAATCTCCTGATCTCAACCCGATAGAAAACTTATGGGCTACCTTGAGAAAGCAAAATTGCACGGAGACATCTTCCTCCTAGTGACGGAAATGAACTGAAAACCGCATTGCTGAAAGTGTGAACTTCCCCAAATTATCGTTACCAACATTATTGCCAGCATGAAAACATATTGTGATATATGTGTTCACGTTAGAGATGCGTTCACGTCACATTCCGCATTAAAGTCATAAACCTCCATTTTTTCCTGAGTTATTCCTCTTTTTCTGCACTGTCCTTGTCACCTATTTTTGTCATTTTTATTGTTTCACGAGCTACAATTTTATATCATAAGCATTGATATTAAATTTTTCCCTCTGTATCCATGTGTTATGATTTTATGTATAATTCTACAGAAATTCATAAAATTATACTTTACCATTTCTGCGAAATCCGTGATTCTATGCAGGTAAAGATAATTTCGGACATGAGTGTAATTACATAGGTTTATGACATAGGGTGTTTTTTTATAATTTTAAATTTCCGCCCGTCCACCACCCTCTTTTTGTATCGAATTAAAAAAACAATTGTCCAATTCATATATTGCCCTCAGGATTACATACAGTAGACAAAATATTTTCAAATCTCTATGTCAATAGCAAGTGGACGAAAAATGTGTAACAATGTTTGCATGTTACATACAAACATAATTGTAAGTTAAAAGAAAGCATGTAAAAAGGTTATTTTTTTCATTTCATTTTTAAATTTCAAACAGAAAAAAATATGACGTACGTTCTGTATTGAGATAATTGAGTTACATTTTTCAGGACCATTAGTTTTATATTTTACATTTTTATGTGAAGAGAGAATTATATATCTGATTCGCGTCCATTTGCATGTCCGATTACAAATTGCATCTCATAAGTGGTAGAAAATACGTAATTAACTAGCCAAAAGGTAAGAAATATATAGTTTTATAAGAATATTTTTCAATGGCGAACAGTTTCTCTGTTACAAGTTATCAATGGGATATGGTGTTGTTTTTGAATATGTTTGTGATTTCATTCTATGAAGATCAAGAAAAATTTACTAAAGGAAGTTCAAATTGTAGAATAATATACTTTTTTACATTTTTTTGTTCAATTTTACATTAAATCTGAATAGATTTTTTTTTTATCTCTCTATTCTAAAAAAAAAAAGTAACCACGGCCGCCGCCGCCGGTTTTGAATTTTTTGTGACCGGAGGTCTTTCTTCGTTAATATTAAGAAAAATAATGCATGCAAAAATATGAAAATCGGTAGTATTATACAGAAATGTTTGATAAACACGCTGATGCAGACAGTTTTTAAATCGAAAAATTATTTTAAGAGATACTTAATGCTAAAGTTGGACGAAATCGTTCCACTAAAAAAGTTTTATAGGAGCAAAAACTATTTATGGAAATTTAATCATTTTTAGATCATGTTATACGTTTGAAGTTCCCGGAGTGCAGACTGTATTTTTTTTTAATTTGACTAATTTTTTGAGGTTTTATTTCTATTTTAAATTCAAATTTTCATCATTTCTAGAGATATTTTTGACAGATTTTAGAAAGTAATATTAATTTAAACTGTTGCCAACTGTATAAAAAGCGGAAACAATAATGTTTGCTTCAAAAAAAAATATATACGTGTAAATAAATTAAAAGTTTATTTACACGTGACTATTATAAACAGAAAAAACATTTGCAATTAGAATTAAATAATTATGTACAAAAAGCAGGAACTTATAAAAAATTACGTCATAAAAACTATAATTACACGTGAATTTTAAGAGAGAAAGGATTTTGTAAAATAATAAATTTATTAACATGCGTTAGAATTCTTAAATAGGAGAAATTACGTCATATTTACGTCACATTACAGTTATTAAATAAAATGATCACAAAATAATATTTCAAAACGGTTTAAATTTAGAAATTGCACTTGACATTGATATTTTGAGAGGATACTTTTCAACTATTTTTGTTAGGAAAGCGCAAATAATATTTCATTTCTAACACAAGTATTTTCACGTGAATATTAAAAAGAGAAATAATAGTTTGGTCAAAAATACGTCAGATTAAGAACGATTAATTTAAAATGTCTTATTTAAAAAAACTTTCTTTTCGCTTTATTAAAAAAATACAGGGAGACAAAGATTCTGTTTACTTAATTCCTTTTATATTAGCTTATTTTGAAATGTTTAACTTATTTTACTTAATCAAAGACGAAAACAGCGATTGACATGTGTATTTTTGGTACTACTTAGTTATACCGTCGACCAAATATCTATCATTGCCAAACTATAAGATTAAATGCCAATAATGGTTGATCGTAAATGTCACATTAACTTGTCTTTAAGCAAGTTACACGTGTCTACGTCATCAAGTTATTTTTATTTCAACGTTTTATTTCTATTTTTATTAATGTTGCACTAATTTATTTGTTCTTTCGTTATTTAAAATAAAAATGATGTCAATTTGTATAATTCGGCGAGTACTTTGGCGATTTATATAATTTGGCAAAATTGGTCGAGGGTTAATCAAGTAGTACCGCAGCGGATTTGGCCTTAAAATTCCCCAGTCAAAGAGAAATGAATAGAAATCCGTTTATAGGGAGATCGCCACTGTTTTTTAAATTATAATTCAATCTTCCCAAATCTTTTTAAAGCCGACCAAATTAGCGTACTTTTAGAGTCTGTGGTATCCGAACGGGGGTTGACGAGCATAGCTCGTAGGGGGCAGAGCCCCCTAGTAACTTACAAAATAGTAACTAATAGAAATATGTTTATTATGAGATTCTAATATTGAATATATATGTAAGAGTTTTAAGTAACAAATATAAATTTTATATAATCTATAATTATTTTGTATTGAACTTCTTTATTAATCTGGGTATTTCAAAACAATATGTTTAATAGCTAAACAATTTCAGCAGTCCAGCATTTGTACTTGCCAAGAAAAGTATAATTTTGCGGAACTAAATATTACACGTATCATGTGTGACCTAACATGTATACATTCAATTTTCAAAAATTTTATCGCGTACATGCATTTTCATATAAAAACAAGAATGATTAACATGTGTTTAAATAACACCCCACAGAATACGCAAAAGTTGTAATTTCAAGAAATTAAATATTTTACTTAGTTTTCTGCCTTGAAAATTTACAGTTTAAAACTGGGGCTAATACATAAATGTGCTTTGTAAAAATATTAATTCAACCACTAATGATTAATTCTTAATGATACGAAACTTGTAAAATTTTATGAAATAATCATCATATTTCTAAAAAAAATTGTTTCTGAAAAACAATTTCTCTGATTTGTAATCACTTACATTCAAAATGACATATTTTTTAAGCATTTAAATCAGTTTTAATAGAAACGATCTTTAAAACTTATTTGTACGTTATATCCCTGCAAACGACATTATAATATATTTGTTTGAATATTAGACTTAAATAAATGTAATAATTTTGTTTTAAGCTGTTCTTCAACATTCATTAATAGACATTTTAAATGAATGCTGGAAATATATACATTTTCTACTGGTTAATTTCGTATCTCACCTAATTGTGGTGCTAATAAAATAATGGAATTCGGCACCCCCACAACCGCAACAAAGTAAATTTTCCATTGGACTGTCTTAAGATTCTACGCTGACCGTAAATAAAGTGATAAAATATTTTCTGTAATTAATTTTTCCTAACGATCTAAAAGATAAGATGTGAAATACGTTTGGCACAGCTATTGTAACGCACTATTATACTTTTTTTCAAAATGGCAGCTGTGAGATATTTGACAAACAGCATTGAGAAATGGTACACCCCCAGTTCCATTAATCAATGATATGGAAAAAAATTGCTTTACGACTCGGAAAAAATATTGTGCATACAGCAACCTAACCCTAACTATGCACTCGGAATGGCCAATATTAGAAAAATGTAAAAATATTAGAGAACCCGTTATATAAAATTAAAACCAGGATAATAGTGACGAAGAACATCATCACAAAGCAAAGTTGCTTATATAAAGAACTTTTAGCTTCGTCCTACGTAGTTAACATGGAAATTACTGTATAGAATCGGTAAGACAAAAGATTTAAGTGATTTTGAACAAGTAATGCTCGTTGGTTCAAGAAGACCTTGTGCCAGCATCTCTGAAACGATTCCTATTTCAGGATTTTCTCACGCAGCAGTATCTCGGGTTTTTAGATTGTGGCAGTTGAGAAAAAAAATTTCAAGCTATAATGACCAATCTGGTTGAAAAAAGACCGCGAACAAAAGAAGTGAAAGGCTAGTAGCAAGCATAGACCGAAACAACACCAGGAAAAATTACAGCTCAAATCAATGAGGGTGCATCACAAAGCACATCCCTAATACCAAGGAGGCGGACTTTGAAAGGATGGGTTTAGCAGCAGGAAAACTTCAAGTGTGCCTTTGATGCCACAGAAAAATAGGAACAGGCGCCTGTTATGGGTGAAGGAACGACACAATTAGTGTCTTGAGGACTTGAAAAAAATCGCCTGTTCCGATGAATCTCGTGTCTTCCCCCATCAAGCAGATGGCAGGATCCGAAAGCTGCGAAAACAGCACAAATTCGTGGACCCCTCCTGCCAAATGACAATTCTTCAGGCTGGGGTGGTGGGATTATAGTGAGGGGAATATTTTTGTGGAGTACACTGGCTACCATGATATAGGTAGACGCAACTCTGAACAGCGCAGCTACCGCAAAATCGCTGCCGATCACTTGAAATCGTTTATTACTATAATGCTGCCTTATAGAGATCGTCACTTTCAGCAAGACAATGCAACTTGCCACCGTGATCAATCGATCGTAAATTGGTTGGAAAACATAAATCAGAGTTTCAGATGCTTTCAACGTCAGCTCAGTTATCTGACCTCAATAGTATTTTAGCACTTGTGGGACGAAGTCGAAAGAGCCACTTCAAAGCTTGGAAAAGCCACTATGCATCCATTTTAATGGAACTTACAGCTGTCATTATCTCAGCATGGGGCAACATTCCTGAGCAGAAGTATCAGCAACGTGTTGAGTATATGCCAATATGAAAATTGGCTGTGATATAAGCAAAGGGTGGAGCAAATCGTTATTAGAGGTTGTATCTAATTTTTTGGGCTTTCAGTATATATTGAGTGCATAATATGCATATATCACAATTTGTTCCAGATGTATTTTGTTAGAATCTTCTTTGTTTATTCATAAGCTAAAAGAATTGAACAAAAATTATATTTGACTTCTTTGGTGATGGATAATTTACATATATCAAAATTTGTTCCAAAGGTATTAGCTTTTTCCGGATGTATTCTCAATCTAAAAAGAGTAACGAAAAATTATATTTTACTTCTCCGGTTATGGAAATTTTCATCTTCTGTAACATTTTGAAAGTTGGAACCTAACATAAAAATAATAATTCGCCCTAATCTGTTGTCAGATGAAATAAACATAATTGGTAAGAAAACTTTTTATCCAATGAAAGAATTGATAAAGAAATTATTAAAAGATATTAAGTAAATACCACATAAAACGCGTATAACATTTTGTAAAATAAATATGTCAGGTGATAATATATTTATATGACTATAGGATAAAATATCTCTCACAGTGGACGAAATATCGCTGATGAGGGGATATATTAGTTCCAGTTTACCGAGTAACGGGAAATATCTTTGTTTAACCCTGTATCTATTGACGGTACTATAAGTATCATTAAAATAACTTGTTATAAAATTCATTTAATGCATCGATTAGTTGTAATACAGTTTAGAATGAGTTACACATATAGTACTTTATCTTGTTCCAAAAGCATTATCGGTTACACAAAGCAAAAATATTCTTAGAAGGATGATTTCTTTTGCCTTTGCATCTTTTCAGCTTTCTTGGCGTTGGGAGGTGGGGGAATGTTTCAGTTCGGAAATATTTCTGTATTTATATTGTAAGAACATTATATTTGTACATTTCCTAATTCTAGAAAATACTAAGAAATATATTTAAAATAAAAGATTTGAGTAGGGTTATAAATATTCCACAAAATCCCAATAAATTGAAATTTCTGTAATCCTTCTAAATCCTTCAATCCTTCTAAAATCCTTTTAAAATTTATTAAATGATTATGTAAATCTTCAGATGTAGTTTAAACAATTCCGAAAAATGCTTTAGAAGTTAAAATTTTCATGAATTCATAATTCAGTACATAAAGGGTTAAAGTGATTTAAAGCTTTCTCACAACTATAATCTTTTTTTGTGAAGAACACTGAGATCCTTTTATATATCAAACACAAGTTATGAGCATTTTAGTAAACAAACGGCTGAAATATGCCCTGTCTACCTTATATATTCATAATCTATTATTTAGAAATATTTTATTTGAATGTATTTCCATGCTTATATTCCTACAGAATTACGTATTCATTCAAAGCTGTTCTTTTAAATTAAAATTTAATCTCAAATATGAAGGCGACAAATTTTATTTTCCGAAAACGAAATTGCATGTGATGTTGTGAATCAAAACAAATATCATATTTTTAATCAATTTCTGAATCGATTTATATTTAGATTATCTTTTCTCTTTTCATCTTATATTCTGATATAAGTTTTTCCAAGCCTGTAAGACATGTTCCTGCTTCCGATTTGCGTAAAACTAAACATTTTTCAGGTGCAAATTTTAAATTATTTTCAAGTAGAGATTGAATAATAATATATACAATATAAATTACAAGCAATGCGTAGTATCAGTAATGAAATTTAACATAACAATATGGAATGTAATCTAATAATAAAATTAATTTATTTTGGTTTTTTAATAAAATTCTGTCTTTTGTCCAGTTGTATATAAACATTGAATACTTTTGAGTCATATTTCTATTTATTCTCCTTAAAATTAGACTTAGGACATTATAGTTTTATTAAATATAAAAACTAAATGTTTAATATTGTTGTAATATAGAGAAAAACACCAATTCAAGATAATTAAGAATGTAAGAATGTAAGAATATAAGAATTATGAAATTAATCATTTCACAAGAATGGATGTTTAGTTGTTCTTGCAAATCACGTTACACTACTCTTTACTCTTTTTTTTTAATTCTTTTTTAAAATCATTTATAAAGCTTATTTTTATAAACATAATATTATTTTAAATTTTATCCAGCTGAATGGTATATTTCAGCATTGATTTGTACTGTTATAAATATCATTTACCTTTCTATTAACAGAATGATCAATAAGACTTCATTTCCAATTGTAAAAAATAAATGAAATCACTAAATTATCTGCTTAAAAAGGAAAAAAAAAGATAAATAAAGAAGAAAAAGTACAAGAAAATATAATTGTCTGGATAGGGAACAAGTCACTTAAGAAAAAAATTGTTGCTTTTGTAATTGTGTAGTGTATTTTATAAGTAATTTTACTTTAATTGTTAAAATGGAAATTCAAAAAAAGTAAAATAACAATTTCAGTTTTGTTTGCAAACGTAAATCCTTTATGAACCATAAAAAGTTTATTCAATGACATATTTCCTTTTATTTGTTATAACGTAGTTAACCAATCATAAGCAACTTTTGTCTGTTACTTTTTACTTTATGCCCAGACTTTATGCCAGAATGGGTTGGCAGAAAACGTTCATCTTTGCTCTTGATACGCCATTTCTTAACAAATTCCTACTCAAAAGCTATCAAGAATAGGGAAATCCATTGTATCTGAGCCAAATGAAGAAAAACAGGTTTTCATCAGAGCGTTTTGATGATGAACTTTTAGCACTTTCCAACATAGTTCAAAGTGTTTATGGATTCGATTTTTCTATCTTACCTATCAGGGTGTCTGGCTGCTGTTTGTCCGTTCTCTAACTCGAGTAAATATTGTCAAATTGCTATGAAATTAATGACAGGCAGGTATACGAATTTTTCGCAAGTTAAGTGTGTTTAACTTTTTTTTAATCTTCCTGCCAATACCTTGTCCCGTGCTACGAGCAAAAATCGTTTGCATCCACACATTACCGGTTTTCCAGCTCATTTAGTCAGTCACCTCGCATTCTGCGAAATCTTCGCGTACGGCTGAGTGCGGGGAGTTTTTCTTCTGTTACTGTTTATTTACAGCATCTTGCTTTATGGAAATTTTTCGGCAAATGTGTGGTATGACGTAACGGTTTAACTGAATGTATATATTGTGTGGTCGTGCTGTATAGGGTGGCTCTGTTTTTCCTTTTAAAATGGATTATGTAAGTTTAAGCCGTTTAAGAGCATGTCTTTAAATATTTAATGTCTTAAGTTTTTCGACATCGAAGTGATGATGTTTGTTTTAGTGATTTTAAATAAAATTATAAAAAGTTCGACGTGTCTTCAGTACATAATCTGCTGGTAATGACTGTCTACACTGCGTTTACTCTGCTCTGGCTTGAATTTAAGTTGTTTAAGCTCGATGAATTCTCACTGGTTATATGCCAGAGCAGTTATTATACCAGCTGTAATATGGAATAAGTTTTATATTCCCGCTGAGTGCTGTGGCTCCTGTTACTGTTTCATATGAGTGGTTCCTGCTGCTGACGACTTCATAATAGTGAACGCCTTTATGGACTATTTCTGAATAACAACTCCGTGTGCTTCGAATCGGTGACAGAAAGGAATTTTTCACCTATTTATGAACTGGATTAGAACAAGAGTTTCACTTCTACAGATTGTATGTAGGACTTTTAAGGACTGGACTTTTGAACTTTAAGTGCATAAGACTTGCCATATGAGAGTGAACGTAATAAGTAAGAATTTTTGTTACTTTTTACTTTCTTGAATGTTTCCTTAATATATTGTATATATATATATTTCTCTCACTAATTAATCTTGTTTATATGCATATATTATAATGGATGAGATTGAATTTTTGACTCCGGACAACTACGCAACATGGTCCGCGGACATGAAAGTCCTCCTTATGGTTGCTGGGGGTTTATTGATGGTACAGAAAAACCACCTGATGATAGTGAAAAATATAAGGAAAAGCGTGACTATAATTTACGCCGTGATAGGGCATTTAGTTCTATATATTTAAATGTATCTCCTGATCTTAGACCACTACTTGCAGAAACGACTGATGCTAAAAAAGCATGGGATATCCTCCAGGATAACTATCGCCCTAAAACTAGAGCTGCAGTAATCTCATTCCTGGATAAATTTTTCGCTGCCATGTATGAAGAGGGGGAAGGGATTGGTTTGTTTGCAGCTAGATTACGTACAATTATTAAACAATTGCAGGAACAAGGTCATCCATTAGAGGATCTTTATCAGGCTTTCCAGCTTATTCGTTTTTTACCTGACCAATTTTCTAGTATAGTTCTTAATATTTATCGTTATACTGACACTGATTTTAAATTTGATCCCATATTGAGAGAACTACTTTTAGAGGAAAGCCGCTTGCAACAATGCAATCTAGATAAATCAAATGTTGCATTTAAATCTAAATTAGAAAAACCTAAAGGCAAAAATATAAAACAGTATAGTAGAAGTAGCAGTAAGGATAGATCTACTCTCTTGAAACGCGATGCTATATGTAGCAAGTGCAAAATGAGGGGTCACATTGCACCAAATTGTACTTTAAAAATACCCAGTAAAGAGATAAAGAGAAGGGGGGAGCATTTGCCCAAATAGTAGTTTTGCTACAGATTTGCTTGAAGCTAATCAAAGCTCTGTCAAAGGACAGGAGTGGCTTTTTGATACTGCTGCATTCACACATTTTTGTAAAGATCGAGGGCTTTTCTCCACATACAAAACAGTTAGTGGGACTGACATGTCTGTTGCTATAGGGGACATTAAATGTCCAGTTTTAGGCATCGGAACAGTAGAGATGTGTTTTTATGATAAGGGAAAGCGCCAAAATTTGGAACTTAAAAATGTCATGTATACGCCTAAACTTAGACGTAATTTAATGTCAGGTTCAGCCCTTGATAGCATGGGAATGTTTTTCTCATGTAAAAATTGTCGTTTGACTTTATTATCGAAAAACGGAAGAAAAATCTTTACGGCTATTAAAACAAACGGTTTTTTCATTTGCAAACCAACATATCCCAACGTAAACGACAAGAGGGTTTATTCAGCACAGACTCAAAAGTGCGGTGGGGATCTAAGCAAATGGCATCGAATAAACTGTCATATTAATACAAAGTATATTTTAAACACAAGTAAGAATGATGCAGTTCATGGTTTGCCAAATTTCAAGGAGAAAGACATGCCAACTTGTGAAGATTGTAAGATCGCTAAGTCCCGAAGGGTCTCGTTCAAGCCAATAGGCAAAACACGCTCTAGAGCTCCCCTCGAATTGATTCATTCTGATGTATGTGGGCCCCTTCCGGTCAAATGAAACGGAGGAGCTAGATATTTTGTGAAAAGGGTGAAGTTTTTGAATGCTTCAAACGGTTCCGAAAAAGGGCGGAAAAATTTCTAAATCGCAAGATCATAAATCTTAGGTCTGACCATGGCGGTGAATATGAAAATACGGCTTTCAGTAAATACCTTCAAGATCAAGGAATACATCATGAATTCAGTAACGAGTACACTCCCGAGCAAAATGGAACTGCGGAAAATTTCAATTGTGTGGCCCTAAACGCTATAAAAAGCCCTCTTACATGAGAGCAAGTTAAGAGAAAGTTTTTGGGCAGAAGAATTACTAACTTTCGTTTATACGTGGAACCGGGTCTGCCACGGTAATCGGACAAAAACTCCATTCGAATTGTATGGAGGGAGAAAACCATCGGTAAAACACCTGAAACCATTCGGCAGTACTGTTTACGTGGGAAAACCTAAGCAGCTGAGAAATAAATTTTCAATGAGAGCCCAGAAAGGTATAATGGTCGGATACGCACTTTTCACTAAAGGTTACCGCGTATGGTTACCCCAGGAACGTAAAGCGATAGAAACTATAAACGTTAATTTTCCGAAAGAAGAGCGCAGAGGAATCATACTGGGTCCAAAGCGAAATACCTACAGCTCATCTGATGAATCTGAATCGGACTCTGATGAAGAAACGAATGACGAGGGTAAACCCGAAAAAGATCCAAAGGAAGAAACGGAGCCAGAAGATATGAGCAGCGTTCCAGCTCAAAGCTCGTTTCCTAATCAAGAAAATGTCCAAAACGGTTCTATACCTGATACGTCTAAAAAAGCTCTTTTTACGCCTGGATCTTCTAAAACCCAATGGGAACGACTAGCTGTAAAACGAAAAGAAGAACCAAGACATGACATTTACTATCGTATAGTTGGAACTAAAACTAGGATAAAATCATGGACAGAAGCCAAAGCTTATTGTGAGAAACACAATATACCTTTTAAAAGAACAGATTTGATTTTCGTATTTCTAATACTTATTAAGGTCGAGTTAAAATACCTAGTGACGAAGAGTCTGACAATGAAACAATCGAAGCTAATTTTGTAGATATTAAAATATCTTCAAATTATAATGAAGCTTATAATTCCCCCCAGAAAAGAAAGTGATTTAAAGCTATGGACGACGAGATACAAACAATGAAAGAAAGAAAAGTCTGGACTTTAGTCCCTAAACCTGACAAAACTACGATTGTTAATAACCGATGGGTTTATACTGTAAAACGTAACGAGGATGATAATATCGTCAGATACAAGGCACGATTAGTTGCTCAAGGTTTTCGTCAGAAAAATGGGATAAATTACGATGAAGTGTTTAGCCCAGTTATAAATTTTTCAATCATTAGACTTTTCTTTACCGTTTTAGTTTGTTTATGCGGCTGGTCACATTGTCAGCTTGACATTAAAGCAGCATATTTATATGCTAAACTAAATAATGAGATTTACATGTATCAACCTCAAGGATTTATTGATAAAGACTATCCTAATCATGTATGCAAATTAAGTAAAGCTATCTATGGTTTAAAGCAATCTGGAAAGGGAATGGTTCTTTGAAATAAATTCAGTTTTGATAGAATTAAGATTTAAACGCTTAACCTGGTGTAACTGTGTATATGTCTTTAATGAAAATTTGGTTCTTCTGCTTTATGTAGATGATATTGTTCTGTTTGGAAAAACCCCTCAAGATATAAAACAGGCAATAGACAAGCTACGAAATAAATTTGATCTTAAAATCCTTGGGAAAACTAAAAGACTTTTAGGAGTGACATTTGAGGAGGAAAATAAAACTTTATGTATACATCAATCTGACTATATTTCAGAAGTATATGAAAGGTTTAGCAAGTTTAATATTCCAATAACATCACTGCCAATCGCAAAAGGAACTGTTTTATCTAAAACGGATTCGCCAACTACCGAAACCGAAATTCAAGAAATGATTAAAATCCCATACCGTAGTTTAATCGGATGTCTTGCGTACATAGCAAGTCGCACACCTCCTGATATTAACTTTGCAGTTAATATATTTTCTCAGTTTCAGGAAAACCCTGGCATGGTCACTGGAATTACTTATTAAAGTTATTGGGTTATGTTAAATCTACGCAACACTATAAACTTAACCTTTCAAGTATAAAAAGTTGAAAACTTTCATGTTACAGTGATGCAGATTTCGCATCAAATCGAGATGACCGTGTTTCGATGGGGGGGATTTTTCTATTTTTAGATGAGGCTCCTATTATCTGGCGCACGTTTAAACAAAAATGCGTAGCACTTTCTACAATGGAGTCGGAATACATAACTTTAACGGAAGCTGCTAAAGATTTACAGTGGGTAATACGTATTATTCAGAAATGTATAAATTTAAGCATATTTCCAAACGAAGTCAATTTTTCAGCTCAGCTCTTGTGCGATAACCAAGCTGCTATAGATTTTTCACATTCACCCATCGAAAATAACAGGACAAAACACATTAGTGTTAGATATCGTTTTCTAAGAAATTTAATTTAGGAGAATATATTCACCCTCAAATATGTAAGGTCAAAGGAAAGCTTTGCTGATATCCTAACTAAACCTCTCCCCAAAGAAGGGTTAAAGACTTTTGTAAGGAAATGTTTTTCAGTTTAAATAAGTACAAAAACATTATGAATTCTTATATTCATATATAAAAAGTTTAGAATACATGGTATGTATGTATTTGCTAATGTGAACTGTTTTTTAATGCACTTTTTGTATAGCAAATTTAATCTAATATTTTAAAACTTGGTTATTGTATAAATGTAGTTAATGTGTTGTATAAAGGTATTTTCGTTGTGATCACAATTTTTTTATTTTTTTATATTCTTTATTTTTCCGATAAGTGCACTTATCAACCTCCCCCCCCCCCCTTTATTTTTTTTGTTAACAAATGTTTTACATGTTGTATTGTAATGCATCCAAAGGATGATGGTTTAAATGGTTAATGGATCATTTTTTTTTAATATTTGAAATATATTAACGTTATGTGTACATATATTAATGTTCGGAATTGTGTTTATATTTGAATGTTTTTGAAAAGTACAGGTAGCGCAATGTTTTTAAACCTTTTTCTTCTATTAGTGTATATGAAAATGTTTATATGCTGAAATATATTTTTGTTTTAAGCTGGAAAATTAGATTTTCAGCTTTGTCAAATATGTATTAAGTGAAAGGTTACCTTGTTGACGAAAGTGTATGTAGAAGTTAGATATTTTTTATTGTTCCAATTGTAATTATGTATAATGCATCTGATTCTTTAAACTATTTTGTATGTATGAAAGTTAAATTTTATACAGGAGTATGAAGTTACATCTCCTTTGAAAATCTAAAGGTTTGGAGTTTAAAGGTTAGTTTAATGTGATTCTAAACTATGTATGCTCGTAACTATGGGACGGGGGAGGGCAATGACAGGCAGGTATGCGAATCTTTCGCAAGTTAAGTGTGTTTAACTTTTTATTTATTCCTCCTGCCAATACCTTGTCCCGAGCTACGAGTAAAAATCGTTTGCATCCACACATTGCCGGTTTTCCAGCTCTTTTTTTCAGTCACCTCGCATTCTGCGAAGTCTTCGTGTACGGCTGAATGCGGGGAGTTTTTCTTCTGTTACTGTTTATTTACAGCATCTTGCTTTATGCAATTTTTTCGGCAAATGTGTGGTATGACGTAACGGTTTAACTGAATGTATATATTGTGTGGTCGTGCTGTATAGGGTGGCTCTGTTTTTCCTTTTAAAATGGATTATGTAAGTTTAAGCCGTTTAAGAGCATGTCTTTAAATATTTAATGTCTTAAGTTTTTCGACATCGAAGTGATGATGTTTGTTTTAGTGATTTTAAATAAAATTATAAAAAGTTCGACGTGTCTTCAGTACATAATCTGCTGGTAATGACTGTCTACACTGCGTTTACTCTGCTCTGGCTTGAATTTAAGTTGTTTAAGTTCGATGAATTCTCAATTAACATATGTCATTGGGGTTAACTTTGATGTGTTCTGTATTGAAAATGGTTTAAGTGGCATTTACGTTACGTTTCGCGTACAGGGATACTGTAAATAATTTCGCTACATTTAGGCCTATGGGGAAAAAACGGTTGCGATTAATTTTAATGATATTGGAGTATTTTAAATTTATTGAAATTTATATACAGGTTGACCGGGCTGTAAGTATCCAAACGTTATTGCTTAATTTTACAGAACTACCTTTTATAATGCAACAGACTTTACCTCAGTGGATTGAAAACCCCTCAGACTTTCTAAAACATTGGGCAAAACAAAAAATGAAAACTGTGGATGAGTGAAAAAAGCGCATCATAGAAGCAATTTGGCTAGTAACTCCTGATATGCTACGAAACATTTGAAGAAAACTGGATTACCGTTTAGACGTTTGTCGTGCTACCAAAGGTGCACATATCGAAGTCTATTGATATTAAAAATTTGCGAGATGCTATTTTTATTTAAATATTTAAAAAAAATCAAATGGGTAGTTCCGTAAAATTAAGCCATAAATTTTGGATACTTTTAGCCCGAACACCCTGTATATCACTGAGGTGAACTACAAAGCCCTTACAGTTTATAATATGGTTTGCATAGTATTTATCATTTATATACAGAGACGCGCAAAAGAATTGGTCTATGAATAATAATTGCTTGAAGTGCGTTTTCAATTGTGGTGCGCGTTATTAGATTTTACTATTTTTAACTATTATTACTAAACACAGCTTGTTCTGTATGTTAAATTCTGTATATTACATATTATGCTGCGCAAAAATTTTCGAACACATATCCATTTAAAAAAATTTAAATACAATCATGTGATCAGCGATTTAACTGAGTGAATAATGTGCTGGCTGAAGTGTCGTCCAGATAGCTCAAATGGTATAGCATTGAGAATCAAGAGTTCTGGGTTCGAGTCCCAGCCGAGACACGTTTTCGCTCAGATGTAAAATTTACCACACTTCCATTTATTGACGGAACTTGCTGAATCGAAATTATCAGCTATGCTATGTCTTTAAATGAAGTAACATTTAGAAAACTATGTAGTCCACATAAAAACCCATAAATTCTACAGAGCGCTGTACAATAAATGTCGGCTATATTTCTGATTGTTGATGGTAATGACAGAAAGTATGTTTTTTAATGTGTTATGTGTTTTCGAAAACTGTAAATTCATGTTACAGTATTAAAATGTGTTGGAAAGTATTTCATTATCTACGCTGGACGCATCATTTTTCGTTCTCGTTTTATATTGATGTGAGAACGAACATTATACTATGGAAATCCGATGATACTCATATAGCTTTTGCTGAATATCTGAGATTCATTAATGAATTTATTGAACATAGTCATGTGCATCGACCAAGTAGTTTAAAATAAATTCATAGTGAATAAAATTTATTCAGTTCAACCAGTGTTATAACATGACCGTCCTTTGTTTCTCTAGCGACGTAGTGTGCTTTATGATATTTTGCATATTAATACTGTTTTATGAGACTACACTTATGTAGAGTACACACAATTTTTTTCATGTCATGTAATGAGGAGGTTTGGACACCTTATGGTCACTTGTAGAATTTCGCATGAAATATCAAAATTACCACTTTTCTCAATGAACATACTATTTGACTAATCGCTAAAATAAAAATAGCAATTTAATAATAAAATTATAACAAAGTGCAAAATTAAATGGACATGATATATTTTTCATCCCAACATATTATATAATCTCACCTGGTATTATTCAATATGCCTCATCTAGAATAAATGCGATTTTTAAATTTTATTGACAAATCGAACATGTTTGCAATAGTTTTAATAATATTATAAAAGGCAAAGTTAAGAATACGTAATGAACGAATATCTGATTCCTTTACGTAGATTGCTCTGACCTAAAGAAAATAGCAGAATTTTATTCTATTCGATGTCTCCGAACCGCCCGACTAAATGTGGAACGAAACTTTTCATAAAAAGTCAAATAAATAAATTATTCATAAATAATGAATTTTCACCATTCCTTTCTTATTAATATAATATATACTGTATTGTTACTTACAAACTAATATTTACATAAAGCTTGTGACAACAAAAATAAAGACTAATTTACGAAAATTGCAATAAAATAGATGATTTAAAAATTAATAAATTTTGTTTTTTAAAGATGCAAGAATATAGGGAAAACGGAACTGGACTGAAATGAATATTTAACTTTCAAGCAGCAGAAACGGAAATTTGATACTTGCAGTGATAAAACTACATATTTTTAGATAAATTATAAATAAAAGTCTTCAATTAATTGGGTGTCAAATAAATATTCGTAATTTATGGTCATATTTAATATTAATTTTTTTACCAGTTTTATACACAGATTTTGCTTGCATGCGTTAAAATATTAACTAGAAAAAATGGAAATATGAAAGAGATTATACTTTTTACCTAGCTTATACTTATTAATTTCAAATGCTAAAAGATGTAAATTAAAACTTTAAAACCGGTAAAAATACGTTTATTTCGACTGTTGTCATGCTTCGATTCACCCCGAGTCATTTTCAAAAACAAATAAATAAAGCTATTCTAAATTTGCACGGCTATGACATGCCATCATTCAGTTTTCCACGTATTCTTTCATATTATGCACGTTACATTTTTTTTTTTTTTATATGGATGTTTATTTTATTTTATTTTTATATTCATTGTGTAGCTGTAGCCATATTTTTGCTAAGTGAAATGATGCTGCATCGTTACAATTTGAGTTTTTGCGCGTTATAATTTCTATGGTTTCTCTTAATGGATGATACACATGAAATATCATAGACTAGAGATAGATAAATATAGAGATTGTAACCATAAATATAAGGCTACATGCTATAAAATTGCTCATAATTTATACTATTTTTGATTTATAATTTTTCTGGAAATGGTATTAATATTACTGCGTTCAACAATTCACCGCGATTTTGTAATAACAAGATATTTTTCTCGAAAACTGCAAAACGGTAGTTTAAAATACAAATAATTGTAAAATATAAACATCTACGATAATAGATTTGTTTATAATGAAAAATAAATTTTGAAAAAAATAATATAAGCAGTAGAATGTAGAAACACCCTTGATGTACATCAGCTCAGTTATGCATAAATGCACTAAATTAACAAATTTAACAAAGCCCTTAAACTGTAAAATCTTAGAAAATGAAATCTGGCTAGAATGATATTCTTCTATAATAAAAATCTTTGCCGTACCGATGAAAAGCAATTGTTCTTGACAGTGCACTTTCCCCAACAGAAATCTGCCTAAAACTGTTTTCTTTTAATTTTCTCCGCAATTATGTCTGGAACTATTTTAATAAAATAAGCAAAAATAGAACAGAAATGAAAAATATCATACATAAATTTTTTTTCAAAACACACTAATGAATGAAAAACATGCTATTGATAAATATTATCTAGTAAAAATAGATATTTATTTTTTTTTATATTTAAACATAAACAGCTTGCAACACATTAAATGTATATATATATATATATATATATATATAATACAATTTTTAGAAATTCCAAGATCTAAATTAACGACATAGACTAAAAATTAAAAATCCCAAGAAACTATGAATGCGTTGTGGCATCACCAGAGAAGCTTCACAAGGAAGTTCACGGTAAAGTAATAGGGGAGAGCAGCCGAATTTGGACCACTTCACTTATTTTCAGGTGTAACTCACTTAATTTTAGGAAAACTACAAAACATCATTACAAGGTTCAATCTATTCATCTACTATCTAAATAAATCTTTAGATCAGTTTCTTTTTGAAAATCTTAAATTTTATTTTAATTTGAAAAATTTGTCAAAAGTGGACCAAATTCAGCAACTGGTCGCCTAAGTTGGACCCCCAGTCTCCTAAATTGGACCAAATAAAATCAGGCTGTTTTAATGACTAGGGAATATAACTAATTTTGTTAAAAGCAATGTTTTCTATTAATGAAACAATCAAACAAAACAACAATGAAATATAATGAAATCAAATATCTGAAAATCAGAGTAATTCATTTAAATCAAAATTTATTCAAAATCAAACTTATCAGTAATTAAGAATAAGAATTATGGAACTAATTGTCAGTTATTTGAATATCATGTAAGGAGTGATGCAAAGTTTACACATGAATTTCGTTTATGGATTTTTTTTTCCAGCGCACACGACGTGGAGGAACCGTATTTGGCAATCTGAACACTGAATCATTTCTGCTATTTTATTTTTCTTACATATTAGGCAAAGCCAATCATCACTGTCTACATTTTTCTTTTTAGATTCTGAATTATAAGACTTTTTTTCCAACAGAAGTTTTCTTTACATTATGTTTGTAGTTCTTCCCTTCCATCATTTTCTTCCTAATTGCATTATGCTTACTTTTTAAAACTTGATGTTCCAATTGCTTTTGGGCTGTGACAGCTTCCTTTTTGTCGTTATTTTACATTTCAAGTTTTACTTTATAGGGCGAAGATGTTAACACAACTATCTTTTGGCTCCCTCTGTACTTTAATTTAACTGAATTTAGCAAGGGTGATAACATTTCTAATGATGTTTAGGCTTTTAGAGAGGATGTGTAGCTGCAGCCTTCTTGCAGGTCTATTTCTTCTAACTTACTCTCTCCATTTTGTTTCCTGTATCTTTAACAGCTTTTGCTGTCACGGGTGTTTTTCTTCCAGACAGTTTGTCTATATCTTTTTCAACATTTTCAACATTATATTAAAAAAGTGCTTAAAAAATATGTTCCATTTAAAAATACGCTGCGATTAATCAAACCCAAACGTTATATATTCAAGCAGTGTTGAATTCCTCCTCCCCCCCCCCCCCCCCCGGAGCCTTAAATTAACCACTCCCCCAGGAAGTTTTAAGATTTTATGCTTTTTAATGTAAAAGTATAATTCCACCCACAAGAACTGTAAAAAGTCTGCCCCTCCTCACGGAATCGCAAATATCCCCCAGGAGGAAAATCTTTGAATTCAACTCTGATTCTAAACAAAATATGCCGCAGGAATAAATAATTCAAAGAAAACAAATACAAATACATACAAGATAAAAGAAATTGTAAAAAAAAAATTATTGGATAAACAAGTAAAAATATTTTTATGTTTATATATAGGCCTAAACTGTATTTAAAAAAAACAAAAAAACAAAAAAACAACAACCTTGCATAGATATATTAATCCATTACAAAATATTAAAAAATAAACAAATAGTGTACAAAGAGTACAGACCTCGAAATTCATTACTTACTTTTCAAATTTATGATCGTATATCTTTCAATGTCGTGGTTCAATTTAAGCAACTGAAATCGGCCCAATTTAGGCAACTGCGCCATTTTTTAAAACAGATAATCTCAAGACTAAGAAGAAAAACGAAATCAAACAAATCCGCGTGAAAATTATGCGCAATAAACAGATGAATTTAGATATGTATATGAAAAGATAAAAACTTACCTTAGTTTTAAAGCAGGCACTTACGTTTAGTAGGAAAAAATTAGATCAAAACATCTAGCTTTAGGTTTTTTTTAAATTGTCTCAAAACAGGACGTGGTAGGCGGTTGCTTCTTCTAATCATGAGTGACGTCATTCTTGTGAGTAGGATTTCAGCGGTAGATGGCGTCTCTTCCTGTAATTAACGGCAGAATGGCAACGGTCCAATTAAAGCGGCGGTCCAAATATGGCTACTCTCCCCTATGTTCTTTCATGGATAATGTTTAGAGTAAAAGCCGAAAAATGTCAATAAGCTACTTATAAAATCGAAGACGAAAAATGAAAGAACTGAATTGAATAAAAGAAAAAATTAAAGCAACAATAAAAATTTGGCAAAATTAAGATGATTTTAGCTACATCCTAATTAATACAGATTAAAAAGCGAGATAATCCATGTGACGGAAAAGAAAATTAATAATTTAAAATCAACAGATTACTTAAATCTTCTAGTTTTTGTTCCTAATAAACGGTAATAATGTTGAACATAGTCTGTTATTATCTTCTAAAGCAGGTCTGGCACTGGCGACTATTTATAAGTCTACTTCACACCTCTTTCTCAAAACAAAAATTATTGACATACTGTTAGGGAACATTTGCAAGAGAAATATCTACAAAATCTGTTTTTTTTTAATAGTGGTGTGAATAAGAAGAAACAATAGTCGCCCTGATAAAGAGATGTTTTAAAGGGTAAAATTATTATTTGATCTAGATGTGAGTAGAGTCAGATAGTAATTATTGGAAACTATAGTTTAGTTATTCCTACCTTTACCAATATATGTATTGATAAAGATATTTGGCAATTCTATAATATGTTGTTTTATGTTGTTAGTGAATAAGATAACATGTTGCAAAATAAGTTTGGAAAAATGTTTTTCATTCTAAATGAAATATAGGATTGTGCTTCCATTCTGAAACTAGTATGTTGTGGCCATCACAAAACTTTCTTCTATATAAATCACGTCAATTAAATCATTTAAATAGTACAAGAAATTACATGAATTTAGCACCAATTCATATCAAAGTATATTTGAATTTGAAGTTGGATGAAAATTCGTGCATTAGTTTTTGAGATAGAGCTATAGCGGAAATTCTGAAAAATGTAGCATAGCAGTGCCTGTTGAGCGATTTACACCAAAAATAAACAGCACTAAATGATATCAAGGTGTACCTGGATCTGAAGTTTGTTGAAAATCTAAGCGTTAGTTCTTGAGATAAAGTTATTGCGGAAATTGCAAAAAATACAGCATAGCAGCGCCACATGTTGAGCGATTTACACCAAACATTAAACAGCTCTAAATTATACGTCAATTCAACTCAAGGACTAACTAAATCTGAAGTTTGATGAAAATCCGTGCAATAGTTCTTGAGATACAGCTCTTGCGGAAATCGTGAAAATGCAGCACAGCAGCGCCACCTGTTGGGCGATTTACACCAAAAATTAAACAGCACTAATTTATATAAGGGACTAACTAAATCTGAAGTTTGATGAAAATTCGTGCATTTTTTCTTGAGTTAGAGCTATTGTGATAATCATGAATAATGCAGCATAGCAGCGCCAACTTTTGGGCAATTTTCACAAAAAAGTCATCAGCACCAAACTATATCCTGGACTAACTCAATCTGAAATTTTATGAAAATCCGTGCAGTAGTTCTTGAGATATAGCTAATGCAGATATCGTGAAATATGCCGCATACCATCGCCACCTGTTGGGCGATTTTCACCAAAAACTAATCAGGTCCAGTTTATATCAAGGTCTAACTAAATATGAAGTTATTTGAAATTCCGTGCATTAGTTTTTGAGATAGAGCGCCCACAAAATTTTTGTCACATACAGACTCGCAGAGTGACAGAGTGACAGACAGTCTCACAGACAGAGATTTTCTAAAAACCATCAAATCGTCTTCTGGGCATTCTAAAACGTATAAATCCGTCGAAAACCGGAAGTCGAAATTTTTCACGAATCCAATACTTTCTTCTTGTAAAGATAGAAGAAAGTAAAAAAGTGCAAACGATTTCTTGTAATAAATTGCAATTTTAAAAGTTAAAAAAGCAGATAGTTCAGAAATGATTACTTATTCACTGTGTATTGGACTGTGAAGAAATGTGATATTTATTGTAAAATGCATTAAAGAATTGAATTTATAGTCATTTTATATGTCAATATTACCATTTATGATGTTACCATGATAGGCATTACTATATTTTAAAATTCTTTTTTTTTTTTTTTTTTTTTTTTTTTTTTTTTTTTTTTTTTTTTTTACATTTACAATGGATAATATACACTGCTCAAAACTATTAGGGGAGCACATGGTTTTAACGAAATTACGCAAATATTTACACCGACAAGTAACGTAAAATAAAACATCCATAATTTAAAGTGTCGTAGAAAACGGCTAAAGAAAACTTCACATGTAATCTAAAGTTTATGACGTCAAAAACTAGAAGAAGGAGATAAGTGCAGAAATCATGATTTTGCAGAAACGTCTGTTTCACTGCCTCAGTTGTAAAATTCAATTGCTCAGCTTGTGTTTTGAGAAGGGGTGGCTTGAAAATGTCACAACAACATGACTTACCGCAATCCATGACTTGGCGTGTTATCGGGACAGTCGAATTTGGGAAACACAACGAAGTGTAGTGGACGCTGTTGGAGACGCAAGAAGTGTCCATAAAAGGCTTTGGAATCGATTCCAAGACACATGGAATGGTAGTCATCGACAAGTGCAAGGTCTAAAATGTGCTAACATAGAAACTGATGACCGATATATCCTGTTAACAACTCTTTTAGATGGAACGGACAATGCTACTCAGCTGCAAACACAGTTGTCCTTGGCCAAAGCACGAAGGGTGTCCAGCTAAATAGTCCGAAATAGGCTTCATCTGGGTGGTCTCTCTGCAACAAGTCAATGGTCTGTATTCCGTTGAATTCAAGCCACTGTGCGGCCCAAAGAAGTTGGGGAACTGAACATCGAGTTTGGAGGCAACGTTGTTGGAGTCAAATTCTGTTTACAGACGAGTCCCGATTCAGTCTGGATGCGACATCTGATGTGTTTTGGCGTAGAGAGAAAGAGGCTCTCAAAATAATCCCACATTCGTTCGTGAAAGATCACATTACAGACGAGGTGGGTTGATGCTATTGGCTGGAATCAGCACAGGTGGACGTAGGGGTCTGCATATCATTCGGAATAGCACTTTGACGATCCGAAGTTATACAGAAGAGCTACTGCAACCTCATGTCGTATTTTGATTGCAGAAATTAGTTATTTCTATTTTTTCCATGCATAATAATGCCAGACTTCATACAGTTCGTCTTGTGGAAAACATGCTTGAAGCTAAAACAATACAGCGTATGGAATGACCAGCATGCTCTCCTTACCTAAATCCGTTCGAGCATGTTTGGGATATACTCAGACGACGCATTTCTGCGAGACCGAGGCCTCTTTTTACTGTCCGGTACTTGGAGATTTCAATTCTTGAGCAGTGGAACAGTATTCCCCAATGCCTTATCGATAACCTCATCGCATCCATGGAAAACAGGCGTGCAGCTGTCTTAGCTGTTCGAGGAGACCTAACGCCATATTAAAAATCTTGCATCTTTCCTAAACAATACTTTTTTGTTATTTATATGAAAACAAATTGTTGCTCCAAACTATCTTTTCATGTTCTTTTCATCTTTTCAAAGCATAGAAGCTCTCTTACAGTTTTTGTGCGTCTTTTTTTCTGTACTGCGCATTGATACACATGTACTATCCATTTTATGCCCATACATGGCTGTCTTGCACTGCTCTCTTCACTTTTTTGCTTGCTCCCCTAATTGTTTTGAGCAGTGTATTAGAGTATGTGAAATATTTAGTAATTTTGATATACTTAAAACATCGTGGTACAAGTACAGTAGGGCATTTGAAATATTTGTTTAAATTTTACAAGTTGTTTAAGAAATTTACATAACGAGTTCCAGAGGATAAAAACAACATCTCTACAAACGTATTTGAAATTTGTATTTATTTTTCGTTTTTCTAATTGTTTTCATTTATTGCAGACATTTTAGCAATATGTAATTACTCAATTTTTTTTCTTCATTCCATTCCATTTTGTAGACTTTGTGCCATAAACCATTAATCAACAAACAATCCTTAAGTTAATTTTAGATACACATTTACTTTGAAATAATTAGATATTTTTCAATATTTATCGTTGTATTGTGAAGTTCAGACTATTGAAAAAATGTTCCATTGCATGGACTCAAATCTAAACACAATTGGATATATTTACTCATCAAACGATTCAGAACCATTTTAAACAGATTAAAGAGGCAAATTCTATGATTGTGTCAGGATCATATAATTTTTCTGATTTTTCGTTCCGTAACCCGAGGAATAATACGTATGCTCTTATTTAATCGTATAAGAGCCTCAGTTGATAATACCACTGTATTTACTTATCTTGATTATATTTTATTCATTACGTATACGAATAAATTTTAATTCTTCAATAATTGGGAACAGTTGAAGTGTAAGGAAATAGTAATAGTATTTTGGTAATTTTGGGTTAAAGCAATATTTGTTTTAAAAGTCGGACTATGAAAAGTGAATTTACTTAGACGATTAAATGAATATATTCTAAAATATTTATAAAGATATTAATTTCAAAATAAAAAAAAATACACCCAACTTATTAATTATTTTTAATTAAAATCTAAACACAATATACTTATTTGCTAGAAATAAAAAACACATGTTAGTGAAATTCACTACGTTAGTTAAAGGAATTAAAAAAGAATAGATAATTTTCTTTTAGAAATACTATGTTACATATACAACATATTTTATTTGCCTCAATTATTCATACCATCACAACTTTTTAAAAAGATTTAAGCATCATTCATTAATAAAAGTTCGAAAGTGCAACAGCTTGGAAAGAAGCAGCACAAAGGAAAATTTAAAACAAATGTATGAAGACACTTCTTAATCAAACATTCAAAAATGAGGGGTTTTTTTTTATCAATGTGTACAAATATTTAACTTCCAAACTAAGGGTAAATGACATATAATTATTAATTTCACTTTATTATTAATTTCATTTTATATTTAACTTCTAGTAATATAATCAGCGACAGTTAATATATCACTTCTAGTTAAAAATACATCGGTGTATAATTGCTTGAAACTATTTTATTTATAAATGTTTATTATGTAATGGAAGCTGTACAAGTATTAATTTATTTAAAATATGTCATTTTCTTACAGTTAATTAAAGATTTTAATTAAACTTTGGTAAGTGACAGATTATAAAATTTTATTTTATGTACTATTTTTTTTTTAACTGTAGGAATATATTTACAATAAATCAATAATAAAGTTGTATGAGTTTTTTAAACGTTTGTACTGGATTTTTGAGCTAGTCGACAAAATATAGTGTAATGCAATATCATCATTAAATAAGTAATTGGTTCTAAATGTCATTAAATTTATACTAACCTAAAATAAGAAATCTGAACAAATTGTAGTATCTATATATACACAGTATAAAGTATTAGCTTGTGCATAATGAGCATTGTTCTTTTCATAATGAAAATCGAAGAATATATACAGGGTGTTTCTACGATCATAGGAGAAACTGTAGGGAAAAGTAAAGTAAACATAGAAGAACAATTTTGGTATAGCAATGTGTGGTCGGAAATGAAAAGTTATGGCGAAAAACAAGAAATGCGGAAGGAATGAAAACGAGCTTTTTATTGATATAACAATTGCATTAATAACTCATATGTACCACTGGCAGCGTCTAGCAAGTGGATGTCGTACCTTTTCGCAGATTGCAAGTGCCTCACGAACATTTGCATCAACGACTGAAAATCTTTCAATTAGGTCCGCATGAGAGATAAGTACAGTGTCATACGTGAGACATCTGGAATCTTCGAATGATTACGTCAATCACTTCCTAGACGCTGTCAGGTATGTATCGATGTTGGTAGTGGCACATTTGAGCACTTACTGTAATTGTTATGCCAATAAAACATTTCTTTTCGTTTTCTGCGCATTTCCTGTTTTTCGCCAAAACTTTTCATTTCGGATTTCACATTTCTAATACCAAAATTGTTTCTTTATCTGCACTTATCTACCTAGTACTTTATACAATGCTAATTATAATAAAGATGTATAATGTAATGTGTGAAAAAGTATAAAAATGTATAAAGTAGTTCCTTTATTAATAATTTATGATAATTTAAGATATAATAAAAAATGGATTTTTTCGGTTATTTAGTCAGTAAATGCAGACTTGAGGAAGTTCGGTTAAAAAACGTTGTATTTGTTCATTTATGCAAAATAAGGCATGTAAAAATGCAATTACTTTTCACATTTTAATTACTGCTCATAATCGTGCACCATTCTAGCGTTTTGTACGTGTTATGATTAGTGACTAAGTAAAAGCCCGCTTCATTTTTTATACCTGTTGAAAATATGCCGAGTATAATGCTCACCCTAGTTTTTGAGCTTATAATTTTGGAAAGCAGTCCTCCTGATATACGAATAAATACGATATTATGTCCGGTAAAGTCCAGTTATATTACACTCACGAAAAATAAATTTAAATTTGCCCATATATAGTATACAGCATTGATATAAACTATATCATAATTTATGTCATATGTTTTATTTAGGGAGGGGGGGGAAAAAAGGAATACTACAATTTCTAAGCATGCTTCCATTAATCGTTGCATAATTTATTTTTAAATTCTTAAACTTCGGTATTTTCGTTTATTTTAATTATTTCGCTTTTTCTAAACAATAACTAAACCTCAAATGTAGATCTCTTTCATTACATAAATACGTTAATACATTCATCAGTTGATATACTGGCTCCCCTCATTGACATTATTTAAGACTGCATTGCCTTCTATTTTTTCTTAAGTGTCACTGGCTCTAGGATAATTTTTTATCATCTTTCTATGTTATTGTTTTTCAATTGAGACTATGAATTTAATATTTGTGTGGAAAACTGATCAAAAGAAACCGACGCGACGTTTAAACACACAATATGCAAATGAAGCACCATAAAAACGACCATCAGTACTCTTCGTGAGTAATTTGGACTCACATTATCAGTATCATGTAAAAACTACTCTTTTGGGCGCCAGCATAATACTGACCGATCATGGATATGCGTAATACAAAATATGAAAATAAAACATATGTAAACTATTTATAAAATGCATTGCAATTCTAGAATAAAAAATAAACGTATATTTAAATATTTTTAATACATAGTAATGTTCTATTACTAAATTGTGGGTACTACTTGATTATACCGTCGACCAATTTTGACAAATTATATAAATCGCCTAACTACTCACAAAATTATACAAATTGACCTAATTTTTATTTTAAACAACGAAATAATAAATAAATTAGTAAAAGATTACTAAAAATACAGATGAAACATCAAATTAAGATTCACTTGATGACGTAACAATCGCTTGTAAGGTGTTTAATGTCAAGTGAATGCGACATTTACGATAAGCAATTGTTGGCATTTAATATTATAGTTTGGCGATAATTTTTTGGTCAACGAGATAATCAAGTAGTACCGAATTGCGTAAAAGAAACATCCTTATAACTCCAAAAGTGATAGTTATATTAACTAACAGTTTACTGCGTCGGATTAAGCGTCTCATGTCCAATTAAGATATATCTTTGAAGTGAAATTTGAATGGAATACAGAGTCTTGAAAAATCGAAGAGTGTTGAAAATATACTTACAAATATCTCGGCAACTGTTTATCGGATTGACTTCATTCCTTATGCAAAATTTATGTTTTTTATTGTCTTTTATATTCACTCCTTAAAATAAACAATTTCGAAAAAATATATATACTTTTTATCAGAACGGATATTTCGAGAGTCCAAAAAATAGTTCCGTATAATCGAGTTTACTGACATTCAGTACGCTTCTTCGTATTATTACATACTAAGTACATACCAAATTTCAGCGCTCTATCTCAATTTGTTCGGCATATAGAGCGTTTACAGACACACGGACATACGAACGACACATTTTGTTTTTTTTAAATATGTTTTTCGGAATTTCCAGTGTCTGAAACGTAGAAATCCGTCAATTTTGTTTTCGATTTTTAAAACGATTTCAAGACTTACCCTATGACGTCCTATGTATGACGAGTATACAACGAGTTTTGGAGTATGACTTACTTCTCACATTTCTCGGTTGCTTTATAGTGTCACGGTGCATCACGTCTGGCTTTATATCATTGGTTACTGGTAAACGAGACAGATTTTTGTTGTGTTGTTTACATTCATTTGGGATTTTGGCTTTCAGTTTTTTTTTTTTTGACACTGATGATTTAAGTCCAAGTTATTCACGAAACATGCGTATGTTCGTTTTCAGGATGCTTCATTTGGATATTGTTTGTTTAAACATTAATTTTAAGTGTACCATTTAAGATTGATTCTGCTTCTCCAAAAACGTCTAAAAATAGAGTGTTATTTTCCAAATTTGAGTATTTGAATTCGACTTAACACTTTACTTTTATTCAGTTTATTCTTGCGCAATTTAATTTTTTAAATAGTAGTAAATTTCTGTTTCAGTTTCAATGAATTTGAAAATAAAAGTTTAACAGAAAGCGCCATTATATTTAATTTCCTTGCAAAATATCGTTGTTTATGTGTGATAGATAAAAGTGGTAAAAGCAAGCGTATCCATGCAAGAAAAAAATTCATTCAAAGACTTACAGAAAACAACAATTGATTGTTCTACTAATAATTTCATAAAAAGATCACAGTATTCAATCAATACAGCTGCATAGAACATTTATTCTAAACCACACTTCATCAAAATAGAATACACAAAATTAGCATTAAATGAAATTCAAAAACAAAAAACGTATTAAACCACAGTTTTAAAAATTCGAAATAAATTATGTACTAACTATTGAACTAATAGATTATATAACATTAAATGAAAAATCAAGCATTGAAATCATTATTAATTCAATATGTACAGTTTTCACAGGCTTATCAAATATGGAAAATGGAACAAGGTTTACGCACACAGCTTCTAATAATAATTCTTTCATTACAAAATAGCTCAAAAGAATTATTTAATATTTCAGGTTGATCATATTACACTATATAAAACAACTAATTTGAGAATAAAAGACAACCTTAATTAAGTTTAAATACTTACTGACAGTAATTTAACAGATTAATGGATACAAAAAAAAGAAAAATTATGTCCTATAGTATTAAATGTTTAACAATATATATTTGGACATCACTGTTTTAAACATAATGATAATGTGGTTGAAAGGACACTCCTGTGTAACAAGTAATAATAGAGCAAATAATGTGGACAAATACTCGTTGAAAAAACGACATCAAGCATTGCAACTATCCCATACCATCTCAATTATCCTTTTCCATCTTCTTTTGAAACAGAACTGGTAAAAAAAGTTTCAACTTTAATATTAACACTATACATAAACGAATGTGATTGTAGTTCTAACGGAAATCAATTACAGTAGGAATATCAAAATGGTCAATCAATGACGAATGACATCTAACATATATAATAAATTACTAACTGTAGAAGAAATATTATAGTTCCATATTAATATTAATTAAAAAAACAAAAATCAAAAATTGATGACCCGCTCATTAATAGGCAATTTACTAGTCCATTATTAAATAGTTTTTTTGTTTGAAAATTTTCTTTAAAAGATATACAGGAAATGTTTTAATGTCAAGCTAAAAATTTGACCTAATTTTAATATATTGAAAACTCATTTATTACTTTTCAACTACCAATACAAGTACTAACATACTAGATTTGACAATCTTGTATTAATGGTTATTAATCTGGGATTATTGATTTCTATATATTTATTGTGCTCACATTGTTGTCATTAAACTGTTATTATTATTATTTCTGACTATAGCCATATTACTCATATATATATTTTCTTTTAATTTTCAGCTACTTATTTTTAAATTGATTTCTTTTCAAAATTTTGTGGCAGTAAGTCTTTCTTATATCAAGTTTTCGGGAATGTGATGACGCAAAGATATCAATTTTAATTCCCTTCACTACAACTAAACCCTTTCAGTATTCTTCGCCTTATTAAATCGAATAAATCGCACGCTTCAATAAGCATACAGATACCGGGTGTCCCAAAAAGGACTGACTGATTTTAAAATTCAATAACTTCCAAACGATGACAGATATTTAAAAAATTCTTGCAGGAGGGTTACGCATAAAATCAAAAGTTTTATTACAGTGATTTTCGATTTTAGTTCGAATTACAAACAATAGATGGCGCTGCGATCAATAGAGGCTAAATTCAGGCTCGATTTTTGGTAGTTCGTGGCCCGGATAATACATTTCCATCTCCTTTTTCTGCATGCAACAACAGAAAGGACCAAAAACCGAGCCTGTATTTAGCGACTATTGCTTACAGCGCCATCTATTGTTTGTAATTCGAACTAAAATCAAAAATCACTGTAATAAAACTTTTGACTTTATGCATAACCCTCCTGCAAGAATTTTTTTAATATCTGTCACCGTTTGGAAGTTATTGAATTTTAAAATCAGTCAGTCCTATTTGGGACACCCGGTATAAAGTTAGCAAACAGCGTACAATATTGCATCTAGTCGTCATGACTTTCCCTAGAACACAATCATATATATCAGTTCATTTGTCAACATCCCTTCTCTTACTCATATACAAAACGCACAGTCATAAATAAGTTATCATTCGAAAGGCTTTTTAACCGACTTCTGACATAGGACACTCACATTTCATTACAATACGTTGTTTGATTAAAAAAAATTGAATTAAATAAAAATTAATTGCACTTGGCAGTTACCTACCAACTATTTATCAAAACCGTATCAAAGAAATGAAAATACCTTAAATATCCAAAAGGTTTGCCTTAATTTAACAATAGTTAAAATTAAACAAATAAAATATCAATAATGATAACGTAAGCAACCTTTCTGTTTCTTTCGAAATTTTAATAGTTTGTTTAAGAAATTCCCTATGCTATAAATAGTCAAATTATGTTTAAATAAATGAAGGAAACTTATTGAGTTACCATAGCAACAGAAAATGTTGCCATTAACAATCTAAAATTTACAACGAACAAAAATATGTCGCAAAACTTCAATCGTTGCTCATGAAATTATACGAGATATTTGGAGGAAAAAAATCATCATATGTATTGCTTTATTTCAATGTCAAAATACAGTTTGATATGCACGTACAAAACGCACAACGATTAATGGAGTATCATGCAGAAGATTTTTGATACTCACAATTCGTTAGATAGAAAATTACCGTTATTGAAATTAATGAAATAACCTATATCAGCGTCCACTGGTATTTTGTTAACACCACATTATTTGTCAAAAGTAATTGTTACTTTTTATTCGCAAAATTGAGTAAAAAATTTCAGGATAGAGAAAGGATGTATCGTATATTCTTGAAAAAAAAAAAAAAAAAGATATTTATATGATTCGCGTCAGTTTCCATGTCAATTACACTTTATTTCAGAAAAATGGTATGTTATTTCGTAGATGAGCCGTTAATATTAAAAAAAGAGCAAGACTTTTTCCCCCTTAAGATAAGCTAAAGATAAATATTATTACTAATCAACACAAAATTTGTGTTTTTAATCTTTCACAATAAATACCTTTTAGTATCAGAAAAACTTTGTTACTAATAATTTATTTGGCAAACGATATTTTAAATGCATTGATTTGAAACTGATGAAAGCTCAATTTCAATAGAATTATTTTTCATACTGAATAATATTAACACTAGAATGCTTCACAGGTCTTTTAGACCCATACACACGTTTCAGCTGGTGTTACCCAAAAACTACTCATAAGAATTTTCTGAAATTTCATGAATTTTCCTGATTTGTTTTTAATTAACACATGCTAAAATTTTAAATTAATCGGACTTTTAGTTTTTACACAGCAAAAAAACACCTTAATGTGTCCCTTGTGTCTATTTTGTCCAAGCATAAAAATGCATTCACATAGTTTTTAAAAACACCGATATTGTTTTATTTCTTCTATACAGCTGAAATAAAAGGTAAGGGGGCGGGTAAAGGGTAGAATTATCGGGGAGGGAATGATGTTATGAGACATCTGGCACCAGGGAAATCATAGCGGAGATTCATTTTGTTTGTTGTTTTTCTCTCATCTTGAAGTAAAAATGTTTACCTTTTAGAATCAGTTCGAATATTTATTTGAGGAGAATGTTAGTGCAGTTTTTAATCGCTGTATGAAAGTTTCATTTCATGGAAGGCTCTTCAGATGACGAAAATGTATCTGATGTGAGTGAAGTTGTATCGGAGAAAGAGGATTATGTATCTATCGATAATTATTCTTCATCGGATGGAGAAATATATACTATACATAAAGTACCGGATATAATGAAGGGACCTCTCCCCCTCCCCCCCGCCCGCCAGAAGCCAAGGGATGCACGCCATAAAGTAAAGTTTTTAAGTAAAGTGGGATCTAAGTTGAACATAAATAGTAATTTACTGATTGGTCTTTGAACTGTTATATCAAAAGAAAAGTGGACTACAATATTTTTTTTAAATTTAAGCACAGATTATAGAGGTTGCGAATTAAGTAGTTTACAGGGCTTAATTAGTTGACTTCTAGAACGCAGCACATAATTAGAAAATCACTTTCTTTTTACCTGCAAAGAAATAACTTTATTTACAGAGAGACTACTTTGACTACACTAGATGGCGCCACTGCTCACTCTTAAATGTCGAAGGTTTAATTTCGACTCCAAAGAAAAATTCTTCTGAGACGTTTGGTGTTTTCAAAATGTATAAATTTTAATTCATTTTTGTTCTTAAACGCATGAAATTGGCAGTTGATGTTAATCAGAAACTATGTGATCGAAAAGAGTTTTCTATTTTTTGAAGAATAAATTACCTATCGAATTATAAGCGATCCTCTTTAAACAGGTTTTAGAACAGTAAGTTACACACCAATTATGCAATCAAACTTTTTATGACAGAATGGTATGAGACTGGGCAAAATTTCGCTTTCAGCATGGTTGTTCGAATTGTTCGAATTATCTGTTATTATGTGCCAAATGTTGGCAACTCACTTGTTCTGCGAATGCAGGTAACCATAAAAACGTAATTCGTTTCGTCTTTCTAGTGTATGTTTTGTCTTTCCATGAGTGCAACGCATCGCTTCGCTTTGTCAACAATAAAATGGAAATAGAGTCTTTAAGTATGTGAGTTTATTAATTTGTTTAATACACAATGCTACAAAATGGTCGTCGTCCAGTCGGAGAAAAATAAGGTACTTTTCGCAAAAAAAAAAAAAAAAAAAAAAAAAATGAGACTGTAAGAGAACTATTTTCTCCAATTCTTCCTCAAACTTTTATGGAATGTTGATTTCGCAAGCGTGCATGCTTCGGTTAATGGGAACAAGTATCGTCTTCTCAGCAATAAGGTAGGAAATATTTATTATTTTCTTTGCTGTATTATAAGCTTTTGAAATGGAATCTATTGAAAAGTTGAAAAAGAAACGTTCCACATTAAGAACGTATGTAACAAAATTGATTAGTTAATTCGAAACGTTAATAAATGACAAAAATATAGAAATTGATAATTACTCAGAAATAGTCGAACAATTGAATGATAAAGAACAATCGCTAAAAAGCTTAAATAATGAAATAGAATCTGCCATTACTATAGAGAAAGATTATGAAATAGATATTAACACTAGTGAGGAATATCATGATAACATTATGAAGACTAAATTTAAAATAAAAAACAAATTAAATGTTTAGAAGTAAGTAAAGTTCCCAGTGCATTTCAATTAAAACCTACTCCAATAAACAACGCAATAAACATTAAATTACCTGAAATTCCACTTCCGAAATTCTCCGGGAAGTCCGAAGAGTGGAATACGTTTAAGCTACAATTTAACAACTTAATTACCTCAAATGAACAACTTTCGGATGCTCAGAAACTGCATTATTTATCAGCTGCATTAATAAATTATGCAAGGGTTATGATTACTACTGAAGATACATTTTCATCTTTGTTCCAAGCGTTAAAGGACATATGCGAAAATGATAGAGTAGTAACAGAAATACACATTAATTCACTTTTAGACGCAGATAAGCTCACGCAGCCTTCCGCTAAAGACCTACGAAATTTAGTTGACAATTTAAGAAAAAGCATTCGCGCATTAAGCGTTTTAAACTATAATAGAAACAATCTTTCCGATGTTTTAATATTAAACATTATTCTTCAAATGTTAGACAAGTATACTCAAAAAAATTATGAAATGAGTATAAGTGCAATCGAAGTAGCAAAATTAGATGAATTAATTTTATTTTTGGAGAAACGTTCTCAAATTTTGGAAAATATCCATAAATGCACTTCCATAAAACCCTTCATTAAGGATCAAAAGCGTTCATGTAATTCTAAGGCATTAACCTTGTTAGCAGAAGGTCCACATAATTGTTTAATGTGTAAAGGTGACCACATTTTAATGAAATGTTCGCTATTTTTGAATTTGCCCGCTAAAAAAATGTTCAATATTGTTAAAACGAAAAGACTATGCTATAATTGTTTTTCATCTGTTCACAACATTAGTCAATGTAAAAGTTTAAGTACGTGCAGAAAATTTAGCAAGCGCCATCGCAGCTTAATTCACCTGGAACGCGGTGAAGAAAGTATTGATACTAATCAGGCGATACCAACTCAAAACTGAAGTAATCTTAGTAGTAACTTGTCGCCAACCACAACCGCAGTTTCTCCTCATAGTTACACAAATAATCAGATGTCTGTCACCACTTTGGGTGAAAATGCACATTCATTTGAAAACACGCATTCAACCATAAACAATACTGTAATGAATATGACATCTTCTTTTAGTAAACAAGTACTGCTTTCAACCGCGATAATATATGTACAAAATGCTAGAAGAGAATTTGTTCCTCTTAGGGCATTACTAGATTCAGGATCTCAAAATAACTTTATAACGAAGGAATGTACCGAGTTATTGTTCTTGAAGGGAAAGAAAATAAACGCATCAGTTTCAGGGCTAAATGGTTCAGTCATGAATATAAAGGAAAGTGTTATAAAGTATAAAGTGTTGTTAAGTTTTAGTGAAACATTGCAATTTTTTGTTGTTCCTAAAGTTACGCGCATAACGAAAGCTACATATCTAAACACCATGCCCATTACGCAATTAGACATTTCAGTTAGCTGATCCACAATTTGATAAACCAGGTTCAATACATGTTTTATTGTCAAACGAGGTATTTTTTTAATTTAATGGGAGCAAATAAAATAAATATGCAAAATTTGTTTTTTCAAGAAAAATTTTTGGCTATGTTGCCAGTTGTTCTATGTTTATGCAACAAGAAGACAATTTCAGTAATTATTGTGGTCTTGTTCGATCTGTGGACGATTTATCCAATATTATGCAGAAATTTTGGGAAATTGAAGCGGTTAATGATACAAATACAATAAAAAGTAAAGAAGTGCAATATTGTGTGGAACATTTCCTGCGTACACATACTAGAAGGGAAGACGGCAGATATGTCGTAGAAATACCAATTAAAACTGGTGGGCTTGAATGGTTCGGAAAATCCAAAGAAAATGCAAATAAGCGATTAAATCATTTGCTTAAGCGATTTACGCACAATCCAACCATGAGATTCTTGTATGAAGATTTCATTAGCGAATATAGTAATTTGGGACACTTAGAAGAAATCTCTTTGGAAACCGATCCCAGATTTTCATATTATTTGTCGCATCATGGAGTGTACAGAGCCGATAAACCCATCACGCAATTAAGAGTTGTCTTTGACGGTAGTGCAGCTACTACTAGTGGTGTTTCTTTAAATGATGTTTTATTAAACGGAGGTTCAGTTCAAGATGAGCTTTTCGATATCATTTGTCGATTTCGAACACACAAGTACGCCTTTACAGCGGACATCATAAAGATGTATCGCCAGATACTAATTGCGGAAAGGCAGAGAGACTTATTGCGCATTTTGTGGAAATGTGGTGAAGAAGAACGTGCCAAAACATTTAAGTTAAAGACAATTACTTATGGAAAATCGAACGCTCCATATCTTATCACGCGGAATCTAAATCAGCTCGCAATTGATGAAAAAGATGATATTCCGCTAGCATCACGTGCAGTACTCCAAAATTTCTACGTCGACGATGTGCTAACAGGAGCTAACAGTTTAGCAGAAGCCCAACAACTGAAAGCACAATTAATCGCATTGCTTGAACGTGGCGGCATGACATTGCACAGATGGTGTGCTAACCACGCCGAACTGTTAAAAATCACAACTAGTATCAAGGAATATTCATTCATTGATCGTGATGAAGACCAGATCACTAAAACTCTAGAACTCTTATGGAATCCAATTCACGACTCCCTTTTGTTTAATTCATCAGTTAAGGAGCCAGTTGTGTATACGAAAAGAACTGTTCTATCAGATGTAGCTCGAATTTACGATCCATTAGGATTACTCGGTCCTGGAATAGCTAAGGCTAAAATTTTCATACAGAGACTTTGGTTATTATAGTTAGGTTGGAACGATCCACTTCCAGATGATGTTAAGGATGAATGGCAACGCTTTATCAGAACACTTCAACATATAAACAATTTAAAAATCAATCGTTTTGTTTTAAACGAAGGCCATTCCGAAATTGAACTGCACGGATTCTCCCATGCCTCCGAGCTCGCATATGGAGCAGCTATTTATCTACTCTGTCCCACAAAATTTAATACATCTTTAAATTTACTGTGCAGCAAGTCTAGGGTTGCATCATTGAAACCTTTGACAATTCCAAGACTTGAGTTGTCCGCAGCTGCCTTATTGTCTCACTCGTATGTAAGGTAGTGAATCTATTAAAGTTGCATATCAATAAGGTAATTTTGTGGTGTGACTCAACCATCGTCTTAGCATGGTTACAGATTTCTCCTCATGTACTCAAAAGCTTTGTGGCCAACAGAGTTTACGAAATTCAAGAATTGACCCAGACTTATCAATGGAAACATATACGTTCAGAGGATAATCCAGCAGACCTTGTTTCTCGAGGACTAACCTTTGACAAGTTAATTGATTGTGAACTTTGGTGGCACGGCCCTTCTTTCCTAAGAGAAGTGGACATCACATCCAATAAAGACATTGACTTGGAACATGAGAAAAACACTATTGAGTTTTCATCAGAGTTAAAACTGAAAAACAATACTACATTAGCTTGTTTTAATTATGGTGAATTTGTTAATGAAATTTTAAGTATTAGCAATAATTATACTAAAATATTACGTGTTTTGAGTTATATTTTCAGGTTTTTAGATAATACGAAAAGAAAGGGACACGTAAGTATAGATGAATTATCAAGAGCAAAAGCATTTTTATACGGGAGGTTCAAAAAAAGCGATTTTAAGGCACAATATACTGCATTGTTAGAAGGTAAGCAAATTTCTAAGAAAAGTAAATTGCGATTGTTAAACCCCTTTTTGGATGCAGATAAGGTGCTGAGAGAAGGAGGTCGTTTAAATCATTCCGACCTAAAATTTGCTCAAAAACATCAATATATTCTGCGCGCTAAGAGTAAATTGTGTAGCCTAATTGCAATTTACTACCATAAAAAATATCTTCATCTAGGTGCACAAGCATTATTATGCTACTTGAGGCAAAAATTCTGGCCATTACAGGGAAGAAATTTAGTTAAGAAAATAACGCATGAGTGTATAATTTATAGTAAAAACAATCCTATAACTGTGCAACAAATCATGGGTTCGCTACCCACAGAGAGAGTACGTCCTAGCGCACCTTTTAACTATGCGGGAACAGATTTTGGTGGCCCCTTTTTTATAAAATATAAGGGACAAAGAAAGGGAATTCCTAATAAGTGGTATCTGGCAAAATTTTTTGCTTTGTAACTAAAGCAGTCCATCTCGAATTAGTGTCAGAATTGACCACAGATGCATTCATTGCAACGTTAAAAAGATTCATTGCTAGGCGCGGTATGTGCACAGTAATCTTATAAGATAATGCAAAAAATTTTGTTGGCGCGAACGCAGAGTTACAAAGACTCCATAATTTGCTCAGACGCACAGTGGGGCAGGGAACCACCAAAGTTGGCAATAAATAAAATTTACTTTGAACAAAAACAGCACATCATGCATTCTTTTATATATTTTACGTTGTGAAACTTAAAACTTTTACATAAGCTATAGAGTAATTTATTAACCCTTAAATGCGCGATTTTTTATTTTGTTTCGAAAAAAATATATATCTGAAAGGTTTATTACGCAGGAAAAATAATGAAAAAATTAGACATACGTTTTTCATATAATACGTCAATCTTTTCTTCTGTTGCACATCAGCAATATTGCAAATTAGTAAATATTTTATTACGTATGTCTCCAAACACCTTATTTTATATAATTATTTATTTTATAAAACCTAACCTTTAACCCTTTAATTCCCATGATAGAACACGTTCTAGAAACTACGTAGTTCAGAAAATCTGACTTTACACCAGAAAGGTTTCAATGGTTAATTTCCCTTTATTTAAATATGGAATGTCTGTTATTAATTAAAGCAGATATAGCTATTTTAATTTTCTGGTGTGAATTAGGTATATACGAATAAAAATATCTATTAAATTCAAAACACTGTTGTTTGCATATATGCAAAGCCACTAAAGGGTTAATTAATTTACAAAGCTTTTTCAAATATTTTCTGTACAAAAATAAGTTAAAAACAAGAAATTAAGATAGTTTCTTACAAGTTAAATATTTATAAATCATCCATAATATCGCCTTAAAAATGTAAAAAAAACTGGTATAACTCTTTTTCCAGATATCATTCGAAGTGGAACTAGAGACGTAATAAATACGACTGAATCACTGGCTTCCGAGTCACAGAAAGATTGTTTGTATGAGCTATGTCACGAAGACCCGTCAAAACCCCACTTTGATATAAGGCGCAACTGCTTTAATTATTAATTTTCAAGCGATAACAGGCTCTGGTATTTGTAACAAGCGCTCTGAAGTATGGATCTAGAAGAGCCTGTAATGCAACTGATGCACTAATTTCTGTTACTGCAATGTTTTTAGGATAACATTCTTTTTTTGCTTCTTGCACAATTTTGTAAGCGGGAAATTTTTTCTGGGGACTTCTAATGACATTAAACTGTTCGCGAGATAATTTCGCGTCTGTTAATACAGTCAGAGCATCTTCTCCTGACAAATGCTGTTGTGATTTTACAGATTTTGTATAAGCATTTTGATATTTGATAGCTCGCTTTGGACTTGCAGTTATATATTTTAAAACGTTTGAGGCCTGAATCTGTCCTTCAGATCTTAAAGTCATATATGTCGCGTACACTAAAGAAGATTTCGAACTAGAATCGCATAATCATTTTGCTCTTAATCTTTCTGATTGTTCAGAACACATTTCAAACGGAATATGAGGCCGGCCACGTTTGCTTTTCAATGCCGCTTCTGTTTGTTTTTCAAATCGAGGAAATGAAAGCGATTTGTCAAGCCACTCTTTATTAATTCTAAAAATCTTTTCCTTTACCGACTGCATTATCCTTGTCTCGACAGGCTTTTGCCCATTGGAATTTATATTGAAATTTAAAATATTTAGCTTCTTTTTTAAGACTATAGAACTACTACGTTCTCAGTTTGTCTTATTCTGGAGGTCTTTTACGGAGGTCATTCGTTTCATAGTATTCAGAAGTTCTCTTCTGGTAATATATAATGTATTTAAATTCGTCTCTAAAAAAAACAATTTGTAATCGTGTTTATGTATGTACACTAACTAAAAATTGAGGATGATTAACTATAAAAAGGGCCATACAATTAAAAAAAGGGCAAAAAGGATAAAAATTTCCCGACATATTTACCATCCTAAAACTCAAACCTAGTAGAAAAAATTATAGTTGACACTTAACCCGCTTTAACTCATAACTAAAACCTTCAATGTTTGTAGACACTGTTAATTTTTTTTAAAAAAATTGACTACTATATATTCTAAGTGTCACTTTGTCTATAAAAATCATATATAAAAAAAGTAAAAGTTATTGTATTTTTGTTAGATACCTGAAGTTGAAGGTTTCATAGTCAAAAAATATTATTTTTAAATTATTACAGCGAAATTAAATAACGAATTTGGAACAAAATTATTGATTTTTTTTTCATTTATTGTCATCGTACGATATGCAGTTTAACTTCTTACTTTAGTGACGACCAAGATAACTTTGCACACTTTTTAATACTAAGAAGATGTTTACTGATATCTGCTCTATTAAATTGACGTATGTCGGAAGTTCAAACTAGAATTTCATTTTTTCGATTTTTTGCCAGATTTGAAGGCTTCTTGCCCCACTGTGAGACGTCCGGAAGAGAGGTTGGCAAATTATTTGCGAAAGGAGAATATTACTTGGAAATTTATTCCTCCTCGAGCACCCAATTTTGGTGGGTTATGGGAGGCAGGAATAAAATCTGTAAAATATCATTTAAAGCGAACTGTAGGTAATGCAAGGCTAACATTCGAAGAATTATTAACAGTAAGTGCTCAAATAGAGTCTATATTAAATTCACGTCCAATTACTCCATTGTCTTCAGACGTGAATGAATTGGAGGCCTTAACGCCAGGCCACTTCTTAATCGGGAGACCTATGACAGCCATAGTTGAACCAGAATTAATTAATATAAGCGAAAACAGACTGTCTAGATAACATATAATTACAAAATGCGTTCAATTGATATGGAATCGTTGGAATAGAGAGTATTTGAATACGCTTCAACAGCGTTCGACATGGCAATTTTCAAAAAATAACGTAATCATAGGTACTCTAGTGTTGATAAAGGAAGACGACCTTCCTACATAAAATACTTACTAGGACGCATTACAAATCTTTTACCAAGTACAGATGGTAAGATTAGGGTAGTAGAAATCAAAACCTCAAAGCGAATACTTAAAAGAAGTATATCCAAAATTGCTTTATTGCCACAACAAGTTATAGAGAATTAGTTACGAGCTATTTAAGAAAAAAAAAGGAGGGAGCTTGGTTCTGAATTTTCTCTTAATTTTTATTGCTGTATTATTTTCTTAATTGTATTATTCATTGTTAAAAGAAAACTGTTGTGTTGTATCATATTTACTCAAACATTTGTAATATTTTATTTTCTATTGTATAATTGATTGAAGTTGCCCCTTCAATGTGTGGGAGGGTATGTTCGAATTGTTCGAATTACCTGTTATTATGTGCCAAATATTGGCAAGTCACTTGTTCTGCGAATGTAGGTAACAGTAGAAACGTAATTCGTTTCGTCTTTCTAGTTTATGTTTTTGTCTTGCCATGAGTGCAATGCATCGCTTCGCTTTGTCAACAATAAAATGGAAATACAGTCTTTAAGTATGTGAGTTTATTAATTTGCTTAATACGTAACGCTACAACGGTTATACCGTATATTTTTAAACGGACTACTATTAAACGTATATTTTAAACGGCTAAATGTAACTCAATAAACAGTAAATAAAACTGAAGTAAACTTCTGTATAACGGAAACTTGACTGAAATGAAAAATTTCATGATTTCTGCGAAATAACACACATTTTCTAAGATTAAAACATGCTTTATGCTAAACATTCGTAATTAAGTTTGACATTTTCTATAAATTTCGGAGAGGCATCAGCCTACCCCTTCGATATGCCACTGGTTTGAATATAAATAAATAAATCCTGTCTAATATACGTGATTTTTGAAAATGGGGATTGAATTATATGGGTTTGTCCTTGAAAGGTTATATTTTATCTTTTGAATGGAACTTTTTAAATACAGAAATATGCAAAAAAAAATGGAATTTTTTCTGGAATTTAGGAAAAAAAATTACATTAAAATACGTAAATGGGTGTCTGAATAGGCAGTACAATTTCCATATTTTAACGGATATTTTTTACAGTGTATAAAGCTCAAAAAAGTGAAAAAACGGCTGCCTATTGCCGAACATGCAGGTTGATCAAATATGTATGCGATTCAGATGTTTGAAGTGTCTTAAATTCAGACGCATACACGTGTCCTAAAAATTAAGACACTTTAAAATGTCTAAAAATTGAACGCTCCATTTTCAGACACTTATGTGTCTGAATTTCAGACATTTCAGTTCACAGTGTTTTTACTATGATCATAGTATGACACTTAAGTGTCTTAATTTCAGACACCTATGATGTCTGAAATTTCATATTCAGACACTTAAGTGTCTGAATTACTTTTTCAGTCACATATGTGTCTGAATTTAAGACTCCTTTATTTGCAGTGCAGGAAATGCACCCGAAAGGAACCAAAGATTGGCAGTAGTTTAGGACATCATATGGTTTAAGAGGACGTAATATAACTTGTGACAATTTCTTTACATCTTATGATTTAGGTCAATTGTTGGCATGAAGAACGAAAAACGATTCGTCGAGCATAAATTAGGAAATGCTTTCCAATACATTCAGTAACAAAACATTATAGTTTATTAAAGTGAAAAATGATGTATAAATAAACAATTTGAAAAACACATAATAAAATTGAAAACCTTATTTTCACTATTACCATCAATTGTCTGAATTTTTTTTCGATTTTCTTTCTGTTCAACCCTATACATGTATTTGTATGTATACTACAATGTAGGCTACAAGTTAGATCAGGTAAATGAATAGTAAATTTTTCATTCAGTAATTTCCTTTCAATAAACGGATATACACTTGAGAACATTAGTGCAGTAGGGTGAGCCGAAAAAAACTTTTTTTCGATTTTCGATGATGGGTAGTGCGGAAACGTTGGTACTGGTAGAACTAAGTTTACACAAAAAAAATTGTGGTTTTTTGGACAATTCCTTGATTTATCAAAAATGGTTTGAAACTTTGCTGAAATGCTGATTTTTGAACTTTTTTAGCAAAAATTTTTAAAATGTTAAATTAAATTTATTTTAGCTGAAATTTACTTGAAATGTTATGTTTAGTGTGCGAAATGTTTAAATATTCTCTAATTTTGTATCATTTAACAATTATGATCATATTGAATTATACGATTTTTATAGCCTTTTCGCGTATAAAAAAGCAAATTTATGTTATTTGGTCCGTTCGTAGATTTCTCTTTTCTGTCTTTATTATATTTCTTGGTCTTCCTTCTTTTTTTCGATGCATTCACAGTCACGCGCATGACGGATCACACCATGTCTTGTCAACAATTCTGGAGGGGGGGGGGGGCAATGAGGAAATATTTAAATGGAAGAAACTGCGAGATGGGATGTGAATTATTTTTCTGCTCTAAAATAGAGATATACTCAGAAGTTTCAAATATTGGGAACTTTCAAGCAGGCAGTTCATCCGAATCACAATTTGAACAAAGGGCTTAAAAAGAAGACCCTCACAAACGCACATCCCTTTCTCACACAGTGTTCGCCCGCATTTAGAATTTGTATATCAAAAAAAGAAATTGCGTTAAGAGCTTAATCTCTGATGAGCTTAAGATGCAGGAATTGTGGCAGGAGAGGAGAAGAATCTCTTCATCTATAAAGACAAGGTTAGGTGACAAAAAAAAAAAAAAAAAAAAAAAAAAAAAAAAACTTTGAAAGAAGATACAGTGGGAAGAATATGTTAGAGATGAAAATTTTCAACCATAGTCTTTGATGGTAGAACATTTAAAACGAGCTTCATAGAAAAAAGGGAGAAGTTCCAACGTTGAGAGAAAGACGAAGCACATATCACTAATAGCGTGCGAAAATGTACTTGTCGTTTTCTATGAGCCTATTTCTGTTTCATGGACGACAGAAATGGAAAAGGCTGAAGAATTGAGTTCTTTAGTAATCTAGCTCCGATCGGGTTGGCAAAGGTCTTAGGTCAAAAATTTCTACCACCTAGTTTAGAGAGTTGATGTCGGTGTTGGAGTGGAAGATCGTTCGTATGAAGAATACATATCAAATGCTGCAGTTCTCTTATTTTTCCCAAGCATGGTTTATTCTGACTTAGAAAATTATATAATGATTTTGCTATTTATCCGCAGTGACCAGAAGGGGTGTCAAGTGACCCAAATATTCCGAACCACTTTCAGACAACATGGGGATATCTGTTTTGTCTTTCTCTCAACGGTGCCGTTTGCCTCCTTTTTTCTAAGAAGTTCGTTTTATTTTTACTACTATAGAAAAATATACTTGTAATTTTTCTTCCTCCAAGATCTTCCTTCTCTTTCTCTGTATCTTCTTTCGAAGTTCCTTTCTCGATCTCCTGACCTTGTCTTTATCGATAACGAGATCCTTATTCCCTGTTATCATAATTCATGCATCTTGAAGCACAGATGAAGCTCTTAATGCGATTTATCTATATGTTATTCCAGTTTTAAATACGGCGAACGCGCTGTGAGAAAGGAATATGCGTTTTGGAGTGTCTGCTTTTGAATGTCCTGGTTCAAATTCTGATTCAGAACTGCCTGCTTCAAAGTTCCCACTATTTGAATCTTCTGACAATATCTGTGTTTTAGAGCAGAAAAAATAATTAATATCCCATCAATAGTTTCTCACATCTCTTATTTCCTCAGACATCCTCATGATTACTGATTGCGTTTTCATTAGTTCCAGCTCCACATTCTCCTTTCCTTCCAGAATTCCTGTCAAGACATGCTGTGGTCCGTCATCCAGGTATGTGACTCTGCACGCATCGAAAAACAGAAGGAAGAGTGAGGAACATAATAAAGACAAAAGAAAAAACCGACGAACGTATCAAACAATACTTACAATTTTTGCTCATTTACATTAGAAAAGGCTATAAAAATACCCTACTTCGAAATACACATAATTATTAAATAATACATAGTCAACGCTTATTTAAACATTTCGTACACTAAACATGACATTTCAAGTAAATTCAGCTAAAATAAATGTAATATAACATTTTAAACAAATGTTGGTAAAAAAGTTCAAAAATCAGGATTTGCGAAAAACCTTAAGCCATTTGCGGCAAATGACGGAATTGTCCAAAAAAATCTCAAATTTTTTGTCTGAACTTAGTACCACTAGTGACAACTTTACCGCACTACCCATAATCGAAAATTGAAAAAAAAATGTTTTTTTCGGCCACCCTATTGTGGACTGTGCAGCCCTCTATATGTTCTTTATAATTTATACTGTCCAAATAGTATTTACAAAATAGTTCAATTTAAAAACGCGCACCATGACTAAAAACGCACTTCCAGCCATTATCGTTCATATTATTCATCCAGCAATTACTGTTCTCATATATGTTGCAAAAAGATAATAACTAAAAATAATCATTTTTAATAACACATACTTTCCATTTTGACATGTTTTCTAAACGAAATGGAATATTTTTGTATTTGTTAATACTTTGTATGTGTGTTTGAAATTTAATTCTATATAAGGGAGAGTTGTACAAAACCGGGTAGCGCATGTTTATCCTTGATTTGAACTTTTTTCTTTCGGTCAACACCAGGAATTACTTGTCGAAAGCCATTACAGCATTTGTAGCTGAACGAAACGCTACTGTGCACGGTTAATTTCTGTGTGGAGGATTGCGTTTGAATTTCTCTTAAAAATTATTTCGTTTGTTTCTAGGTTTTACGAATATATTAATTGTTTGCCAGCATATTAATTATTGGTATGTACTATATTTAATTATGTGCTTTCCTGGTAGTATTTCAACAGTTTTTCTTTTCTTTTACTATAGGACTGAGAGTAGTGTCGCCATGTTTAAATATCTGTATCACGTTAAGATAAAACCGGAACTTAAATGTGGGCCAAAACCAGGTATACCCGGTTTTGTCCTAGACTCATGGAAGGATTTTTTTAGAATAGTTAATACTTTGGCATGGAGTTTTACATTGCAATTTAAAGCTGTTAAGTATTGTGTCCTTTGATGTGTCAATCAAGGAACATCTAAATTTTTACTACAAATAGGAGGTAAGGAAGTGGTTACTTGCAATCCTGGGCGATCTGTAACAATTTATTAAACTGGAAAATTATTCAAAGATGCATTTTTTTAGAGCAGTATTTGCAAATACTCCAATCTGCAAAATAATTTGCTTCAGATTTATTTTGACACATGGAAGAACACATGTGCAGCTTTGTTTTGTTTAATATAACGATAATGCGTGTTTTTACTGTATTGCACACGAATTTCTTCCAAGAAAATGAGTTCTCTAAGAGTATGAAATGGATACCCGGTTTTACCCAACCAGTGGGGTAAAACCGGATTTTTGCATATGTCTAAATAAAGATATTTTTTATATAACCTATTAAACTTTTTATCGAAAAGAGTATGTTTAAATATAGCCAAAGATTCATTTAATAGTAAAAACGGTATTCAGAGTTTGTTTTCCCATTTGATTGCATTTGAGAACAACAAACATTTATGGTACCCGATTTTGCCTCACCTTTCCCGACATAAAAAAAAATACCTAATGGAAATTATAAATTATAATGGATATGATTTCAATAGAAGAATATTTTTTACAACATTATATTGAACTTCACTTTGCACCTAAATCGCTCAGTATGATTTACCAGAAGACAATAATGTACAAAACAAAATTCAAAAGAATTTTTCTGCGACGTACTAAAGGAAATTGCACATAAAAAGGTGTTACTTAACGGATCGAAATTCTTTATTGCCTTTATATTTTTTTCTGTTCAATTTTCTTTGTTAATCAGAGTACTTAAAAAACATGAATAATAGTTTAACGTTTCAGGTTAAATCATTTGAATACACTAAGAAATAATTAACTTTTACACAAGCAAGTATTGTACACATCGAATATTTTAATTGTAATGAGTATTGTAACGAAATATGCTTACATTTAAATTTCAACACTGTTACGGCATATGATATTCTTTCATAAAATTCGTTTTTTTTTATGTTTGAATAACATCCTACTGAAAATAAAAAGATATAATTTCAAGCTCCGAATAAATATTTACTTACATGTCTGGAGTGAAATTTTAAAATTTACGTCTATGATGTACGCATAAACATACTATCTAGGAATACATTTTAAATCACGAGCAGTTTTTTTTAAGTTGTGAGCTTTCATAATTTTATGAAAAACAAACAATACGCATTGGGTAAAAAACTAGTAGCAAAGCATACATTATTAATTCTTTGAATTCCTCTCTACAATAAATTTCAATGATGAACGCTTTAATTGTAAGCGCGTACACATAAAACAATGGCTCTAAACCTTATTAAAATTCAATGGCCTTCCATGTCAATAAATTCTCTAATGAACATAAAAGACTTAAGCTCGTTAATATATTAGCGAAAGATGAATCTTATAATTTTTCTTTATTGGATGGTTTCTAAAGTTAGTTATTTTCAGAACGTCTTCTAAACAGTCAAATGTTTCAACAATAAATTATATTCTGTATTATGCTTTATAGCATGAAGGAAATTAAAATTACAAGTTGAAATAAATTTTAATTTAATAAAAATTTTCCTTATGAAATAAGAAAGCAATGATATTGAAAATTCAAATTGCTTTATGTTGTAGGTAGAACTTTTGAAACTTAAAAATATAAATTTCAAAACTTTCGGGGCATATATTTAAACCCTTTATGAAGAAATTTTATTTTCAAAAATACACTTAAATTATAATTTTAGATATAGGAATGATTACAGTGTAAGTACCACATTTCATTTCAACATGAAATAACTCAGAAGACTTTTATTAGCTTTAATCGAATGTAAAATATACTACTTACGATAGACTTATTTTGTTTGTATTCGTACTACAGTAGTCAGTTTTATTTTAATATGTTACTATGCATTATCTATCTAATCATTTTACATTCCAGTAATAAATATACTAAACATCACATAATGGATCGTAATATAATTTCTCTATTTAGTATTATACTTTAACTGGATGTAAAATATATATATATATATATATATATATTTACAATATCCTCATATTGTTTGTTTTTATAGGACACTAGTCAGATTTGTTTTAACCTATTACTGAGCATTATTTATCTAATGATTTTTGTGTAGAATACTCAAAGTGCAAGAAATAAATGTCTGTTAGTCGTAATTATAAAAAGAAAAAGGGATGTGCTCTCTCACAAGCAGAATACATTGGCAAAACTTTTTAATATAATTTATTTAAAAGACAGTTATTGTAGCTAAAAATCTATAATCCCTCCGCTCCCCAATTAAAATTTTCTTACTAATCAATTATTTGAATAAATGAAAATTTAAATTCTAGTGCTATATTCACCTTGAATTAAATAATTAAAATATACATAAAGCACAAATAAATGTACAAATATTACTTTCAGGTGCATAAATAGAATATAAAGATATTTAAAATATCTCAAAATACATCAGAAAAACCCCAACCTTCTATTATTTTCTCAACATTTTTTTTTTTTTTTTTTTTTTTTTTTTACGCTTATTAAACGTTCTAGGTTTTTCTGATGTGTTTTGAGATATTTTTAATTTGTATTTTAAATATCTTTATATTAAATTTATGCACCTGAAAATAATTTTTGTACTATTATTTGTGCTTTATGTATATTATAATTATTTACCTCAATGTGAATAATGCACTAGAATTTAAATTTTCATTTATTGAAATAAAATCTATGCTGGATAATATGAAATGCCGACTACATCAAAACTTTATAAATATGAGCGCTTGAGACTTGGCCGGGAATTATGTAATTTATATTTCTTAAAATATTTAAGCAATTAAATGTTATTCCAGGAATCATAGATTGTAGAAATAGCTTTGCCCAGTAGACGTTTTCCCACTTTAAAACGTAAATTTCAGGTGAAATGCGTAAAACACTGTATTAGAGATAAATATAAGACCATTGACTCGAATTCCATAAAAGTGTGTCGTTTATACCGTTTACGCAAAGAAAATAATAACAGCATTTAAATCCTACTGGAGACGGCCTTGTAAAGGTTGAAAACGTTCTAAGTTTTTCTGATGTATATTGAGATATTTTAAATTTGTATTTTAAATACCTTTATATTATATTTATGCACCTGAAAGTGAATTTTCTACAATTATCTGTGCTTTATGTACATTATAATTATCAATTATTTGGTTAACGATATTTCAAATGCATTGATTTTGAACGTGAGGCAAGTCAATTTTGAATAGAATATCTTGAATTGCCAACATTGTTAAAACATTATTTTACCGTAATTTATAATTGTATGCAAAAAACTTATTACTGGATATTAATTCTTATTAATTCTTTTGTTTTACACGTTTTCTTACAAAATAAAATTTTTCTTTTTGAAAGTTGGGCAAGTCCAATGGCACATTTAAAATCCATTAATTTTTCAGATAACACGAATAACTATTATTGCATAAAATACTTTAATATAAATTTCAAAATTTTCGGAGCATATATTTAAACCCTTTATGGAGAAATCATATTTTAAAAAATACACTTAAATTATAATTTAAGATATATGAATTATATTTAATTTCAATCTAAGTATCACATTTCATTTCAACATGAAATAACTATGAAGAATTTTATAATAAGCTTTAATCGAATGTAAAATATACTACTTACGGGAGACTTATTTTGTTTGTATTCATACTACACTGGTTATTACTATGCATTATCTATCTAATCAGTTTAGATTCACCAGTGATAAATATACTAAACTTCACATAATGGATTGGAATATTGTTTCTCCATTTAGTTTTACACATTAACGGAATGTAAAAGATACTTTTTTTTGCAATTTACCCACATTGTTTTTTAATACTATACTAGTGAGATTCGATTAAACGTAGTACTATTCATTATATATTTAATGATTTTACTATACGATGTTCGAAGTGTTAGAAATGAATGGCTACTAGTCGTAATTGTAGAAAGGGTGTGGGGTGAGATCTCACAAGCGAAATACTTTGGGCAGAACTTTTTAATGTACTTTTTTTAAAAGAAATATATTTTAGCAAAAAATCTATAACCTTTCACCTCCGAAATTAAAATTTCCCTACTAATCATTTATTTCGTTAACGATATTTCAAATGCGTTGATTTTGAATGTGAGGCAAGTGCACTTTCAATAGAGTTAGTTTTTATATTGAATAACATTAAAAATACAACCAGAATTTAGCAGTACTACTACAGCTGTGGGTGATTTGCCAACATTGGTAAAACATAATTTTAACGTAATTTATAATTGTATGCAGACAACTTATAACTGAATATTATTTCTTTGCATATCTTATTTTTTTTTTAAATAGTTAAATTTTTCTTTTGTTTTATTATAACTTTTCTGAAAAAGAATGAAATATGGAAATAGAAAAAAAAATACATTAATAAAATAAAACATTATTTTTTTCTTAGAATTTAATAGAATCTGGAAGAAGAAAAACAACAAAATCTAGCTTTTGAAATTTGAGCAAGTCCAATGAAGCATTTGAAATCCGTGATTTTTTCAGCTAACACGAATAACTATTATTACATAAAAATTTTACTTGAAAAAAGATGATAAAAATACTTTTGATAAGTTTCAAAATACAGAGTGACAAAAAATAACTTGGACACACATGATACATTATAACTTTTATGCTAATGAAAATATTATGACCAAACTTAAAAATAAATATGAACACATTATTTTGTCTAATATATTTACAAATTTTCAAAGTGGCTACCTTTAGCTTTAATTCAGAGCTTTAAACGTGTCACAAAATTTTCGGCTATGGGCCGCAACTCACTTACTGATATTTTATCCCATTCCTTGCATAATGATTTCTTTAGGGATGCCAAAGTTTTATGATGTTTAGCACACACCCTTGTCTCCAAGATGGACCAAACAGAATAGACCATTTTGTTCAAATCTGGGGAATACGGTAGCCATTCTTGAGCTCCAATGAAGTCAGGAAAATGTGTCTTGCACCAATCTTGAGTGCCTTTAGCTCTGTGTGCAGGTACGAAATCCTGTTGGAAAGTCCATCTTTTGTTTCCAAACAGCTTTTGTGACCAAGGTAAGACAACATCTTCCAAAATGAGTTTGCGAGATGTCTGTTGATTAATCTTTATTCCTGATCAACAAAAACAAGTGGTGTTTTCCCACTAGCACATATCCCACCCCAAACCATTACAGATTCGGGTCGTTGACGCCGTTCAACAATGGAAGAATGTCCAGGTGTTTCTGCTAACCAAACTCTATCATTATGGCTATTGTGAGCTTGTTCAATCGAAAACAGTGTCTCATCTGTGAAGAAAAATGTTTTCCATCGATCACCTGCGGCCCGCTTTAACAGTTCTTTACACCTTTGAAGTCTTGTGCGTTTGTTCTCTGCTGTTAGCTTTTGAGCTTCTTTCATTTTGTAAGGGTGAAGACCAAGCTCTACTCTTGCCATAAAACGTGCGGTTTCTCTGTTGATCTTCATCTCTTTAGCAACCTTTCACATTGAAATTCTAGAATTTCGTTGATCTCGTTTTTTGATAGCTGCCCGGTTTCTTGATGTGTTAACTGTGCGCTTTCTTCCTCTTCCTGGCCTTTCACCGTGTCACCACCATGTCGGAGTTCTTTAAACTTTTGATTGTGTATGCAAACCGTCTGCCTAGGTACTTTCAATCGTTGAACGATTTCGGATTGTTTCATTCCTTGCTTATGTAAATCAAGTATGGCAGATCGTTTGTTAACCATAATGGTTATCACAAGTAACTTACTTACATCTGTTTAGTAGCTTTCTAGAATCAATTCCATATGACAATAACTTTATAACTTTAGTGGTAGTTACAGATTTTTGGTTTGAAACTCCGTCCAAGTTATTTCTTGTCACCCTGTATACGTAAAATATTTGTACCAGTATTTTGTATCCTATTCAAACCTTAAATCACTCAGTATGTAGAATAACAAAAATGGCCTTGCCCCATTTTAAAAATCAACTTCTAATCATTATTAATCGAACAAATAAGTAAACAAGAAGCACTTCTAATGGAACATAGTTCATTTTGAGATGTTTTCAATAGGAAAGGAAATTCTTTTTGTATGTGTTTGAAGGTTGATTCTGTGTAGAGCAAAGAAAAATTGCTAATGGAAATTGTAAATGCTGTAAAACGTAGAGTATTCTTTGCAATATTATATTGCATTTTACTTTGCACCTAAATCGTTCATTATGCTTTAAGGAAATACAATAACGTACAAAACAAAAATCAAAAGAATATTTCCTACACGATTCTAACGGTGATTTCACATAAAAAGGTACTGTGTAACGAATGGAAATTCTAAATTTTTCTGTCCAGTTTTCATTATTCGTCAGAGGATATAAAAACAACATTAATAATAGTTTAACATTTCAGATTTAAAACATTTAAACCCACTAATAAACAATTAATTTTAAATGAGTATCTATTGCACACATCGAAATATCTGTAACGAAATCTGCTTACATTCAAATTGCAACACTGTTACGGCGTACTTTATTCTTTCATGTATAGACACGATTTCTTCGCTTATGTTTCAATAACATCCTGCTGAATATACAAATATATAATTCCAAAATCTCAATAAATATTTACTTACGTTTCTGGAGTGAAATTTTAAAAATTACAATTGTGATTTACATATAAATGTACTAGGTAGACAAATATTTCAAATCACAAGCATTTACTTTTTTAAAGTTGTGAAATTATATAGTTTAAGGGAAAAAAACAATACGCGTTATGTAAATAATTAGTAACAAAGCGTTACATTTTCAATACTTTGAAATTTGCTCTAAGAATAAATTTCAATGAGAAATCCTTTAATTACAATCTCTTACACATGAAACAATGGTTCTAAGCCTTAGTAAAATTCAATGCTTTTCCATATTGATGAATTCTCTAAACAACACAAAGGACTTAAGCTCGTTAATGTATTAGCGAACGGTAAATCTTATAACTTTTCTTTACTGGAAGGTTCATAAAGTTACTTATTGTCAGAAGGTCGTCTAAAACAGACAGCATATTGCAACAGCAAATTATATTCTTTATCATACTTTATAGCATGTAGGAAATTAAAACTAAAATTTGAAGTAAATTTTCATCTTCAAAGGAAAATCATTCCAGCATTAGAAATAATAGGGCTTAACAGTTGCTACCGAAAAACCAAAGGCCTGAGGACACGAGTTGTGACGTCATCACTAATCGACCGACTTCTCACTAGTGTTGGGATTCACACCGGAAAATTTTGAATACCAGATTTCTTTTATTTTATTTGTGGAATATCTATCATCTGATAAAACAATAATAACTATTTTTAACTTACTGGTGAGAATTCGGAATCACTAAATAAAAATTCAACCAGATGCGGAATGCCTCAGTATTGCCTCATCTGGTGGATTTTGTATTGGGGGATTCCAAATTCTCACCAGTAAAGTTAAATAGTTATTATTATTTTATCAGATGATAGTTCTTCCACAAATAAAATAAAAGTAAAATTGCTTTTCAAAATTTTCCGGTGTGAATTACAGCACTAGTGGGAAGTCGGTCGATTAGTGATGACGTCCCAACTCGTGTCCTCAGGCCTTGAGAGTTTCGGTGGCAACGGCTTAACAGTAGAACGTCCGACAGTTTCGACATTCTAAAACAGCCGCTGGTGTTAATTCGGCACCACTAATTAAATTATGCAAAATGGATGCATTAAATTCTATTTTAACACTGTATGGGATCATTGTACTTTAATTATGAATATATTGTTAAATTTTCACGAAAGAACAATAATTTATTTTATAGAAAAATACATTAAATGATATTAAATTTGACACTTATATAGAAAAGGAAACAAAAATATATAAAAAAAGACAAATGAATATCTTGATTTTCTTCACATTATAATATTTAAGCATAAGATAACATTATGTAACATACTTTATATCAGATACACACCTTATTTACAAATTTTCCAGTAATCGGCTGTTATTCTGGTACATTTTAAACATGCCATCTCCATACACGAAAATAATATATTGTCTGTGGCATTGTCTTTACGCCTTTTAATTTTACATTTTCTGCGTTTAAGAGAAATGGTTTTGTTTAATTCTAGTATATAATTTTAATTAGTGGCACATTTTTGTGTCCTTTACACAATTTGAAAGCAATTCATTTGCTAACTATTCAGCATAACATTTCCTCGAAATGTAATGGCTTGACAACCTGACATAAATTTGTAAATAAGCCAAGCATTTATAACTGCAGTGTCTATAATTTTGTAAAATGTACGTACAGGCTATCTCCTTGATGCGGATTTTACAGAATATTTTCTAGCCATTTGATCTAAAATGTCCACACCATATTTGCTTTTATTGTAGAATGTTAAAGTTTCTGGTATTTTCTTTTCATTACTTGCAGTTGTAACGTTTGAATGAAGTGTACTCATGATAATGATTTACTTTAGCTTTTGTTTCCTTGATATATAGTAAGTATTGTACCGGTAGTTTCGTGTTTTTATATAACCGTGGAATACAGACTATCTTTTTGATTTTACAATCGATATGGAATTTCTCTTCGAGCTCGATTCACAATTTTTACCACACTTGTTTTACATTTTATCAGATCATTTGCTAGTTCCAGTGAAGTAAAAAAAAAATCAACTGCTACAGTATGACCTATATTTTTATATGGTTCCTATAGTTTTAGAGCTACGATTTCCGCTATTGGTTTCCATCCGGTCGAGATTCATTTTTCCCAAATAAGGAAATAAGTCACTAAGTCCGAAGTAATAAAATAAATCCAAAAGGTCACAAACATCCGATTCATTTTAGGATAATTGTCTCAATAGATTTCCAATTTCTTAGGGAATGAGACCTTTTTTGCGGTACATAATTTCGAAAATATTAATTTCTGAAAGTATAAAATATCTCTCAGGAATAAAATTCTTTCAAACGCTTTCAAATATTGTAACAAATACAAAGAAAGTAACTGGAGACATTTAGTCGCCTGAAATTTAATAAACCATTTCTGCACTTTGTTAGGGGTGTAAAGTATAATAGACATTCCGTAACAGAAAAAGAATGAAATCAAAGTCACATGAACTGGAGAAAAAGACACAAGTAAACTATTTTTGCTAATTTTCTGCTTGGTGTCGAAATAACACCAGCGGACGTACTAGATGAATTTAGTTATAACTTTAAAAAAATAGGATCACACAATAAAAATTTCCACAGATAGTTTCTTACATCAAATTATTACAAAAAATGATTACATCAAAGTCACAACATTTGAAGAATATAGGTGAAAAAGTGTGATAGAGAAATAAAGATAAATTAGGTTTGTGTTAGCGGACGTGCTAGTGTTAATTGTGTACAATGATATAACTACATATATTAAAATTAACAAAAACCTTCTTTATGAAATAAGCAAGTAATAATATTGAAGATTCAAAATTCTTTAAGTTGTAGATAGAGCTTTTCAAACTTAAAAATATAAATTTGAAAGCTCTCAGTGCATATACTTAAACTCCTTATGAATAAATAAAATTTTTAAAAATACACATAAATTATAATTTTAGATGTAGAAATGATATTTAATTACAATGTAAGTATCACATTTTATTTTACAAAGAAATAACTAGGAAGAATTTATAATAAGCTTCAATCGAATGTAAAATGTACTTCTTACTATGGCCTTACATTGTTTGTATTCGTACTGCACTAGTTAGTTTTATTTTAACTTATTACTATGCATTATCTATCTAATCATTTTAGATTCACCAGTAATAAATGTACTAAACTCCACATAATGGATTGGAATATTGTTTCTCTATTTGGTGTTCAAATTAAAGGGGTGTAAACGATATATTTTTTTTCCAATTTACCCATATTGTTTTTTATACTACAATAGTCAGATTTGATTGAACCTATTACTGTGCATTATATATCTAATGATTTTAGTGTACAATGTTTGGAGTGTAAGAAATGAATGGATGCTAGTCGTAATTATAGAAAGAGCGTGGGCTACGATCTCACAAGCGAAATACATTGGGCAGAAGTTTTTAATATTGTTTTTTTAAAATTCAACTTTTTTAAAGATATTGCTTTTAAAGATATTGTTTTTAAAGTTATTGTAGCTAAAGATCAATAACCTTTTCCCTCCCCAATTAAAATTGTCCTACTAATCCTTTATTTAGATAAAGATATTTAAAATGCGTTGATTTAGAATGTGAGGGAAGCCCATTTTTAATAAAGATAGTTTCTACCGGGTGTCCCCAAATTAACCCATGATTTTAAAATTCAATAACTTGCAAAAGGTGACAGATATTAAAAAGATTCTTTCAGGATGGTTATGTATGATGTCAGGCATTTTTTACTGTGATTATTTATTTTAGTTCGGATTTCAAACAATAGATGGCGCTGAGAGCAATAGATTGCTCAGTCCAGAGCCCATTTTTGGTACTTCAGGATCCATTCAATATATTTTGATCTCCTTTTTTCGCATAAAAGAAGTGAGAGGCAGAAAAATCGAGACTGGATTTAGCTGTTATTGCTTGCAGCGCCATCTATCGATGCTATTTGTAACTAACTCAGAATCGCAGCATACAAATTCCTGACAAATTCCTGACATCCCCAACAAGAATTTTTTTAATATCTGTCACCGTTTGCAAGTTATTGAATTTTTAAATCATGAGTCATTTTTGGGACACCCAGTGTGTTGAGTAATATTAAAAAGTACAACCAGAATTCAGTAGTACTCCGACAACTGTGGGTTAATTGTCAACATTGTTAAAACATTATTTTACCGTAATTTATAATTGTATGCAAACAACTTATAACTGAATATTGTTTTTTTCCATATCTTATTTTTTAAAAAGATTTTTTCTTTTCTTTTATTGTAACATTTCTAAAAATGAATGAAATGCTGAAAAAAAAAGTAATTTTAATTAATTTTTCAACTACTTTCCAGCAGTGAAATTACGTTCGAAATTATTCAATATTAAAGACGTGAATTATCACATTGCTAACCCAGCGTAAACCAACAGAGTGAAAAATGCCCTTGTGGCTTAATGGTAGAGCACTGGAGATCTATTCCATCGGCCCGGGTTCAATTCCCGGCTTGAACAATTTTCACTCTGTTGGTTTACGCTTAGTTAGCAATGTGATAATTCACGTCTTTAATATTGAAAAGGTAATTTTATTTATTGAATTATATGTAATCTGAAAGAAAAATAACTTTCTAACCAAATTCTTGCTTTTGCAAGTTGGGCAAGTCCATTGGCGTATCTGTAAACCAAGATTTTTTCCGCTAACACGAATAACTTGTATTGCATAAAAAATGTTTACCTGAACTAATATCACAAAAAAAAAAAAAAAAAAAAATGTCTGATGAGTTTTAAAATATACGCAAAATACCATTATCAATATTTTGAATCCCATTCAAATTTCAATCATTCAGTATCTAGCAATAACAAAAATGGACTTGCTCCAATTTCAAAATCAAAGTCTCAGTTAATCATCCAAATAAGAATAAAATAACATACAGTAGAGCTCAAAAGTATTTTGACAACATTATTTTCGCTCTTATTTTTTTTTAATATAAAAATATAAAAGAAAATATATTCCCAATCAATGCGAACAATGTAAATGCAGTTATTCAAAGACATCAAGTTTTAAATTGTTCGTTTACATTCGACGCCACCGAAAAAATATGTCCCCTGCTTCGCTCAAATGTATTTTGCCAGTTAGTTTGTATTTAATTGTTGAAGGCGTCTGTTGTCCCATAGCTTCAATGAGTGTTCATATTGACACATTGGGATTATTTTTTAATGTCAAAACTATTCTAGTGATATCAGAAAAAATTCCTGCCGGCCCGGCCTACAGGCGGAGGTAGATTTCGAAGTTAAGTATACTAATTTCACCAACAAAAACTAAATCATAATTAGAGATAAACCCACTTTAACAATTTTATCTGGCCGCTTTTCACGAGTTTTTATTTCATTTTTATATAATGGCTGGTTTTGTCAGAATCATGTTAAGGAGGTATTAAAAAATTACTTTTCCATGCTCAAGAACTCGAAATTTTCAGCACTTTTTCAGTTTCCTTTTTAATAAAAAAAATATATATATCTTACTGACGTGATTTTCGAAGAGATTTAAAATCGACTGGTGTTTTTATTTTTCGTTCAATTAATTGAAACTAGATTTATAAACAATTATTTTCTCTGTTTTTAGAAGTAATAAAAACTTTAAACTGGTTTGATATGCACAAAAATTAAGAAGTTATGGGGGTTTTGCGGTTTTTACAAAACCCCTCCCTATTTCCGTCCCCTTGGTCCAATTTTGCCCATTAACGAACTTGACCGAGATTTTATGCCCCTTGATTTTATGTATCAGTTTGAAAAAGATTTGTGCAGAATTGTGGAAGTTATCGTGTCCAGAAGAAAGTGATATATATATATATGTATATATATATATATAAAGTTTTTTACTGAGGGTGGTTTGGGGTTCTAGGGGTCATGATCGGTGTAGATCTGCAAAAATGTTTCAGAAATTCCAACATAGGGAAGAATGTAATAGGTAGTATTTCATACGAAATCTACCTAAAAAGGTTGTAAAAGCACTTAAGCAAGGACGGGCGCAAGCAGAAGTTGCTCGTTCCTTTAATGTGTCTCGGTCAGTACATGGTATGAAGTTTTTAATAGACGGATATCTATCGAAAAAAGGCATCGAAATGACCGTCCGAAAAAACACCTTGCATGGTTTATCATATTATAAAAAATCTATCTACAAGTGATTGCCGTAAGTCGACTGTAGTAATAAAAAACGAATAGAAAAAAAAATTACGGCATATACATACAGTTTCAGTTGTCAAACGACACCTAAAACTGTGCAGTTTACATGGCCGAAGACCAGCAAAAAAGCCTTTGATAAAAGAGCCTTTGATAAAAGCTAAGAATAGGAAGGCCAAACTTGAATTTGTAAAATGGCATAAATCGTGGACAAGTGTAAAGTGATCTAATGTTTTCCGGACCGATGAAAGCAAGTTAATTTAGTGTCATCTGATGGAATCAAGTAGAATCGAGATCCTAAAAACAAAAAAAAATATGATGTTAGATACTAAATACTCAACGTCAAACATGGAGGCGGCAATGTGACGGTTTGGAATTGTTTTTCACGGAACGGAGTTAGACTGTTAGTTCGAATTGAGTTAAATATGGATCTGTTCATGTATGCTGATACATTAAAGATTCATATGCTACCATGTGCTAAAGAAAGCATTCCTGCTAAGTGGTACTTTTAACAAGATAATGACCCGAAACATAAATCCAAGTACGTAAGAGATTTTATGAAACGCAGTTCTAGAGTGGTCAAACCCCAAATCCGGTTTTCAACCCCATAGAGTACCTGTGGGAAAAGTTAGATCGAAGAGTAAGGTTCCAAAATGATTCAAATAAGGAGGCGTTATACTGAGTTCTTAAAAAATAGTGGTACCGAATTCCTTTAGTTGCCTGCTCGTTGTGAGTTTGTCATAAAGGCCAGACGATATACTATTAAATATTGACTGACTCATTACTATATTTGATAATTAATATGTTGAATAATTTTTTTTTAGTTTAATGCCAAAATAGTGGTTTTTAAATAGTTATTAACTTTTTAAATAGTGGTACCGAATTCCTTTAGTTGCCTGCACGTTGTGAGTTTGTCATAAAGGCCAGACGATATACTATTAAATATTGATTGACTCATTACTATATTTGATAATTAATGTGTTAAATAATTTTTTTAGTTTAATGCCAAAATACTTTTGATTTATCATTTTTCTGATTTTTCTTGTGTTTCGCATTATTTTCTTGCAATTGATAGTTAATTTTCTAAAATTCTGTAAAAGATTGAATATGATTAAATAAAATAAGTGATTAATTTTGGTATTTTTTTATTGTTTTTAATTAAGTCAATTATTATCTTTGTTAAAATACTTTTGACGGCTACTGTATAAAGAGGGTGTTTACATATTAGAAACTATTTTGACAACGAAAATAAAATACATAAATTAAAACAACATATTTTTTTACGTTTTTTCTGGTAGCTCTTGTTATCTACTATCATATTGAAGCATGATTTCCAAGATGACAGGGCTTTTTGTTTACAACACTCGAAGTTAAATTCCGTTTTATTCCACAATCACGCATTTCCAGAGTCCACTCAACGTAGTTGGTCTGTGTTTCGAAAGAGCTTGTTTAAAAGTTCAAAGGTCCAGTAATCGATTGGTGAAACACCAGGGAACGTGGTTGGAATATTATTAAATGGTATAAACTTCATTCCATCTTTTCTTGTCAATTTTTCCAGAAATGCGACTGTACCTTTGGATGTATGGCTGCTCGCTTTATCCTGGTCGAACACAACAATTTTAACATCCGTAGAAAAGTTTTTTTCTTATGCTTTTTCTTTTAAGAATTTCTTCTTTAAAAATAGGGATTAGAACATTGTTTTGAAAATAAGTAGAGTTAATTTTGAAATTTTTTGCAACTTTTATGATCTTTAATTTTCCGTTGTAAGAGATTCCAGCAATCAAAATAAATCCTTTAGAAAACCTTTCTTTGCAGTGTTTGAACCAAATTGGACGTGTTTCTGGTCTCGTTTTCGGTAATAAATTGACATTTTTTTCATTACAGTTATTTAGATAAATCCACACTTCAGCAATTGTGACGATTGTATTTTCGACCTACTAAATAATTTTAGTTTAATTTAACATCAAAATCCTTCACGATATGCGTAAACACCCTCTGTATTTCTATTTTGAGATGTTTCCAAAAGGAAATAAAATTAATTTTGTTTGATTCTATGTAGAGCAAAGAAAATTAGTTAATGGAAGTTTTAATTGCTTTGAATCGATCAATATTTATACAACATTATGTTGTATTTTACTTTGCCCGTCAATCGTTTATTATGTTTTATTAAAAGACAATAACGTACAAAACAAAAGTCAAAATAATATTTTTTACTCTATTCTAAGTATGGCTGTTCATAAAACGGTATCACGTAGCGAATGTAATTTCTCTATTGTCTATGTAAATCACTTTATTAATATACACTTGATTCCATTTTCTTTTGTCAATTTTTCCAGAAGTGCGACTGTACCTTTGGATGTATGGCTGCTCGTTTTATCCTGGTGGAACATAACAATTTTAACATCCGTAGGACAAGTTTTTTTCTTATGTTTTTTCTTTTAAGAATTTCTTCTTTAAAAATTGGAATTAGAACATTGTTTTGGGAATAAGTAGAGTTAATTTTTGAAATATTTCACAACTTTTCTGATCTTTAATTTTCCGTTGTAAGAGATTCCAGTAATCGCCATAAATCCTATACAAAATCTTTCTTTGCTGTGTTTGAACCAAAGTTGTACGTCTTTTTGGCCTATTTTTGTTAATAAATCGGCATTGTTTCATTTCAGTTATTTAGATAAATCCACGCTTCATCAATTGTGATGATTGTTTATTCCACTTATCAACTGCTAAATGATTTTCATACAGATTTTCATAACAATTCTCTTTTGAAAGAACAAATATGTAACCTTCAAGCCCCTTCGCTTTTTTCTCTTGCCATTTCAGTAGCAGACGATATATTTTTTTCATAACTGCCAATATTTTAATTATCCTATTGCGTTAGTTATTACATGTTGCCAGATTTTTCAGCAGTTTTCTCTCGTTGTTTTTTTTTTTTTTTTTTTTTTTAATATTTCTCAATATGTGTAAATAGCCTCTGTAGTTCTATTTTCAGTTGTTTCCAAAAGGAAATGAAATTCCTTTTGTATGTGGTTGAAGTTTGATTCTATATTGAGCAAAAAAAATTAGTTAATGGAAATTTTAATTGCTTTGAATCGTAGAATATTTTTTACAACATTATGTTGCATTTTTCTTTGCACCTAAATCGTTTATTGTGTTTTATTAAAAGACAATAAAGTACAAAACAAAAGTCAAAATAATATTTTTTTACTCGATTCTAACAACGGCTGCTCATAAAAAGGTAGCAGGTAACGAATACAATTTCTGCATTGTCTTTGTAAATTTTCTGTCCAATTTTCTTTATTATTTCAAAATAAAATGAATAATAGTTTAATGTTTCAGGTTTAAAGAATTAAAATCTGCTAAGAAATAATTAATTTTAAAGTAAAATTCAATGGTCTTCCATGAAGATGAATTATCTAATGAACATAAAAGAATTAAGCTCGTTAATATATTAGTGAACTGTGAATTTTATAATTTTTCTTTATTGGATGGTTTCTAAAGTTAGTTATTGTCTGAAGGTCTTCTAAAACAGTCAAATGTTACAACAGTAAATTATATTCTTTATCATGCTTTATAGAATGAAGGAAATTTAAACTAAATGTAGAAGTAAATTTTCATCTCCATAGATAAATCATTCCAGAATTGGAAATATGAGCCATTAATTACAGACAAAGATATAACTAAGTATATTAAATTTAATAAAAATTTACTTTATGAAATAAGCAAGTAATGATATTGAAGATTTAAAATGCTTTAAGTTTTAGATAGAATATTTGAAACTTAAAAATTTAAATTTCAAAACTTTCGAGGCATTATTTAAACCGTTTATAGTTAAATCAAATTTTAAAAATACCCTTAAATTGTATTTTTAGATATAGGAATGATATTTAGTTGCAATGTAAATATCACATTTCATATCAGCGTGAAAATCTACGAAGATTTTTATAATCAGCTTTAATCGAATATGAAATATACGCGTTGGGTAAGTAATCTAGTAGCAAAGCGTTACATTATTAATTCTTTAAATTTCTATCTACAATAAATTTCAGTGATGAATGCTTTAATTGTAAACGCATACACATAAAACAATGGCTCTAAGCCTTATTAAAATTCATAGACCTTCCATGTCAAATAAATTCTCTAATGAACATAAAAGAATTAAGCTCGTTAATATATTAGCGAACGGTGAATCTTATAACTTTTCTTTATTGGATGGTTTCTAAAGTTAGTTATTGTCTGAAGGTCTTTTATAACAGTCAAATGTTACAACAGTAAATTATATTCTTTATCATGCTTTATAGCATGAAGGAAATTAAAACTAAATGTAGAAGTAAATTTTCATCTCCATAGATAAATCATTCCAGCATTGGAAACAAGAGGGCTTAGTTGCAGACAAAGATATAACTAAGTATATTAAATTTAATAAAAAATTTCTTTATGAAATAAGCAAGTAATGATATTGAAGATTTTAAATGCTTTAAGTTTTAGATAGAGCTTTTGAAACTCAAAAATTTAAAGTTCAAAACTTTCGGGGCATATATTTAAACCCTTCATGGAGAAATCAAATTTTCAAAAATACATTTAAATTATATTTGTAGGTATAGGGATGATATTTAATTGAAATGTAAGTATCACAATTCATATTAGTGTGAAGAACTATGATGATTTTTATAATCAGCTTTAATCGAATATAAAATATACGATAGACTTATTTTGTTTGTATTCGAACTACAGTAGTCAGTTTCATTTTAACCTATTACTATGCATTATCTAAGAACAAAAAAACTTCTTAAAACACCATAAAAAATTATTAAATGCGCTAGGCCTTTCGAAAGATCTGAGTCTTTCTTCGTCAGGCGCAAAGAAGACGTCCTTCTACTATGAAAGCAGCAGGAAGACTGACATGAGAGATAAGGGAAAAGGAAACAAGCTGAAGAAACAGCCAATAGGGAAGTAGAAGACAACAGCCAATCACAAAAGAGTATCATCAAAACAAAAGAACACAGAGTAGGAGGCGGAAAATACAAATAAAAAAATGGGAACACATGAAAATAAATAAATAAATAAATAAATAAAATATAAAAAAAACAGACTAATATTAATTAATACAAAAATAAATGAAATGGTAGTACTGAAAAGGTTTTTCCAAGCTGCAGAGAGCATTGTGGACTCAGATTTATCATTAACAATGACATCACGATTAAGATAAATAGCAAGATTTTCAAGGAAGTCCAATTCAGAGATACTATTGGCATTAGAGATAATTTTAGCATTTCAAAAATTAAAACTATGGCCAGAATCCCAAGAGTGCTTGACAATAGAAGATTTAGAAAATTCTTGATTGATTACATAAAGAGAGTGTTCTTTTAAGCAGATTTCGAGATTTCTTTTAGTTTGACCAATATAAGATAAATCACAACCATTACAAGGAACTTTATAAATTCCCCATTTACGAAGGTCAGGAACAGGAGATTTAGGGGAGGGGAATCTGAATTTATTGACAGGTTTAAAGATAATGTTAAAATTGAAACGACGTAAAACTTTAGCTAACTTGAAACATAAAGGAGGAAAAAAGGGGAGGACAACCAAATTATCAGGTTTGCTTTTGACAGATTTGGAAAGAGTAGATTTATTAGATGGTCTATTGAATTTCTTCACAGCATTATTGATAACAGAAGGATTAAAACCTCTTTTGACAGCAACTGTTTTTAAGTAATTAAGTTCTTCCTTAAGGGATAAAGAATTGGAAAAAAAATTGAGAGCACGATTTACATACGTGTAAAAAACACCGATTTTTTGGTTTACAGGATGATTTGAGAGAGCATGAGGTGGATTAGAAACAAAAAAAGGTTTTCTATAAACACAAGTTTTGAAAGAAGAATCACATTTGGTAACTAAAACATCAAGGAAAGGAAGTTTATTATAATTTTCTAATTCAAAAGTAAACTGAATATGTGGGTCGATAGAATTGACAGTATGAAGAATGGTAGAAATATCAAAAGGATTATCAACTAAAACAAAAGTATCGTCGACATAACGCATCCAACATTTAAAATTAACCAGATTTAATAATTTTTCCTCAAAATAATGCATATAAATATCACAAAGAATTGGAGATAAAGGATTACCCATACTTAAGCCATCTGATTGTTTGAAAAATTTATTATCAAATTCAAAAGTAGTTTGAGTGATGCAAATTTTAGTTAAATTAACAAAATCTTGGACTTCAATATCAGAGAAATGAAATTCCCGTAATCTTTTTTCCAAGCAAGAAAGAGTACCTTCAATCGGAACATTCGTAAATAAAGATTTGACATCAAGAGAAAGCATAGAACAATTAGATGGGTTAATATTTTTTTAATTTACTAACAAAATCATAAGAATTTTTTATCGTATGAGAATTAGAAATGCATAACGGAGAAAAAATGGATGTTAAAAATTTGGCAAGAGGATAAGTAACAGTACCAATATTAGAGAAGATAGGTCTTAATGGGACATTGGTTTAATTTATTTATTTATTTTCATGTGTTCCCATTTTTTATTATTTGTATTTTCCCCCTCACAATTTTTGCCCCTCCTACTCTGTGTTCTTTTGTTTTGATGATACTCTTTTGTGATTGGCTGTTGTCTTCTACTTTCCTATTGGCTGTTCATTTCTAACTTCCTATTGGCTGTTTCTTCAGCTTGTTTCCTTTCCCTTATCTCTTATGTCAGTCTTCCTGCTGCTTTCATAGTAGAAGGACGACTTCTTTGCGCCTACGAAGAAAGACTCAGATCTTTCGAAAGGCCTAGCGCATTTAATAATTTTTGATGGTGTTTTAAGAAGTTTTTTTGTTCTTATTCATTCACACCAGTTTTAACTTATTTTCTATGCATTATCTATCTAATCATTTTAATCATTAATAAATGTACTAAGCTTCCCATAATCGATTATAATAGTCTCTTGGTTTTACACTTTAATGTATGTAAATGTTATTTTATTATTATTATTTTTTTTTTACAATTTACCCAAATTGTTTTTTTTTTATACTACACTAATATTTTATACAACTTTTTTTTTTTTTTTTTACTACAATATTGAAACTTATTTAAGAGTTTCAGGGGCTTGTAACGTTACGTTAACTTTTCGTATCCCGAATATATGGATTGGATGGTTGCACAACTTGCGAAGTCGCGACATAAAGGGAACACGTGTGATAGCGAAAATGTAGGACGCGTTATATCTTTACTTGTTTGTATTCGATGATTTTTTCATATGCATTGTATTTGTAATTTTTGTTATACATTCTGATGACGACTCAGTGAAGGATTTGAAACATGTCAAAATAGTTTTTTTTAATTTACTTTTAATGTGTTTTTTGGTAGCGTATTTTAGGCAAATAAATAATTTAATATATGTTTTGACTTTTCCGTTTGGAATATACACTATATTGCCATTAATGACTGGCAACTTTCAATTTTAGACATTTTGTCGAATATTTAGAAATATACTTGACAGATTCTTCTGGAATTTCAGGATTAAAAAGAACAGGTATGACCTCACATTTAGCAATGTCGATTTGTTAAGAGTGGCAATTAGGGGCTAACAAATAATCAAAGAAAAAAATAATACTGGGGATCACCCTGTAAAATAAAATGCACAAAATGATCTACCGCTACCGAATATAAATAAACAGACATTGTGCAATGTGTGTATTATTTTGTGTAAAAATAGAACGTATATTAATAGAGATATAGCGATTTATTTAAAAAAAATTAAAAAATTCTTTCATGTTTTTTGTTTATAACATGCAGGGTTTTCAACCAAATTTAACGCCGGTTTCAGACAAATTCACAAACTATAGTAGAAACAATGTAGTGTAATTGAAATATAAATATATTAAATATTTTAGGAAATATGAGCAGTTGTATGAAATAATTTTTATGTGCGCATGCGCGAACGATAAAAAGGATAATTTTACATAATTTAATAGTCAGCTCTATGGAGCAACTTATTCAAAAAAATCTAGTCAAATATCGTAAAAATTCAGAAATATATCGGCGTTAAAGTGAGCAAATTTTTAGTTGTTATCTAAAAGCAGCTGAATGATAAGGGATTTTACACAAATTTTTTATTAACTGTCTTTCAGAAAAAAGTTAGTAATTAGTGGGTATCAACGAGTAGTTTTGGAAAAAATGCTTCGATTTTGATACTTCTTTTGATCATGGTATAGGCTCGTTCTGGTGGTTATCCAAGAAGAACTAAAGAATCAATAAAAATAAAAATTGAAAAAAATTAAAAATTAAAAATGACAATTTGTGGAAAATCCCTTATCATTCAGGTGCTTTTAGAGAACAACTAAAAATTTGCTCACTTTAACGCCGATATATTTCTGAATTTTTACGATATTTGACTAGATTTTTTTGAATAAGTGACTCCATAGAGATGACTATTAAATTATGTAAAATGATCCTTGTTACCGTTCGCGCATGCGCAGATAAAAATTATTTCATACAACCGCTCAAATTTCCTAAAATATTTAATATATTTTTATTCCAACTGCACTATATTGTTTCTACTATATTTTGTCAATTCTTCTGAAACCGGTGTTAAATTTGGTTGAAAAACCTGCCTGTTATAAGCAAAAAAACATACAAGATTTTTTTTAATTTTTTTAAATAAATCGCTATATTTCTATTAATATACGTGCTATTCTTACACAAAAGAATACACATATTGCACAATGTCTGTTTATTTATATTCGGTAACGATAGATCATTTCGTGCATTTTATTTTACAGGGTATTACCCAAGTATTTTTTTCTTTGATTTTTTGTTGGCCCCCTAATTGTCTCCCTTATCAAATCGACATTGCTAAATATGAGGTCATATCTGTTCTTTTTAATCCTGAAATTTCAGAAGAATCTGTCAAGTATATTTCTATATATTCGACAAAATGTCTAAAATTGAAAGTTGCCTGTCATTAATGGCAATATAGTGTATATTGTGATATGGTTTGGATATAGTTAAGGTTTATTACTCATACTTGCTTATATTTGTAAAATGATCGTATCAATATTTTGAATCAAATGTCAATCACTCAATATCTAGCAATAACCAAATTGCAATAATAAAAATGGACTTTATTAATATACACTTGATTCCATTTTCTTTTGCCAATTTTTCCAGAAGTGCGACTGTACTTTTGGATGTATGGCTGCTCACTTTATCCTGGTCGAACACAACAATTTTAACATCCGTAGAAAAGTTTTTTTCTTATGTTTTTTCTTTTAAGAATTTTTTCTTTAAAAATAGGGGTTAGAACATTGTTTTGAAAATAAGTACAGTTAATTTTGAAATTTTTTGCAAATTTTATGATCTTTAATTTTCCGTTGTAAGAGATTCCAGCACTCAAAATAAATCCTTTAGAAAACCTTTCTTTGCAGTGTTTGAACCAAATTGGACGTGTTTCTGGTCTCGTTTTCGGTAATAAATTGACATTTTTTCATTACAGTTATTTAGATAAATCCACGCTTCAGCAATTGTGACGATTGTATTTTCGACCTACTAAATAATTTTCAAACAGATTTTCATAATAATTCTCCTTTAAAAGGGCAAATATGTAACCTCCAAGCGCCTTCGCGTTTTTCTCGTGTCATTTCAGTAGCAGGTCATATTTTTTCATAACTACCAACATTTCAGTTATCATGTTGTGTTAGTTATTACATGTTGCCAGATTTTTATATTGTTTTTGCTCGTTGTTTTTAGTTTAATTTAACATCAAAATCTTTCACGATATGTGTAAACACCCTCTGTATTTCTATTTTGAGATGTTTCCAAAAGGAAATAAAATTAATTTTGTTTGATTCTATGTAGAGCAAAGAAAATTAGTTAATGGAAGTTTTAATTGCTTTGAATCGATCAATATTTATACAACATTATGTTGTATTTTACTTTGCCCGTCAATCGTTTATTATGTTTTATTAAAAGACAATAACGTACAAAACAAAAGTCAAAATAATATTTTTTACTCTATTCTAAGTATGGCTGTTCATATAACGGTATCACGTAGCAAATGTAATTTCTCTATTGTCTATGTAAATTCTCTGTCCAATTTTCATTGTTATTTCAAAATAAAATGAATAATTGTTTAATATTTCAGGTTTAAAGCATTTAAATCCACTATGAAATAGTTAATTTTAAATAAGTAACCATTGCATTCATCGAAATATGTGTAAAGAAATATACTTACATTCAAATTTCAACATTTTTACGACGCATTGTCTTCTTTCGTATATAGATAAGATTCCTTTTGTTTATGTTTGAATAACAACCTGCTGAATATGCAATATGGATATAATTTCAAACCGTGAATAAATATTTTAAGAAATTTCTGGAGTCAAATTTTAAAATTTTCGTCTTTAATTTATACATAAACGTACCATGTGGATATATATTTTAAATCACAAGCATTTATTTCTTAAAAGTTTTGAACTTTTATAATTTAATGAAAAACAAACAATATCGGTTGCATAAGTAACTAGTAACAAAGCATTACATTTATAGTTCTTTAAAATCCGCTCTACACTAAATTACAATAATGAATGCTTTAGTTATAAGCGTTTACACACAAAACAATGGTTCTAAGAACCTTATTAAAATTCAATTGTATACATTGTCGATGAATTCCCTAATGAACATAAAAGACGTAGTCTTCGAATATATTAGCGAACGGTGAACCTCTTAAATTTTCTTTTTTTAATGGTTTCTAAAGTTATCTACTGCCCCAAAGTCTTCTACAAAAGTCCGATGTTGTTATAGTGAACTATATTCTTAATCATGCTTTATAGCATGAAGGAAGTTCAAACAAAAAGATGAAGTAAATTTTGATCTCTATAGATAGTTCATTCCCACATAGGAAATAAGAGAGTTTAATTGTATACAGAGATACAACGATGCATATTAAAATTAATAAAAATATTGTTATTAAAATTGGCAATAAATAATAGTGGAAATTCAAAATTCATTAGCTTGTCGATAGAACTCTTGAAACTCAAGCCTTAAAGTTTGAAAACTTTCATGAAGATGTATTTAAACCTTTTGTGGAGAAATAAAATTTAATAAAATACACTGAGATTATATTTTTAGATATACGTATTATATTTCAATACAATGTAAGCATCACATTACATTTCAGTATAAATTTACTATGAAGAATTTTTACTATAGGCTTTAACAGGATTTAAAACATACTATTCACGATACAGTGAGCCCTTTGAAGTCAGAAATTCCATATAATAAAAGTATTTTTAGAAAGCAACTCTCTATACCCCCTCTCCTACCTTTCTGAATTTTCGGAATATTTAACTGGATTTTTATGTAAGCTACCCTATGTTGCTGTCTGCCAAATTATATAATAATAAGTTTTGACTTCTCAACACATACGCAATTAAAAAATATTTCTGACAAATACCCATATTTCATCAATTATTCAATAGATTCATATTTAAATTGCAGTATATATTTTCTACAGTTCTTTGTCAGGTTTTCAGAAAGCTGTGTGAAATTTCGTTGAAAACTCTATATTTTGTAAACAAAAAAACTTTTGAACTTTTCACAGAAACATTGACATCTTCACGAATGCGAATGCTATGCTTACACCAATGAATTAAACAGGACCCAAATAGTTATTTTACACAGTGACAGACCATTTTCTGTTACGTAGGTGATCGGAAATATTAACTTATTTTTTAATTTATTGTTAGGCCCTAACTGTATTCCCGACTAAATCTTCACTGAGAAGTATGAAGTGAAACATGTTCTTTCCATCCTAGGAATTCATGAACAATTCGTTACGAATTTCATTATGTATTCAACAAAATTGTAAATTCGGAAGCGTCCACTCACTGATCCTTAATTTTTGAATATGAGTCTAGTTCAGAAAAAAGGTGAGTAATATGAAAATCATTATACTAAAATTTTATTGAAATATGTTTAAACCATTTTGTATTATGAAGTTTATCACACATGGAAATAACGGAAATTTTGATTTTTTTAAAATCGCATTTAAAGATTTCTTTTCTACATTATTTTTTATCTATAAAATTAATCTAGTAATGTCAATTAAGATTTATTAGTGTTTTATGTGAAAAACGTAAGTCTAAGTAGTAACGTAACGGCTAAGTAGATACGCTAACTAGCAAATGAGAATGGCGGGAGAATAAGCTGTAACTTTTTTTTTTTTTTTTTTTTTTTTTTTTTTTTTTTTTTTTTTTAAGCGCAATAGAAAAAGAAGCAAAGCGGCGTTTTCTCAAAAACGTGCCAATCTAGTTTTAGGAAAAAATAAAAAAAAAAGAAACTGTAACAAATGAGTATTATAGAACAGATAATTTTAATAGAATTTATATCGGTATTTAGGATTTAAATAAAAATAGAATACCTAGCAACAAAATAATTACGTAAAATGCTTTTTAAATAGCTTTTGAGAGAGAAAATATTAATATACGCATTTTTAATATGAATTTAAGTAAAATGAGTGATAGAAATAACTTTAAGATAGGAAATAATTCAATAAACTTGCGTTATAGAATCATGTTAGGAAAATTTTGTACAATACTATAATGAAACGAAGAATTTTATTTTTCGTGATATATGTATGTATACCAATATTTGAACGAAAGGTGTTTTTGGAGTCTGGGGTTCATGATAGGAAATGAATATATATCGAAATCTTGTGAAATTACCCACTACAGCGGACAGCTTCTTACTTTAGGTGATGGAAGTTGCCTAAAATTCCGTCCTTCTACGACTTAGAATGATATATTTATCATATTTTAGATTTCTTTAATTTTCATCGTTTTCCGTCATTAAAAAAACATTTTTTTTTCCTTTTTAGTGCCATCTAAAGCGGCCTTTAGAAAGATTATTTCTATATTTGAACATTTTGGGCGTAGAAGAATAGGATTTTTATTTTTATTTTTCACTTTTTAAAGTACAGACTAATAAAGTATAGACTTTTTATAGTAGGGTAGACCGGGGAACATTTACGTGGATTTTTTTCATTGAATTTTCTAATTTTTATGTTTCAACTTTGGAAAGTTTAGACATTGTGCTTTTATAAAGCAGTTAATAAAGTTAAAATCCGTGTATTCAGTTGTTGACCTATTTGTGTTCTCAACCGAAAAAAAAATATTTTTTAAGTCCAAGTCTTTTGCGTAAACTTGCCACGGGAACGGGGCAAGTTTACTCATCAAGCGGGGCACGTTTACACATATTATAAGGGATACCAAGGAGTAAGTGAAATAAATATTTAATCAAATTCAAATGTTTTATTTATAACTTAAAACATTGTAAAAAAATTAAGAAAATAATTAAAGAACGTTTTATAGGTTAAAAAGAAAACATGGGGCTTATTGCTAATTAAAAACAGAAACTATTTAGTCATCTTTATCAACACTGTTACAGTTTTTACAAACAAAAAAAAATAAAGTATTTCCTTTTTCAGACTTGTCATGGGGCCACTTTTTGCATGTAAGACATTGAACCCAGTCTTGAACTTTTTTGGATTAGTTGTATGATTTTAAACAATAAATGCATACGCAGTTTTCATCAGATTCATCCACTATTTTCTTTATTCCAGAGTGTACAAACTTTTTCCCTTTTGCAGTTTTTGGTTTTATACTTTACTGTCTTCTTGTTCTGCTTCCATAGAAACTAGTAAATTTTTACGTACTTTCTTCTGTTGCAATAATTTCAACACAAAATTTACTCACCTTGACAGAAAACAGTTTATCATTTCCTCAATCTAGACCGAAGCACGACTGACACTCAAAAACGTGTGAGAATACCAACTAGGGAGCAGCATCAATCTGCCATGACTGGTGGCGCGCCAGTTATAACTCGTTTCGGAAACAACTGCGTAAACGTACCCCATGCGTAAACGTACCCCGGCCTACCCTATATTTTAGAGTATATAATTAAAAAAATAATTAAAATTTACGAGACCGAATAAAAACTTAAATTTGGTAATTTCATAATAAAATAGTCATAATGATAACATATAACATATTATAACATAATGAGGTATATAATTTTTTATGAATTTTTCAATTAATTTTCAGCAGTGAAAATTACGCTCGAAATTATTGAATATTTAATACGTGATTTATCACATTTCCAACTAAGCGTAGAACCAACAGATTTAAAAATGTCGAAATATATTGCGCTGCATATACAGCCTTGCCAAAATGTGTGAGCGAGAGATGCTAATGTAGGTATCGTCCTCGTAGCTTAAATGGTAGAGGCCTTAGAGTGCTATTCCAAGGGTTCCGGGTTCGATTCCCGGCTTGGACATTTTCCACTCCGTTGGTTCTACGATTTGTTAGCAATGTGATTAATCAGTTATTAAACATTCAACGTAAATGGGTTTTCACATTTCGAATTATTTTTGCTATTGCGATTATAAATCTAAAACTAGCAGATTGAAAATAATCTATTAATCACCTATAAGACAGTACAGACCTTATAATTAATAGTTTTGATGCTTCGTTTTGACATTATTCCTTTTATGGCGCTAAACTATTTGAGATAAAAGCTCTAAAAATATTTATTACAAATTAAGATGATTGTTGGCATGGTAAAATATAAACAGATGAAACAACACTTGAAGCACCAGAGGTTTTAAAGTATTAAAAAGTTCTGATGTATTTAAAATTATTTAAAGGTTTTTTTAAAGATAGGTAGAATTCCTCAACATAATTTTTTTTCTCTATTAACTCATATGATTTGCCCTACTACGTTAAGACATGAACGCTTTCTTATTCGCATGCAAAAAAAAAAAAAAAAAAAAAAAAAAAAAAAAAAGTTTGCAAAATCGTTAATTTGTTTTTTGCAAATAATTGAAAACTTTAATACACGAAAAGTCACAAATCACATAGTCAACAATAACAAAGTAAAAAAGTCATACTTCGAACTAATAACAATAGCTTTTTTTGTAATTTTTTAACATGAAATATCCTATAAATTTATAGTATTGTCTTGTAATGTATTTTAAAAACAAGATTTTCTTAGATATTGACTATACAAAATCGTCTGTTTATCGTGTATGCATAACCTATCTGTACAATTAGCAAACACATGTAATTATCACACAATGTAACGTTTTAATAAAAATATGTAGAGTACTTGAGAACATTTTGCATTCATTATACACTGTTAAAATTTTACAGAAAACTGTATAGTTATTTAATAATTTTCATAGAAAATCGTTACATAACTAAAATTTATCTCCAAATTGACTATAATTGTGTCACTAATATATTCGGATACGTTTCATAAAATGATCAATTAACCGTTATCCTTATAAATGGTCGAACAACTGGACAGTTTGCTGGATATTTTTAACAGTGGACCAGCTTTAAAATTTGTCCCGCAGTACTCAAACAACTATTAGAAAGAATCCAATTTATCCCTACATAGTTTAACCCCTAAATGCCTGAATTTTCAAAAATCATTGTAATAATGTTTTTCGGCTTTCATTTTTAAATAAATAATGGGAAAAATGCATTAAAAAATCATATTTTGTTTTAAGTATGGCTTACGGCTAAAACACAGTTCGTTACTAATCGGCAATACTGGTCTTCAATAAAAAAAAAAAAAAGTCCTTGATAAAATTCTATAATATTAAACACACAGGAATTTTAGGAATTATAATAGGAAATAAATTTTACCTGCTCACTGCAGAACAAAATTGGGTATTTCTCAAGCTTCCAAACCAAACAAAAAGAACAAGTTGCAACAATTGAAAAAATAATAAATCTTTATACTTAAATAGCACAAGTGTTGCCATCTACATGTTGAAAATCTATTTAATAATATTTTCAGAATGTATTTTATTGGCAACATTAGGCATTATATCTTCAATATTATTCTAATATTATTTTAGAGCCTAAATTGTGTATGTTGCCGAAAAGCAACACACGGCATTTAAGGGTTAAACATATGTTTATCATAGGTATTTATAAAGGAAACAGGATTTATTGATGCAAAAATCTCTCAATCACGTGGAACTCTTCCAAAAAAAAATGTAAGCAAATTTCGGGTAAATATTGCTATATACTAAATATAAAAATTAGTCTTTTTGTGTTTGTTGCACTATTTCTTTGTCCACACGCTGATGAAGTTTCTTAGACCCAACATCACCACTCGCACAGACTTCGAAAAAATTTTCTTTTATTTTGATATTCTGCCCCAACCGATATATAGATGTGATATCGGGCACGTTGGGAGAAATATTATCAAAAAGAATGCTAAACTTATTCAATTAAAATTAACGAACAATTTATTTACAAGTTATTTATGTATGAATAAAGCGTTGTTTACGTATAAGAGCTCTACTATAGACGATCCGGCCCGATACTAAGTTAAATATAGCAAGTGCTTTTTGCGAATTGGGTTAACTTATTAAAATACGCTATTTTCCACTCACACTATGTTATTCCATGAATTTTTATCGGAGAATCACCTTTGACCTCCCCGCTGCGCTGGCTATCTCCACAAGAGACTCAAACTCATTCCTCGAAAATTCCACTCAGGAAAAACAAACCTCCTATGTTGGGGCCTATACTAGAACTCAATCAAAACGTTACGACCTGTCTTCACCAGGTTACCCCAGAACTGCTTTCTCTCTCAACCAGCCATGTCTTCCAAACCAGGACTATGGCTGCATACAGATGTGTGTTTAGCCATCATTCTCCAGTTTTCGTGGAAAATCTTTTATTCTGGACGGTTCTGCGGTTTATTCATAAAAGAATGAGGGGAATCAACAATGGGTCAGGAGATGAGGAGGTCGACTATACTTGAACGAAAGGTTCCTCTTTTTTGCAGGACATCAGTCCCTTTCTTTTTAAAGTCAGTGAAAATAAAAGACACCGCATGACCGCAACAAACGATGCCGACACTGCTATTACAGTTAGAAGGATGGTGCATTCGCAGCCTTAGTTTTTAATCCGTAACGCCACGGACTTCTAAAATCTTCCCCTTCAGATGGCATTCACTACTTATCAGATAGGAATTTCATTTTGTGCCTTATCTGTTCTGTGCGTTCTTGAATAGAAAGTGAAGTTGGACCCACTAAAGCTTGTTCATATAGTACTATCTAACTAAAATATTTCTGATCAACTTCTAGATAAGGAAATGTATTACTCTAAACTCCAAGTACATAAAAAGGGAAACCAGTGAAATACAATAGACTAATAAAAGATAATATCAGATAACAGTAATCTTGATTATTTAAATGCTCACTAGCGTCAGAAACCTGACAGTGAAATTTTTAACACTGTTGGAATTTTGAAAATTTTTATACTTTATGCGTTTTATCACTTGCTAACCGTTTATCACACACAATTATTTTAATGTTTATCGAAAGAAGCAAGAAAATATTCCATTAAATCTTCTAAACTGTTTCTACAAAAAAGAAACGAAAACTTTTAAAAGCAATTACCGTTGCTTATGAAAAAACAGTTTTATAAGAAATTTCTAAATTGTTTTTAGTAAATATAAAAAAAAAACAGAACTTTCTTCTTTAAGATGGGGAAAATAGATTTATTAGATATTTTCTTACAAGTAAAAATAAATAGATAAACTATAAACCATAAAAATAATAACTGAGAATGTGTACAATGTTTTCTTTTAACTAAATATCGATTTTCGATAAAATAAATTCTTTTTAGTTTAAATTTGATGACTTGACAGTATTTAACTTAAAATTGCTTTTATGATGTAATCTGCAAAGAATTTGCTGCAAACAAACTTATTTCTGTTTCAAACAATCGATAAAATATCAAAATAACATTTCTGTGTTTATTATTGTCTAAATAAAACATATTTATAGAATAATATAGTATACACAGAATACTTGCTCTTAAAAATGTTAAAACTTATATTAATTATATATGTACAGTTTTTTTTCTATATTTATCAAATATTATTTCATACCATATGTTTTATTTCATTTTAAAACTATTGTGAACTACTGTAATTATATACAGACATCCCTCAAAGAAAAATATTAAAACAGGAATAAAATATTTGTTACGTATCCATAAAATTTTACATCTTTAATTACATGTACCGTTTAAGCGTTTGGGACGCATCTTTTCATTTAAAAATTAAAAAATGAGTAAATAAATAACAATAAAACTGAAATCGCATACGTAATTGAAACCAATATCTTTCTGTTTACACTACTTTCGGAATTCCTTATTATACAGGTTGTCTACGTACAACCTGACCGACCTTTATTTTCGCAACTGTTAGTCCTTGTTGCATACTTTCAAATACTAAAGTGGTCAAAATTAGGTGCAGAATTAAGATAAAAATGTTTGAAGCGAAAAAACAATTTAGTGAAGAATTACAGAATCTAAATTTTTATACAGCCCCAGGTTCCTATACTTATATTTAGGGGCGTTTTATCTATTAAAAAGTATTGATATTACAAAACGTTCCATATGTGTACGACCAATATATCCTGAGAAATTTGAGTTCAAAGTTATCATGCATAGTATGGTGACCATAAAGAAATGTAGATGCGAATATATCCCCTATCAGAAAGGTTTTAGAGTTAGATGTGATCATGACAAAAAAAAAAATTAAAATTAAAAAATCGTTACTGTCCAAGTAAAAAAACAGTATAATATTTGTCAAATCACTAGTATTGAAAATAATAATGTTTATTTTGTATAATACATAAAATCACAGTGCACAAACTCATACAAATTTAATAAAGTAATTTGAAATAATAACATTGTAAGTAGTGTAAACTCAAATAAAAACGAAATAGAAATAAACAATGTGGATAAATATCGTTATTCATAATTTCTTACTACATGTGTTCCAAGAATCTTCCTTGTACTATAATACATAGCCGGACACGTTTGACATTAATTCTTACACATTGATTTTTTTTCTCATTTTTTAGCGCTGAATCCAAAAAAGACCTTCATTTTAAACCATCAGGCCAGGTTTTATCTCAAATCGCAAATTTCAAAGTTAAAAAGCTCAAAGTTAAAACTGATTCCCCTTCCCCTACCGACCTCATCGGATCCCTGAATTGTTTAGCTGTAAGAAACCCAGTACAAGCCAAAAAATTGAATAAATAATTGATTGAAATAAAATTAAACTGAATAAAAAAGTCTTACATCTATTTTATAGCATAAGATTTTTCGCTGTATTTTAACCTTGAAGTTTACGATTTGCGAAAAATCCTGACACGATAGTTAAAAGTGAAGGTAATTTTTTTTTTATTCAGCGTTAAAAAATACATAAAGCGTAATTATAAAAGTTAAAAAACACAACCATCGCAGGTTTATGTTATGTAATCTAAAACTCTTTCTTAAACTTGCTGACGGTAATCTATCGAATTTTTTTTGTGTTATCCTATAATATAAGTATGTATAAGATTGTAAGTGCCAAAAATCATAATAATATTACATTGTTATCGGATTTAAATCAGTATGTAAAATATAACTTCGATCTGACATTTGAAATTTGGTTAAAGATTGAGTACATAGTTTAAACTGGAAAATCGATCGTTGCAACTTAAATAAAACCTTATGAAAATAACATAATTTTTGTTAAAAGAAATCATAGCCTCAAATCCTTACAAAATAAAACATATGTTAAAATACACTTATTTTAACTAATCTGAAACTTAACTAATAAAAATTAACTCAATCATAATAACTGTACGATATCATTCAAAGAGCAGATAACTTGAAATTAGTTGAATACGACGCCTGAAAGCGCGGCCGAACATCATCTGTTTTCAGATGCAAAAAAGTGATATAAGTCATGCATTTTAAAGTTTCATAACTCAGTCAATGTTAATGTTAGTTGAAGGAACTTTTTTGTATTACTTTTTAGTGTCACAGTAATTTTTTACTAAATATCACTTATAGGACCGGGGGAACGTATAAAAATTTAAATTTTGTATTTTTTTATAACTGTTTTTCTTGACCCATATCGCTTTAAAAATAATTCTTTACCTTATTTAAACAATTTTTGAAATTGGAAGTATGCATCTAGGAACAACGGTTCCGAAAATAAAGGTATGTCAGGTTATACATGGACACCCTGTGTAAATCAGAACTACAAAGAGTATGAAAACAAAATTTACAAATAGTTGTTAATATACGTACTGCTGAGAAGTGGTTGAAAAATTAATTAGATGTTAACGTATTTGATATACAGGGTGATTCAAAATGAATGGGACAAATAAAAACATGCCGATTTCTGTGATGGGTTTATTTTTGCAATACAAATCTAACGTGAAACTATAACTATACAAGTATATAAATATGTTGGATGTGAGACACTCCAGTGCCATGTCAAATATCTACGCGGTAATCAAATTCCTGCCACACTTTTTCTAGGATATCTAGTGTTATTGAGTACAACACGCCACTTCACTTATCCGCAGCTTTAATTGCTGTAAGTCTTGCTTCATCTACCCTATGATGTTGTAATGATGAGGTAGTTCTTTAAAAATATAATGCTGAAATGTGTCTGAACAACGACATCGTTTGACGTTTTTGCGTTTTCTAACACACTGTAATCTTTCTCTTGCGGAAAGTCATATTTTGAATAACAGCGATTCTAGTGACGATTTCGATAATAGCAGAATTTTCGTTGTTGCCAGATAAAACTCGAATTGTTTCATTTTCAAGATATATTTTTATTTTCTAATTATATCCAAGATACCAATTTAACATTGCTTCTTTTTTTTGTCCCATTCATATTGAATCGCTCTGTATTTTATGTCCTATCCTTATTTCAAAACATAGATATGAATGTACTCATATTTTTTTGCGATGGTCCTTAAGAATAACGCGATGACCCGTATATCGCGAGAATCCTTAAACAAGTGGGTTAATGTGATCACAGATCACACATAGGGTTTCGTTTAATATTCCTTTCAAAACACTTTATCCTTTTGCAAAATCTGTTAGAACTTGAACTACATATTTCGCAATCAGGGGGCGCACTCTATTCTAAAAAAAAACCTCTATTCAAACGATACTCCATCTTACAACTTATCCGTAAGAATATTAGTTGAGGGGATCGGGCCCCCACCCGAGATAGCTAGGCGCGCCCTGGCGGTAAATGTAGAACTAAAACATGTAAGGCTATGGTGCATAATATGAAAGAGTAGTCAAAGGGCCATGAAATGATATATCACGTGAGGAGTGCCGGCAAATGTTGGAAAAGTGCCCCCGGAAGAAACGAGGCGAGGTTAAACAAATTGATAAATATACACAAGTTAGAGACTGGAGGGGTAAATATAAGACTTTGCAAATTTCATGATTTTTCGTGTGATCGCAAGTGTTCAGATATATGTATGCAAAATTTCAAGTCTCCAACTTAATTAGCGGCTGAATTAGAAAAAATGTTTAAAATACACAAGTTAGAGCCCAGAGTAGTAAATATAATTTTTTTGGAATTTTTTATAATTTGTCGTGTGATCGCAAGTGTTGAGCTATAAGTATGCAAAATTTCAAGTCTCCAGCTTAATTAGCGGCTGAATTAGCAAAAAATGCTTAAAATACACAAGTTAGAGCCAAGAGGGTTAAATATTGGACTTTTTCAAAATTTCATTATTTGTCGTTTGATGTGTGGTGTTCAGTTATAAGTATGCAAAATTTCAATGCTCCAACATATATAGTTAATGAGAACAGGCTTTGTGACAGACGAACAGACAGACAGATAAAGAAGTGAGATGAATAGGGTTTCGTCAGATGAACGAAACACTAAAAACACTATATAGGCTATGTTATTGGATAACATGCCGGAATCTACTTACTACAAATGGCAAAAAGCATAAAAAGAACAAATTTCATCAAATGATAAAATAATTTTAGAAAATCATTTTGCAGAATCTTTGGCCGATACACTGACAAATTGAAATCCTGGACTTGTATTGAATTTTATTTCAGAGCGATTATTTACTTATATATTTATAAAAGGAATATCTTTTATATGCTGTAACGTATTCAAATACTTTTATGCGGCTCTTTACCGTCTTATTGTCGTTTAATTGAAGGTTGCAAAAAATTGTATATTTACTTTTAAAGATTGCATTCAGCTAGGATTGTGTTTAGGCTAATCCATATCTGGCACTTTTCCTTTTTTCTCGTTAATAAAACATAAAAGATAAAATGTATTTAATAAAATTAATTTTCATATGTAGCATTTTATTATATTAATCAAAATATCTTCTTGAATAATATTTATTTGCCTTGAATAGAATCTCAAAAATTTAACAGCTGTCTAATTGTACAATTCTTTAAATATTATAGCTATCCTTAATCAAATAAAGGAACTGAAACTAAATTAAGATTTTAACTCATTTGTGCCTGAATTTTTGTTTTTTCAATATGTTGGTAAAATCACTTTTAAATGTCGCAAAATGAACTCGAAAAATGCTAAAAAAAATTACTCTGAAAAGGTTTTGTATTTATTTGATAAAATGCATGCGTACCAAATATGGGAATAATCATAATATTTATAGTAGTATAATATGCATAATTATATGTTTTGTCTAAATTTATATAAAATAAGCTTTAATTGTATATTATATACTAAAATTAGTATTTTTATGAACTACTAAAAAAATAAATTTATTCTTTACAGAGACTAATAACGTTATAAATATTATTAATAATAAATTTAGAATAATCGTATTTAAGGCTTTAAAACAGTTTATTTCATAATCATTTTGAAAAGGCCTTTACATAAATAACGGTCCCCAAAATGGCTAATAAAAATATGTACCTATTCGTGCGTTTCGCCCTATATTTTGTAAGTTACAAAAAATCATAAAAATAAGCTGGAAGATATAATTTCACAATTTAAGAAAATACGTATTTCAAAGAAATCTACAAGCTAAGATTATGACTTATTTACTTGGATCTTCAATAGAAAAAATACAAATAAACTCACTTTTTACATTTCGTCATCTTGAAAAATAAAAAAATCTATAAACACCGAAAAAGACCTTCAATTAAGCAAATAAATATCCATCTTATTCTGTCATCTCTTGCTAACAGATAAAGACATTTATAGATAACTATTTAATAAATTTTCATGTTATAAAGAAGAAGAAAATTATACAAATTTATTAAAATTCAAAGCGTCCCAAAAATGGGACACTAGGTATAAATGGGTTAAAGAACAAGACAAAATTATCGGAATAATTTTCATAGCGACCATGCAGCGAACAATATTTTACTTATTTATTCAGACTAAAAATTATTTAAAAACGTACATTTTATAATAAAAAAAAGCTAAGAAAGTAAATTTCGTTATACAAAATATTAAAAAATTAAGAACAACATTTTTATAGATCACACCTTTTTTATATTCTTATTCTGATTTCGAAACGATTGAATGTTGTGTTGCAATAATGTAAAAATTAATAGGAATGTAAAGATATGCAAGTTTTGTGTTAGAGCGACTTATTCTTGAGTAAATTTTATTATTTTGATAAAACAAAGACACACATTGACTAATACTACGAAATATTTTTTTCTGTTTTTTTTTTTTTTTTTTTTTTTTTTTTTTTTTGTGAATTTTAGAGTTTGTGTCTCAGTTTCCTATTTAGAAATAATTAGAATTTCCCTAGAAAACGAAAAATTGAAGTGTGATATTTAATCCCAGAAATATAGCTGAAAAATAACTTGTAAAAATAATAGCTTGAAGGAATGTTGGGAAAATTGATTTACATATTTGAGCAGCTAATTTTCAAATTAAACTGTAAAAGTAAATGAAATTCGATAGGAAATGGAATGGTAAATTTAATGAAAAATTTCTTATTTGCTTTGAAATTTAACGAAACTTGCTGGATTTTTTAAAAACATTTTTATGTTATTATTAGTAATGCCTTTAAAAAAACTTTCGTTATCTTAAAAATGATAATTTGACTGTCGTCGTGTCTATTTAAATCTTCAAACTGCTTGAAAAAACCTATTAAAACCAAAAGTACAACAGATTAGTCAGCAATGTGCACTGTAAAAAAAATCTGTATTTCTGAAGAAAAGGTGCTCGAACACATTTGCTGTAAAATTTACAACCTGCTGCCTTTATGGGTGTTGTAGAATTTCTTATGTCTGGGAAAAATCGTGTTTCTCTTGGCTGCGTCGTGCAGGTGAAAAAAATAATTCTATTTTTACTTCACTCTTTGCATGAATTCGCTTTCACAGCATCGATGCTTGAGTTCTATTTCGCAGCATCGGTGCTTGAAAAATTAGAACATAAAGTGCAGAAAAATCTCATTTTTTTATAGTATATATGTCTGTATTTTACTAAATATATTTATATTTATATTCACATGTCAGCATCTATTATTGACAGCAGCAAATGAATATTACGCAATGTTACCTTTATTTTTATTATTAACATTTCGGGTGTGACCCTGTTAAAAAATATTATTTTAAAAGACTAGGGGGCTCTGCCCCCTACGAGCTACGCTCGCCAACCCCCGTTCAGGCACACCAAAATCCAAAAAGCACGCTAATTGCACGCATTTGATCGGCTTTAAAAATATTGAATTAAAATTTTAAAAAAAACAGTAGCGATCTCTCTATAAACCGGTTTCCATTCGTTTTTCTTGGATTGGGTATTTTTAAGACCAAATCTGTTGCTGTTAAGAGATACAATGTCTGTTTTCGTATTTAATTAAACAAATTAGTTATTTGAAAATAAGCTAATGTAAAATGAATTAAGTAAACAGTGTCATTGTCTCCCGGTATTTTTTAGCAGCGCTATAAGATAGTTCTTTTAAATAATTCATTTTAAATGTATCGTTTCAAATCTGACGAAATTTACACCAAACTTTTATTTCTCTTATTAATATTCACGTAAAAATACTTTTGTTGTTAGAAGGAAATATTATTTGCGCTGTCTTCGAATTCACGATAATAGTTGAAAAGATTATCTCAAAATATCTCGCGCAAATATATTTTTCAATTTAAATTGTTTTACCATATTTTTGGGGCATTTTAAATATGACGTAAAATTCAAGTGTAAATATGGTTCTTATGACGTAATTTCCCTGCTTTTAACATGTAACCATTTACTTCTAATTTTAAAGTTTTTTTTTCTGTTTGTAATAGTCACGTGTAAATAAATTTTTAATTTGAAGAAATATTTGATATGATAATTTGTTTTGCTGTTTATACAATTGGCAACAATTTAAATTAATGACATTTTATAAAATTTGTAAAAAACAGCTCTCGAAATGCTGAAAATTTGAATTAAAAATAGAAATAAAACCTCAAAAAATGCGTCAAATAAGAAAAATAAATGCAATCTGCGCATTGGGAACTTATAACGTATAAAATGATCTAAAAATGATTAAATTCTCATGCATAGTTTTTGCTCCAATAAAATTTTTTTAATGGAACGACTTTGTCCAACTTTAGCATTAAATATCTCTTAAAATAATTCTTCGATTTGAAAACTGTCTGCATCAGCGTGTTTATCAAACATTTTTCTATAATACCACCGATTTTCATATTTTTGTATGCAACAGTTTTCTTAATATTAACGATGAAAGGCCATGCTTAAGCATTCAAATTGGATGCGGATCAACCCGGAATATCTACGCAGATGTTCATTGGTCCATTTCCAAATCAAATTTTTTTTTTATATATAGAAGGATTAAATTTTGTAATTAATGAAAATAAAATGTAATCGGAGGAAATAACAAAAAGTCAAATGAATTCATAAGAACATATAAAACGTATATCATTCTATCGTTAAGTTAAGTTCAGTAAAATTAGGGAATTAAAATGCATCTGAAAGAGATTATGCATCTGTTTGTTAGTGTCTGCCATGAATAAAACATTTTATGCGACTGTTTCCTCCGTTCATTAAAACTGTTTGCGAGAAAGCTTTAATGAGATTTCAAAAGAAGTAGTAGGACGATTCTCCAGCTGGTATCAGTTGGGGTGTAAACGCAGTGGACCAAACACTGTCATTCGCATTATTGTTAATAAACTTGTTAGTGGATATTATCCCTTTGGAAAAATTACTGAATTTATACACTAAGCTGCAGTTCTATCTGGTTCTGATAAATCGCTGGATAATGATCATTTAAAGTTAAATTTATTTAGACTATTTTCAATCGACAAATCATAACAATCGTCAAAGCACAATTAACCCTTAAATGCCTGATTTTTCAAAAATCATTGTAACAATGATTTTCGGCTTTCATTTTTTAAATAAATCATGGGAAAAATACTTTGAAAAATCCTATTTTGTTTTAAGTATGGTTTACGTTTAAAAAACAGTTTGTTACTAATCGTCAATACTGGTCTTTAATTGAAAAAATAATTTTCCTGGGTAAAATTCTATAATACTAAAAACACAAGAATTTTAGGAACTATAATAAGAAATAAATTTTACTTGTTCACTGCAGAACAAAATAGGGTATTTCGCAAGCTTCCAAACAAAACAAAAAGAGCACGTAGCAACAATTGAAGAAATAAATGTATCTTTATTCTTAAACAGAACAAGTGTTGCTATGTACATGTTAAAAATCGATTTAATAATATTTTCAGAATGTATTTTATTGTCAACATTACGCATTTTAGCTTCAATATGATTGTAATAGTATTTTAGAAGCCTAAATTGGGTATGTTGCTGAAAAGCAACACTCGGCATTTAAGGCTTAAGCCAAAAATAAGTTGTAAATTGTACGTTAAACGTGGCAAGTGATGTGCGTTGGCACTATAACTAGTTTTATAACGCTTGCGAATATACATTTCGTAACACTATATTATAACCATGAAAAAAAAACTCTCTTGTTTTATTGAAAATAATAATTGATTCCGTTGCATGCGTATAACACATGCTTTTTACTCAATTCATTTAAAAATCAAACATTTAAAATATATGTCTTTAACTAATTAGATTTAAAATTGTTAAAAGATAAAATAATAAGACAACAAAGAAAAATCATGGGTTAAGCATAGATTATGAAACACTTTCCAACATTTCCCGAATGCTTAAAAAAATTTTCGATTTTTAGGGAAATAAAGCAAATTAGATAACTAAATAAACATTTTAGAAAACACATAAAACATTTGAAAAACGGATTTTAACAGTTACCGCCCATAACCAAATGTGTCTTCCAATTCTTTTGAACAGCCCTGTATGTGATCTGTAGTTTGATATACCGGGTGTCCCAAAAAGGACTGACTGATTTTAAAATTCAATAACTTGCAAACGGTGACAGATATTAAAAAAATTTTTGCAGGAGGGTTATGCATAAGGTCAAAAGTTTTATTACAGTGATTTTCAATTTTAGTTCGATTTACAAACAATAGATGGCGCTGTAAGCAATAGTCGCTAAATACAGGCTCGATTTCTAGTCCTTTCTCTTGTTCCATGCTGAAAAAGGAGATGGAAGTGTATTATCCGGGCCACGAAGAACCAAAAATCGAGCCTGAATTCAGCGTCTATTGATCGCAGCGCCATCTATTGTTTGTAATTCGAACTAAAATTGAAAATCACTGTAAAAAAACTTTTGACCTTATGCATAACCCTCCTGCAAGAATTTTTTAAATATCTGTCACCGTTTGCAAGTTATTGAATTTTAAAATCAGTCAGTCCTTTTTGGGACACCCGGTATATACTACATAATGGGAAAATTTAGTTTAGCAAGAAAACGCATAACTGTTTGAAATTTCTCTATTAGAAATTTATTCTAATACATGGAAACATACTTGAATAATTTTGTACGGCCCTGTAGTATACTTAGAACCTTTATTACTATTTAGCTAAAATTTAATTCAAAGTAAAACACCCTTAAAACTAGTGAAATCACACTTCCAGAGAGTACCATCCATAGACGTCCATGTATCTAATTTTTTGCATGAGACTGTATATCTTTGTATCTATATTCTACAAACATATATTAGTATTATACTAAATGTAGTTCATCGTAAAAATGCATAACTCATTTCAAAAAATCTCTGCTGGCTCAGCCTACAGGCACAGTAAGATTTCGAAGTTAAGTATTAATTTCAACAACAACAAAAAAATAATCATGATTACAGATAAACCCACTTTAAGAATTTTATCTGGCCGCTTTTGTCGAGTTTTCAATTTTTTTATATAAGAGCTGGTTTTATTAGAATCATGTTAAGGCGGTATTAAAATAAATACTTTACCTTGCCTAACAACTCGAAATTTTCTGACACATTTTCAGATTCATGTTTTAAAGAAAAAGCATGAAACTTGCTGACGTGATTTTTGAAGAGATTTATAAGCGACCTAGTTTTTATTTTTCGTTCAATTAATTAGAACTTGATTTATAAACAATTATTTTCTCAGTAGGACGATATTTTTCGTTTTCAACACAATCGCTTCGAAAAATTCGGTTCAAAATGCTCACTTTGAGTTCATTTTTTGAAATATATTCTGCCTCTATTAAAAAATCGACCATTACAGTACATTATATACTTTCTGAATAAGAAAAACTACCAATTGGATGCGTTTGAGAGCAAAAATGACTTTTAAAAGGATTGAGTATACCCTTTGAGTATACCCTTTATACGAAGATTTTTTTCTTCAACATCTATGTATTTTTAATTTGTTTTTGCTGTAAGATAAAGCACTATCAAAAACTTGTCAATATAAAAGTTGTAGATAATATTAAGAAGATATATAATAAATTCATGCGAATTTTATATCTTGTGAATTGACGAAGTTATGGATTTTTTTTTTTTAACTACTTCCACCTTTTTGTTTTCGTGATTATTATTATTATTATTATTATTATTATTACTGTAAAAATTGGTCCTATCAAAATCTTGCCAATATAAAAGTTGAGGGTAACATAAAGTAGATTTATAACAAATTTAATTGGATTTGATATTTTGAGATTTGAAGAAGTTGTGAATTTTTTTCTTCCCCAAACCCTATTTTTTTCGCCCCTTGAGCTCATTTTTTATTTTATCAATAATTTGTCGTGCATAAATTTTGTGCGTTGACGATTATCCCTAACGCGTTGCATTCGCACACTGGTATTTGCAACAATGGATCGGACAGACGGATTTTCCATCGTGGATTTTGTTTTTGGATGAATACTGCTTTGCATATGATAGTGTCCTGAACCTGCACAACCTGCATATGTGGGCGCATGAGAACCCAAGGTCTACACGTGCCCATGCACGTCAGCAACGTTTCGCCGTAAACGTATGGGCTGCTATTATAAGTGACATGTTAATTGGCCCTTACCTACTACCTCAGCGCCTCGACAGGAATACCTATCGTATTTTCTTAGAACGAGTCCTGCCGGATCTGATGGGTGACCTGCCAACCGCTACACGCCGAAACATCTGTTTTCAGCATGATGGAGCACCTGCTCATTTTAGGCGCGAGAATACCTAGATAGGACATATCCTAATCTCTGGCTTGGCAGAGGCAGACAGCCGGACCAGTCGCATGGCCGCTGCGATCCCCCGACCTGACTCCCCTGGATTTCTATCTGTGGGGACACATGAAGATCATATTGTAGGAGACGTCCGTAATATCGGACATGGATCTCGTCACCAGGATTGTGGAAGCGGCGACAAGTGTCCGTGACACATCTGCCCATTTTGAACGGGTCCGTGAATCCATGCGTCGACGTTGTGAAGCATGCATCGCGCGAATGGAAGGAATTTTGTACACCTTCTGTAAATAAAACCGTGTTCTTTAATAAAAGTCATATTAATACCTCTTTCGATATCCTTACTTTCTTCTGCTCCACACCTGCACTCATCGTCCTCTAGCGGTCGCAGTTTGCATTTTCGAACTCAAGTTCCTATGTAAATCTTGTTCCTCATGATATGACAGACTAGCATGTTAAGTTTGTAAACGATCTTTTGAAACGCCCTGTATAGATAAAGATAGATAGATGAAGTTTTTTACTGAGGGTGTTTTGTTGTTCTAGGGATCATTATCGGTGAAGATCTGCAAAAGTTTTTCATAAATTCCAGCATAGGGTAGATCGCAGTAGGTAGTATTTCGTACGAAATCTTACTAAAATACCTTTAATATATTTTCGTTCATACTCAGTAACCCTTACAAATTATTTTGTGTAGCCCTCTGTATGATCTACACCATTTATACACACAACTTAATATGCAAAAATTTAGTTAAACTTAAAAGCTCATTTCACAACTAAAATTGCATTTCCAGCAAACATCGGTAATATACAGTATTCCTGGATACTGTGTAGTATACGAAATCCTTTGTGTGTCCCTGAAAATACTATGCACCTTCTATTATACAGGAAGCAACTTCTAGTAAACATCAGCAACTTATATCGATTTCATTATATGGCAAATACTTTAACGTAATTATTATACGCCGCAAACAATGTTTCCCTATACCTGAATATATATAACTGAATTCACTTGTGTGACCCTGTAAATGAATAATAAATATTATTTGCACCGCATATTCTACAGAATGTAAAATTTTAGTACACCTCATAAATGCATATAAATTTGATCATGTTCGATATGGTGTAACATCATTAAGATGCACTTTAAACATTTTTTTTTTTTAAATTGGCAGTAAAGTAATGGTAAACTTTTGACTGTCGTGTTATTTGAACTATGCATCTGATTTACATAAAATCTGAAATGGTTTTACAAATTTGTGAAAAATTATATATTAAAAATATCAAACCATTCGGTTGGGCAGTTTTTGCGCTGTGATAAGCGGATAAACAGACAGACAGTCAGACAGACGGACGGACGGACCAGACGGCGACTATCGGTTCTACGTATTTGTATAATTACGAACACACCTAGTGAAACATTTTCTATGCCTTAGTATACGGATTTGAATATATTAACGCATATTCAGATATATATCGTTTTTAGTTCTATGTCTTATCCTAAAGTACAAAACATTAATTATAAACTGTACAAAGTTTTACAATAGATTTAAAATATCAGCTGCATGGAAATTGCGTACTAAATTATGGTGCCACAACACCACAGGTCAGTTGGCCTAGTCGGGCCCTGGCTCGTTTTTTCGAAGAGTTAATCATAATCAGATTTCATTAAAATATATATATATACAATTTTTAAAGAGTGAAATTTCTATATAGATTAACAAGTAAAAGAAATCTTAAAGAAGGAAAAGTACCCATAAAAGAATAAATACATCATATTAGAATTAATCAGTTTTTAGCTTTATTGAAAACTTTTAGGAAATCTTTTTCATGTACATTTACTACGAAGTGTACATTTTAGTTATGAATACGTCTCAAATCTAGTAAGAACTTTGATATCGGATTTCGACAAACTATAACGTTTTACATCACTTTTTACCTTTTACTTTATAGAAGTGTGTTTTTTACGAAAAAGTTTTAACGTCAGAAACTTATGTATACAAAATATAATATTTATTTAAAACAATTTACGCATGATTGCGTTACACTGCAAAAAATGAAGGCATGTATACAGGGTGCAATATGTTATCTATCGCCGACCTTTAATTTCTCAAGCGTTGGTCGTAGATATATAGTTCCAATTACAAAAACGTTTCAAATGCGGTAAATATTCATGTTGTGGCATTATTTAATGTAAAAATCAATTTCACAAAAATTACAAAATCTAACTTTTTATACTTATATTTAGTAAAAGTTTACACATATCATAACAGATATAACACTAAAAATCATCTGTACTACTAAAATTGACAGAGATATTAAATTTCAAAGTTTGAGATTTTTTCGCATGATTTTGTCTTTCAATGAGGTGTCAGTTAAAAGATTAAGTAATTCGAGGTCAAAATCAGGGTACAATGTCCTTTTTACGGCAAAACCACCTTTAGCCGGTATCGCCAAATCGGGGTATCACCAAAGAGGGTAATTTCATTAAAAATTTTTAACTGACTTTTAGGGGTCGTATACAAAGCGAAGAATAAAATATTGAAATAAAACTGAAAAATAAATTTCAATTTATTATAATATCAGAAAACGGTCTACTATAAAAAATGAATATGTCAAATGACGGAATCTACTAGAGATACTGCTCAAAGCGTTGTTTAACTCTTTTATGGATCGAACAACCTTCAAACGTCAAAGTAGATAGAATCGACAATCGGAAAATAAAACATACTCACTAAGGGCTAGGTAATTGGCAGCGGAATAAAAACGACCAGCCGAGCTATAGCGATCATGAAAATTGGGATTATGCAAATTACAATAGTACCGCAGCGCCACACATTCGGGATAAAACACAAGCCATCTAGCCGTGGACATGCTAGTCAACGCTGAGATCATGATGGCAAGCTATGCATGCTTGCAATATGCCGAAATGATACTTATTTATGGTGAATGTCAAAGGAATGCCAGAGAGGCTGCGAGTGTTTTTTCAGAACGTTTCCCTGAGGATCTACATCCGACGCATGAAACTATAATTAATGCATTGCACCATATTAGAGAGACCGGCTCTGTTTCACCAGAACCCAGAACAAGCAGGCAGGCAAGGTGTAATGTTCGAGTGACACCGAAGAAGGTGATGGGATTCACCCTTTTAATTCCACAATTGAGCTCGGCAGAAATAAGCGAGGCATGTGGTCAGCATGTCTGGCATTTGTTACATGCACTTTATGAGCATCCATACCATATCCGACACTGGTGCAAACATTGATGCTGGGTGACCATACACGACGATTTATTTTATTGTAATTTTATGCTCAACACCTTAGTGGAAAATCCGTCATTCCTTTGTGACATTCTGTATGGCATATTAGTCATTGTTTATACGGGGTAGCATTGTGAACGTGCACAATGTGGATTACTGGTCTCTGGAAAACCTCCACATCGCCCGCGCAGTACGGCACGTGTGGTGCGGTATAAGGGGAACCCAGATTGTTAGACCCATATTCTACGATGGGAACTTAACGGGCGATCGTCACCTGCATCTGCTACTAACACGGTACGTGATTGGTATGAAGATCTGCCTCTTCGACATGCATGCCGAGAATAGTTCGAACATGATGGAGCCCTCTCCACAAACAAAAAAATCAAACGTCCTAGAGTATCTGGCCACCGAATTCCGTCAACAGATCATTGGATATGGTGGTCCGGTAGAGTGGCCATCGCTTTTGCCGGACTTGACACCCGTGGATTTCTATCTCTAGGGTTACATCAAGGGATGGGTCTATGTGACTGAGACCACATCTCCAATTTATCTGAAGCAGCGCACCATCCTTGATTGTCGCACAGTTTACACAACTGCTGAGCTGAAACGTGTCCAGGACTCAGTACTGCCACGCATTCAATTGTGCATTGCCACCAATGGAGAACACTGTGAGCAGTATCTCTGGTAGATTCCGTCATTTGACATATTCATTTTTTATGGTAGACCGTTTTCTAATATTATAATAAATTGATATTTATTTTTCAGTTTAATTTCAATATTTCATTCTTTGCTTTCTATACGACATCTAAATGCCAGTTAAAAATTTTTAATTAAATAACCCTCTTTGGTGATACCCCGATTTGTCGATACCGGCTAAAGGTGGTTTTGTCGTAAAAAGGACATTGTACCCTGATTTTGACCTCGAATTACTTAATCTGTCAACTGACCCCTCATTGAAAGACAAAATCATACGAAAAAATCTCAAACTTTGAAATTTAATAACTCTGTCAATTTTAGTAGTACAGATGATTTTTAGTGTTATATCTGTTATGATATGTGTAAACTTTTACTAAATATAAGTATAAAAAGTTAGATTTTGTAATTTTTGTGAAATTGATTTTTTACATTAAATAATGCCACAACATGAATATTTACCTCATTTGAAACGTTTTTGTAATTGGTACTATGTGTCTACGACCAACGCTTGAGAAATTAAAGGTCGGCGATAGATAACATATTGCACCCTGTATATACATTATTCATGTTACAGTTTGCCACCATCAACATGTGGAGAACTGTTTGAGTACTTTTTATATACTATCTGAACTACAAAAGCGTAAGCTATGAAATACTGTGGTAGAATATACAGCATAAATTATCTGTAACTGCTTTATATGAGTTTTTATGATTTTTGGATATTCGCAGACGTCAAGAGTGGAAAATTTTTGCAATAAATTTTTTTAAGTTCATTAGCGTCCTAGACAGACTTTAGAATTATTGAGAACACTTAGAATTTTAAAATGTTCTGAAACATTTAACAATCTCACCTCCCCAACACACACACACACACACTTTTTTCCCCTAATTCGGACGACATCACATGAATCGCATTTCTTATCATTTGCAAAAAAGTTATTAACCCACGGAATGCTATTTCTTTCTCTCAGCTTATTTTGTCTCCAATAAATAACGTTACCTTGTGTACGCTAGCCGTAAAACAAAAGCCCATGTTTCATTGTGCGATTAAATACCCTACAGCATTTTTTTAAACTTCTAAGCATCGCACATTTTCAGTGTTTATACCGTCGTATTGGGAAAAATCCGTACTTTTTAATGCAATTTGTTTGAAAGCTGCATCTCCATTTGTTTTTTAAATATTAATTTTTTTGTAGTTTTTAGCAACATTTGTTTCATTTTGGCAACTCAAGTTCTCCATTTCTGTAGAACGTAAAGGAAAAATAGCTGAAAAATAGCAATTATATTTTTTTGTTGCCATTTTCTCATAAAAACTGAAAAAATGTAATTAAAATACGTGCTATTTCGAGAAAAATATAAATGAATGATTTATGATATAAAAGATGGAGCTATTATAAACTATATTTAATTTTAATTATCTAAATGCAAATGACGTCATTTTACATAAAATAAAAGCGTGTGCTTTAAGTCTTAAAATTGAAATATGTTTTGCAGTAGAGTCCCGATTATCCGAGTCCCGCTTAACCGAGTTATTTTCTTCTGGTGGACTGGTGGCTTCTATTATTATGAAACAGCCGTTATAAATGAAGCATTAGGTGAAGATGAAAGAGCAGTCGTAAAAAGTTAGAACTCTGATTTTCTGGTCAGAATGGAAAAAAAATAAATGGCCATAATTTTTTTTGAAAAAAAAAATTATGGCAATTTTTCTTCCATTCTTTGACGTTCTTCAAGTTAATTTTAAATAAGTGATTGTTTAATATTTATAACTTTTCTGTAATATGAGGACATGTGTACCATCAGTTTAAAATTTCATTACTAATAAGTATTTTAAGGCTACAGCTATTTTAACATTTGTATGTGTTTTTATAAACTATTGATACTTAAAAATTATTGGAAATTAAAATATGTCACACATAAGAACATTACATATGAAGCTGATAATTAGACATTTGTAAAGATGTTTTCTTTATTACTTACTTGCATACAAAATCTGTTTAAAAAAAAAACACTAAAGTTTGTTTGTTGTTTAAAAGTTTAAAAAAATTTCATTGTATAGAAATTGAAACTGTTTTACTAAATATGTTTTTGCATCAATTATCAAACACTTTCATTTAAAAGTAAATTTTAAATTTTAAGTCTGTTATAACATTATCTTTCTCAATTCGTATGATGGTATTTATATATTACAAGTATTTGGGTTGAAATTTCTATCAACTAAATAATTTCAAGAGCTCTTGCGATCATTAAAAGAGCAGATATTCGTGTGTTTCCGTGTACCATAGACTTAGAATATCTGATGCAGATGCAATATGCAAACATCTGCAATGGAATATTTTAGTCAGAGTATAAAACAAAGTCTATAAATAGAGCGCCATAATTTTATTATTTTTTTTTTTTTATGAAAGTGAACGAATGGTTAAAAATATTCACCAAATATTTTTAAATATTTTATTTTTATATGTGCAAAAAATGGTTTATATCCAGAGATGTTACCTCGTATCTATTTATCTAGTATTCAAGTAAGATGGCTGATGACTGCCTGATTTAGATACTAAGTCGGACTTGAATTTATGCCATAACTCCGTGCTGGAAAATATTTTGATCATCTTAAATGTATATTTTTTAAATCTTATTTTTAAAGGATTGTTTGTAAAAATTGCAAAATTAATCTTTATTTTGAATTAACGATTGTTATAATTTGATTTTTAATTAAACAAAGAACAAAATCTTTATCAATTTTTTTTCTTTTTTTTTTTTACTTAAAAAAATATACATATAAACGCCTAGAATTTCTGCAATTACAAAAAAATAAAAATAAAATGAAAAGTTGAAAAAAATAGAGGTATAATTTTTTTTTAATATTCATTGTGTGAAATAAATTATTATTTTCTTGTTTTATAGATAATAAAACTAATGCGATATTTCTGCATAAACTCTTGTCCAATTACAGTTATTTAGGTTCTATAGCTAAAAGTCGTAAACTAAAGAGAAATTAAAAGCCTCAAAAAAAAAAAAAAAAAAAAAAAAAAATGGAAGCAAATTACGCAAGAAAACGAAAATCGCCACAATTGAAACTCCTTTTGCGTTATTTGTTTAAAGTTGTGCATTAACATTATGTGTATTTTTGCACTGCACGTGTACATCAAGGAATGAAAAGTTTTAAATGAAAATAAGACATCTAATTTTCCTCTATTAAAATTAATGCATAAAAGTAAAATAATCGTGAAGTAGGAGTTCAAATTTTACAAAATTCGCGGTGATTTAATTTAAATAAATTGTCTATTATTACTATTTTTCTCAGCGCTACAATTTGGTTGGTGGCTTTCTAACTTATTTATGATTTTTTTTTATTATTTAGTTATAGATTTCATTAAAAAAGCTTTCATCTTCAAAAATATAATTATAGAATGCAGGATAAAATTAAACAAAAGACAGGAGTATTTGTGTGTGGGGATTAAATATGTGCATTTTTTAAAACTTTTTATAACCGTATTCCATTGTTTTAGGATAAATAGAAGAACGTGTATAAGTAGATATATTTTTCATTAATCTCATCTTTTTTTCGTTTTTTTTTACAAGAAGAGTAGAAAAAAAAAGACTATACTAGCACCCAATTTCACATAAAACCATATTATCCTCACTTAACGTATATTTTTGGACATTCCTAGAACATTATTTATAGAAAATTTAATTATATAATTGATTTTAAATTATTCTTTTTATTGATAATAAAATTTTAATAAAGAACTAAGTTTTTTTCATAAATAAATAAATAAATACAGTCGAGTCTCTATATAATGAAATCCATTGCTTCAGTAAAATATTCGTTATAAAGAGATATTCGTTATATAGAGAATAAGTAAAAATTCCTATTTAATGGGTACATTTCGAACAAAAATTATTTTTGAGGTGTTTAATAATGAATTTAAATGTTTAACTGTAAATATGAACCTAATATTGTATTTCTTAATTAAGAGTTTGAAATGTTTAACTATAAATACTAACCTAATATTGTATTCCTTAATTAAACAGACATTTATTTTGAAAGCATAATAAAAATCACATAAGGAAAACTTACATTAATTTTATACGAAGAAATCATGAATTTTTCGCTGTTTTGATTTCAAAATTGTTACACTCTCGAAAAAATGTTCACACTTTAGCAAGGAATGAAAAATTGTATCGGGAACATTTTCTTTCACTTGAAGTCCAGTCCTTATAAGATCAAAAGAAGTCATCATTTCACTGCGTGATGGATTTTTCTGTTATTGTACGTTTTCGTTTTCATGCTCATTGTCACTCTCCCCATCATTGTCCATAACGCTGCGTAAAATACCACTATCAGTAGGATACTGCGCAATAGTGAGATTATCGTCCACTTCCAAAAAATCAGAGAGAGTATAACATTCTCTTCGATATTTCCGCGTTCCTTAATTAATGTCCATTTATCTTTTAAGTTTGCTAAAGCTACATCTTCTTCGTCATCAGAATCCGCATTATTCTCCAGTTTAGAAAAGCCGGCCTTTTTGAAGCAATTTTAAATTGTTTTTTTCAGTTAAATCAAATCGCTAGGCTTTATAAAGTTCCACAACACACTTTCTAAGACTAATGATGTCTTCGATGAAATCATTTTTTTGAGTAGCTATGATCAGTTGTTTAAGAATTCTTTTCTTATAATGCACCTTTAGATTTTTTAATATTCCCAAGTCCATGGGCTGTAAGATAAAAAAAATCAGCACTGAATGGTAAATCAGGAATCAGTGATGGAAAATTGATTCCATGTAATTTGGAAGCTTTTTTAAAACTGAATAAATAAAGAACTATAGCCTAACAGGTAAGGCATTGGCACGGCAAGCCAAGTATCTAGGTTCGATTCCTGGTCTGGACATTTTTCGCTCTGTTGGAACAAACGTCAACTGTGCTACTCCATACTCGAATATTATTTAATCCAGTTGGAAAAAACATTCGTTCCCTTCATTATGACATAATACATGGTATACAGGAGTTTCCGTGTTAAAACACACTTTCATCATGTAAATGCTATAGTTATAGCTCGGATGAATGAAACTAGCGCTGCAGTTCGCAGCCAAGTCCAACAAATAAGAGTGAATTATGTCAGCCAGTTATCGTCCAGATAGCCTAACAGGTTAAGCATTGGCACGGCACGCCAAGTATGCAGGTTCGATTCCTGGTCTGGACATTTTTCGCTCTGTTGGAATAAACGTCAACCGTGCTACTCCATACTCGAATAAGAATATAAATAAAGAACGTTTTATGAAAAAATTCGTTATATGGAGATAGATATTTCGCTATATGGAGACTGTTTTAAATGAGATCATGGGAAAAGGAGACCGTTCCTTCTAAAAATTCGTTATATAGAGAAATTCGATGATGTATGGAGTTTCGTTATAGAGAGACTCGACTGTATACATACAGTGAAACTTCTTTTAAAGGCCACCCCTATCCAAGGGCCACCTCTATTAAGGGCCAATATTTTTAAGAACGAAAAATTTTCCCATAGACATAATGTTAAATTTACTCCTTTTAGGGGCCGCATCTACCCCTCATAAAGGCCATTTGTTTTCACATGTGCCAATAATCCTAAACAGGTTATTGAATCCTTGAACCAAAAGATAAGAGTTCAGCAAACAAGTGCACTTGCAACAAAGGCAGGGGGTGATAGGGAGGATTTAGTAACACAATGAAGGACCACAAACTTTTCCACAAGTGAGACAAACAGGCGTTCCTCACACTTTGTTTGACCTTTCAACCAGTAGGGGTTGTGTTTAAGGAGGAAACTTGACACTTATTTGTGGGAACACAATGGATAACAGGCTATCTAGAAAAACTGATTCCACAATTACTAAAACTGTGAATACATATTGAAGCACAATTTTTACACCTGTCAGGAATAAATAACCTAACAGAAATAAATAAGCTAATATCTCATTCTAAGGCATTAATAAATGATGCAAATTTAAGTAATTTGTTCCATAAGGTAAAAGAATCATTAGAAACCAAAATTATCTGCGAAAAAATTGTGAAAAGTAAACAAACTTCAATAGAACATTTTTTCAGTCATGTATAGAGTTTGAAAATATTAATAAACAGTTTTTCCACCTATATATGTTTTTATTTCCTTATTTTAGATTCAAGGGCAGCCCCTAATGAGGGCTGTAATAGATAATTCTGCAATAGATTCTGTAATAGATAAAACTGCTTTTTAGCCTAATACATGCGGTCTATATTGCGAGGGTATTTTTAAGTTAAAAGAAAACAAGACATTTTTGGGGTAATTTTACTCATCATTAGTTTCAATATCAATGAGTATGGAACATTACCTAATTAAATCATAAAATGTGAACTTATTTCTGAAATACTATGTTTGAGAAGCAAACATATTTCTTAGTAGTTCTTCCCCAACATAAGCCTCTCCCAAGCTTGTTTATAGCTACATATTTCTAAATTTGATCATGTATAAAGCACACTGACATAAAACATCCTCTAAATATCACACTATTTTAATTATACAGGTTGTCAACAAATTAGTAGGGAAATTTTGTAAGTTAAGAACTTCCGAAATATTAAATGAAATTAACTAGTTGAAAGTCACACTAGTAGTAATATTGTAGAAGTTTATTCATAGATGGCGTTAGGTGTCATAACGGACGCCATCGCTTCGAAAGCGGAGGTGTTATGCAATGGCCACCACGGTCAATATATCTTTCACCACTTGGTTTCGAGGTATGGGGTTTTGTAAAGGAACAAGTGTACAAACCGCCACTTCCTGCATCCATTCCTGACCTAAAATCAAGAATCTGAACTGCAATTAATTTTATCGAAGAAAACATACTGATAAATCTGTTACAAGAAATGATTTACCGATGGGTGATTTACCCCTGTAAGTTTTTCTTTCTGGCATAGCATTTCATTCATTTTAAAATCATAAACGTCGTTCTGAATTCTGTACTTCCGGTAAAAGAATTATCTGGAAAGTTCCATATCTTTCTATTTGTGAAGTCATATCCTTTTGTAGCCCCACCCCTTAGCCAATAATATTTAAATCAGTTTAATTAGTAATTTCAAAATTCGTAACTCTTTACTACTGTTTGGCATCTTATCTCAGTGAAATCTATCAAATTTCCTTTTTTAAAGCAGTTTTTTATGTACTTTAGCATTGCATTTCATGCCAATGCAAGGCGCCTGTATGTTCGTCCAGTCAAAGTGGCGTGTTTCAAGGATTATAGCAAACCCCTTTACTCCTCTTCTCGGAAAGCTCGTGAGCATTCAGTGCAGTTGAGTTGGGATTCCAATACAGAATGGCTGCCCTTTTGCCGTTCTGTCAAGAATTATGTCCGAACCTGCATGAGGGCTCTGTGAACGAACGCAGAGAATGGGTGGATGCCTCTTTCCCTTCTACAAAAAAAATAATAAATGGATTTTCGTATCTACAATAAGAAATATTGAAAGTGCAAGAATATTTCTTTAAAAATTGTGTAATCGGCTGCATAGTTTCGTCCTTTTTCTTTTGTGGCGAGATTCTTTGGTCAGTTACTTCTGATTCTTCAGTAAGATGTGGATAAAAATTCTGTTGACGGCGTTATTATCTTTATTCAAATGGTGCTTTTATTTCGAGTCGTAGAATTGTGATGCTAAAAAAAAAAAACATCTAAATGCCTGTGCCTCCACACTCCCCAAAGGAAAGAAATTATTTTCTTTTCTTTAGTAAGAACGTAGAATGAATGTAGATTGTATGTGTCCATCATAAAAATAGTACATCTAAAAGAATAAGAGATGTACTCTATGATAATGCGCTATGTTTTGCAAGAAAAATTGCTTCATAAACAAAAAAAATTCAAGGAAGATTTGTCTTCTGTTTATTTCCTTTCTGCAAATGTCTCCATCATTTTCTGTTCTTTCGGGTCAATGCAGCTAATGCTTTTACCTTTTATTTTTTAATTCTAAATTACCCAATGTATGATAAGTAAATTCAGATATTTTTAAAATTAATGGCTGTTATGTCAAAGTGGTCTTTTGTGGCCACAACAAAAATGTTATAACACTATACGATCGATCCTAAAAAATGATTTGGAATTTCAATATCCAAAATAACTTTGCAATATTATTCTATCACCTCCTATCTCCAAACACAACAGTAATGTTTATTAAAACTTAAATAAGTGGGGAGAAATTAAATAATTTTTTTTGTTATCTCATTTAATAAGTTATTATTATGATGTGTTTTAATTTTCAGTCTGGTAGTTTTACGAATAATCATAGAAACAAATCGAAATTTTAGCATATAAAATTTGTATTTGGAAGCACTACATCCAGGTGTAATTCATATATATCATATAAAATGTATTCATAAAAATGTTATAGTTATGCTAAATCTAAAATATAATAAAATTTTCTATATCTTAAGTCCCTTCTGCACGTATTTACAGTTGTAGATTTGAAAATCGGAACATATGCAGATATTATTTACATATCTTTTATAAACTTCCAACGTCTTTCGTAGTCCATACTCGAAACTCAATAAGCTTGCAATTTATATATTTTGCAAATGGAATTTCATTTTAGGTTTTCTATAAACGTGATCTTTTTAATTCATAAAATATATGTGTTTAGTAATGTTTCAGTTTATAATGTAATTCTAATACCAATTCACATATATAATATTATCACCTAAGCAATATAAAATACATAAATTATATTCAGAAAATGCCCATTTGAAGTATATCATATCATAAAATCAGAAAATAATAATCATTATATGCTGTAATATTGCACATATATTGCATTCAGATGCAATGAAGATATATTGTAAAGTAAAATCTAGTAAAATCTAAAATATAATATTTGTTTAGCATTTCAATAAATTTAAGTATTTTCTTTCATTTACTTTTCAAAAAAGAAAAAGAATCAGATAGACAAAACCAACAAATAAAACCGACCCCCTCCCCCCCCCCCCCCCCAAAAGACAAATTTCACTTTAATATATTTTAGTAAAAGTGAGTTTCTTTTCTTCAAAGTGAAATTCCATTTTAACTTCCAGAAAAGAAATTAAATTTCTGTTGCAGCTTTCTAAATTTCCATGAATCAGACTTCCGCTATCTAACAAAGAAACTGAAATGCAAAAGCCTGAAAAAAAAGTTGAAACACAAAATGAGAATATAATTGCAAAAAGAAAGGCAAAGCACTGAATAAAATAAACAACGTAAAAGGGAATGTATTTATGATTACACGATTCAATTTCCTTTTGGGGAAAAAGTTACTTCAAAAATATTCATATTAGAAAAAAGGTAATATGCAATATTAGAAATCATTAATTAATTTTAATTATGGGATTTAAGATAAAGGAAAAGTCATCGTTAGGGATCATCGTTTTTAGGAAAAGTCATCGTTAAATGATTGAAATATCTTATTAATATTTGCATATAGAAACAGAATACCAGAAAAAATGTTTTTCAAAATTTTGGCTTACAAAATAAAATAATGCAAAACGCTTTCAAATACGAGTAATTCTCAGTTTTCTATGAACTCAAATCATGACATTTTTTCTATAAAAAATATTACTGTTTATAGTGAACAACTCTGTAATTCACAGATAGAATATTTATTTTATCTTCACTCATCTCAGTGAGACAAAGAATTTATGATACCGCAAGCATTGTAAAAATGAAAATATTGATGGTATTTGTAGAACCAAGGCAGTTCATCAATCCCAAACCACCTTGAGTTCCACGAACAACATGTACGGTTTCATCTTTGCATAAGACACAGAAAGCTAAAAAATGCAAAATTTGGGCTTCTGAAACAATAAATCCAGGAATAACATATGATATAAATTGAAATAGATTAAAATTGATTAAAGATAGAAGTATATTACCAATTGAAGATCCAACCATGCCATACATGATACAGAATAGGACACCTGAAATACATAATATACACTATTTTCACCAATGAATCAGAAATAGTGCTGCCCTCTATCATTATATAATACATGCCGATGTTACTTCCAAAGTTTTATTTTTAGGGAAGACAGGGGAATAAAAATTAATTAATAAAAAAAATAAATGTTAATAATACGTATTTGTGGGTTAACCTTTAAATCAGTAATTTTATTAAGTTAATATAAATGATGCATTTATATATATATATATATCTTTGATATGGATGACTCATTAAATAATGATTCAATTTAAAAAGATGAAAAAATATATGTACTATATCATAGCAGAATAATAAATTTAAATCTTTAAAACAGCAGTGTATAATCACTTAAATATATAAAATAAGATAAATTATGTAGGTGATTAAATCTAAATTAACAGTTGAAAGTGCTGAAAATAATAAATAATAATTAAAATGCCCTCAAACTGGCATAAAATTTTAAATACAATTTATGGGAGAGGGGAAATTAAAGATTAAAATATTTAATTAATGCATATACTTTTTAATCTAATGTAATAGAATTTTCCAAGTATGAGATATTATATATATATATATGTATACAGTGGCGGTCAAAAGTTTCCAACCAGCATAAAATTTTTGGTTAATTTGTTAGTATCCATATGAAGAGGAATCTCAAAGTGATACTTATGCACTTTATTCATATAATAGTTATCAATATATTTATGGAATAAAAAATAAATATCAATACATTTCATTGACGAAATTAATAGGAAAAAAAAAAAAAAAACGCATGTTCTCAAAAGTTTCCGGCCATCTTGGCAAGTTTGGGAAAAAATTGTGTTATAATAGAAAATGACAGTGATCAACAACATTTACAATCAATATTTTGTCTTCGTACATTTAAAAATAAGTACTACCTCGCAGCAACATGGCATCGATTCAAAGAACGTTTGAAAATCGTCTATATGGTATGTTCTTTTCACTGTTCTTTCAATTTTTAGGAAAATTCTGCTGAATTGAAATATTTTTAAGTTCGTTCCAAGGATTTTCTATTTTTTTTTTTTTTTTTTTTTTTTTTTTTTTTTGATCGGGTGATCGGGCTGTCCATTTCAAAATCGGAAATTTTTTGTGCTAAAAAAATTCTTGAGGAGCTTGCATGTATGATTTGGGTTGTTATCATACTTAAAACAAATAGCTGTGACCATAATTTTCCCTCCAATAATTCAGCAAATGATCTTTCAAGATAACTTCCTGTATTGCATCATTCATCTTGCAGCGAATTTCAACTAACGGACCGACACATTTTCCAGAAAATGCTCCCCACAGCATAACATGACCTCCGCACTGCTTCATTGTTGAAATAATATATCCCGATTCTTACCTTTGGTTTTTAAGTCGTCAGTCGTAGTGTCAGCAATCATTCCGAAAAAGGTTGAACTTCTATTCATCTTAAAATAGTACTTTTTTCCAGTTTACGTTTGACCAATCTTTGTGTTCCTTGGCAAACGGCAGTCTAGCTCTTTTTTTTCCATTTGAAAGATTTTTTAACACCGACTCTTCCATAAGTCCTACTTCACGGAAGCGTCTTGATACGGTAGACCAACTTATTTCAACAGTATTTTAACACCGTAAATAGAGGGGAATTGCAGCAGCATTTTTATTCGGGTGATCAACAGCTTTTCTCCTGATAAATATGTCCACACGAATAGTCATTTTCCGCTGTCTTCTGGACCGTGGAAATCCTGAAAGCCATGGCCATTAGGGTGTGTCGAAAAAACCGAAATTTTCATAATCGAAATGTAATAGCGCGGAAAAGTTGCCTTTTGTAATACAGAATAAATTTCTAAAATATTACATCGATCGGTTAATATCTTTTACCGCCAGAAGGGGGGCAAAGTTTCAAAAAATCGCAAAAAACATGTTTTTTTTTTAACTTTTTTTTTTAATTATCCAAACATACCAAAGCAATTTTTAATAGAACGCAATAGCTACATGAAGATATGAGAAATGTCCCGGTAAATGTTCATTATGATGAAATCATATCTTTTTTTGTCGCAAAAAGACCATATTTTTTGTAAAAATGTCAAAAATTTCAATTTTTCATTTTTTTTCTAAATTTTTATAATTTCTATAATATGTCTAGAAATAAATAATTTTACTTTATATCTATTAATATATAATAATTTTTTATAACTATTTGTAATAGACTTGAAAATAAAGTTAATCATTCATTTTTTTGACGATCGCTTCATTTACTGATGTTTTACTTCATAACAGCCAATTCATGCCACAAAAATTATATAAAATGAGCAAAATGTTTTAGTATTTTATTAATTAAAATATAGAGATGTTTAACCGAAACGGGTTAAATAAACTTAAAATGAAGAAGAATTTAATGTAAATTAATTTTATAATATAACTTGCTTTCAGATGAAGCCATTATTTCTCGAGAGACCAAAACTGATCAGATGTGATCCTCCCTCTGTTCTAGTAAACAAACTTTATCAGTGTTTCAATGAATAATTTCACGCATCTTTCTAGTGATTGAGTGGGACAAGGATAATAGCTGGTATCTTTATTCGAACATTTTAAACTCACCAGCGTTTTTAGTCTATAAAGAAACCATAGCAGGTGGTTCCGTTAGTTTTCAGTTTTGTCAGTAGACTAAAGCCATACAATTTTAAGCTTCAGTTTTGAAGTCTGCTATGATAAAGTGTCGAATGGCACTATTCTAGTCCACAGAACTTCGTGCTTTTGCAATTTTCTTCATGGCTGGGACCCTGATGTTCTCCTCTTCATATGCTATCATTCCAAAGAGGCTATTTGTATGATTTGCGAAATAGTCATTTCGTGAAAATACAGGAACTATAATCTTTCGTAGATTATCTGTCAAGTAACGTAAGTTACTAACTATAGTGCACAGAATCTGGAAAACATGAGTGATTCATTTTAATTGTGAACCAACTGACGCAGTACATTTTCAGGATGTACTCAAAGAGTATGACAAATTAAGAAGAGGGTTTCTTTGTTCCAACGCAGAGTCTCAAAATTCGAATAGCAGTAATGATCCACCTTGCGTGAAATATTTGTCCAGGGACTTAGCAAAAAAGGTCAATTGTATACACGCGTGTTGAAAGAGCTTGCAATATTTCAGACATATACTTCTGGTCAGTTGACAAATCATCTTTATCAACAGCTAGGTGATCAGATTAAATTGGCTTAAATTTTGCAATTGGTAATAATTCGCAAATCGCAAGAGATGATAGAGAACCTGTTTATTGTCATCAAGATATTTGGAAAGATGTCTCAGTGGAAGCTCATTGAAGTGAGGTCAAGGAAGCCAATAAAATGGTTTTTTTAAAGTTGTTCTCAACTAATCCTACTATAACACCACCTTTGCACCCTGTTTTGAAGACAGTTCCGCGAAATTCAACTGCAATTATTATTCCAGTCGGGATTTCACTTTTCTTCAAAAAATCTATAATGTCATTGCATATAGAAGTCGCCTTGCCAGACGATGGGGTCAAATGACGAAAATAATACAGACCTGGTTCTAGTACAAAGAGATATGTTCCTCCTTGACTTCGCAAAGATGAAACTTTGCCACCTCTTTAACCTGGCAGATATTTCCATCTTTAGGGCCATCAAAGTATAGAGTAAAATGAGTACATTACAAACAAAAAAAAACGAACAAAGTGAAACGTGGTCCTCTAGCAGCGAGAAATTAATTTTACGTGCAGGCAGCTGCAGGTGTTTCTATCATTGAGTATTTTTTTTAATAGAATTACAGTGATCATGGTTAACAATGTGCTTGAAATTAACAACATAAAATTCCTTTCCCAGCCTATTAGAAATGTAAAAAAATCTGAAAACATTACAAAAGTTATGAAAATTGAAAAAATGAAAAACTTTAATTTTTAACATTTTTTAGAAATTTTGGCCCTGTTGTGGCGGTAAAAACAACGATGTCACAAAAATGAAATGTTAATGTTTCATTACTAATATCGTGGCGTGGCTATTGCGTTCTATTAGAAATTGAATAAGTATGTTTGGATAACTTAAAAAAAAAAAATGCTAAATGTATGTTTTTTGCGATTTTTTCGAAATTTGGACCCCTTGCGGAGGTAAAAGATATTAACCAATCGGTGTAATATTTTACGTATTTTATTTTTTTTACAAAAGGCAACTTTTCCGCGCTATTACGTTTCGATTATAAATATTTCGGTTTTTTCGACCCACCCTAATGGCCATCTTTGTAACTTTTTTAAAATATCGTTCACAGTAAATTTTCCGATCTATAACATTGCCGCAATCTCACGACAGAATTGGCCTTTTAGCGACAAGTTTTTTTAACTTTTCATTTTTGAATTTCCAATACGTTATTCATGTTGATTAACAAACACGGTAAAAAAAAAAAAAAAAAAAAAAAAAAAAAAAAAAAAAACACTTTACCGAGAGCAAAAACTAACGAATGACAAATAGCCGGAAACTTTTGCACACGCGGATTTTGAATGCCTCTCCATTGCATCAAGTATCATCAGTTTATAATCAAAATGATCACGTGGTCACAGATAGATAGGGAAAGTGGGTGCAATAAGAAGAAACGAAAATTGAAAAAAGCATTGAACATGCAAACTTAGAACTATAAATACAAGTGCAATTTCGAAAAAAAAGCTCCTAGCTCATCGGAAGGTGAGAGGAGCAAGTAAATATCAATAATCTGTAGTCATATAATAATATTTAGGCACAGCAAATATGCATAACTGCATTTTTTCTTTTGCACCTTTTAAATTAAAACACTCGCACACACGTACACACACATACACAAACACACACATATATATAATATAGTACATATTTATATAAAAAAAAATTATATGTCTCCCGAACCATCTTCTTTTGGTCCTTCTTACCGCCATCTATCACAAAAAAAAAAATAATTACCTGAAAACAGCGTACAAATTTGGAAATTTACAGCAAATGAAAAAAAAAAATCATATAACTAAAAATTTTAAAAGAAACACCAGGTAATGTTGCTTTCATTGGACATAACTTTAATGTTTTAAGAAAACAAAGTACTTACATTCCATGCTGGTAAAAAAAAATGTTTTTTCAAACCCTTAAGAAATTATTAGTGTTTTATAAAGTATATGAAAATATAGAGAAATGTAGAGTCGTGGAAAAAAAAAGTATACACCCCTACTAACTCCTACACACATTATTGTAGAAGAAAGTTACTGGTACTGAACGACTGGAAATAACGTCTACTTTTAAATGATGTATATAAAATTTGCTTAGAAGCCATCTACATATTAAAATGAACTCAAACTTCAATTTTTTCAATCGCAAGACCCAATTTTAACGAGATATTTCAAATCATCTGTTCAAACTATGCCTAGACACCAAATTTCAAGTCATTTGAATGATAAGTTCCTTAATTATAAACATTCAAAATTTAGTATTTCTAATGTTAAATTACATTTTCATATTTCTATTTATATCTCCCGAAATTATGCTCCTAATGTGCTAATTTTTTTGTAGTAATAATACTAAAATACCCATACATAAATACGTTGAATTGGCAATTTTTATAATTTTATGATATGAATTAGGAATTAGGAAATTAATATTAAAAAAAATTATGAATTTCAACCTACTATTTTTTGAATGATTTAGATTTATTAAGTCATGCATTATGGAAATCCAAGATTTCACATCTTTCGTCCAAGTAGTTTTCAAATTATGCTTAAAAAACGGAAAAAAAGATGGTTTAAGGGGCCGTCTCTGATAGTGACTAGATATTTTGAAATTTCTTATGCTGTCCTATAATCTAGCAGTCCTCAATGACTGCTTGAGTGGCGCTTAAATTGCCTCGATCAAGAAGGGATCTCTCGGTCAACAAATGAGTACCGAACTTCAATCTGGATACAGCCCATAAAATACGCTCGTTTAAAAATAATTAATTTCTCGGAAACTTATCGTACGAATTGCATACATGTTTGTTTTTACGCAAATTGAAGGGTGTAGACTTCATTTATGCTGTTAGAATTGTATACTGCTATTGGAAAAAACAAAGTTATCGTTCGTTTTAATATGTATATGGTCCCCTAAGCAAAGTTTATATACATCATTTAAAAGTAGACTTTAGTACATATCGTGTGGTACCAGTAAATTTCTTCTATGATAACATTTGAAGAGTTATTGAGAGGTGTTTACTCTCTTTTTCCACGATGGTAGGGGAGCTGAGGGATGAATGGGACAAGGGATGGATGGGACAATATAAATATTTCAGGTAATAAGTTGAGTCAGGTAAAGTTGCTTCCTATTATCATGTATGGCACTACCATAGCGTGCTTTAGAACCAAAAGGAAAACCACATGGCTGTTTTCATTTTTCTTCAAAGTTGCATTTCCTGAAACTCTGCTTAAAAGTAATTTTTTTTACATTTGAAGTTGTCAAATATCTTGTACAATATAAACAATTAAGATATGCTGTAGTTATTTATTTCAAGGTTCAATATTGGTAATTAAAATTAATGAATATTAACTATTGTGACAAAAGAATTTCTGAGACAAAATGGCTGACAATTGAATCTATACATCATGGTGATGATTGGGACATTTGCACATGGGGATGAATGGGACAGTCTCATTCAACTCTAGAGATGTTTAAAAATTTATTTGTTAACTAAATAATATTATATAGCTGGATAAATTAATAATTTATGTTAATTAATAGTATTAAACAGTAATCGTATGATATAGGTTGTTGATTATTAAAAATTATATTGTTTATTAAAAATTATCTTAATTATTGCATTATGAAACAGGTTAAATATTTTATAAAAAATTTTTACTTAAACTTTATCAAAATAGATACAATTGTTAAAAGTAGTATATTTTATTGATCAAATGTGGGAAATTATATTGAATTTTGAACTTTTTCTTAAATAAACCTCGCTTCCTTTAACATAATTTCAGTTGTGCATTATATGTAAGATACATTTAATTAATATCATTAATAAGTTGTGTATGAAAATTATTAGATAAGCCGTATTTCAAAGAATAGTTTCACTTTCATTTCATATCTAAAATATCTCGTAAGTGGGGAAAAGGAACAGATAGACAGCCAAATTTTGCATTACAAGTTAAAACTGCAGTAAAAGAAGTGATTACCAACGCTGAGATATAACAGCCATATTATAAGATCATAAATAACAAATATAATTACATATAAGTTTATAATTTTAAATTTTTATTAAGTAATGTTGAATACAAGGAGGAAAATGTTTGTGTCCCATCCATCCCTATTAGTGTCCCATCCATCCCTACTGTGGGGAGGATTGGGACAAAGGGGAGCTCTTTTTTATTTTATAATGTTTTACTATATAAAAAAATAGAATAAATATTGTGCTTGGATGTAGTCAAATACCTTATGTATGAAATGTGATATATAATATTGATAATAAATTAAAAGAATTATTTAAAATAAATATTTTTGTGAAAATGTCCCATTCATCCCGCACTTCCCTTACATGAAAAAATTATGAAATTTCCCCGATTATATGTCGTGCTCATTATTTATGTAAGATATATTTTATTACAGAAATAAATTTTTAGAACTATGCTGATGGCCTGGAGATTTTCATTTCTCAATATACTCAAAGAATATTTTTTTCTTTTACTCCTTAAATAAAACGGATCATGTGCGCGATTTTCTCATACAATTTCGCCTTTCGTGTGACTTCAATAACACTTACTAATAAATTGGTAATTCTATATCAGAAATACTTGTAATATGCAATTTCCCTCAAATAAAAAATTGTGTTTACATATGAAAAAGACAAATTAAAAAACAATATCTATGTATTATATTCTGTAAAATTATTTTAAAAAGCACATCATTATGAATGAATAATTTAATTTACATGAATAAACAAAATAATAAAATCTTGAAAATATTCACGACAAAAATTGAGCACAAATCGAAAAGGCACTATATAGTCCAGGCAATAGAGACCGTATAGGGACTCTACCTAGCAAAATTCATGTTAGTTCTGAAAAAAGGCTTACTATATGTTTTTTGGATCACTGAATCCGCATTTTTAACTTCCTACCAAAATTTCCCCGGCAACACCCCCCCCCCCCCCAAATTTTCCTAAAATGCCCCAAAAAAGATTTTATTAAAAAAATCAATTTTTTTTTTGTTTTAGGGAAAAAGTATCTAGAAATTCGGAAAGCAGACAAAATTTGCAACAAATTAGATACATGATATTATGTCTTAGGATGAAGGGTAGGCGTGATCTGCATCGGAACATGCGCGCAGTGCTGCGTGAACTAAGTTACGCAATTCCGCTTAACCACTCACATGTTTACATTCGCCCTCCCATCTCCCCTCCGAACTTTCTCTATAAGATTAAGTTTTTTGGGTCACTGAATCCGAATTTTTAACTTCCCCTTAAAATTGTACCCCCGACCCCCCCCCCCCCCCCAATAGTTGCTTTAACTTAAATTCCTTATTGTTTTAAGAGAAAAGCATTACGAAATTCTGAAACTAGACAAAATTTGCAACAAATAGGATATATGACATTATGACGTAGGATGAATGGGGGAGTGGGAGGGCTGCCTCTGAACATGCACTGCGGGGCTACGTGCACTAAGTTATGAACTCCAGGCAATAGGGGATTTTACCTGGAAAAATTAATACTAGTTCAGGATTTCGACTCACTTTATGTTTTTTGGGTCGCTGAATCAGAATTTGTAACTTCCCACCAAAATTTCATCGCTCAACGACCCAAAAAATTGATTTTTTGAAAAAATTTGGTTTTTGAGAAAAGCGCGCGGGGAATGTTCCGAGGCAGTCCCCCCTCTCCCCGTTTATCCTGCGTCATAATGTCATATATCCTATTTATTTCAAATTTTGTTTAGCTTGCGAATTTCGTAATGCTTTTCCCCTAAAACAATAAGAAATTTAAGTTAAAAACAACATTTTCTGTGTGTGTGGGGGGGGGGGGGATTTGGGGGTAAGTTAAAAATTCGGATTCAGCGACCCAAAAACTTAAAGTAAACCTCATAGAGAAAGTTTGGAGGGGAGATGAGAGGGCGAATGTAAACGTGTGAGTGGTTAAGTGGAATTGCGCAACATAGTCCACGCAGCACTGCGGCACATGTTCCGAGCAGATCCCCTCTTCCCCTTCATCCTAAATCATAATGTCAGATATCTAATTTGTTGCAAATTTTGCCTACTTTCTGATTTGTAGATACTTTTTCCCTAAAACTATAAAAAAATTGATTTTTTTTTAATAAAAACCTTTTTTGGGGGCATTTTACCAAAATTTGGGGGGGTAGCCGGGGGAAATTTTGGTGGGAAGTTACAAATCCGGATTCAGCGATCCAAAAAACATAAAGAAAGCCGATTTCGAGAACTACCATTAATTTTGCTAAATAAAATTCCCTATTGCCTGGACTAATAATGTAACATTTACAGTTGATGTTATTTATTATTTGTCTGTTCGTATTTTGAATATCTTCATATAATCATGTTTCAATTGACATGATCATTTTTTGCCATGTTGTTGCTGCAAACAACGGCCAATAACAATAGCTATTTATATTTCTCTAGTAAAGTAATATAGCTTCCCACTCTACACCGAGTGCAAATTGATAAGCGCGATAATTTAAAGGGCTAAATATATTGAATATAGTTATCTATTTATAAACCCTAATTTTGCTTCTTCGTGTTTCGTAGATATATTGCAGCATTGTCGCATAGAGTTTAGAAGGTTCCGAACATTCCGAGTCGTAAATTTTATGAAGAAACCTATGTAATAAATTTTTTAGATATAGTTTTTTTTTTTTTTTTTTTTTTTTTTTTTGCAGGATATTAAGAGGTTTTACTGCAAATTAGGCATATTTGTTGCTTATACGGATTTTATTAACAGTTTTTTCCATATTTTACTAGATTACGGATGCATATCAACAATTTTCATTTTTTTTAACATCTAAAGAAATAATATTGTCATTTTAAACAATAGTTTTTTTAACTATATAAAAATAAAGGAGATAAAAGCAAGATAGAAGATTGAAACCCGAAACTTAAGAAATGTGCTACCCAGATATCTACAACAATGACACTAGCAATCCCAAAACAGTACTATACAACACATCACCAAAAATACTGCAGTGTCTCTGATTGAAGAAATCTCCGTGGGTTACAATATACGTTTATTTTAAGTATATAACCCAACTTTTTACCATGTAGTCAAGCATATCGGCTGAAATCATATTCCCAAACCCAGTCAAATTCAACGCGACTGCTAACGACACGTCAAAGGCATAACAAATCAGTCACTCTTCATTTCCACAACGGACTTCATAGCACAACATACGGCAAAACTCACTTTTGATGCCCCATTTATGTCATCTGGATGACCAGGTAAACGTAATTAATATATCATAGCTCAAAGTATTCGCAAAAATTAAATTCCTGTAGATCCTTTGCAAAAGTAAAGAAATGAGATAATAAGTGGACTTTCATGCACAAATGAAAGAATCATCACAAAAAATACATGTACAAAATTCAACAAGACAACTTTCTTAGGCTACCATACATAGATTACCTTCAAAGAGAGTAGAAAGGCACAAAAATGTAAAATAACATGTACACATTTACGCTAAAACATTTGGATTCTGAGAATTTTTTACATACGCGATTTTTGAAAATAAAATTTAACAATCTTTGAATGTACAAGGGTTGTTCAATAATTATTTCCCCTAATGTATGTAAAATATTTGTACTGCGATGTTTGATGTGGAATATCGAAGCCTAAACTCTTTAATGTCTATGCTCATTTTTAGAATCGTAGCTGCTATATTAACATAGTTTTGGAGGGAATGATAAAGTTTTATAAAAAGCTATTTTGGGGGGAGTTTTTAAGAAGAGGGGTGAGAGTGAAATGCTCTTTCGGAGCTTATGAGACTACATTTAGACAGTGGATGAGATGTGGCTACATCACTAAAATCCCGAGTCCAAACGACATTTGTTAAATATCATCCACTGTCACAAATCTAGCCCCATAAGTTAAAAATCAGCCTTTCACCCCCCACTTCCCCCCCTTTTTCAATCCTTCCTCCAAATCTATGTGAATACAGCCGCTACGGTTCTGAAAAAGAGTAGGCATCTAAGACATTGTGCTTCGATATTCCACAACAACCATTGCAGTACGAATATTTTACATAAACTAGGGACAATAATTGTTGAACCACATTTGTAGAAATACATGAACAAAGATATACACTTACATTTTTAAACTAAATAATTATAACCAAAACAATTCCTTAAAAAATTTAAGTTCATGCTATGCTTACAAAATAATGTTTGAAAGAAACGTTAATGTGACGAGGATGTTAAAAAAAATTAAAGTGTAGGAAATCAAATTGAATACTCTATAATTTAAAAGTTTCATTTTCAAAAAACAAAGTTTCAAACTGCAACTTTTTTCAATGTTCTTAAACAAAGTATCTACTTTAAATCACCGTAATAATTTTTTAATCTAATTTTAACTAATGACTGAAAGGGAAATATAATTTAATTTAATCTGCGTACATAAATTACCCTAAGTAACTACTTCGTTTAAAAGTCAACAGCTAAAAAACATTACTTTCAAATATTGAAATATTTGAATATTGTGCATATTTAAGTATATATAATCTGGTAATGTAGAGAAATTTGAGTGGGAATTATTATAATTTTCTATTGATTGAAACTGATTTTTTTCCCATGTTTAGTATATTTTAATGTAATACAAACGTATAAACAAATAGCACGATAATATTTCTTTTCTTAAATTTTTGAGATATTTACTTGATAAAAAATAAAATGTATGAATGTCAATCGTCAGGCTTTAGGAATTTCAAAGTACAAATTCTTATTAAGCATGTTATATCATACACCAGAAATGCAATAAGAAAGCTCTGTATATATAGATCTTTTTCTAGAAGTTGCCAAAGTAACTGAAAAGATTCAAGGAAATGACATTTCAAGCAAATTTTGACAACAAAACGACAGCAAAACACGGATGAAGATAGAGAATGACCTGCATACGAAAATAAATTTCCAAATTTCTGAATTACTGACATAACACTAGGGAAGAGTTAAAGCAACTCCATTGTTATCATATTTTGACCAAAATATCATTCAGCTCTTATAAAGTAGTAAATATATTTCGATGTCGATCTATTTTATCTATGCAGTACTTACTAATATTTTATTTGGTTATTATTACTATGATTGTTTTCTGAAATCAGTGTGACATTTAATTTTGATTTAAGGGGTCCAGGGATAAAAATTCTCCAAAAAATGGATTTTTTTTTATTATTCAAAGTTACATTATAAGCACTATGGCATGCATTTATCACAAAAAAAAATTGAGAAAAGAAAGGAATTTCATGCGTTATCTAAGAAATTTTCAAAATGCCCCTTGCGCTTTCCATATTAATGAAAATACCCAATATTTTTTTTAAATAAAAGTTTGGTTTATATATAAAAATATTGGGGATTTTCATTCATATGGAAAGCGCAGGGGGCATTTTGAAAATTTCTAAGATAATGCGTAAAATTCCTTTTTTTTTTTCTCAAAAATAATTTTTGGTTGTGATAAATGCATGCCATAATGCATATAATATACCCTTGAATAATATTTAAACCGAAATTTACAAAAAAAAAAAAAAAAAAAAAAAAAAAAAAAAAATTAAGGTCCCTCGTCACAGACCTTTAACTTCAATTTATCTCATAATGATTTTTTTTTTTTTTTTTTACGATTTGTTAAATTTAAAAGGATATATCTAAAGTTCCTTGCAAGATATATGTATGAAATTTTCAAAAGAGATTTTATGATATATTTGCAACATATTGACTTCAAGATTTTTAATTTTGAGTGATAACTGTGAAAATGTGCAAATTAATGCAAAACTCACCCATAAAAAAACTTCATTTTTTTTACTTTTTTTTAAAAAAAATTCATAATCAATATTTTAAGAATTAATTAAGAAAAATTAAAATGACACATTTTCTGTACACAAAAGTGTAAAAATTTTGTAAATCGAGTAAGTACTTACAGAGTAATATAAAAAATTATAATATGAAATGCATATTAAAATGTTCCATGTTTAATGCCATGTTTATGCCATGTTTAAAATTTTAAAATTTACTTTTTTTAATACTTAATTTTTTCAGATTTTTTTTACATCCAATATCCTTATTACATTAAAATATACTTCAGAAAAAAAATTCGTAACAAAATCTCTATAAATAAAAAAAAAAAACAGAATTTGAGCCTCGGACCACCTTAAAACTTATTTTTTTTCGCTTTTTAACCGTTTCGAGGTAATTCTCTAAAATATATCAACTTACTTTTCTGTTATTACTTTTAGTATCTTGGATTAAATGAAAACAAAAATGGATGAATTTTACTAACACTGGAGCAATTTTTTTTGGTTTTGAGGAAAAATATATTAATTTATTTTGTTATACAATCATCGCATGAGAATGCTTAAGTTTATAATAAAAAGTTTATAAACGTTTTTAAAGTTTTATACTAAAAAAGTCTCCACATTCTGTCTTACTATCAATCATATTTTTTTAATTAAGTGAGTTCATGAATAAAATTTAAATGTACGTTTAAGGGAAGGGTGGACGTTTAAAAAAAATCTTTTAATTTCCATAACAGAGATTTGTAATTTTGTGGAAATATATATATTTCACCATAAGTATATAGAACACCTTAATAGAAATTTCCAACCTTATATAATTTTAAGATCTTTGAAAAAATTTAAAATTTTAAAGAGAAATGTTAAAATGCTCGTTGCGTCTTAATTTATTTGTTATTTCCTCGATTTTGGATTTGATCAAGTAAAACTCTATTACAAACAAATTTGTGTATCGATTTTATAATCCTTTAAATATTTTTCTGAATTCCATATCAATTTTCATCAAAATTCTGCCTGATAAAAGTTAAAAATAAAATTTAAATTTCTTAATGAAGTCGAATTTTAAAATGCATACACAGTTTCTTTTTAAGCAATATCAAGATTCTTCCTCATCAGTTTCATGAATTTTTGTCAAATATTAAGTAGCAAAGGGTGTTTCAAAAATTTATATATATATATATATATTAATAATAAATAAATAAATAAATACCACCTGAAACATCAGTATTGAGAAAAACAGATTTAAAGTATATTAAAATGTGAAAAAATTGTTTTTAAACAAAATTAAAACGCTTGTAATTTTGCGTAAAATAATCGCATCTGCATGCGGTTTTACAGGAATGAGATAGTACTAATTAGAGAATAATAATACACACAAAAAGAAATGTTGATTTTGGAGTCAATTTTTCTCAATATATCCACGATCCCCTTAATAATTGCATATGTAATTACTAAGAAAATTACTTTTATTTCCATAAAATGCCTTTATTTATATAAGAACTTTCAATCACATAAATATACCAATTGCTACTTCGGTTTTTCATTATACACTATGACGCAAAAGTTTAGACAATGAAGAAATTTTTACATACTTTGAAAAATATTTATTCAATTTTCAAATCTCTGCTTGAAATTAATGTGCTGTACATATAAACAATATTTATAACAAAGAAAAGTGGAATTGTGCATATTGCAATAAATTAAATGGTAACAAAAATAAACTGCTGTCTCAAAAGTTTAGACACAAATTAAATAAAATCGAAATAAACAATTTTTAAAACCTGGTTGCGCATCCATGCTTATGTATTACGTCATATACACGAGATTGCATGGAAGAAACTAAATCTTGCATAGTTTGTGGATCGATATCGTACCATGCATTCTCAATAGATGTCTTAAGTTCCTTTTCAGAAGAGTATTGTCTAGCGTTGCTATAAACTTTGCGACACATGATGCTCCAAAGGTTTTCTATAGGGTTAAGATCTGGGCTACATGCTGGCCAGTCGAGAACTCTTATATTATGGGAATTAAACCAAGATTTTGAATGTTTTGCAGTGTGAATTGAAGCATTGTCTTGCTGAAATTCCCACTGAGGACCCCCTAGAAGCTCAGCAAATGGCAGTAGGTTTTCTTCTAATGTCTGTGTATAATGCTGTGAAGTTTGACGACCACTGGTGAAGGTCAGAGATACTTGTCCATTATAGCAAAAGGCTGCCCAAACCATCACCGAGCCCCCTCCTTGTCTGCGACTAAAAAACGTCGAGGTTCCTTCCGCAAGTCATGCCAATACGATAAACAACCATCTGGACCATCCAGATTCCACTTTTTTTCATCGCTAAATATGACTGACTGCCATTTCTCTCCATATGACATATGCTTTCGAGCCCACATAAGTCTTTGTAACTTATGATGTGGTTTCAGAGCTGGTTTCTTCTGCATTTTGCTATAAACGATTGTTCCTTTTTCCAAAATTCGTCTACGAATCGTATCCTTTGATACAGAGAGTCCCGATGAGCTTTGAACTCCACGTACGCTCATTTGTTGAGTACTCGCTAGTCTTTGTATCAGGCGATCCTCTCGTACATTTGTCACACGTGGCCTCCCAGACCGACATTTTGCTTTATATTCGGAACCACTCGATAAAACTCGATAAATAGATTTTTTTGACCTATTAATAATAGCAGAAATTTCAGAAACGCTCTTCCCTTCACCTTTCAACTGCCAAATCCTTGAAACCTCATTCACTTGAATTTATTTAGCTCTCGGCATGTCGACTATGAAGCGCAATCGTTTGCAGAACTTAAGTACTCCAAATTTGTGACATCATCGATTCTAAATTTGCATATGCCAGCGAATATTCAAAGAAATTTAGAATAGTGTCTAAACTTTTGCGACAAGCACATTTGAATTTTTATGAAAAAAATTAGTATTATAGCAAATAAAACGACTGTCTTTTGTACATAGCATTTTAAATCAGTTTTTGAATATATTTACAGGTTTTTGTAATTCTGACGTCATAATTCTACATTTTAAAGCTGAATGACGTCATTGTCTAAACTTTTGCGTCATAGTGTATGCTGTTTAGATACTGACCTTGAAAATAAAGGTACAATATAAAATAGTTTCAAAATATTTCATTATATCTGCAATTATCGCTTAACGTGTTTTCTATGTCTTCCTCATTTATCAAGTATAGTTAATTATCCATCAAATTGGAGCACATTTTTAAGTACTTAATAAAACAAGGTATTTATTTTCTTTAAATATGCTTTTGAGCATGGAAAATGTTTGTTTTTTACGACAAATTAAAATATACTAAATGAATAAGGAAATTTTCTCAACTTAATAGAAAACAAATACTGAAGTAATGATGTAAGGAATTGCATGTTATTAACAGTTTGATATCAGTTTTAATTTTTGGTAACTCGTGTGACAAAACAATTTAAAAGAAGTTCAACGTCTTTTTTTTTCAACGTTTCTGCAAATGAAAATTTACTCAAAATATAATGTATTTTTACAAAATGCGCAACAATTGCTTATAATAAACACATAAGAAATTTTAAAGTAACAACTTTCGTTGGGATTGAATTTAATTTATATACAGTGTGTTTCAAATGTAGTGAAACACGCTTTTTTACATTCTGAGTAGTAATGTGAATTGTAAGTAATGTAAATGGCAAAAGTGTTCAAAGTAAAGTCGAAATTAAGACTGTGTTGATCTGATGAGATAGTTAATTTAAGAAATAATGTTTTTTACTCTTTCCCATGGCACAGTTGGGAAAATTTTTAATCTCAATTATCCGCAATTAAATTACAAGTTAATGGCGTACAGTTGATTATAGTTATTCACATTCAAACACAGCAATTTTGAGTAAAAAAAGGGGTGTGGGCGGTTCCAACTACAGTACGGCAAGAATTTTTTAAGGCATGAAATTTTAACTATAATTAATTACATTCAATTAAAATGTAATAACTTTGAAGATAATTGCAAATACAAATTTGCCCAACTCTACCATATAAAAGAGTAAAAACATATATTTTTTAAATTTAACCATCGCATCAGAACTATTTGATCAACACAGTCTTAATTTCAACTTTACTTTGAGCACTTTTGCAATTTACATTACTTACGTATCTCCGACATGTAAAAATTCGTATAAGTTATGTTAAAAAAAATATATTCTCTGATATTTCCCGTCGTATAAGTGCCATATTTCAATGACAAAAATTCGCCTAGTTTTGATGGCGTGAATTTTATGACATTTCGGAGCTTTTCGCAATAAAAAATTGTCTGTCCATTTCTGTTGTTGAAAGCATCGAGATTTCTCCAAAGTGAAAATATCAAAATTCAATGAATTTTAGCAGTGTCGTAGAGTAATAAAATGTTTACTGTTGTATTTATCAGAAAAATGGGAAATTTATTTCCAAATCTATACCGTTAAAAAAATTAATTGTCGAAGTTTTTGAAAATATTTTACAGGATTTTGTCATTACCATGTTCTTAAACCCCACCATCTTTTGAATAATTTTGCATTGCCTTTGTATTTCCAACATTTAGAGAATAAAAGCTAATTTCGTTCTTTTTTAGACACTTTTTATATACAAAGTGTGGCTATTAAATAACGAGTATAATAAAGTAAAATATTTTATTTTACATTTATACGTATTTAAGTGTTATCCACTTCAACATACATCCCTCTTTTATCCCTACAACGCTAAAATGCGAATTTTCCACTTGTTTGAAACAGTGTTTGAAGTTTTCTTCTGTGAGCTCTTTATTTAAGCCGCTTTTCATTCACAGCTTCAACAGTCTGAAATTTGATTCCTTTTAATGCAGATTAGACCTTGGGGAACAGATAAACGTCACATGGTGCCAGTTCAGACGAATAAGACGGATGGTCCAATACTGGGATATTATACTTGTCTAGAAACGTCTTGACAGACAATGCAGTGCTATCCTCTACACTGTAAAAAAAACCATTGTAGATTTACCAGCACAAACTCGATCACAGTCGAATTTGCTGTATATTTCTTTGGTTTCTTGGTTATATAAACGTGAAAAATACAATAGTTGCGTAAAATTAACAATAGGAACAGAGGAGTCTGTTCTGACTCCTCTGTTTTTCCCTTGAAGACGACTGTTATAATGCAGTTGAAAGCGCTTGATGGTTTAACATCTTTGACAGTTTTTATGCTGTAGAAACCTTTTTATGTATATTTTAGCACCTTTTAAGTAAAATTTTATCAGATTTGTAATATCGTATATATTTATGTTAATCAAGGTGAATATGACGTTCAATAATTATAGTTTGAAGTATATTTTATAATGTGAATTAGTAGTTTGCCCTTCAGGACTTCAGTAAATGTACACAATCTCATGAATATCGTAAATTTTCTCCGTTGTTGGAGTGGAAGGACGACACGGGCAAACATCATCTTCAATGTCTACTCAGCCATCTTGTAAACGATTAAACCATTCAGAAACCCGTGCACAAGATAAACATTCATTAAAGTATACTTCTCTTAACAAATGTTCAGTTTCAGTAACGAACGTCCCAAATTTATAAAAGTTTCCCATTAAGTCGTTGCTCTTTTAAAACATACAACATTTTTCCGGCAAAATACTAAAAAAGAATTCAGAACAAATGCAGGTTAAGGCCAGACTAATTAAAATACCGCCAATTTAGAGACGGTAATCAATACAAGACGCTTTGCGCTACACAACTATTGGTCGTACGAATTTGGCGCATGCGTAGTTCCTTTGTAATGGCATTAGTCTCGTTATTAAATTGACCACATCGTATTACAGGACTCCATGAGAAACTTAATCAATATTTTAATTTTCAGATTTTGGTGACAGTTTTTATAATTTAAATGGTTATAGGGTTCATAAAACACGAAATATATCTTTGTTATAATAATTAGATACCTTTAAGTTAAATGTATCTGCCTTATCTGAAGAAGTATTACATGCAAACACTGAATTTCTTTTTATATCGAGCACTACATAGTTTCTTATATCTTTATCCTCTTGAAAATAACTGATAACATAAAAATCCGTGTTAGAATAAATGAGCTAACATCAGATATTTTAGTTATAAGTTTTCGAATAAATCTATTTCATATTTAATGAGATTCTTGAAATGCTACATCATTTTTCCAAATAGATTGGAATTATTTTTTTTCATTTCTGATTTATTTCTTCTGTAACATAATGACAGTTTTTTAGAAGAAAGTTTCGTTCTTTTTTATGAAATATGTATATAATGATAAGTTTCAGAAATAAGTCAAATGTTTCTAGAATATTCCAAGATAAGTAATATGATGCTTTTAGATATTACGTGTTATTTTAAAAACTACAACTCGTCTTTCCGTGTATTATTATATCGTCATAGTTCTATCTTAATAAAATTGAATTCTATGTTTTATACAGTATGCTTTGAGATAATTATGATTTTAAAATCTAAATGCGTAGTTTTACATCCTTTAAATTTTTAAATATCTTCTTATTTCACACACATCTTCACTATGTCACTTTTGTGTGGAAAATGGACCACATTGAACAATATATAATCATACATGCAATATTTCCACACACCTGTTAATGATTTAAATTTACTCTCAGATAATTTCTCAGACTTATTTTCAGATAATTTTACACTATTGTACAGTGCTCAAAGCAATTAAAGAATGTTATAAGTCTTGTATAAAACAACGGCAAAAACAATTAATTTTTCTCCGCATAAAATGGAAGAAGAGAGCGACCCAAATGCAATTTTTTTTTTCATTTTCAAACTTCGGAGTATGCGTATTTTGAGTCTGACGTCAAAAACGATGCTTTATCGGAAGCTAGTGAAATTTGTCTTTCAAGTTACTGAAAGACAAAGAAGAAAACAGTGATCGACATTCAGTAAGTACTTTGCTTCGATGAGACTAAATATTAAGGCTACATAGGATAATTAAACTTTGTATTGCGTTTATTCAAAATGATGAATTTTGATAGTGCGCGCAGTGTTACAAAAAAACTATTAATGGCAATCAAGAGAAAATTTCTAAACATACTCATTTCTGTATTATCTACAATTTAAAACCAGAAAAAAGTAAGATTTATAATTTATCTTTCTTTTTTTCTTTGAAAATATTTTGTAAAAAGTGAAATTTTTTTATTTTCTGTTAATTTCTTAATTTAGTCAATATTTTTTTCAAATAGTCTGGTTTTAGTATAAAGGTAACGCTATTATGTACTTATTTTCACCAAAATGTCCTCCGTATATCCATATTGTCAAATTGTATCATGCGCGAAAGATTTTTTTCTCTTATTATCATATATATTTAAACCTAACATTTCAGTATTTATTTATGAATTTACAAGTATGTATATATATATTTAAACATAAATTTAAATATAAGCTTTATATTTAAATGAAGTTTGATTTTTTTTTTTTTTAAGATTGGAACATAGTGATATTTTTTACTTTTCCCACGTGTTCAAAGTTATCCTACCACCTTAAATGCATTTTAGAAATAAAAAATATATTTTACATATACCGGGTGTCTTATAAATATTAGAACAAACGGTAAGGGAGGGCACATCAAAAGCATTGAGAATTGTATATCAACACATGACGGGAACCGTCATAGGAAAGGGATATCAGAGGTACAAGAAATGAATCAACAGATGGCAATAATACGTTAAATAATTATTGCTTATAAATATTGCATAGATATAATAGATGAATATTGAAAATGTTACAAAAGATGTTCAAAGTTTCTACCATTGCAAATGATGAATTCATTATAACGGCGGACAATATGTCCACGGTCGAACACACCTGCATTTTCTGAAATAGCCGAAGCAGAGCAGAAGACTCTTGTAACCGGATCCATTTCGGACTCTACAGGTGTTGGATACACAAGAGCTCTCTAAAGTAAGAAATCCACGCTGCTTAAATCAGCAGAATGTGGGGGCCAGGTAAGCCGTGCGCCATGCCCAATCCATTTTTGACCGGTAGAACACATCTTCTGTAATGGGAAGGCTCCACATCATGAAACCACTGTTTCCACATGTTGCGCTGAAACCACATTTTGCTTCTCATATTTTGTGGAACAGTGTGAAATAAGCCTGGTATAACCAGTTTTTAAAAAAAATGATGCAGTTTTCCGATGTCAGAGTTGATGGAAACAAGTAAGGAGCGATTATTAAATCGTCGAGCTAACCAGCTCAAACTTTCACTAAGAAGCGATGTTGGGCAGCATGGGGGTTTACTCCGTAAGGATTTTCGCGTGCCCATAGATGGGCATTGTGTTGGCTGAACATCTCGCATGAAGAATGCCTTTTCAATAAACAAAACATAAGGCGTAAAATTAACGTCTTGGCACATTGGTTCATATACCACCATGCAAAACGCACAAATGCAGTAGGATACGTGCGAAACAGCGGTCTGTACTCTTTGGAGATGATAGTAAGACTTCCCCTTGCATAACACGATGCACACAATTCCATAATCCTCATACTGCAGTAGCGACAGCACGTTCACTGGTACTCGGATTCCTCTCTACAGCATCCAACAAAGTCTCATACATGGAGGACGTACGAGTCACACGTTATCTGCTGGCACTACCACTACTATCTCTTAATGAGCCATATTCACGCAAATTGTGATGAACAGTCGAAATCATTGGGTGGTTCAGTAGATCTGCATGTAGGAACCGTTCTCGATACAATCCTCCAGCTGCTCATTCATTGCCATCAGGAAATCCATACACGAAGTGAATCTCTGCCAGTCCACTGTTTGTAAAATGTTGCACGCACTTCTCAAGACGACTTGTGCTCGAATGATTGCAATAATGCCCACCAGCGCTCTCGGAACAGCGTCACATAGTGGCGTACGATGATGTTCCCGGTCATGGATTGCTAAGCGATTCTCAATCAGTGCGCCTCTCCATGTGCCTTATCTCAAATTAAAGTTCGTGCAAATATGTATGAGACACACTGTGTAATACATTTTGTTTCCCTAGTTGTAATCTAAACTATCTTTGTATTATGTGTTTTGTTAAAAATCATCTATTTTTGTCATTCCGAGCTTTATATCGAGTGAAATGTAAAAAAGTATCATTTTTAAATGCTATTTTTTAATCTGCGATAGACAATTATAAATAAAATTATTCATCATTTCCTAGGTGTTATCTTATTTTACATTTGATATGTGGCTATTGGAATCTAACATCGCTTTGATGTGAATGAAACGTTTCCATTTTCGGTCTCCAATAGCTTATAAATATCACTGAGTAAAAATATAATTAGCAGAACAAACTCATGTAAACAATTTATTTCCGACATTGTTTAGAAACGAGAAGGGGTATGTATTAAAATATTTCTTCAGTTTGTTAAAGTTTTGTACCATATATGTTTAAACCAATTGAACTTTAAAAAATAAAAATAAGATTCAAACAATGTGATATTTAAACTAGCCTATACATTTAGATTCCATTCAAATGAAATGGAAGTAAATCTCAGACTTTCTAAATTTTGCATTTCTTATGTACCTTATCATTTTGTATATACCATTCTTAAACATAATACAAATATTTGCAGCTTTTGAAGATAAAAAAAGAAAAAGTCATAACATTTACGTCCAATTCATTTGAACGGAATCTAATTATTTTGGTATAGTTTAAGAATCATATTGTTCGAATTATATTTTTATTTTTTGAGATTAATCGATTTAAACATATTTGTTATAAAATTTTAACCAACGGAAGAAATATTTAAATATACAGTGAAATACGTTTAACACGAAAGTGAAGTAACCGAAAATGGTTTACGTTTTAAAAGAATTTCGCGTAAAAAAGGAAAAATTCGCGTAAAGAATTTCGCGTTCTTTTTTTTTCGTAAGAAAAAGAACAAAACTCCCAAGTATTTTAGACGTCGTCAAATTGTATGTCGATTTCCTGTTAAACTACTAGTAAGTTGCATCCATTAGAATAAAAAACAAGCATTTTTTAATGGGGGAGGGACGTGCTGAGCTTAAACATTAACGTAATGGGATCCCTGTTTTTTAGTATTGTTGATAAAGTAGAATTGCAATTCCAATCTGTTTGCAGATTTCTGTTTTCTTCCTTCTTTTTAATGAACTGCATTAAGCAATTCATCTTCATTTGAAGCGAAATAGCAGTTTGTTTTCTCACCGATTTCTCAGCCACTGTGCTAATAAACCATAAGCTAATTTACAAAAACACGAAATTCACCGATTTTCACACAGAATTCAGTATTTTAAAAACTAAATTAAACAATTTCAACTCAAACTAACTAGATCGAAAGCGAAGTTTTTTCGTGTTAAACGATTTTTATTTCGTGTTAAAAGAAAACAAATGCATTAAATTGCATAGTGTACTGTCTGGACCTCTATATCGTTTCGTGTTAACCGATTTTTCATGTTAAGCGTTTTCGTCTTAAACGTATTTTACTGTATATTGCTTTTCGGGACTAAAAAATGTAGGAAACATATTGCATTTTTTAAATTTGCTTTCCAAATTATATTTTTGTTTATTACGTCAAGTTATTTAATAACTATTTGATTAAGACAAACACATTTCAAAATAACAGAGTATGAGATAATTAGAGTTTCATTTATTGCGTATCGCATCATAATGTGTGATGTAAATTTAGCAATAATTAATCCAAAATGTTTCACCAGTGCAGTATGAGGGATGCCACAGACGGCTATTTTTACATTATATACATACCATTATTTTTTTAATACATTTTCTAGTACATCTATTTTGAAATTCTTGTTAAAGCGTATATAAAAGATTTTTGTTTTGTAATAGTGGTGCGAAATAGAATTAAAAATAGTCGCTTATGGCAGCCCTGAGTAATTCAGTTGTTGTGCAAACTTCCAGCTGGTGCATAAAAAAACCATGTGCATAAAAAAACCATGTGCATAAAAAAACCCATAATAAAAACCTAAAAAACTCGATTTCACATAAATTTAGTTACCCACTTTCCCACTAGTATGCATTATGTTAATTGTGATGAATCATTGCTGCTTATTTTTAACATCATTATAGCTGCCATACAGTAAAACAAAATGAAATCGATTTTACTTAAATCTGGTTACCTTATTTCTTTCCAGGGCGCTGTAAACGAGGGAAAAAATTTTGTTGAATCTGCATTATTTAATTTTAACTTGAAACATGGTTCCCACATTAGAAAAATTTAAAAATCCCTTTTAATGTTTTGGTTATGCAATTTCTGATTCAGGCGCAACAAGAATTAAAAAATCTCTCATGTAAAATTTTTTATCAAAACATAAACTTGACCGTAAGCTGATTTTACAAGTTTATTTGAATTAGTATAAAGAATCAATTTTATGCACATTTAGTAGACCTATTAGAAGGGACGCTGTATACACAAAACAAAAACGTGTTGAAGCGTACCACCTACTTTTATAGCTATCAAACTGTTAAACATAAAAATCTCAAATTTCACATAAATTTAGCTACCTTATTTCCTCCCACGGTCACTATAAATGGAAAAATAAATTGTGTTGATTAAGTGCAACCTATTACATAATAACAATTTACACAGTTGCTGTTTACACAAAATAAATCTCTTTTTATATTATAACTAGTTGATCCGCCCGGCGTTACCCGGCCTAAAAACCTTAAATAAACCTCAAATTTGTATTATTTTACATATTTAATTCCATTTTGTTTAAATTTAGAACACGGTTTCCCCTTTAAGAGCATATTTTTGGTTTGTCGTTACCTCTAAAATTGCGCCCTGGAGGCTCGTTGCCATAAGGTGGAAAACGTTATTCGGATAAACGGCCTTTTTTGAAAAAAAAAAATTCGGAGTGTTCAACTTCAATGTTTTTAGAACTGATTGTTGCGTTTGAGACGTAAGTGTATGATCTTTCGAAATATGTCTTTCAATTTTAACCTTAATGATTGGTTTAGTCGATTTAGGTTAAACAAAATCATAAAATACCCAAATAAAGTCGAAATTTCAATTCTGCGCTTGCTTCTGATGCGTAAATGGAGTTACTCGGCATGCGAAATATCTTCCGAAGACTGGGGATGAAACACTTGATTACTTTTTTATGACAGTGGTTTGCGATTTTAAAATAATAGCTCAGCTAATTATTAGAAATTTAGAATTCTGAGTCTGAGGTGCACCATCAGAGACCTTTGACTACCAGTACACAAATATTCAGCCTCATACGTGCGATAGATTTTTCTAGCCATTGCATACAGACAGACACACAGACAGAGACATAGGAAAACGTTCTTTTAATAGTACTGACTAGCTGGCCCTCCAAGTGTTGCCCAGCCACGTGATAAAAACCTAGAATGAACTTCAAATTTGTATAATTTTAACTCCATTTTGTGTGAATTTATATTTTTAAAGGAAAAAATCGTGAAAAAACATTGAATAAAAAGTATATGATAGTTCGAATCTTATTTTCTGTGTACTTTGATTTTTTAAGTTTATGCAAGCCGAAAGCAAGCGAAACCTCGACAACATTCAGGTTTTATCAGATTTCTTCGAAAGTTTTATGCAATTGTTTTTTCAAAAATATTTCCACTCGTCCGAACCTTTAAAAATTTTGTAAGTAAGGTTAGGCGGGGTAACTGGTCCATGATTATACAATGTGAATCTGGAGCTTCTGACAATTCACCTTCAAAAACTAATGATCATTTGAATTAAAGTCTGAGCTTCTAAAAATATGTTCAGTTAGGTTCCCTCTATCAGAAAGAAATGCTCAAAATTACATTTTAATATTTTAAAATATAAAAATAATCATATTTCATATTTATTTCCTCATGGGTCCAGTTGCCCCATAAAAATGGGGTAAGTGGACCAGGGGAGTCTATGTTCCCATGCGTTAATTTTTATTCATATTAGATATCAGGTCTTGTTTGAAAAACTGTAAACAACTTAAACAAATTTAAATTAGGCAGAATATGCAAATTATATATACAACTAAAGAGCGTTGTAAAGGAAACCTTTGCTGTCAATGTGTGTAAAAGAAGCACTAAAAGTGAAAATATTAGATTTATTCATACTAAAAACAACAACAAAAAAAATAAGTAAGTACTTTTGTACTTTAGTATAGGTAATAAGTATTAAAGCCACATGGGTATTTTAAGGAAATAAATAGCAAGATAAATCTATGAACAAACGGCTACGTAAGTAAATTACTAAAAAACAACGTTTAAACACACAATAAAATAAGTTAATTTAAACAGACATATACGTTTCGTGAGTTCAGGGACTCACATCCTCAGAGTATAAAAACTATAAATACCAAATTATCCCCCCAACTACATGTATTTAAGCCCTTTATCTATATCCAGGGTCGCATTATATTGAGCAAATTTCACTGCTCCTACCAGAACCCTGAATGAGTTATTTTCATTATCCTTTTATTTAACATATTCTAAAGAAAGGTGCTATGAATATATTATTTTCAAAATAGTGGTAGGAACAATAAAAGTTTTCCTATAGAATGCGACCCCTGTGTATCGGACAATTTCAAGGTTTGACTATCTCGATTTCAGTGGCAAGGTATATGCATTTGTAAAATGTTGAAACAATTTAATCACACTAGTATTTACAAGAGAATCTATTTGTAAACATGTAGAAGTATACTTTCGTACACTTCGCATACTTAGTAAAGGAGAAATCATCATTATAAAATTCAGGTGTCAATGTGGCATTAGGGATTAAAATTATGTGATGCCATAACGGCATCACCGTGTCTCAAGGGGTCCAGAAATTTGGTTTGATACCACCCAAAATGCTTTTTTTAATTTTATTACTTAATTTTAATAAGATATTCTATAATTTTCTTTATCCTTAGCAAAAAGCAATGGAGAAATTTATTTCCCGTAGTAAGAGAAACTCAAAAATATTATTTATAACTAATGGGGTAACTGGATCCAGCATGGCCCAGTTACTCCGGATACATGTCCCAGTTACCCCATTCTTGAAACATTTATGGGGTATCTGGGACACCGGGTTTAAATTTGAAATATGAAGTAAATATGTATAGATACCTACTAATACTAATGTAATTATATGCCTAATCTTTTTTAAAAAGTTTGTTTAATAAAAGACTTACAGAATTTAAATAAAAAGCCGAGGAAGTTCAACCATATTGACGTTGTTTTTAAAAAAAGAAACGTAAATTTTTGATAACCTATCACAGCAAAGTGAGAGTTATGATTGAGTTAACACAAGTTGTTTTAGGAAGTGGAGATTAAGATGCATTTTTCACAAAAGCTAAAACTTAAAAAACATCAACAGTTCTTTTTATAAAATAGCCTATGACCCAGTTACCTCGTGTGTCCAGTTACCCCAACTAACCTTAATGTAAATCTGGTCTATTGCGATGCGGTAAAAAGATTGTGTTAAAATACGGACTTTAATTTTTATTTAGAGAGGAAAATATATTTTCTCCTTGATGCACGAAATGACCTGCATTTGCCGATGTATTTGAAAGTGTTAAATTTCATTTTTTTTTTAAATCGATTACATCATTGATTAGAAGAAGGTTTCCGCTTTAAGAACATATTGTTTGTTTGTCGGTATTGCAAAAAGTGACACTTGGAGGGGCGTTGAAATAAGGGGAAAAACATTTTTCGTAAAAACGACCACTTTTGATTGTTTTTCATAGGGTTAACTGCGGTATTGTTTTCTATTGATTGTGGCATTTGAGATCCAAGTGTACGATCTTTCAGAATACGGCTTTCGTTTTCTACTTTAATAAGCGGTTTGGAAGATGGAAGTTTATAATTCTAAATCATTTCTCGTAACCTACCTTTTATTTCTTCTTTTACAATGGTTTAAACATCAATTTCTCAAGTTATGCTTAGAAAAGTAGGTTATTTTACTTTAGGTCCTTTTTTAGCTTTAAAAATCAAATTAACAACGTATATTAACTTTTTTTAACGCCTTCTTTTGACCTTCACAGTTAGAGTTGAGTTGGTGTTTGGCGGCCGACTATCTCCTCGATGGATATAGGCCCAAGGAGGGAGAGCCCCCCGTGGGGGACTTTCACAGTTAGAAAAGATCATTTTCCCTGTTTTTAAAAGTTTAAAGGATTTTTGTCGCAAATAGTATTCAATTTTCATCATAAGTTCAGCCTAAGTTAGACCGCACTGAGACGACGCAAGCAACATAAAATGGTGCATCTAAGGAACAGACACAGGTTCAAACAAAAAAAAAATTTTTCTTTTTGATGCCATATTTTTACCGCTTAAAGGTAACGATCTTCTAAGGAATGTTATTAGCTTATTTTCTACTACAGAAAGCAAATTCAAATCAGATACAAGTGGTCAACAAGATTCTACGAACATGTATGGGTGCAATGGGGAAAGGAATTTAAATATTGTACTTGCAGTTTGTAAGAAAGGACAAAAGAGAAGGGAGATTCCGAGTTTTACATGAAAAAAAATCTCTTTTTCATTCAAGAAACTGTCTATTTTAGGAAAATTTCATTAGGTTTTTCTTGCTGGAAAAACTTTAAATGCGGGAAATATTTCAAAAGGATAAGGTTAAATCTGGGATTTTTTAATATTATAAGTACATGAAAATAATTGGGACTAATGAAAAATGACGTTATAAGCAAGAAATAGTTAAATACGGGTTACGTTAAGTAGGGGTTTCACTATATCTCATAATAACGGCATACATGTAGTAGTATAATAAATTGCTATTGAGAAACCTAGTTGGCCAAGTGTTAGGAATTATGTAATTTTCACAGTTTTTAATTAACTAATTGCGCTAGTCAAACTTTCTGTGATGCTGCAGAGTCTTACTAAAACACGTAAAGCTTTCTATTTTATACACTTTAGAATTTTTTTTTCTAAATATCAATGTAGGCAACTGAGTTAACTTTACGGATTTGTGAAAAAAAAGCTAGGACACATCACTTGACCTTCGTTGTCAAAAACGTTGGTGGTTGCAGGAAATGTTCCCCGCATACATTTTAGTGCGCCAGAAACTAACATTATGCCATTTCGTGTATTAACTTTTTTGTGCTGAAGTTTGGATTTGAAGTCTTTTCGTCTGAGATATGCGAAACTATAGCTTCTTCTGCTGGATTTTTCAGTTGATTTAAGAATCTTTTTGATAGGATTAAGATATATTCTAGTGATTTTTTTTATCTGCACTGTAAAGAAAAAAAAAGTCAAATTGACAGGAAAAAACTGTCAATTTTGACTGTTTAATTTACAGAAAAGCTGTAATTTTTCATTAAAATAGTTTTTTTCTATAAAAAATAACATTTGTTCTGCAAAAATTGCAAAATTCAGTTTCTTTTACAAAAAACTGTTTTTCTTCAAAACAGTTTTTTCTGTAAAAATTATAGTTCTTTTCTGTAAAAATTACAGGGTTTTTTTTTTTACTCTGTGGGATATTTTCACATAATCCTCACGTTTCCTCATCACATAAGACATACATTTGATGTCTTCATACATTACAATACCTTTTGTTACATCTAGGACTTCGCAAAAGTGAACATAGTTACTCTTGCATTCTCGTCAATGGTTTGTTGAGTTCGCTGTATAACTTCAGATGTACTGATTATATCAAAGTGTTTTCAATGCTTCTTAAGATTTGATGTGAGGGAAACGTTCCATCCTCTTTCTCCAATTCTTTATAAATTTTAAAGATCTGCGCAGTTTTAAAAATCGAAGTATTTTGAAGTCTTTATGTACAACATTTCAATCGAAAATAATAAAAAATTTCTAAATTTTTATTTCTTGAGTAAGCTGAGAGTCTTTTATTATTCTTTTAAAAACAAAATGAACTTTATAAAATGCAGCAAAAGCCAGAGAAAGGCATTGTCTTCAAATTCCTTACGAATCATGTTAGAAGAAATGTATGTTTTTAGTATAAATTGAAAATAACAGAATATGAATATTTTTTTATAGCTGCAAATTAGAACTGAATATACTTGTAGTAATATAACAAGAACTAGAGAAATACTCTCTGTAGATGTTTTATCAATATACTTTAAGAATGGTGTTATACTTGCATAAAGTATTTTTATATTGAATATTAAAATTATCATGTCTAATTCTAAAATTAAATTTATTAATTAAACCAATACCTGAATGGGATGCTTGCAAAAAGTTTTTATTATTCAAAGAAACATCAAGTGTTCCTATTAAAAAATGTATAAGTAAAGATTTTATATGTTTTATAAAGACTAGATTTGCTGCTCTGTACATTTACGTAAAGGTAGATACAATAAACATATTAAATAAAGAAAGCTTTTGCCGAAAAAATATTGCCCATTTAAAATATTTTAATGCAGTATAAAAGACATATCTCAACATTTCGAAATTGTTTTAATGTGATAACTGGTTCTTCTGTCGATTACTTTTATCTTAAAAAAATCCAAAAGAAAAGTGTGTTCTTTTTACAACTAAAAGTTCTTTTTTGTTTGATTTATAAAGCTAAAGATATCGTCTTAAAAACACATTAAATGTTTTTTTATAGTGTACAAATAATTTAAGTGACTATTTTGAACCAAATAAATATCTTTGTAATACTTTTTTTTTAATACCTCTTATTTCGAAATAGCTAAATGTGTTCTTTGGAACTGATTCTCTCATTAATTAAGAGATTTAACTACGAAGTTAAGGTTTTTATCTTACAAAAGGTATAATTAAAGAATACAGTTACTTTAACAACAATATTCATTAAAAACATCTTCTTGTGAAATGACTCAAACACTTTATTATTTTTTTTGTGTGAAATTGGTTTACAATGGAGATTTTTTTATACTTATACATAAAAGAAATATTGCCTAATTTAAATTTGAATTTAAAAGTAAAAGAGGGAGAGATATATTTTTCTAAATGTCAGATCTGAAGTTCAATGTAACCCACACAGGTACTATGAATTTTATTTAAATTATTTCTTGAAATTATGAAAAAAAATAGATTTAAAACAATTGAGTTAACAAAATATCGGCATAAAAAATTCGTTTTAAAATTTTATTTACATACTGTTCAAGGAAAATAAGTAAAACCTATTTAATCGTTGTATTGCTTTATTGCTGTATATGAAATATATTATGTACAAATACTCCATATTATACAGATACACCATTCCAAATATGGTTTTCATGATTTTTCTTAAAATTAATGCAATTGATCTTCCTTATATTGAGTAAAGAAAAATGAATTTTGTGTCTTCTCAAATTCATTGTGAATAGCTTTTCTTATTAAAAATTATTATGTGCATCATAGTGTAGTTTTTTTCTTTTACTTTATTGATTAGAAATGTTAAAATATGTTCTTCGTTTTAGTCTTGGCTGTTTAATTCATTCTTTGTTACAATTAAGAAAACCTTTTAGAAAGCATAACTACATTATAAACATTACCAATAACGAAATGTCATTCATATTTCGGCAGATATAAAAAAAATCAGCCTAATAAGTAATGATAATCAAATCAGCATTTTCTTTTAGCCAGCACTTAGTGATTAATCATATAATACTAAGATTTATAAATGAATATATAATTCATAAAAGTTTTAAGCATTAATTAAAGAAATTATATTATAAGCTTAAAATTATAAGATTAAAAATTATAAGATTAAAAATTTTAAGATTAAAAATTTAAAGAGTTTCCTGGTAATGTTTATGTACCGCAATTATAGAAATTTTGCACAATTCAGGTCGTCTCAACAAATTAATTAGTCTCATACATCTGTATACTGGAAATGTCGATTGCAAAAAAAAAAAAAAAAAAAAAAAAAAAAAAAAAAAAAAAAAAAAAAAACAGGCATGCAACTTTTAATACAATCAAAATGCGTACATCTGAATATTACGGAAATCAAAAGTATAACTTCTAGCAGTAATTTTTTGCTTATTGTATATGAAGACGTGAATTTTAAAACTCATCTTACAAAGTAAATAATGTTTTGGTAGACAAAAGTTTGTTTCCAAAGCAGGGGAGACCGGGTATAGTAGGCGCAATTTCTTTAGTTATTGGATTTTAATAAGTTTTTCATTAAGTTTGTTAACAAAATTTCTCTGCACTTTTAATGCACAGACATTTTGCTATAAATACCCGAAGTTCTAAGTTTGTAGCTTTTCTAGTTTTGAAGAAGCCTGAAGTAAAAGAAAAATGTGTGGCAACCTACCCCGTCGCGGGACAAGTTGCATATACCTAGGTGGTAAGTTGGCACATGCTTAATAAAAAGTTAAATGAAACTCAAATAAGACACGCAGTTAAGAGAAATTAATTTTATTATTACCAGCAAGTTTGAACAAAGGAATGATCCCCGTACAATGTAAATTCTAAATTATACAGGCATAAAAATAATGAATAAATCATTAACGTTGAGTAACTTTTATCCTACTCAATATCATTGTCAGAGTTACAGTCATCAAAAATGTAAAATCGAGTGTCGCCATTTGTGTCAGTCTCGTGTGCCGAAAGTTCGCATTCCACCCACTATTCTCTGTGTTTACTCCTATTAAAGTACCAACATACACCCTGCAATAACCTCGTCATCTAAGCTATTGTTAAGATTCGAGCTTTTCTCAAATACAAATTTTCTTTTTTTGTAGGTGAAAACAAAGTTTTCTTTATTATCACTTTAAATTTGGCCAGCTTTTACTGTTGTCGTTCTTTTCTTCTTTTTTCTTCCTCATCTTTTTATCTCTTTAAAAGCTTCTTTTCCTCTTTCAATGACTTTAGATTTGGTAAACATGTCAGTATTTTTGTGGTTCTCTCTTTTTTTTAGAACTATTGTCCTCTATTTTCGTTCTTTCCTCTATTCTGTCTTTTTTAATGATCCAACAACCTAAGCCCAAATCTTAGGATCTCCAGTGACTGCTGAGGATAAACCCGAAAAAAAATTATATTGAATCTTTTAAACATCAAGCTTCTGGCCTGTGATAGCTGAGTTATGAACACAGTCACTCGATGGAACTTCATAATTTGGCCATATCGGGCCAGACTTCTCGAAGGAGTATTAAAAGCTTCAGCAGTTTGCCTGATAGTTTGACCGTAAATTAATACAGCATCCACACCATTTCTTATAACATTCTTCGGTGTTTTAGCCTCTTCAGTATTTCTTTGGTAATTACGCATACTTCTTGTAAAAAAAGTAATTAATTCATGAAATGGGATAAATTAGCAGAAACGAAAAATTGTAATGGTGTTAAGAAAAATTGTAATGGTGTTAATTAGCGCACTGAGCAACTTGCCTTGTATTCAATGCGCCTTCTACTTCTAAACATACCTTCTAAACATAAACAATCTCAGTAAATCACATATGGAGTATGAAAAATTAATCATACACTATGAAAAACTACACTAGTTAAATCGCATTTACTAAGAGGAGTATTAAAAATTAGAAAAAGAATGAAATAAAAAAAAGTAACTTATTGCAAAAAAGATTGCATTTGGTAACGTGACGACTAGTTTTTCTAATTTATCGGGTTGTCACGGTTAAAAATTCCGTTCAAAACGATCTTTTGTAATTACTAAAAAATGGAAAATGTTTTTCAATTATATGGTTTCTAAAAAGCACTCCTGACAATTTTATGCGTTTCCGAATATAAATACAGTGCCCTATTTACGGCAGGGCATTCGGGGCAAGAGACCAGTGCCTCTGATTTTCAAGGGCCCTCAAATGCTGCGGAAGGTTATTCAATTATTGTCCAAAATCTGATGTAGTTTTAACATCTAATGGAATTTTACATTTCATTCTACATTTTATTGTGCTCGTATTGTATTAGGTAGCTTTCATTACAAAAAGTCCTTCCGGCCAGTGCCGGGAGGAAGAGGTAGCTTTTATATTCCTTAATTTTAAAAAGCAAGCTTATATTATTCAAACACACGAAGCTCAATTTAGTGGAAACCGATTATAGGAGATTCAATCCTAATCTTTATCAATACTAAATCATTATGAATGAGAATTTCGCGAAATTAGTCAGTTTTATCAAAGCTGCTTTTATTTAAAGTAACTTACCAAATTCGGTTACCAAATTCGGCGATACCTTGAAGTTCCTGCCATTTTAAGACAATATGGTGGATGAGGCTAACGAGTGAACTTGGTCGAGTCCTTAGTAATTCCTGTGCACATGCTCACTCACATCGGAATCGGTTGATATATACAAGTTCTGTCGCAGGAAAAAAATCAGATTTTTCAAAATGTCACCCACATTAGAAATTCAAACTGCTATATCTGACCTATTTTCTAAGATAAAGACAAAACAAAAAATGCTCCGGAATCCTTATATCATGGTCAAATACTTAAGAAAGAAACCTTTTCTAATTTCTAATTTTTTTTGCACCTCACTTTAAATATAATTTTGTTTTATTTAATTTAATGGCCTCCATTTTGAAACAAGATGGCTGATGAAGCTGGCCATCGAACTTGGTCGAGACATTACGATATACTATCCACATGCCTTCTTACATCGTAATAGGTTAATAAATACGCGTGTTATCACGTGACAAATATCAGATCGTTCCAAAATTTCAGCCAAGCTAGAAATTCAAAGTGCTATAATTCAACCACTTTTTAAGATATATACGAAACAAAAACTGCTCCGGAATTTTTGTATCAAGGTCAAACACATAAAAATCTTTTTCTTTTTCCAATTTTTGATAACTCATTTTAAATTTAAAATTTAATTTTTTTTAAATGGCAGCCCATTTGAAACAAGATGGCGAAAGAAGCTGACCAACGAACTCGATCGAGACAATGGTATGTACTATGTACACACAGAGTTACATCCAAATCGGTTCATAAATACGCCTGTTATCGCGTGACAAAAATCGGGCTGTTTCAAAATGTCAGCCACAATAGAAATTCAAAATACTATAACTCAGCGATTTTTTTAGATATGGAAGAAAAAAAAACTGTTCCGGAATCTTGGTATTAAGGGCAAACACATACAAGAAAATCTTTTTCATTTTCCAATTTTTTGGTACCTCATTTTAAATTTTAAATTAAAAAAAAATTAAATGACCGCCATTTTGAAACAAGATGGCGGATGAAGCTGGCGTACGAACTCGGTCGAGAAATTGGTACGTATTATGTATACACCAAGGTACATCCAAATCGGTTCATAAATACGCCTGTTATCGTGTGACAAATATCAGGTCGTTTCAAAATGTCAGCCAAGCTAGAAATTCAAAGTGCTATAACTCAGGCATTTTTTAAGATATAGACGAAACAATAAATGCTCCGGAACCTTTATATCAATGTCAAACACATAAGAAAAAAATATTTTTCAATTTTAAAATTTTTGGTACCACATTTCAAATTTTAATTTTTTTTAAATTTAAATGGCCGCCATTTTGAAACAATATGGCGGATGAAGCTGGCCAACGAACTCGGTCGAGACATTTGTTTGTACTATGTACACACCGAGTTTCATCCAAATCGGTTCATAAATACGAGAGTTACAGTGTGACAAAGATCATATATATATATATATATATATATATATATATATATATATATATATCAACTTTTGAACGGAGGGTGGTTTCGGGGTCTGGGGGTCAAGATCGATGAAAATATATCAAATTTTTTTGAAATCGCTTTCCTCTGAACGGCTGCAATAGGTAGCTTTTTGTAATGAAAGCTACCTAAAAGCTACCTATTGCAGCCGTTCGGAGGAAAGCGATTTCAAAAAAATTTGGTATATTTTCACCGATCATGACCCCCTGACCCTGAAACCACCCTCAGTTCAAAATTGATATATATATATATATATATATATCTGACCCATGTCACACTGTAACTCTCGTAATTATGAACCGATTTCGATGTAATTCGGTGTGTACATAGTACATACCAATGTCTCGACCGGGTTCGTTGGCCAGCTTCATCCGTCGTTTTGTTTCAAAATGGCGGCCATTTAAAATTTTTAAAAAAATTTAAAATTTGAAATGTGGTACCAAAAAATTAAAAATGGAAAAACATTTTTTTCTTATGTATTTGACCTTTATACAAAGATTCCGGAACAGTTTTTGTTTCGTCTATATCTTAAAAAATGGCTGAGTTATAGCATTTTGAATTTCTAGCGTGGCTGACATTTTGAAACGTCCTGAAATTTGTCACGCGATAAAAGGCGTATTTGTGAACCGATTTCGATGTAATTCGGTGTGTACATAGTACATACCAATGTCTCGACCGAGTTCGGTGGCTAGTTTCATCCGCCATTTTGTTTCAAAATGGCGGCCATTTACAAAAATTAAAAAAAATTAAAATTTGAAATATGGTACCAAAAAATTGAAAATGGAAAAATATTTTTTTCTTATGTATTTGACCTTTATACAAAGATTTCGGAGCAATTTTTGTTTCGTCTATATCTTAAGAAATGGCTGAGTTATAGTATTTTGAATTTCTATTGTGGCTGACATTTTAAAACGACCTGATTTTTGTCACGCGATAACAGGCGTATTTATGAACCGATTTGGATGTAACTTGGTCTGTACATAGTACATACCAATGTCTCGACCGAATTCGTTGGCCAGCTTCATTCGCCATCTTGTTTCAAAAGGGTTGCCATTTAAAAAAATTAAATTTAAAATTTAAAATGAGGTATTAAAAAATTGGAAAATGAAAAAGATTTTTTTTATGTGTTTGGCCTTGATACAAAGATTCCGGAGCAGTTTCTGTTTCTGAAAATTTGTTCTTTGTTTATATCTTAAAAAATGGTTGAATTATAGCACTTTGAATTTCTAGCATGGCTAACATTTTGAAACGATCTTGTATTTGTCACGCGATAACACACGTATTCGCATATTTAGATGTAAGAAGGCATGTGGATAGTATACATCAATACCTCGACCAAGTTCGCTGGCCAGATTCATCAGCCATCTTGTTTCAAAATGGCGGCCATTAAATTAATATATATATATATATATATATATATATATATTTAAAGTGAGGTGCAAAAAAATTAGAAATTGAAAAAGGTTTCTTACTTTAGTATTTGACATTGATATAAGGATTCAGGAGCATTTTTTGTTTGTCTTTACCTTAAAAAATGGCTCAGATATAGCACTTTCAATTTCTATTGTGGGTGACATTTTGAAAAATCTGATTTTTTGCATGCGACAGCACTCGTATATATCAACCGATTCCGATGTGAGTGAGCATGTGCACAGCAATTACTAAGGTCTCGACCAAGTTCACTGGTTAGCCTCATCCACCATGTTGTCTTAAAATGGCAGGCACTTTAAGAATTCGCCGAATTTGGCAGCCAAATGTAAGTTACTTTAAAGAAAAGTAGCTTGGATAAAGCTGACTAATTTAGCGAAATTCTCATTCATAATGATTTAGTATTGATAAAAATTAGTATTGAATCTCCTATATTCGGTTTCCACTAAATTGAGCTTCGTGTGTTTGAATGATATAAGTTGGCTTTTTTAAAATAAGGAATATGAAAGCTACCTCTTCCTCCCGGCACTGGCCGGAAGGACTTTTTTTATAGCATCTTATATTTTATCTGGAACATCCATATTTAATTACTTTATTATTGCGAATATTTTCGTGTATCTTTATTAATTTAAAAATATATTGTATTTTCAATTCTTATCTAATCTTGTTCCAGTTCCCGTCAGATTATTTTGGGTGGGTGAGAGTAGATCGTAGGCGGCAGAGCATCCCAATTTTTAAATAATTGTAGCATGGTACGGAAAATTTATAATTAGATGTAACATACTTTATCATTCCAGATATATAGTCGTGCATAGGAAAAGATAATCAGTACCACAGAATATATTATGGAACGTCTACTCATTTTAATTTCATAATTGTGAAATAATTGTTTAAAAGTAAATTAATGATTATTTTTTTAATAATTATTTGATTATTATTTTAAGTAAATTAATGATTTTTTACTGATATTTTAAAGTAATTATTAAAGTCAATACTGATTAGTGATTGTCTTATTAAGTATCTTTTTCAATATATTTATATCAATCCTTTACTCAATCCTTCTGTAAGCATCGGTGGAAGGGGGCCCCCATAAGCATCTGTAACCGTGGACTCCAAACTTGTAAATCAGCCTCTGCAGAAATAAATTAAAAAAGAGTCAAAAAGTAACCCCCTTTTGCTTTTCCCTGTCCGTGTTTTTTTTAATTGCATGTTCTCGAAAAAGTGTACCTTAAATCGATTTTAAAATATTCAATGACATTTTGTTGATGAAAAATAAAATGAAACATTTCAATATGCAATAACGCATTGAAGAAAATAGATCGCAGCTGGATCATTCTAAATATGTTTAGAATAATTTCTTTTTTGCGTTTATTTTTACAGGCCATGCATTTAACCAGAAAGATAATCTCTATTTTTAAAATAAGTTTTAATTTGTATGTGGAGGGGGCGGGGTACTACACTAAATATCCCTTTCTCTGCCTCACTGAATTTAGTCAATAAGTGAAAAATTTATTACTTGTTATAGCGATTTTATAGTAGATTTTATAGTTTTCAGAACATAGGTCAGCAATCATTTTTCTGTTTATAACAATAACCCGTCCCAGAATCCAAAATACTGAGTAAGACGGAAAATGCCTCGAACCCCCTCTTTTCCTTTTCGCTATCTACCCCAAGTTCACAGTCAAGCAAAATAGGTATTTAGTGGTATGTTAGCATGATTATCTCTTCTTAGTTAACTAGACTGGTTCAGATAAGTAAATATTCACAAACGTGTAAACAGAAAATGAAGAGGTCTAAAGAATGTAACTAGTATTTAGATAGCCAGAGTTTTTATTTTTACTTTCAATTTCTGTTCACTAAAAGTGTACATTTTGTTGATATTCTATGCGAGTACGAGTATCTCCATTAATTATAGTCAAATACGTTGTTAGCTATAGTTATGTATAATCGGAGAAAAGGATTGACGGTTGATGAAGACCATCAGATATTTTTTGATCAAGATACAGATGAGTCGGATTTTTCCGAAACTGAACATGATGATGATGATGATAATGATGATGATAATGATAATGATGGAAAAGAAGAATGGAATGAAAATCTCAATTAAAATGATGGGGATACCAATTTGGATGACGCACAATCTGCAGAAGGTAACGAATCGGATGATAATTTGACTAACTATGAATGGACATCATGCATGGACAATCTTCGATAATGCTATAAAATTTTCCTTCGGGGCCAGTACATGCTTTAGAACCAGGTGCATCCGCTCTACGTTATTAAAGATTATTGATAAGTGATGAACTCTGAGACAATATCATCATTAATACCAATAAATATGCCGATTTCTGTCACAATAACCGCAAGAAAAAAGATGAAAATTGGAAACCAATTTTAATATAACTGAAATTTGGTGTTGTTTGGAATTCTCTTATTTATGAGCATCGTTCGCATGTCTCAATTATCTGTTTATTGGTCAGTAAACTCTATACTTAGCAATCAAATGGTACAAAAAAAAAAAAAAATAAATAAATAAACTTTTGAGCAGGACGAGATTTAGGAAAATAAAACATTATTTTCATATATCGGATAGAGAAACCGAGCCCAATAAAAATGAATAATCGTTCAGATATTCACAAAAATTAGAGCCCATGTTTAATGATGTGAAAGAAAATTTCAAATGCATTTTAATCTGTATAAACATTTATCAGTAGACGAAGCTATGATCAAATACAAAGGGAGACTTCGTATCTTCCAGAACATGCCTCTTAAACCAGCTCATAGAGGATTAAAAATGTGGATGCTATGCACATCTAATAAAGAATATGTTTACAATTTTGATATTCATGGAGGAAAAAATGGTAATATCCAGAGAAGCTCTAAAGGACTGGGTTACGATGTAGTAATGCATCTAGTTAAGCCCATAAAAGGCAGAGGTCATGTATTACTCTTTGACCGTATTTTCACAAGCGTACATTTGGTAGAAGAGCTTCTTAAATTCGGAATATTCTCTTATGGGACATTGATGAGAAATAGAAAAAAAATTGCGTTTGAAATAATAAGTTTAAAATTTACCCAGCCACACGATAGTAAAGTTTTCTAGTGCAAAACTATTCCAAACATGCTTTGTTCGGCATGGCTTGACAAAAAAATAATTTTTATGCTGTCCGCAAATTCTATTAACGGAACAACAATAGTAAAAATAAATACATCCTTAACAACATTTGTTAACTGCCCATTTTCTTTCAACAAGTACAAAAAATACATGGAGGAGTTCATCTAGCGGATCAACGACGTAAATACTAGCGCATTTCACGTAAATCTAATAAAAAGTAAAATTTATGTTAGCTGGGATACAATGACGCGCATAAATCATTTACATAAATATTACTTTTGATTTTGGATAGCGTGGCATAAATGATAAATCAATTTCTTCACGTAAATACATGACAGTGCATTGTATAAGTTCAGTGGGAGTGATATTTTTTAACAGTGTATTGGAAAACTGAAAGTTTTGGTTAGATGTGTAAATATATTTAGCCAAACAGAAAACAATTAAAATTCAATTTTAAAACAAATTGTTAGCTACATCAAGGCGTCACTTAAATTTTGATTTCATATCTTTCAAAACTCATATTTTCAATTTATGAAAGATGTGAATGATAAAACATCAATGAATAAATTTTTATATGTCCTTTTAAATTTAACATAATTCTTACACGTGCAATTATGAATAAAACAGAAATAAAATGGTGAAATAAATAATATAAATGTATATATATATATATATAGCTCTACCAAAAGTATATGAATTATGAAATTTATGAAAAAGAGGTTACAACACACAGCAATAAAACCAATGAACATTTATATCTAAAAAACAATAAATAAACAACTCCTTGCTCCTCTGAAAGTGGGAGGAGTCAAAAAACAGGTAAATATGGCCAACCTCCAAACTCCAATAGTGTAAAAAATCATCAAAGAAACTTTTAAAAACGTAACAAAACAAAACTTCTCTAAAATCATAAACAACCATCCAATTCAAAATCAGTAGAACTGAATTTAACTTATAAGACATAATCAAATAATAATTCTTATATAACTAAATCATTAAGTAACTAAATCATTAAGTAACTAAAAACATTGAACACGTGAGAAGGTCTATCCTTACCTTGACACGTGAAGACTTGAAAAACTGATACCATTAAATATCTACTACACTCCACATCCTCTCTCTAATAGCAGGAGTTGCAAGGCCTTAATCCCAGTTACACCAGCGTCAACTAGACTTGTCTTTCCGTCATCTTTATATTCATATATTCCATTCCAGTTCACTTTAGGTCGAACTTGAAATTCATCAAAATGCAGACGTTCCTAAAAAGACTTTAGTCCACACTCTTCATATACTCAATCAGTTCCCTCAGCATCCATTACGGTGTTTGGCCGCTTATCTGGTGCCATTTCAGACAACTTTTTTTAAGCTGATTTACATAATGAAAAATAAATTAGTATGGAAATGAATTATTGTAAAAATGATTAGCAGTAAATTTAAAAATCTGCGAACAGAAAAATTCTTTACTGCTACAAATCCTATAAAATCTATTAACTTGCCCCAAAATAATGTTTATGAAAAATCCCGTTTATCAAAAAGTTTAACTAATATAATAATAATGTGATATATATATATATATATATATATATATATATATATATATATATATATACCGGGTGTCCTAAAAAGGACTGACTGATTTTAAAATTCAATAACTTGCAAACGGTGACAGATATTTAAAAATTTCTTGCAGGAGGTTTATGCATAAGGTCAAAAGTTTTATTACAGTGATTTTCGATTTTAGTTCGAATTACAAACAATAGATAGCGCTGTAAGCAATAGTCGCTAAATACAGGCTCGATTTTGGGTCCTTTCTCTTGTTTCATGCGGAAAAAGGAGATGGAAGTGTATTATCCGGGCCACGAAGTACCAAAAATCGAGCTTGAATTTAGCGTCTATTGATCGCAGCGCCATCTATTGTTTGTAATTCGAACTAAAATCAAAAATCACTGTAAAAAAACTTTTGACCTTATGCATAACCCTCCTGCAAGAATTTTTAAAATATCTGTCACCGTTTACAAGTTATTGAATTTTAAAATCAGTCAGTCCTTTTTGGGACACCCGGTATATATATATATATCTTCTTCTATAATAATAAAGAAAGAAGTTTGTGTGTGAGTGAGTGAGTGTGTCGACGGTGTTCTGAAGAGACCACTGGACGTAGAGCTACAAAATTTGGGGAAAAGGTACGTCTATATATGAAGTTTTGCACCTCGAAGCCCGATTTTCGATTTTTTGATTAGATTTTTTTTAATTTAATTTTTTATGCGATTTTTAGCGCTTTTTTATGTTTCGAGGCGATTTTTCCATATAAGTGAGAAGAATATGGTTTCTTTCTTTTAACCCAATGTAGTAAATTTTGTCTCTTTTCAAAAAAGTTTATTCGGAATTCGTGCAGCGATTTTTGAATTTTTAGCGAATTTTTTATGCAATTATTAAATAGCATTTAATGCATTCTCATACCTATAAGGATGTTACCGTAGAGGGACACAGTTCTGTCGCCAAATAACATCAAGTTTGTCGCCAACTTGGCTATATACATCACCAAATTTGGCGACCAAAATGAGTCGCCAAAAGTGACGCCATCTTGGCGATATATATAATATTTAGCCAAATTCCGATAGACTTCCACTGTAAAACAATAGGGTTTACTTGCTTACAGAAAATCAACAAATTGAGATATTTTAATACAACAAAAACTAATATTAACTTAAGGGATTATATTACTTATATTTAAGGGAGTCCAAGTAAATTAATTACGAATAAAAGTAACATGATCTAATGCTTAGCATGATTTCCTAAGCATAAATTTTAAGAGAGCCCACAGGTCAAAGGAACTAGATTTGAAACATTTATCCATTTATAGTAAATTTTGACTTTCGTGATTTTTGAACTTTTTGTTTAATGCGATTTTTACGTTTCTTCGCAATCTGCTGCAGTTTTTTGACCTAAAGTATATTCTGCCCTCGTTTCAATAAAGTTTATTTGGATTTCGTATAGCAATTTTCGAATTTTTCGGGAATTTTGTATGTGATTTTTAGTGTATTTTAGCGATTTGCTACTATTTTTCCACATTAGTGAAAGGAATCAACTTGCAATCTTCGAACACAATATATAATTTGTTTTTCTCTTTTAAAATTTTCAGAAGCGATTTAAAATTTTTTCGCGATATCTTATTATGATTTTCAGAGCTTTTTTGTAATTCCTGCTGTTTTTTGGCGTACCCGGGCAACGCCGGACAAGTTCGCTAGTATATATATATATATATATATATATATATATATATATATATATATATATATATATATATATATATATATTGCATTATTTCAAAATGCCTAAACACCATAACTCCAAAAGGATGTTGTATATCTGCAGAATTTTTTTAACTATAAAATACATAAAAGAACAAGAAAGACAGGTAAAAAAACAAAAACAGTCTGTTCTTCATCAGTGGGAGGACAGACAAAAAACTAACTCCACCTCCACTTTTAAAATTTGCAGGTTTCTGAACACACGCTCACCCCGCATTCAATATTGAAAAACTATTGTCATTTTATTAACCAAATTCCATAAAAAACTAAAATAACTCAAATTAAAACTAACAAACATGATGTTAACAATACAAAAATTATCATACAAAAACAAAAAAGCTTTAATAAAAGGTCTTTTAGAGAAATACTTAAAAAATTGCCATTAAAATAAAAACAAAAGAAATGAACTTAACTTGCATGAATGCAGAATAAACGTGCGCCCCCCAAACCCACAAAATAAAATTTCTCAAAACATGAAAAACAGTAATACCTATATAATGTTTCTCACCCGTCAACAATAAACAAATAATTTTTCTTCCAAAGCCATTGTCAAATACCAGAGTTCCAGGTCTGCAACTTTCTTTCGTTTCAATTCATCAATACACACCCGTTCTTTTAACAAGACTTTAGGATGCCTATGTCATACAAAAAGTTCCAGAAAGCTGCAATCACATGTTCATGCCGCTAGTCCACATCGTTGCCATTCCCTTTTTAGAACTGTCTTTAAATAATATTTCAAAAACTTTATAGGATAATAATTATTGTAAAATAAATTAGCCAACAACTTAAAGATCTGTTTATAAAAATTATTGTCTCTGCCACAAATTTTATTAAAACGTATTAATTGATTAATGATAATATTTATGTAATTTTTTTTATGTAAATTTGAAAACCAATGTGGCATGCTTCTAGTAAAAAAATGAAAACTATTTCTCTTATCGTACAAATCCAATATCAATTTATTATCAATAATTTTAAATAAAATATCCAAAAATTCTGCATCATAATCATCACTGTTTGCTCTATTCAATTTTAAACAATTTGGATATATAATATCATATTCATTAGAAAAATCAAAATTAAAAATCAAAATATCATCAATATATCTAAAGACCTTTAAAGACCTGTTATATTTTATAGTATACTTAAATTCGTAATAAAACAAAAATAAATTTGCTGCTGTACTAGAATAGTTTGTCCCCATCCCTATACCACATATCTGATTAAAGGTATTATTGTTAAAAGTTACATAATTATTATAAAAACAGAAATGACATAAATAAAATTAAATCTAAATCATTAAAATCATTAAAAATAAATCTCTATTTATATTTAATTCATCATTTATATTAAAAACATCAAAAATACTCATTAAAACATCATAAAGTGAAACAGATTTTCAAAGTCGAATACCTGCATTTTCAGAGGAGTCAAAGGCAATTTGTCCAGAATTTCAACACTATTATCAATTGACCAGAAATAACTATACTTCTTAAATTTATACTTTAAAAAATCATAAATCTTTTTTAGTAAATTCTGTAAACCAATATTAATAATATATATATATATATATATATATATATATATATATATATATATATATATATATATATACGTATTATATATATATATTATTTAATATATATATATATTAATAAATATATATATAATATGATAAATAGGATTATTTAAATTTTGATATTCAATAAATGCCACACTGGTTTTCAAATTTAAGTAAAAGGGTTTTCATCAACATTATTATGAGGCAAGTTACCAGATTTTATAGGATTTGTAGCAGTAAAGAATTTTTGAGTTCGCAGATTTTTAAATTTACTGTTAATAATTTTTAGAATAATTTATTTCCATACCAGTTTATTTTTCATTATGTAAATCAGCTTAAAACAAGTATTCTCAAATGGCAACAGCTAAGCGGCCAAACACCGTAATGAAAGCCGAGGGAACTGCTTGAGTATATGAAGAGTGTGGACTAAAATCATTTCAAGAACGCCTGTATTTTGATGAATTTCAAGTTGGACCTGGAAGGAACTGGAATGGAATTTATGAATTGCAATGAAATTTATTAATATAAAGAAAGATGACGGACAGACAAGTCTAGTTGAAGCAGTTCTAACTGGGATTGAGGCCTTGCAACTCCTGCTATTAGAGGGATGATGTGGAGTGTAGTGGATATTTTAAAGAAATCAGTTTCTCAAGTCTTCACGAATCAAGGTGGTGATATGACCTCACATGTTCAATATTTTTAGTTACTTAAATATTTAGTTACATAAGAATTTTTATTTGATTATGTTTTATAAGTTAAATTCAGTTCTACAGATTTTGAATCGGTTGGTTGTTTTGATTTTAAACCAGTTTTGTTTTTTTAAGTTTTTCTTTGATGATTTTTTACACTTTTGGTGTATAGGGGATGGCCATATCTTGCGAAACCTGTGAAGATTCAATTTCTATTTTTGGTACTTGTTTTCTGACTCCTGCCACGTTCAAGGAGCCAAGAGCAAGGAGTTCTTTGTTTATTGTTTTTTAGTTATAAATGTTCATTGGTTTTATTGTTGTGTTTCGCACCCTCTTTTTCATAATTTTCACAATTAATATACTTTTTGATTGAGCTATATTTACTTAATGCATATAAGAAGCTGCGTTGCGCCTGATGCACTGGGATGTTTTTATTACACCTTTTTAAAAGCATTATATATATAGATACGTTAATTAATAGCATAGCGATTTGATATCAGTATTTTTAAGTTCCATATTTAAAATTCTTATAGCAATAAGATAAAGTGCTGCTTCACAAACTTTTAACCCGTAAAGAGTTTTTTGCATTGATCGTGTTATTTGATTTTTTAAGAACTTTTTAGTAAGATATGGAAGTAATATGCAAAATGTGTTTTTTTCATGGTTTGTTTCACAGATATAGAATGTTAAATTTTAACGTAAAAAAAATTACTTTCTTGAGAAAAATATCAAGAAATAGTACTTTTTAAATATTTTTATTTAAAATACAATAATTGCTCACTAATAAAATTAAACAAATATATCTAAATCAAACTCTATCCTAGAATTTTTTGCTTCTTTCTGTACATCTGTCGAAATTCACGATAATGTTTTCCGTGAAATTTTTTTATAACTAATTTTCATAATGATGATCGATTTTAAAGTGTTTCCGGAACCGCACGCCATACATTTGCGGATAATCCGAAACATAATCGCCTTTGCACATGCTGAAGAAAATAAAATAATTACTTTTATTAAAAAAGAGATTTTTTGCTCTTTGTTCCATAAATAAAATCCGCTACTGAAGTAATGCTTTCAACCAAGATCATAACATGATAGTAAGGGTGTTTTTTTTTTTTTTTTTTTTGTTTTTTTTTTTTTGGGGGGGGGGGGGGATAGCTTTGATTTTTTTGGTAGGTTTAATCGAAGCGGATAACCCATTAGAGTGAATAAGCTGAAACTGGAAGGAATAGGGCCTTGGTGCTAACATTTTCTTTTAGGTACTTTTTTGCATGTTTATGTAAAAGAGAAATGGTTATGCAGTTTTTTGTTTGTTTCATTTACTTATCAAATCTTGTAGGTTATTACCAAATAGATCGTGTTCCAAGTGCTACTCAACTTTTAATTTTTTGTTGATATTCATAAAAAGAAAATATTGTATTTTTGGAATTTTTTGGCTTCAAGTTTGTGATTTATTTACACAGAGGCGACTTTTATTATCGTTTAAACTGCTGATGATAGAAACATTCTTCCATTTGAGAAAAAAAGCTCCACCAGTGGCAGACATGTTCTGCTCTTGAAGCTGGTAGATGGGAGGTGCTGTGTTCGAACTCAATCGCGCCCGTCGGCCTAACCATTCGGGGTTTTAATGGTTTTCATCGAACCTTAGGAAACCTTGCGTAAATACGGGTTAGGTCCCCTTAAAAAGAACTTCCAAGCAGGACACGCCACTAGGTCCTATATTCCTCATGCAGATAATATATATATATAATATATATATATATTTAAATATGTTTTTTTATATCAACCCTGGGTCCTAATACCTTATATTTACAGAAAAGTTATTCTATATCTAGGAAGGAAATAAAAAAAATCGCCACTTGCGGTATTATGATACTTTCAATTTTATGAAATTTAAATGCCTACCTGCACTAAAAAAATTTCTTTCGTTTTTTAGTACCGGAAAACACAGAAATATATCGTTTTGAAGGAAAGGAGAGAGTGCCCAATGAAATCTACCCTAGGGTCCCGGAAGGTAGTTTAGATTATCCTAACCCACCCCCCATCTGCCCACCCGCACACTCTGAATAACAGGCACCTCGAAAGAGCGGAATTTGTCCGCTATTCGGAAGTGCCCGCTGTTGAGAAGTAAAAATGTACAGATATATAATTGTTAGGGATAGGGGAAATGTTCTCTTAATACAGGTGTTCGATATCAGGGAGTCCCTGTCATAGACGTTTAATTGTACTTAAAGAAGTAGAGGGCAACTTCATTTGCCATAAAACCTTTGATTAAAAAATTGATTGTTTTTTATTGTAATACAAATGCTGATTATGGATTATAGTCAGACTTTAAAAAAAACACCACCGAGCCTTTGCCTGGTAAAAACCTTATTTTACACTAACATTAAAAATAAATAAGCAAATAAATTCCTATTCAAATAGCAAACTTCAAAATGATAATGGAATAATTGATAATCCCTTTTTCATATAGCAACAGTTCGAATATACATACATTCAAAACAGAAATAGCACAGGTAAGCTTCAATCTTCCAGAGCATCAAATGAAATTACACCCTAAGAAAAAGGTTGCCAAAGTGAACTGGTAACATTAAATCGCCAAAATGTAATCTCGTCGATATCATGATAAAGCAACGACAAATTGACTAAATCTCTTAAATATAATTTCTGTTCAAAAAAGATATTGAAGCTTGGTACTAATCTACATTTTCGAGACCAAAATTAATTTTTGGGGTCTATTTACCAGTATTTAAAATTGCAAATGTACGAGAAAGTCGTTATATCGAATATTATTTTTACATTTGAAAGACTGATTGCAGCACCAGCAAACACTAATTTCAATAATTCGGAAATGTAAACTCGATTGATTTTACTAGATCTAGCTAAAAAATTGAAGATTATTAATTATTTGCTGAATATATAACAAAATAAATCATGTTATATGAAAGTGTAGATATTATGTTTCACTAAATGCTAGTTGTAAAGTATATGTATCAATCTTTTAATTACGAAAAAATTATTTAAATCTTTTACCCCCTTAAACGCGAAGTTATTCTGTTTTTCTATTTTGTAAATCCTTTTTTCAGAATATTTTTCTTTTCTCACTTTATTAAAATAACGCATACTTTGCGACGATCGGCAGTTAGTATCGCCCCCCCGCACACACACACCACCACCATCACCACTCGTAGATATCATATATACTCTCAGACCGATCTGAGTATATACTAGAATTTTAATACCGTGTAATTAAAGCGCCTCTGAATTATTTTACGATTTTCCGCCGCATTTTTTTTTTTTGGGGGGGGGGGGGGGTGCGGAATACGGGGAAATTTTATATATGTTACCGACCAAACCCGATTTTAGGCAAAACTAGATTGGCCTAGGCCAGACTAGTTTATCCTAACGCGCATAGGACACACTAGTTTTTCCTAGACTAAACTAGTTTATCCTAACGCCTATAGGATAAACTAGTTTTTCCTAGACCAAACTAGTTTATCCTAATGCCAACAGGATAAACTAGATTTTCCTAGGCCAAACTAGTTTGACCTAACGCTCATAGGATAAACTAGTTTAGCCTGCTATTCATTGGTCTGAACTAGTTTATCCTAGGCCAATCTAGTTTATCCTAGGCCGATCCAGTTTATCCTAGGCCAATTCAATTTTACGTGCTTTTATTGATCCCAACTACCGCTCCGTCGCCAAACTTGACTAAGTAGTATTGCCGTCACCTCTGTATAATATATTTTAATTTATGAGGAGTGGGATATTGTCCACCTATCTTCCTCTTTTCACCGCCACCGGTAGTTACAAAATATGTTCCATGTGACAAATTGTGTGCTGTATGACCAAAGAATTGGATGAGAGTTTATCATAAAATTAGGAGAGAAAAAAATTAGAGGATTTATTAATAATGTACAGTATAATCTTGAAAATCCGGCATCGTCGAGACCGGGACTTTATCAGATTTTTTAAAATTCGAGATTTATGAAAGAATATCTCATGTACTTTTGATATTACTAATGGTGCATTTATTCATAATTAATTTAAAGCCAAGTGATACTTATGTGAAAAAAAAAATAAATATTAAAATAAACAATGATTTTTTTTTATATTTATTCTTTTTTTCTCACATAAATATCACTTGGCTTTGAATTAATTATGAATAAATGTACCATTAAGGACATCAGAAGTACATTTGATATTTTTTCAAAAATCTAGAATTTTTAAAAATCCGGCGAAGTCCCGGTCCCAGTCTGACCTAAAATACATATATTTTTAAGCTACCATTATTCCACAGTTAAAAATCTCTTTAAAGAATAGTACATATACATTTATACGGATGGGGATACAGAACTGCAAAACTTATTAGAAGAAATTGTGTATGAGGAAATCCTGTTTTAAACGGATTTATTTTCTTTATCGGTGCAAATTGGATATTATAATCCGTTTGAAAAAATCATAATACATTTTCAAGAAGCGACGGACTTGCTAAAATAGGAAGTTAACTATAACGAAGTTTTTTTTCTCTCCTATGTGATTCTGTCGTAGAAGGTTTTTCTACATAAAACATTTCAGATTTCCAAGTCTCCAAGCCGTGTAAAACAATTATTCAGTTAATTATTCAGTATTAGTAATTATTCAGATACTTACATACAAATAGTTACATACAAATCATTAAAAAATCAATATAGTTTACAATAGAATCGTTAATATCGTTAATCCATATTTTATGGCTTAGAAATTAAAAAAAATTAAAAATTCTATACTATAAAATCTTCTAAGTCGGAATTGCCTAAGAATCAAGAAAAATCCGTTATTGGCAGGTCCCCCTTATTAGGAGGTTCATCATCTGTTGTAAATGCATTATATTATTTTTACAAGTACGCTAAAGATCCCATAATCCTGCATCCTAAGGTCCGGCATGCTGGATAATCCGGCACGACTTTCGGAAACAAAAATGAATCTAGAAGAAATAAGAGAGTGAGTTGAAAAAGATTTTGATGAACCGACAGTTGAAATTTTGATTGATGAGGGCATCATTCAGAGTGTTATCAACCTAACAGCCCCCAAAGAAGTTGTCTGAGATGAATATGATGTGCACGAGTCAAACAAAATCAAGCAGCTGATGCCTCGAATACATTTATCAGGTTTTCTGTGCTCAGCCGTTTGTTCAACCATGCAGCAATTATAAAACTTTACATAACAAGAAATGGCTTCCTAATAAAATGAAGAGAAAAGACAACTACAAAATGAACTGCTATTCGAGATTTGTTTAAGATAGCTTCAACGGTAGGCCAACTGTGCGCGTTTTCATTTTATACTCCTGTACATAAGCTGTACAAAACTTACATTATTGAGTATTTTTAATATTCTCTTCAAGCTGTTTAAAGAATTAAAAACCTGCTTTAGTAGCATTTTCTGTTTAATTCTAACTTCCGCACTTTTTCCCGACATTCATAATGTAATCTGGAAAATTTCGTAATCCGACATGCTGCAAGTCCCGAACGTGCCGGATTAGAGGATGTTTATTGTACTAATATATTCATTTTACGTAGATCAACATATCTTTTTTTTGTTGTTGTTGTTGTTAAACACGGCATTCCGTCATAGGCAGGTTATTTTTCTCAGGTTATACCGTACTTTAATTTTATTATCTGAAAATGCATCAACGCATCTTAAAAAAAAAAATAATAATAATAAATATATAAAATTTAATTGTGTAATAATAGCCATTTAATGTACATTAATTACATTAAAAAAAAGTTGTGTTGGGCAAAATGTTAGTGATATTTATACTGAACAGACAAGAGATCCTGCCGGTCCAAATGGTTTTCATATAAACTGGGTTAGAAATTGGACTGAAAAATTTTCCCTTTGCTGGCCTCAAGAAGAATGCAGGCCAGTCCCGAATTAAGCCGGAAAAAAATTGAGTCCCGGTCTATCACGGTTCGAACCTCTCGAAAATATAGTCCCCAAACCAAGTCGGGACCGAATGTCGGTCGGGAAGGAAAATTGGGCCGGTCCGTAAAGACCTTACATCGAATAACCAAAATACAATTCACAAATTTTGTAAATTTGGACGCTAAACTTCCAGTATATATATATTTTTAAAAACGAGTTTTTTGTGAACTTTTCACACTTTGTGTACTTTGTGTTTGAGTTCAGCGGATTCGTTTGAAAATTTTTGATTTGAGCGTGAACTTGACTCATTTTTGAAAAATTGAATTTGCGTTTGAATTGGCCTAGGATAAACTAGATTGACCTAGGATAAACAAGAAAGTTATCGCCGAAGCGGCCTTTGGGATCAATAAAAGCACGCCAAATTGAATTGGACTAGGGTAAACTAGTTCAGTCTAATGAATAGCAGGCTAAACTACTTTATCCTAAGAGCATTAGGCCAAACTAGTTTGGCCTAGGAAAAAGTAGTTTATCCTATGGGCGTCAGGATAAACTAGTTTGGCCTAAGAAAAACTAGTTTATCCTATGGGCGTTAGGATAAACTAGTTTGTCCTAGGCCAATCTAGTTTGGCCGGTAACATATACATCATTTAGAAGTAGACTTTGTTTCAAATAGATTGGTACCAGGAACTTTCTTCTACTATAATTATTTGCAGAGTTAGTAGTAGTCGTTTACTTTTTTTTCCACGACTGTACTTCTAATGCATTATTATCCAATTTTGAGTCAAATTTAATATTTAATTTTTGCTGCTAACATGTATAATTGATCTTTTAAAATGTTTTCTTCAAAAGAACTAAATATCAATGTTATTACTGTTGTAAATTATTGCTGGCTAATATTAATGCTTTTCGGTTGTAACAGATTTTTCCTCCGAGACTGCTTAAACAAAATTTACAAATTTTCAATGCTTACAATCTCTTTGAAAGTTTTTATCTTTCCGTAATAGGGAAGACGATATTTTCCCCATAAAGATTCCTTGACGCCCTATGCAATAGTACACAAAATATATCTATTAAAAATAAAAACCATTATGCTGTAATAAAATAAATGTATAATGTATCTTTAATTAGTTACATGAGGAATAAATTAATTATACCATATCAATTCAACTAAAATATCCTAGTTAATCTGAAATTACATTAATGAGAATACGTAAAGGGGTACAGGAAAACCTTTTTTTCCCTTTTTCAATGTACCAGAAAGCTGTCAGTTCCGTGTTTTAAAAGTTTTTTAGTTTATGGCTCTTTCTTACCGTTGGGACAAAATCTTAGAGTATATCTCAAGTCGGCTGTTTAGCCCGGTAAGTAGTGTCGGGACTGGTGGCCTCTCTTCTGGTCAGTCACGTATTTCAGTGTTCTGATCTCGAACGCTGCATTCATAAATTCTCGATAGTACCATGTCGCTGACAGGTAACGAAGTAGAAGATTCATCGGTACCGCATGGGAGTGGTAGGTAGCATTAAGAATCTGCTACAGCGAGTAGTAGGGATGGTCTCCAAGGCTCGGACCTCTCCGGACGGGCATCCAAAGGCTCCCAGTCGTCGAATTTAGGTAAACAAGATGGGACAAACGGGCTCGGAATAATCGAAATCCCTCTTGGGGGATGGTGGATCTCTCGGCAAAGTCCGTTGAGGAAGCGCACTTATTAGGTGCGAGAATGCTGACCGAGTTGAACAAGCTCAAGACTCTGATGGCCTCGAAGAAAACGTAATTTTGGGATTTCCTTGCACGCATAAAAAATCTGATTGTCCGGCAGCACGCTTGGCTTATTTTCCTCAGCGAGAAACCTTCCCCTGGCGGTGATTCGACAACTGGAATGAGGACGACACGAGCCAAAAGAAGGAAGGCAGCTAAATTGCGGAGGGAAGATGAAAGGCAGAAGGAAGTCCCAGGTCCAGGGAATGTCCCCAGGGAGGTGGTACCATCTGATAGGGCCTACTCGGAAGGCGCCCAAGGGAAAGCGAAAGAGTGGACTAATGTCATGTCAAGAGGTAAAAGCAAAGAACGGTTGAGAGAGGAACGTGCTAAAATTGCTGGAAATACCCCAGTGAGCTCAAGGGATCCGGGAAAGAGTGGGGCTGCTGGGACCAAGGGGATTGGTTTGGCGAGGGCCCGCTGTATGCAGGATCGGCACGTGTTACAAATTCTCCCAAAGGATGATACTGTAAATTCCAATGTTACCCTAAATATGGTAACCAGTCAGATTGGTCCAATGAAAGCCAAAGTGGCTCTCAGGAGCACGCGTAAAATTCCTAAGACGGGTGTGCTAATCTTCAGGGATAACGCCGCAGACCTTGAGAGGCTCAAGGTCGAAGTGGAGAAAGCTGAACTGGCGAAGGGTCACTTGGTCACTGTCTCCGTCAGGCGTAACCCAGATATAGTTATCTTTGGTGTCGATGCGTATTCTACAGGAGATGGGACCGTGGAAGCCCTGAACAGTCAAAATCTGGCGTTAGAAAATGTCCGAATCTTCTTTAAAATTTGGTTTCAGGGTTGAAAGGAGCGGAATATGGTAGTCATCCTGTATCCGGAGTCGTTTAAGCGTATTGCCGGTAGACGGAGACTAAACGTTGGCTGGGGCATGAAATATTTTAGCTCTCAAAGGTGCCCCCTCCACTTTTAGCAGTGATGGCAGTACGGCAACATGGCGAGAGATTGCCACGGCGTCGTGCGCTGTGGGAATTTTGGTAGTCAGGACCACATAAAACAAGATTGCACCAGTGAGTCTGTATGTGTAAACCGTACGGAAGTCAACACAAGGAATCCAATGGATAAGGCTCCGACCACCAGTCACGCGGTGGGTTCAAGGGAGTGTTATGTCTATCTCAAACAACTGGACTTGAAGGAGAGGAGACATTATGGTAACTTGGCAACTAGTCCGAAGTGTCTACACCTTAACGTCAACCGCAGTTATGCGGTCTCAGAACAGTTAGGTAAAACAATATCCTTTCATTAAGTATCGATATTATCTCCCTGAATGAACCGCACATATGTGAAGGTACTATCATTGGTAGTCCTAACGGTTACACTGAAGTTATTTCTTCAGAGAATCGGGGAAGAGCGGCCTTCTGGTTTAGCCCGAGACTGAAACACTGTGTGGTCCTTAACACAAGAGACATTGTGGCTATACGTTGCATGGTTTTCGGTGAGGAGATGATAATAATTTCGTACTATTGTTCTCCGTCTGGGGACATCGTCCCTACCCTAGTTCAATTATCTGGCTTGATTTATAAGTACCCAAATTACAACGTTCAGGTTGTAGGAGACTTTAACGCTAAGCATTTCATCTGGGGTAAAAGGCCAACGGATCCAGAGGGCGAGGAAGTTATTTTCTTCATCATGGCTCACAATCTCGAAATCGTTAATAAACCGGACAGTATTGCAAATTTTGACGCCCACCGGAGCAGATAGGGATTGATATTTTGTTAGTCCGTAAATGTGCTCGCCGCATTGCTGACTGGACCATTTAGGACTGGGTGACACTTAGTTATCACAACGCCATGACCTGGACCTATCAAGGCAGGCCAGAAGATGCGCGTCCCATGGATGGTCACCGTAGGTGGAAACCTAGGGACCTGGTCTTGTGCTAATTCCTCAAGGGTCTGCGATAAGCGGACATGGATGTGTATTATCACGACTGACATAATAGTTGAGCATTTTGAATCAACTTTTCCGATGCTATGTTTGGATCACCAGAAACGTCGCCTTATCGCAGATAAGGAAACGTGTTGGTAGACCCCAGAGATAGAACGCTAAAGGTCAAAGATGCGTGTACTGAGAAGGTTGTACAAGCGCACGCCTAACCCTGATAAGAGGAGGAGACGAGAGGCTCATTTTAAACGTAGTAGGGCCGAGTGCAAGAGAACGACTGTCTGGACTAAACGAGCCTCCTTCCGTAAATTTATTACAGAGAAGATCGCTAAATGACATAGACCAGGTTTGTGGGTGATGCGAGGAATGTGGAGGGCCGGAAGCTCCAATCACCCTCAAGCTATCCGGTGGGGAAGTGGCCTCAAATTGGCAAGAGACGCAAGTGGCCATCGCTCACTACTTCCGACAGGCCTATGAAGTCCGGCAGACGGCGATCAGTAAGACTGACATTCCTGACTTGTTCGTCATGGAGGAGGTAGACTTAGTTCTAAACTCAATGGCGCGTGACAAGGCGCCAGGATATCACGATTTTGGTCTGGAAATAGTCAAAGAAGGCTTTCGCTTTCACCCAAATTAATTGCTCTCTTTGTACAATCAGTGCGAGTCGCTTTCTATAATTCCTCCCTGAAGGCAGGGTCTCATGACTTGCGGTGTGGCTCAGACTGCTTGCTGCGATCTTGCGGGGCTCGGGCGGCCACGTTGCTCGGCGGGTATCATTGATGGTGCCTCCCCTTGCTGGGTGCAACGCGCCCAGTTGTGGCCAGTTCTGGGCCTTCGGTTGCTCGTGGTTGGCGGGTGCTGTGGTGGCGACTGGACTTCTTTTGGTGCCTTTGGGACTGGAGATAGCTGCGCTATCTCCTTGGAAGGACCGCATGAAACCTCTCGGATCTGGATCGAGAAACTTTTGTTTTTTTTTTCTTTTAATAATCTGGACGCTTATTTCTTTTCCAGGATAGAAAATCCTTTCCTCTCTGCGAAGTAGCGTGCAAAAAAAAAATCGTTCTCATGTAATTGGAAAAAATTTACACATATATACTTTCAAACTAAATTATACTACTATAGTTTTATTTTTTTAGTTTAAATACACAACAATAGGATTAAAACAAATTTAACAATAGAGATACGGGTTGTTTCTAACATACTAATATTTTTCGAATAAAGTACAAAAGAAAAATTTATATTATTAAAGTTGAGTTCTGAACCTATGTCCCATTTCTCCATGTAGAAATTATGTAATATTTTGAACAATACTGTAAAGTAATAAAAAAAAGAAAGAAAAGGAGCACATTATATGTTCCTGAATTAATTTTTGTTTGTACACACATGAGATTCGTAGGGCTGCTACAAAGAAACTATAAAATCAAAAAGGTTTTACCACCTATTGATGGTAGTTGCGAATACATATAATAGATACGAATGAATCAGAAAGTATTGTCAAAATTGTCGTGAAAATCAAAACGGCCGTGATTGAATAGAAATCACCTATCATTCAAGATATATCAAGCCCTTTATATAGATATACCGGGTGTCCCAAAAAGGACTGACTGATTTTAAAATTCAATAACTTGTAAACGGTGACAGATATTTAAAAAATTCTTGCAGGAGGGTTATGCATAAGGTCAAAAGTTTTTTTACGGTGATTTTCAATTTTAGTTCGAATTACAAACAATAGATGGTGCTGCGATCGATAGACGCTAAATTCAGGCTCGATTTTTGGTACTTCGTGGCCCGGATAATACATTTCCATCTCCTTTTTCCGCATAGAACAAGAAAAAGGACCAAAAATCGAGCCTGTATTTAGCGACTATTGCTTACAGCGCCATCTATTGTTTGTAATTCGAACTAAAATCGAAAATCACTGTAATAAAACTTTTGACCTTATGCATAACCCTCCTGCAAGAATTTTTTAAATATCTGCCACCGTTTGCAAGTTATTGAATTTTAAAATCAGTCAGTCCTTTTTGGGACACCCGGTATATACGTGTACAATACAACTCTGAAAATCTGCCATCGTCGTATGACGCAAAGCGAGATTTTCGAAAATTCCGGATTTCTAAAAGAATATCAAAAGTAATTTCAATATTCTTTCTTAATGGTGCCTTTAGTCATAGTTTAATTCATACCTAAGAGATAATTATGTGAGAAAAAAAAAAAAAACAAATAATTTTAAAAGTCCCAAATTTAATTGGTGTTTTCTGTGTTACAAAAAAAAAAAAAAAAAAAAAAAAAAAAAAAATAATAATAATCCAATAAATTGTGAAGTCAATTCTCCTCATGTAATTTCCGAAACACGGTTGCCAATTTTATTTGCTTTTAATTTTAATCTTGAATTTTTAATTCCTAAAAAATTTCTATCTTCTTTTCCCCCATAAGTTGAAAGTGTAAAAAGAAAACAGCACCGGAGACGGGGGAAGGGGGTATACCGGATTTTTGAAGTTGCCGGACATCCATACGCGCGATTTTCGGGATTATACTTTGCGAGATTTTAATGGGAATATCTGCAATTTTCAGGAACATGGAAATGGTACTAAATTTTAAATACGTTCTGAAGTTTCTTCCCCCCCCCCTTTTTTTTAGCAAAGAGAATAAATTTAAGATCTCCGATTAGTGCTTCATTATTTGTATGGCGGTTTAGTATTATAAAACATTATTTAACAGAATTTCCTAGCAATAGTTTTTAAATATTGATCTCCACGTTGTAATTCTTCTAAAATACTGATTCGACTCATTATTATTTTATTTCATTACGATATTTTTTACTCTTCATTGTAAATTATGAGAAAGAGACGACACCTTCAGCATAAAAAAGTCCTTCCGGCCAGTGCCGGGAGGAAGAGGTAGCTTTCATAATCCTTATTTTAAAAAAAGTCAACTTATATCATGCAAACACACGAAGCTCAATTTAGTGGAAACCGAATATAGGAGATTCAATACTAATTTTTATCAATATAATGAATGAGAATTTCGCGAAATTAGTCAGCTTTATCCAAGCTACTTTTCTTTAAAGTAACTTATATTTGGCTGCCAAATTCGGCAATTTCTTAAAGTGCCTGTCATTTTAAGACAACATGGTGGATGAGGCTAAGCAGTGAACTTGGTCGAGACCTTAGTAATTGCTGTGCACATGCTCACTCACATCGGAATCGGTTAATATATAGGAGTGCTGTTGCATGCAAAAAATCAGATTTTTCAAAATGTCACCCACAATAGAAATTGAAACTGCTATATCTGAGCCATTTTTTAAGGTAAAGACAAACAAAAAATGCTCCTGAATCCTTATATCAAGATCAAATACTTAAGAAAGAAACCTTTTTCAATTTCTAATTTTTTTGCACCTCACTTTAAATACATATATATTTTTTAATTTAATGGCCGCCATTTTGAAACAAGATGGCTGATGAATCTGGCCAGCGAGCTTGGTCGAGGTGTTGATGTATACTATCCACATGCCTTCTTACATCGAAATAGGCGAATACGTGTGTTATCGCGTGACAAAAACAAGATCGTTTCAAAATGTTAGCCATGCTAGAAATTCAAAGTGCTATAAATCAACCATTTTTTAAGATATCAACAAAAGAACAAATTTTCAGAAACAAAAACTGCTCCGGAATCTTTGTATCAAGGCCAAACACATAAAAAAAATCTTTTTCGTTTTCCAATTTTTTAATACCTCATTTTGAATTTTAAATTTAATTTTTTTTAAATGGCAACGCTTTTGAAACAAGATGGCGAATGAAGCTGGCCAACGAACTCGGTCGAGACATTGGTATGTACTATGTACAGACCAAGTTACATCCAAATAGGTTCATAAATACGCCTGTTATCGCGTGACAAAAATCAGGTCGTTTTAAAATGTCAGCCGCAAGAGAAATTCAAAATGCTATTACTCAGCCATTTTTTTAAAATATAGACGAAAGAAAAACTGTTCCGGAATCTTTGTATTAAGGTCAAACACATACAAAAAAAATCTTTTTCATTTTCCAATTTTTTCGTATCTCATTTAAATTTTTTTATTTTTTTATTTTTTAAATGGCCGCCATTTTGAAACAAGATGGCAGATGAAGCTGGCCAACGAACTCGGTCGAGATATTTGTATGTACTATGTACACACCAAGGTACATCCAAGTCGGTTCATAAATACGCCTGTTATTACGTGAGAAAAATCACGACGTTTCAAAATGTCAGCCACGCTAGAAATTCAAAATGCTATAACTCAGCCATTTCTTAAGATATAGACGAAACAAAAACTGCTCCCGAATCTTTTTATCAAGGTCAAACACATAAGAAGAAAATATTTTTTCAATTTTCAATTTTTGGTACCACATTTCAAATTTAAATTTTTCTTAAAAATTTAAATGGCCGCCATTTTTAAACAAGATGGCGGGTGAAGCTGGCCTACGAACCCGGTCGAGACATTGGTATGTACTATGTATAAACGAAGTTACATCCAAATCGGTTCATAAATACGCCTTTTATCGCGTGACAAAATTCCGGACGTTTCAAAATGTCAGCCACGCTAGAAATTCAAAATGCTATAACTCAGCCATTTTTTAAGATATAGACGAAACAAAAACTGCTCCGAAACCTTTGAATAAAGGTCAAATACATAAGAAAAAAATATTTTTTCATTTTCAATTTTTTGGTACCACATTTCAAATTTTAAATTTAAAAAAAATTAAATGGCCGCCATTTTGAAACAAAACGGCGGATGAAGCTGGCCAACGAACTCGGTCGAGACATTGGTATGTACTATGTACACACCGAATTACATCGAAATCGGTTCATAATTACGGGAGTTACAGTGTGACATAGGTCAGATATATATATATATAAGCAGGCTATGCCCGCTACGCTGGTCTGCTTATTTAAATGAACCTTGAATTAAACAAAATTGTATCATTGAATTTGACATTGTGATTTAAAGCAATATGGAACCTTACCTGGAATGTCCTTTCGCACTGCTGAAAACGATAAGAACGCCAATGTGCTATTATATTTTCTAATGTGTAGAGAAATTTTCAGCTATTAAGGTCTTAACCCTTTTAGTTGATCAATAACAGTAGGATTGGTAAAGAAAGATAGTACAATACGCAATACAATAAAACAAACCCTGAAAAATTATATAACTACTTGTAATAATGCAAACAAACAAACGGACAAAATCCATCCAGTAAAACTTTTTTTAAAGGTTGATCTTTCCTAAGGGGTCCATCTGATTATAGAACTTTCCCCCATAATTCTCTAACTAAGCAACGTAGAATGATACGCAATAAACTAAAACCTCCGCAAACATTGTCTTATCAACAAAGAAAGTATTATCAATATCCGCCATCTAGAACTTTTTGAAAAGTCTAATCTTTCATAATCGGTTTCATATGATTATGGAACTTTCCGCCATTACTTTATGACTAAGCAACGTAGAACAGTATGCAAAATACTAAAACCATGTCTGAATAGATATCTAACTAAAATGAAATTCCTATCAAAATCCGTTCTGTAGAACATTAAAAAATGTTAAACTTTCATAATCGGGTTCAACTGATTATAGAACTTTCCACCACACCTCTATTATTAAGCAATGCAGAAGGGTATAGTATATACTAAAACTCTGCCTGAAAAATTATTTAACTAACAGTGAAAATTCAATCGTAATCAATTCGGCTGAATCTTTTAAAAGGGTTAATCTGTCATGATCGGGTTCGTCTGATTATATAACTTTAAAACATAATTGTATGTATAAGCAACGTAGAATGATATTTTATATATTAAAATCTTCCCTGGAAAATTATCTAACTATCATTATGATCAAAATCCATTCAGGTGAGCTCAAGTTATATGCAACCGGGACGAATTTCCCATTTCCATTTTATTCTAGTATATAAAGTAGAAGCAGAAGTAGATAGATAGATAGATAAGAATATTGATTATTAAAATTTATGAAACTGCAAGTTATTTCTCGTTGTCTCTGCTGAATAATTTTAAAGACTTTTCAATCGGCGAGTATTGAGATTTACTATTATGTCTACAACAAATGTATTTCATTTTGTACCAAAACATTGTCGTTAACATGAGCCAATTTGCTGTGGGTTCCGATATTATAAAATATTTTTTTTTTTCAAAATCGCCAACTACGCGCATGACATTTTAAGTGTCGCTTGGCACTGCAGTAAACATTTCCATGTTTTATTCAGCGAAAAATGAAGTTATAACTTAATTTTACTTGATAATAAAAAATACTTCCACCTTCAAAAAATAGTAAATTAAAATTTTTTGCAGTGTTACGAATAAATAATAATTAAAGCCAAAAGAAATTCGCGTTCAATAAATATCAAGCTGCAAAGTTTGGCATCGTTTGCAATAAAATTTGGTACTTTTCTTTTCCACTACAGGCGCCTTGGCGTTTTTTTAAAAGCTTAGCGCTATTCGGGCATGAGAAAGTGAGATTTATTGCCAGTTGATATAAACAGTTAAGAAAACAAACTTGATGAATTTTTTTTGTTTGTTTATATATGTATATTATAAATGTTTTTATATACAAATTACTTCTGTTTCTAATTAAAATTAGATAAATTGCATCTTTATGTTAAATAAATTGTATAAACAGAAAAAAATGCTTGTTTATATGAAATGAAACACTGAATAGTTTGCCAGAAAATATGTTTCCAAATTTTCTCTCCGCCAAGGCTATTTTCTCTGTTTCGCCAAGATCCCTATACTGTAAATTACCAAAAAATTTTTCACATTTAGGATTGAAATAAATGGCGCAATAGCATACAATTTGGTATATGTCACATGATCGTCGAGTTAAATAAAAATAAAAAGTAAATTTAAAAGAAATCATAAACAAAAACAAAATTGTCACTCAGATATTATTTTATAAAATTTTCTGATGCATTTTATTTAACTGGACGCAAGAGATAAATTGCCAAATATAGTTTAAAACTGCAATCTTTCATATTGAATAAATTTTTAAGCATTACGAACATTCTCTTTCATATTTAAATTCGATATTTTCGTTTTCCAATATTACCACTCGTCATTTTTTTTTTCATTTTCTCTCTTCTTTTCTTTTTTTCCTTTTAAATAAAATTAGTAACAGTTTTTTTCCGCGATGTACAGGCATTTCAATTCTTTTATCAAAACATTCATCGCCAATAAAATAATGGTAACCGTTTCGCCCAAAATAACAGAACTTTCCGTCATAATTCTATAACTAGCCTACGTAGAACGATGTGTTATAGCTTAAAACCTTCCCTGAAACAATACCTATCTAACAGTATAAGTTCCGTCAAAATCCATGCAGTAGAATTTGAAATCTAGGCGTTCGGAACGAAATTTTCGTTTGGATTTTATATATATAATAGAATAGATAGAATAGATAATAGATTATGTGTTATGAACTATCTCAAAGTTTAAAACAGATCGCATTGTTAGATTTCCTAATTTTAACAATATCGCGTTATGTTAGTTCCCCATTCCACCACCAGGGAGCGCACTCTATTCTTAACGAAAGCGTATCTGAACGAAACTCCTTCATGCAATCTTTCCATAGATACATGAATCGGGAGGGTGGCGGTCTTAACCAATAATTTAAGATAATTGCTGAAATTACTACGAAAAATATTTTAAAGGGACTCTACGCGGGACCCTAATAGAGTTAGAAGAAATCGGAAGACGGCAAAATAATCGAGGGGAAAAGTTTGCTTGGGTGCTGCGGAGCTACTTTTGGCGCGAGATCTAAGCTCTACGACCAATAGGAGCCCAGATATTTAAGAAAATATGAAGTAACAAAGTCCAAAATAACAGAATTTTCCGTAATAATTCTATAACTAATCTAGGTAGAATGATGTGTTATAGCTTAAAACCTTCCCTGAAACGATACCTATCTAACGGTATAAGTTCCGTCAAAATCCATGCGGTAGAACTCGAAATCTCGGCGTTCGGAACGAAATTTCCGTTTGGATTTTATATATATAATAGATTTAGCATCTGTGCAGTGTAGTGCCCGGTACAGGAACAATAATTTGGTTGTTCCTGGATCGTCATCCAGCAACCATTTATACTCTCCCCCTCGTCCTTTATTTTTTCGTAAGTGTTATGATGCTCGGTGCAAGACATGTCCATACGCTTCTCAGACACAAATTATCTCAGATCCTAATTATTCAAGCTTTTGTAAAGCATTTAATGTTATTTATAGTATAAAGTGCAACTTATGTAATATGAAATATATTGGTGAAACATCAGGTCCAATTCATAAACGTATCAATCATCATCGTTCAGACTCTAATAATAACAAAGCAAAAAATATACAATCTACAGCTGAAATTCAACATTTTCATACACATCAATTTAAAAATATGACAATTGAAATTCTTCAAATTCTAAAAAATAAATCAGAACGTCTTTATATGGAATCATCATTTATGAAATATTACAACACAATTTATCCTTATGGACTTAACAGTGAAGTATTTAACAGACCTGTCAAAGTCTTCACATCTATAAATAACAATATTGATTATTCTCCAATTTATCCTACTCTTAATCATAATTTAAATAGTAAAACAACACGTAATAAACGAGGAAAGGGTTCATCATCAGCTGTAGTTTAAAAATCTATCACTAAACATATAAATGATCTTCAAAGAAAATATTTAGAGAATTATAACTGGTTGTTAATTCGAAAACACATCTTTGCTATTAAAAAGAAACAGATTGTACAACATTTAAATGTATTTCTAAGTAAATCATTCTCTAAACATTTCTCAGATATTTATTTTGACCTCATTATGTCTAGGGTTAATCTTTTAAATATTAATTCACAAAAAAAACATAAAATTCAAAACATGAATACTCAAATGTTAATTACTTTTTCAAATCACATATTCAATATAATTAATATCAATTCTATAATTAATGATAAAATTTGTTTTTTTTTCCTATTAATAATCTTCATATCTCAAAAACCTTTAAATATCCTAATACAATTGGTAGAAAGATTTTTAACTACAATACATTTTCAAAAAATACATCTGCTGCAAGTAATTTTCCGTGTAAATGCAATGACCCCACTCTAAAAAAATACATAAACAATGATCATGGACATATAATCACTGGAAATCTTGATATTGTTAATGATTTTAAATTGAAACAACTAATGGGTTATGGTACTAAATATAAACTTCCATCTAAATTTAATGTTAAATCTATTATCAAACAGTTTACACATGATATTGATATTTTTATTTATAAAATTTCTATCTCTTATAATAAGCCTATTGAATATTTTAATCAGTGGAAAATATTAGTAATTGAAAAATTAACTATGGCTTTAAAAAATAATATGGCTGATTTGGTTTCTATTAATACACAGCATATTTTCCAACAAATTACTAAATTACAAAAAAACTACGTTATTACATATGTAGACAAATCTCCTAATAATTATGCTATTATTTGTAAATCTTATTATCACCAACTTCTTACAAATTGTATTTCTTCTAATAAGTCATTTAAAAAAACTAATGAAAATGTAATTGTAAATAATCGTAAAATTCGAAGTTATTATAAACTATTAAATATTTTATCTACTAACTTTAATTATCCATATTTAGTTCTTATTCCCATATTTCATAAAACTCCAATTAAATTTAGGACTGTAACTATTGGTTGCAATACATATAATAATAAAGCCAATAAACTTCTCTTAAAAATTCTTAATCAATTATATGTACTTACTACAAACAATGATAATACACATTGTATAAAAAATAGCTATCAACTTGTCAATATTTTAAAAAATCTTCATTGTGTATATAATATAACAACATATGACTTCAAAGATCTTTTTAATAATATAGACCTATTAGATTTACATAAAATTATAAATGCATTATTTAAAAAGTATTATAAAAAACTGGAATTACCATCTAATATTGATATTGCATATTTTAAATCTTTAACTAACTTCATTATCTATAATAATTATATCTTGCAAGATAACACTTTATATTTACAGCATGTCGGTATACCACAAGGCGGTTGTACATCCAGTTTACTCTCAGACTTAAACTTATATCATTATGAACGTAATTTTACTAATAACAATCTACATTTATATCGTTATATTGGTGACATAATTTTAATTGATACTGATCATTCTGCAATTACTCCATTTCCAGTAGATTATCCCACTAATTTGGAATTAACGGAAAACCTTTTATCTAACAATACAATTAACTTCTTAGATCTTAAAATTACAATAAAAAACAACAAAACAATCACAGATTTATATGACAAACGTAAAGAATTTAAATTCAAAGTTAATACATTTACATATTTTAAATCTTGTCTACATCATTCTGTATTTCGAAATATAATACTTAATCATTTATATAGAATAAAATGTTTATGTTCTTCTCCTCTAATTAACAATAATATTAAAAAACTAATTTATGATGCATTAAATCATGGTTTTCCAAAAAAATTCATATATTCATTAATATACAATTAGTATTTTTCTTACATGATCATTTAAAACAAATTAACACATGCGTAAACAAAATTACAAAAAAATTATAAAATAAAAAAATCTCTATAAAAAAATAAAAATTGTAAAATAACATAAAAAAATTATTATAGGTTGGATGGGTGGGTAGATGTTAGAGTACGGAGGAGGGTGGTGTTGTCTGGATAATACACAATGGTTAATTTATTAAAAAAAAATGGGGCTTTTGTATTATTACTATATTTTTGATACGTATTTTATAAGGATGTTGATTTGATATTTTATATGTAATTGGTGAATTTCATTAATTATTAGCTTTATTATTGTTTAATGTTATTTACAATCATTTGTTATAAATTTTAATTTAATAAGGACAATATCATATTAATTACTAATAGTATGCCATTTTTATAGTGATTAATATACATATAAGTATATTTAATATAAATAAAGTTATACTGTATGGATTAAAATTGGGTAATTATATTTATTATTATTCCTCTATTCTTATTAATATTTTAATATTTATTTATTTTCACTTAGTGTTATATAATTTATTATCGGTTTATTGTTTTTGAATGTCCCACATTCATACTTTTAGGATTTTTATGGATGTATAAAATAATCCACACACTATATTTGTGCTTTTTAGGCAATTGGAATTTAAGTATCAGTTCACCTTCTTTATACTACCATATGTTTTTTATTTCCTGTTCATTTTATAATTATCTTATATATAATAGTTTTTATTGAAGATTTTTATATTTTTAATAATTATTTATATTAATTATTAATGAATTTATTTTGTTTTATAGCATATAGCTATATGCTATATATTATCGATGTTCTAGAATTATTTAAATTCTTAGTGTAGTTTAAATAAATTTGCTAATAGAATATTTTGTATGCTTTTTAAATTTTATTAACAATAGTTTTTTTTAAATACATTGTGTGGTTTATATTCAGTTTATAATTATCTATATATAAGGATATGTTTGGTTTTGCTGTTAATAAAACAATTGTTACATTCAATTGCTTACAACTGAAGCAAGTCTTTTGACAATTAAATCATAAAAGTAATACTAGATGGCAGCACCACAATTTGTGTTTTTTTTTCGATAAGTTCTAGATTTACTTATTCCAGCTACATTTCAGTTATAATTTACTACACCAGGGGTAATTTTTAGCTAAATTTTGACGATATTGTTTAACGGTTTTTAATTAATTTAATAGTGCATTTTAATTATGTAATTACTTTCTATTTATATTATTTTATATTATATTAAAAGTTATTTAACATTTATTTCAATATGTATTAACTGCATCCTATGGTATCAATTACTGTGATTTCTTAACTGTTTTATTAACCTTAATCTTTACGATATCGGTGCCAAGTGCGCGTGGATTTATTCTAAAATATTAATCGGTATGGTGTTTATTATTTCATTTTATATCCTATAAATATTTAAATAGGTTTTATTGTTTTTTCCATTTCATATTATTTGTTTCTATTCTGTTTTCATTTTTAATCAATTCACTTGATTTTAATGGTTGTTTGGGCACAGGGGAAAATAACTTTTAGCTTTAGCTTATTTTTCCCACAGAAAACAACCATTTTGCTTATATCATTGAATTCTGTGCCCTTGAAAACGTAATTCAATATATAAGCATTTCCATTATTTGTCGGTGTCCACTTTCTTATTTTTCTTCCATAATAATTCTTATAAATAATTTAATCTTTTGTTTTATATATACTTACAGCTTTAATTCATAATATTACGGTTTTTGATTGTGGTAGGTTATGTTTAATTATTGGTTATATATATATATATATATATATATATATATATATATATCAATTTTGAACGGAGGGTGGTTTCGGGGTCTGGGGGTCATGATCAATGAAAATATACCAAAATTTTTTGAAATCGCTTTCCTCCGAACGGCTGCAATAGGTAGCTTTTTTGTAAAGAAAGCTACCTAAAATATCTGAACTACTTTAAATGTCAATATTTTTAAATATTTATGAGCAGTTATGTGCACGCCAGATCCATGGATGACAGTAATCACTTTTAACTTGTTCAATAATAATAATAATAATAATAATAATAATAATAATAATAATAATAATAATAATAATAATAATAATAATAATAATATATGTTGCCGAATTACAGAAAAAAATGTCTGTGCAGAGAAAAAAATAGGAATTGTTATTCATTTATTTTTCTAAGATGTTTATTAATATTCGGTTTTATATCAAATGAGAAATATTTTATTTTGTATACTTTTCCCTTACATATAAAATTATTTTTCATCCAAATACATATAGGAGGGTACTGTCAAATACCTAGTTTAACACGGGTTTTTAATTTGCTCTGCTTAATTCGCCTTTCAAATTGCTAAAGGAAAACATTCTTTATAACTTCAATTTTTGAGACAGTTCAAGAGGTTTTAAATTTGTTTCAATACAGATTGCATTTCTAGATCCAATAAATTCAGACATTTTTTAAATACTTTACTGGATTGACAGCGCCATTTGAACATTTCTAATTTCATGCTATAATGACAAGACGTTAAAGAACGGTTGAATGCCAAAATATTTAGGAAACCATAAAATTTAAGTCTCACCCATGACAACGCCGTACTAATAAGTTTTACAGTCATATCGTAAAGGTATTTTCATTTATCTGTATATCTTGGAACACTAGATGTTTACATTTTTGTTCTAAAGCTCTCTTGGGAATTTTGACGCTTGCAAAAATGTACTATTCAGAATTCTCCCATTGTTCCCCGTGCTGGGAAAAAACGCTAATCCTTTTCTACGTTCTTTTCTATCCACTCCTATGATTGATGTCTTCTACGTTGACATTTCTCCTAAGAATAGGGGTATGAAAATTTTCAACTAGACTTCGTGCGTTTTGGTTCTCTGGAGGACCTGTATAATTTCAGCCTCGGTAACGAAAGAGTAAAGTTAGAAATAAATTTTGATGAAAATGGTTTGAAAAAGAAAAATAGTATTACCACTTTGAGAGCCAGCAACTACCATCTTACCAGCAATTATGCAGCCAAAAAAGAAAAGCAAAACATGTGTAAAACTATTTGCACATGTTGCTGAAAATTGTTTAATAAATGATGATGAACAAAAAGTAATAATGCACAGTATAGTCAGGTACAAACTGCAATATATGGGACCAGCTCCCTCTAGATAACCTTTAAAAATGAATTCCACTGTGTTATCCAAGGAATCATTAAAGTGCTGCCATCTGTAGTGTTTATTATTAGTAAAATATATTGTTTTAGAATGAAAACTAATACATATTAAGTAAATATATATATCTATTATCGGATGAAGCTTTAAAGCATATACTTTCGAGAGATACATAAGTGATAATTAAAAATATTCTAATAAATTAATAACATTATATAAGAAATAAGTAAATGATTTATTAAATAATAAGAATATGTAAAATGGTGATATGGATGATTCATTAACTAATGTTTCCTATAAATAAATGTACCACTCTAAAATATATCAGTATGTAAATCATTGTTACAACATTGCAAAATCAATTAACCCTTTATGTACTGAATTATGAATTCATGAAAATTTTACGTTCTAAAACATTTTTTGTGAATTTTTTAAACTGCATTAGAAGATTTACATAATCATTTAATAAATTTTAGAAGGGTTTTAGAAGGATTGGAGGATTTAGAATGAATAATTAAATTTGAATTTATGGGGAGTTTATGCGGTATTTATAACCCTACTCAAACCTTTTATTTTAAATATTTTTCATAGTATTATGTAGAATTAGGAAATGCACAAAAATAAAGTTCTTACTATAGAAGTCTAGAAATATTTACAAATTGAAAAATCCCACCCCTTCCCCAACATCAAGAAAGCTGAAAAGTTGCAGTCAAAACAAATCATCCTTTTAAAAGTATTTTTGTTTTGTGTAACCAATAATGCTTTCTAAAAAAGTTAAAGTAATGTATCTATAATTCATTCTAAACTGTATTACAAGTAACCGATGCATTAAAGAAATTTTATAACAAGTGATTTTAATGGTACTTATAAGTACCATCAGTAGATAAAGTGTTAAATAAATATTTAATAAAATAAAAATAAAATAATCAAAATTATGATGCTTAGCTACTTAAATAAAATGCAAAAGAAATTTTGCAATTCACTTCACTTAGTGTGTTCGCAAACGTTCTTAAAATTTAATATACATAATATAGGATGAGAGGATAGAACAAAGAATAAAATTTATAATTAAAACATGCGCTTTATACTTTGCTAAATTATAAAAAAATATTATCAATATAATATAGTGGTAGCATATTCTTGAATAACTTAAAATATTTATAAATCATCTACATTATATACAAAAACATAAAATTTACTTTTCGAATTAGACATAATATCGTCCTTTCATCCCTTGATACTATGTTAACCAGAATAAATCAATCTAAAGATATATCCATAAAACAAGCATGGCTAACTTATCTATCATATCAAATAACGCATGTTCACCATTTAGATATAAAATGTTTGGCTACACAATATTCATAAGACTCTCCTTTTGAGTATGTACAAATATAATTTGAATAATGAACTAGATAATATTCTTAGAATTGCTTCTAATAGCAATTTAAGGAACAAAATATTTTTAATTTATCGTGGATATTACCAATATTAAGAATCCTGAAAAAAAATGTTTCGAAAAAATACAAACTTTATATTATTCGGTATTTTCAAAGTTTTTGAAGAAATTTAAATATGGCCTTAAAATTTTCGATATCTTCTTATTATCTAAAAACCATCATAAATGAAAGAATATGCATTGTGCGAAATGTGATCCAATTAATTTAGCGAAGCAGGAGTGTATGAAATACCATTTATTAAAGCAGACGGATGAAAAAGTACAACATTGGAATGACTAGCAGAAAATTTAGTTACACAAAAATAACCATATATCTGATATAAAGTATAATATAAAGCACAAGCTCTGGCCTTATTATACGAGTGTCATCCAGAAAGGAAGTTTTCCACGGCCAATAAAAAGAAACAAAACATAATTTCTTGGAAAGATTTATTGAAAATATACAACCATGTTTCGGGCACTACTCAACATAAGAACCACCGGAATTGCAAAACTCGTAATAGCGTGACATAAGTTTTCGTAGTCTAGTGTTATAGAAGTCTGACGCCTGAGAAGGGAGCCATATTTTCACAGTTGTCAACTCACGTCTCATCATCAGTAACAATCCTGTTGAAGTACTCGTTGTCCTCAGCGTTGTTTCGCTGCATAAAAGTTAATGCTAATCCTTTGCGTTTGGTTTTGTGTTCGGGTGTAATGTTCTTCGGCACCCTCTTGGGGAAGAATTTACGGAAAAACTGGTATTTTGTGATAATTTTATGAATAGCCTATTTTCTTCTGACCTTTTCTGCAACGATACTGCGATTTTGGTAACGAGGATCGTTACGAGTTTTGAGATGTGTGTTAACAACTGTGACACTCTGGCTTCACTCCCAGTCGGCAGAATTCTATGATACTGCACTACAAAAACTCATTATGTGTTGTGTTGTGTTTCTGTTGTGACGGTCAATTATCTACATTTGGGATAATGGCCCGAATGGGGGGAGGGTGGCCTACGTGGGGGTCTTCCTAAGGGAGCCTAACCCGTATTCACGCAAGGAAATCCAAGATTTGTAGAAAACCACGGTAAGTAAGTAAGTAAGCACCCACCCTGGAAACCCGCTTTCGCTTATGGTTAGGTGTAACCCCCAAGCCCAGGGCAGGGAAAAGTTTTACTACCTGCGAAACTCCTTCAATGATTTTATTTAGGAGAAATAACAATGTCAGATATGTGACAATTATCGAAAGTGTGTGCAATAAATATTTACAGACGACCCCTATAATTACATTTGAGAGAAATATTCATTATTATAACATATAAATATGCATAGTTTTTAGAATTTGATATTAAACTTTTTTGATCACAATTACCTAAATATTTACAACACTTTTATGTTATTTTCAGGATTCGCAATGCTAACATCAATTTAAACCATGTACAAATGTGATATTTGCAACACTTAAAGCTATTTTCAAGGTATATGATGCAAAATTATTTTTTACTCTATACTAAAAATAAGTATTAAGGTACAAGATGCAAATAATAATTAATATTATGCACTATTATGAAAGTATAAGTAATTGTAGATAATAATTATTTACAAATTTACAATACAATGATACTACGTTTGAGATATTATGCAAGATACGTGATACAAAAATTATTTTTAAATCTACACTAAAAATTTAGTATTAAGATACAAGATGCGAACAATAATTAATATTATGCACTATTATAAAAGTATAAGAAATTGTGTATAGTAGTTATATCTAAATTTACAACACAATAATACTCCGATAATAATTAAGAATCTGTACTGGAATAATGAAAGTTGCTATTTACACTTTATACAAAAGAATTGGTATTTGAAGATGACTCAGTCGAAGAAAACTTGCCAGGAGTATAAATTAATTACATTTTATATAAAATATGACCACGCCGACATGAATACCCCAGACCACAACCAGAACTACGTTTGGGAAAGTTAAATAGTATAGAATTAAGCTAGAAATTTATAATTTATAAATGAGTGAAAACTGTTGAGAATAATATAGTTTTCCTATAACTTTTTGAGCTGA